>OX424572.1:175387083-175997871 GCA_949152435.1 Gastracanthus pulcherrimus | reverse complement strand
GTATTAAAATTAGAATTTAAAATCTATTAAATATTTCGAAAAGTCAAAATACACACTAGTATTGAGGTCCGAGTGTTCGATTTTTTGTATTGGTAAAACCTGATTTCTAAATTTCGTAATTTTATAATCATCCTCCGTTCGATACAGCGGGCATTAAAATTGTATAAAGCGACTTTTCTGGCGAACATTCTAATTATACTCGATACCTTTCAGAAATGCAAACGTCGTATTATACCCAGAAGAAAGAGAAGGTATGCGCGCGTGAAATTCCATGGATCGAGAGACGCGCCGCGGAAAAATGAGCCGCGGTCATCACGCGCAAGTGCAATGTTTTATAAAAGTCCATCGACGCGCGCACGAGTCGATCGCTCAAGGTATGTCCATGTATACGTAGGACGTAAGTACGTATATACCTACGTGTGCACGTCGAAAAACGTGACTGCTGATTCCTCGCGCGATATATAGAATCGAAATTGCGGAAACGTGACGGGCGTCAAATCCGGGTCAACGAGACCTATACCATATACTCGCTCGCGCGGACGTCTGCCGCGCGTGCATCTCCGCCAACTCTGGTCGAAACGATCGGTGCGCAGCACCGCATCGAGCATATGTAGAGGGATTTTCAAAAAGATTGCTCTCTTGCGTCTTGCGCATGTTCCATAATGAAATCAATAATAATTATGTCATCTATGTTTGAATTTTTCAATGGGAAAGTTATAAATGAATTTTAAAGCATTCAAATAACGTTACATGTAAGCAGCCTAGGTGTCTCGAAACTAAAAACAAATAATATTTTATTGTAATTTAATTTATGATAATCTTCTTTATTCGTTTATTTATATTTTTTTTTGCAGAAACGTCCCTCAATCTAACTTTGTTATATAAAATGAACTCTTCCACCCTTATTTTATAACGGTAAGTGTAGATTTAGTAAGCACCATGATACTCAGTATTTCTGAATATCTCCAACCAAGAGCTTAAAGGACTTTTATACCTCAGGTAGAGTTGGTTGATAATACCAAGGAAAATAGAGAACAGATATGGTATCAAAATGAAGTTTCATTTTTTATTCTATTGAAAATAGTTTAGGAATACGATATGTGTCGATATTTTAATTATTTAATGCCTCAATGTTTTAGTATTAATTATTTAAAAGTGTAAAAATTCAAGTAGCTTTTAAAATGTAGCACACAACATGGCGTCCAAAACAACGCCCACCTAACGTAACATTAACGGCATTCAACAATATGGTATATCTGTATATACACTGTACTGGCGCCATATGGGGGTGGTATTGGCCGCCATATTGATGACGTGACCCTACCTTCGTTTAAATTCACAAAAAACTCTAGTTTTTTCATTTTTTTTGTATAATTCAATTTTAACTTTATTTTGAAAAATATTTGAAAATTCATGTCTGTTCCCTATTACATTTAAAGACCAAAATGTACACTATATATACGTACAATACTAATTACATAGGAAATGCAACATTTTTGAAAATCACCCACACCTATTAAAAATCTAGGGTCCTTGTTCGTCTTGCGTTTCGGAGGTTATATTATAGTCACTTCGGTATTCTGCTGAATTGTCATTGTCGGCCGATTGTTATACATATACATATAGCGAACGCGAGCAAATTACCCCACGCCATGGAAAGTAGCTTGAATGTCAACCACGCGCGGAGTTTCGAGTAACGCGCGGAGCCGTATGCAAGCTAATAAAAAAAGACGTCACGCTAGCAGTGCCGCGTCGCACCATATAGCGCAGAGAAAACGAGATATAGTTGCGGGCATTTGTTTTTACATTAGAATTTTCTATTAGATTATTCTTATATGATTCTACTAGATTATATTCATATGTTAATATAAAAAATAATGACGTCGTTGGATCGTCAGAATGCTTCGAAGTCTAGTTTGTGGGCGTGATTTCTTTCAAGCAGAACCGTTACAACGAAATCAGAAATTGGCTTTTTAAGAAGTTTCGTGTAATATTAAAAATACGTATAATTTCTTTACTTTTCATACATACTTGTGTTATTATCGTATGGAATGCAAAGTTTACAATGTTAATCTTAATTCCTACGGTGAAACCCAAAATACTTTTATCTTTGAAAGTAAACCTTTCAAAATTAAATTATAACAAGTTTTACAGCCAGTTCTAAATTCTTCAAATTCTAATCTTTATCTTTACGATACTATAAGGAAAATTCAATTTTCAGTATTTATTTTCACACTATTTTTTAAACGAGGTCTCTTAAAAAATATTAAATGTATAAATTTAATTTACTTTATTGATGAATACAAATAAATAATTAAATTAAAAATTATGCATGAAAATTAAAATAGAATTTTACATGAAAGTTTAGTCAAGTGTTGTTTTAAGTTAAATTATTTGTTTCTGTAACATAAAAATCCCATTTATAATACCCATCTTTATAATATTGCTAACTTACTAAATTTTATGAAATTTAAAGCGTTTATTTATTTCTTTAAATCTTAATTCTATATCAAGACAAAACGACATTCTTATTTTGAAAAGTCCAAGTGATGATTTAATACTTTCACCATATTTATAGATTCATTCATGACTCACTTATGTGTGTGTATTTTTAATGACAGTGTATTAGGTATTTTCAACTTTGTTTTTTAAAATAGCGTGGCCTCGTACACGTGGAGCGAATATTGCAAGGTCTTCTTAAACGCGCGTACAACGAAAATCGGGTTCACACAGGTTAAAACAATCCTATTCGAAAGTAAAGTATTTTTATCGGGTAAACATACACTATACAGAGAAAAAGATCGATCATTCTTTAGTTAGAAAAACATTAAACATCGTATGCAGGAAAATTATTGACGATTCTTTTGAATACAAATTTTATTGTTATTATTCGACACGTGTGGGCAATAAAGTTTGTAAGTATCCGTATACAAAGGAAAGTTTTATGACACTGCTTATCCGTGTATGCAAGAAGCAACTGTTTGCACATATATTGTTATTTGTTATTTGTATTGCTATTTTAATATTAATCAAAATAAACTAACTAATGAAATGATTTTACACATCAAAATATTAATTCATAGTATGCACAGAAGTACAATATTTTAAGTAAAATATTCCTGATTGTAAAACAAAGATAACAAGAAAATCGAAAACGTCAATCGTTACCGCACGACACTCTGTTAATTTTACTGCACTCAAAAAACAACGGTAAAGTTTAAAAAAATGTTTGTTGCTGCTCTAAAGTTTTGGTAACGTAGTAACAGTCGTCAAGTGCACTAATGAGTAACTAATGTATAGAAGTTTATATATATATATATATATATATATATATATATATATATATATATATATATTTTCCAAAATATATCCGGTACACATTTTACATTTCGTATAAAGAATGATAAGATTTTGTCTTGAATCCGTTGTTACTGTATTCTATGAAGTAGCAAGCAAAAGAGAAGCAAAAGATCTTTCAAACGATTGAAGCGTGAAAATTCCAGAGTATATAAAAGAAGCGAGAAGAAGTAAAGTAAGAAAGCTCCCCGTGCCTGCTAAAGAAAAGCATGTACATTGTAGAGAAGAATTGCAGCAGCAGCGGCGGCGCAGGCGGCGTCGAGAGAGAGTGAAGCGAAAGGATGTATTGAAAATCGGCAAGCTTCTAAAATCAAGTCTCGGCTGTGTAGAAGCCGAGCAGCGGATAGGCGGCGGCATCCAGCAGCAGCAGGGCGTCCCTCCACGCGACGATAGGCGCAAAAAAGCGCGACGGCGACGGTGCTCCGCGCGCGCGATTCGACTCGATATATATTCGCTGCGCAAGTACCTATACACATATACACACACTCCTATCTCCGTTGCGCGCTTTTCCCCCGCTCCGCTGCACATCAGCCGCCGCTCTTTCTTTCACCTACAACTGGATCCGCGCGCTCGCGGCTCGCCGCCGCGGCCTTAGAAGGTCGCTAGCTCGCGCTAGCCTTCTTTAGCATCCTGTTCGTGCGCTCGCGCGAGCAAGCACTGCCTACATTCTATACACATCGCCGCAGATATTGCCTGTATGGCTGCTGCTGTTGCTCCTTTTCTACGTAAAGGCCGCGAGAGAGAGAGAGAGAGAGGCGAGCTCCGCCTCGCTCGCACACCTGCAATGCACCTTCACTTTGCAGCGAGACGTAACGCTTTAATCGCGCGCGCGGCGATGTGCACGAGTGCAGTGCGTCGTTGTGTATATATACCCGTGTACATTGCAGCCATGCCATGAGCAGGAGAGAGGAGGAAAGATTTGCTCCTGCTGCAGTATATACGCTGCTGCTGCAGGGGGACGAGGCTTATGTGTGACTGTGTGTGTACATACTGTATGTATGTATATGTATACACTGGCCAGGAGAGCTGAGCCTGCTTTGCGAGAATGCACGCCTGATGTATTATATGCTAAATGCTGCTCGGGGAGGTTGACGGCTTTTCGCGATGCTTTTGTCGCGTGTAGACGAGAGCGCTTTTCTTGTACTGCAGAGAAGAGGAGGATGACTTTTTGTCGCTCGGGCGGTTCTTCGAGGAATGCGAAAGCCAATTTTTCGCAGGTGTTTTTATGGGGTTTTTTTCGCTTTGGTTCAGCTGGGAGTACAGCCTGTTAACGATGCATGATTTATTATTACGGCGAAGATGTTTACTTTTGAATTTGTTTCTTTTGATGCGCTTTTCTTGCGCGCTATTCCTGTAGGTATGTATACTGGAATACTTTGTTTCACGGCGACTTTTTGCAACATCTCGAGGATATTTAGTACTATTATTTGAATTGGTTAGCGCTGCAAAATTTCACATTTTATGCTTATTTTAAGTCGAAAAGAAATTCGAACATCGATATTTCTGTTTTAAAAAAACAAAAAAAAAGAATAGTAAGGATTTTTCTCTCTTCATTCAAAAGATATTTATATTGATTATTAGTTGTTTATTATGAAAAAGACGTGTTCAAATGTAACATTTTTTCAGCTTAAATAAATACTCGCGAGCTTCTCTCATAAATTACAAGCTGTATCAAGTCCTCCCACACCGAACATTTATTCAGATTAGAAATAAAAAAAGCTTTCGACGCATACAAATTTATGCGCAACCTTTCATGAAATCATCTTCATTGGAAAACAATTTAATGCTATAATTAATTAGAAGAAAAAATGTTTTTTAGCACGAAACAAAACATAAATCGAAAAAATGAAGGTTTCTATAGCCTCAAGAATAAACATATACAACGTTTTCTACATAGACCGAAAAAACTATCACTCCCTTCATTTCTACCAAAATTCAAAGCCAAGGAGAAAGCTCCTTATTTCATTTTCATTTATCATGTAATCCACACCAAGTCTTCGTCGAGTGGAATTTATATTTTTATCTTTTTTAATCGTCGTTCTAAATTCATCAATAATTTATATGCTAAAAAATACTATATCACTTAGTTTTTTAAATATGCCTTGAAAAGCACGTGAAAAATGTTGAAATCTAATCTGCGTGATAATTTGATTTCTGCATTTTTCGGAATTTAATTATTCGGAGAGGTAATGCCGGCGTCGTGTTGCGGTATACGGATTACTCGGTCTCGAAGATTTAGAGAGTCCAGTCCGAGTAGAAATTGAAACTGGGCTGATCAGGTAAACCTTCGCGCAGGTCAGGCATGGTTAAGAATCTTGACTTTTTGCAAATTTAGAGATGTTACTTTACGGTCTTGGCACGATAATAGACCACAAAAAT
The DNA here is from genome assembly GCA_949152435.1 of Gastracanthus pulcherrimus. Lineage (NCBI taxonomy): Eukaryota > Metazoa > Arthropoda > Insecta > Hymenoptera > Pteromalidae > Gastracanthus > Gastracanthus pulcherrimus. Next base: position 175,992,135 of record OX424572.1, on the reverse strand, counting down.
GAAACTTATAAAATAATCATAAGAGGCTGAATTCGGGAAATGCATGCTTATATTCGGCAAGTAAATTACTAACGTACTAAAATCATGGTTACTATTGCAAAAGGCTAAATTAGAAATATATAGAAAAATCATAATGCCAGTACTTCTATACGGATGCGAAGCGTGGGCGTTAACCAAACGTAAAGAAAGTAGATTTAGAGTATTTGAGAATAGAGTCCTTAGAATGATATTTGGGGGCAAAATAGATGAGATTACTAGAGAATGGAGAATTTTACATAACCAAGAAATACACGAGCTATATGGGAATCTAATCATTACCAGAGTGATTAAATCCCGAAGACTATGGTGGACTGGGCAAGAACCCAAGGTAGATCGAGACAAAGGTGGGAGGACAATATTAAAATGGACCTACGAGAAATAGGATGTTACGAGGAGGATTGTATGCAACTCGCAACATTAGCGAAAGATGGTGCGACTGTGTGAACAAGGCTATGGAATACACAGCTACGGATAGCTAGTCCCAGTAAGTAGTTATCAGAGATATGGAGATAATGTAAGCACGTCTACAACCGACATAAAGACTATGTGATAGCTGTTGCCCTGCAGGCATCGTTGCTGCTTACCATTACTACTTGGCCTTTATAATAATAATAATAATAATAATAATAATGTCACTTTACGGTACCGTTATGAGACAGAATTTTTAGCCAATCTTTAACAAAAATTGTTCAAAGTCTGGTGCGCCGGCTTAGGACCTTAAGGGGGCCAGCCTGAATTAAACTCGAAAAAAGAATTTTTTTTTCATGGTCTCTTACAAATTTTTCCTTTAAAAGCAACCATTCTGAATTTCTTTTTGCTATAAATACTTGATTATATTCAAAATCTTGCTCCTACGTAACACAAGATAATACTATATTTATTGGAAAAACTTGCGACGTGCACGTTTCTAGGTGCCACGATCAACATACATTTTTTTCCGACGGTAATTTGTATCCTTCTAACATGTACTAAAATTTTATTGGTTTACTTTTTTATTAAAAAATCTTTTTGTCATTATTTTTTAAAGAACAAGTCAATATTTTAAAAATTAGTAAGAATATTTTTTTAAAAATTGGTCAATACTTCAAAAAATAAAGAGAAAAATATTTTTAACGAAAAATTAAACCATAAAAGTTTTAAAATATATGCTAAAATGAGTTAACTTACCGACGGAAAAAACTTTTTTGTTGATCGTGTCACCTAGAAACGTGCATGATGCAAAGTATTCGTAATCAATATAGTATTGATAATGGTATCTTGTGTCACGTAAGAGTAAGATTTTGAGGTTTTATAATGGTAAAATTACAGATATATAATGGTTGCTTTTAAAGGAACATTTTTAATTGGCGCATGAAAAAAAATTAATTTTTTCGAGTTCAACTCAGGCTTGGTCCCTTTACGTGGCCCGGATCTTTTATCGGATTTCAGGCTACAAAAATGTATTTTTTCCACCATTTTTTACCAAAAATCGATTCTTTTTATTTTGTTTTTGGATTCTTCAAACCTTTCTTAACACAGAAACGCATCGCATCATTGATGTTCATCAAATTCCAGTTTGAAAATTACATTTTAAAGTATGACTATTCATTAAGGTCAATGTGCTTTTTTAACAAAAACAGCTTTTTCTGCAGTTTATATTTTTCTTCATTCAAAATATTTCAGGTGCATTAGCTTTTGTCGAAATTTTTTGAAATTAATTGGACATATTCTTTTTAGAATTAGTAAGACATTTGTGAATCACCAAGGTGCTGTGTGTTGATCTACATGAAATAAAAAATAATTATTTATAAAAAAGGACTATAAATTACACAAAAACACTGTTTTTTATTTAAATAAAATGATCTCATTTTTAATTATGATTACTTGTATTCAATTATAATGATAATAATAATGCACAAATATTTTCAAAGTGGAATCACAAGTAGATAGGAATTTTTCTAGACTGTATAAAAAATTCTGTATGCACCAGAAACGTTGGCAATCTACCTCATTTTGACTAAAGACATCATGAACTTTTCGTTGCATATCAATATATATATATATATATATATATATATATACCGTAAAAAGGCAGAAATATTTTAAAAATCTTTGATTTTGGTCATACAAACATATGTGAAAATTAAAAACAAATTTGAAAATAAAGGGCATTTTTAAGAAAAATGGTAGGACTCCCCCCTAAAGGTTCTTTGATTGACGTCGCATCGTTAAAAGTTCAAAGGATGCCGGCCAAAGTGACGTCAAAGTTTTGCTTATAACTTACTTCAAATTTGAAGATATTGTAAAAATTCCGAAAGCTTTCGAAAAAACTCTACCATGGTCTATAGGAATACACTGTCAACTGACTATCGGTATTATTCTCAATTATAAACCTGGTACTGACCGCTTTAGGTGATTATAATCAGAGTTTTGGAATAATTCTCCGGCATCGGATCCGGACCCGATATCCGTCGTAACTTTCATATCTACACAAGGAGGTCCGACTGTATTCATTCTTTGTTTAATTTAAGCGTTAAAAGAGACAAATGGCATACTATTGGACGCTGGTTTAAATTAAAATTAACTCTCGAACTGGATCGTAACGGGACAATCACCTTAACCGAGACACGAAGCCAAGCGAGCTCGCGTGTTCCTAGAAGAGGACGCGCCTTCGAGACTTCAGGCTTGAAGTTCTTTGAACTTCGTGCCCTTCGAAGTCGCGAGCGAGTTCAGTAGAAAGAGGCCGCGAACGAGCACGGCAAAGCAGGAACGAGAGAGACGAAGCTATATTACACACTCATCGTCTCACAAAGGATGAGGGAATGGAAGAGAACGAGAGAGAGAGGGGGGGAGCAGAGAGTAGCTCGTCTTCTGCAGGAGAACGAGAGAAAGGAAGAGAACGAGGGAGGGAGTGAGAGAGTGAGAGAGGAAGCAGGAGAAGTAGTTTGAAATACCGCGAGAAGAAGTCTGGTCGCGAATGAGCTACAAATCGGGAGCCACAACGGTTGCAAACTTTCTGTGTATAGACACACACTGGCGAGAGGATAATGCGAAGGAGAGACAATGAAATTAGGGAGAAGAGAAACATAAGTGAAAGAGAAAAGAATCAAATATGAAACAGTTTTTAGAGCTATACAGGCGCACGCTCAGTTTGTGCAATTCGCATTATAATGCAACATCCGCGCTCATTCTCAAATTTGAAATTTCTTTTTGTGATGCAAATTTTAAATATACATTTCAAACAAAAATGCAAACAACGTTTAGTACAGCAGCGATAATGTCATTGTATTGTAACGGGCTGCTCTATGGAGCCTTTAAATTGCGCGCCGAATATTGCGTGATAGATGAAAACACCCGAAGTGCGGCGCTAAATATGCCCCTAGACACGAGCCGGACGATATGCGAGGTAATGTGACAAGGTGCCTGCGTAGCCTCGCTCTCTTTCGCTCGGGATCCGCCGCTGGAACAACTGCTCCGGCTCTCCTCCCTTTCGCTCTGGATCATCGCGACTACATCGACGCCATCACCGACGATAATTTCTATTCCGACGTCACGCTAGAAATCATCGAAGTCTGAGATCGTGAGGAGCGATTGGGGAAAATCGTCGTCAGGACCGCATTCGACACACGAAGAAACCACCAGGAGTCGGAAGTGCAACAGCAGCCGTGCAGTTTGGTCCCGAGCGGAATGAGCCTGCAAGATCCTTCGCTTCGTCTCGTATCGATTTAAGTTAAGTAGAAAAGGTCACGATTCATCAGATTTTAACATTATCTCGCCGCGTTCCACCTGTTTATTTTATTTTGAGGATTAATTGCGAATGATGATTTTTAATTAGCATGCACGTGGAAAATACTCATGTATAATTGAGAGTCTATGAACGCGAGTTAAAATAAATAATTCTTAGAGTCGTTATCTAGAAATGTTACCGTGTTTGTTTTGTTTTGAATATTGTGAACGAAAATAAATATTCGACCGAGCGTGCGCAAATTATTGTATCATATACCAATATATTTATGTTTATTTGAGTAGAGCAAATATAGAGATGAAACTTATTATAATACGAGTAATATTTGAAACATTTATTTTTTTTTATTGAACTTTTATTTATAACTATAAATATATTATGTCTTCTAATAAAATCACTTTCGATGTGTGAGTAAATTGAATGATTTATTATGTCGGACATTATCTTGTTCATTCTCAGGAAAGAATAGGATATAAAATTTTTACAGTATTATAATGGATTTTTCGTAATGTATAATAAATAACGTATGTATATAAATTTTCGTACAAAACTACAAAAATGAATTTGTTTTGGAAATATTTGTAACATATTGTAGTGAATGGCTGGACAAGGTCGTAAATCTCTGTTGAACGTATGTGCGCGCACGAGTCAAGTAATGAAACAGCGTTTTTTATGACATCTTATTCAGTCGTAAGTTACGATTTTAACGTTGCTTTAAATCGATGTGACAGTCAGTTTTCACCAACTAAAAAGGAATATCTTTCTTACATTTTATGTACCGATTTTTTTTGCAGTTTACTTATGAGTACTTCTCATGATATCAATATGTAATTTTAAAATCGTGGTACCTGTGCTTAATGATATGCTGCATCATCTTCCAAGATATTACTTTAATTTTTCACTTAATATTATTTGTAAATTTTCATGTCGAGCAAAGTACAATTTGTCAAATAAATGAGACTCCATAATATCCTTAATTCCACAATATTCTTCACAATTTTCAGTGCAGGTACGTAATGAAGCTTGTAGTATACTAAGTGTACAAATATTTTACAAGCTATATTGATTATTAATTCCAACAATTTCCATATTATAAATTTCCACATTATACGAATAGTCTGTAGTTTAAAAATTGAAGAAAATCCGATCTCGACTCAATGCATTGCTCAATTCTTATATTTAGATAAAAATGTCATCTCCACATCGTTATAAAGCCCTCGGCAATGAGCGATGAGTTTTTTAATTTCCTTAAAGCGCCGCACAGTGCGGCAGAGAGCGAGAGAAAAGGAGAGAAAGGGAGAGAGCAAATAAAAAATGAAGCTCCAAAAAAGAAAAAGTAAAAGAAAAACAGGATATACACAAGTGAGCGCGCGACACAAAATAGATAGAGCGAGATAAGGAAAACTCGAAAGAGATACAGAAATAAACGAAAAGAGAGGAGGGGAAGATCGAGCGCGGTAAACAGAAACAGAGCAAGAGGATGAAGAAAAAGGGTTAAGAGTAAAGAGAGAGGAGAGGGAGGGAGGAGAGTGGGAAGAGGAGGCAAGCTTGTGTGTGGGCCGGCGGGACGGTTGCTCTCCGATCGCGCAGCGTGAGAGAGGAATGCGGGGATGCATAGCCGGACGATGTTCGTAGAGAGAGAGAGAGAGAGAGAGAGGGAACACACGCCACGGCCGCCGTGCTCTTTTACAGTAGTACGAGCAAGCGAGAGAGAAAGAGGGACGCTGATACAGTGGACACACGCTGCTGCACTCGCCGTGCGCTCGCTTCTCTCGCCGTTTCTCGCTCCTTTCCATCTCCATTCGCGATGCACTTAGCCTTTCGGCCCGAGACTGCACTGCAGCCTCTCTCTCTCTCTCTCTCTCTCTCTCGTTCTCTCGGTCTCTTGAACGCTGCGCTCTGGTCCAGCGGCGGCAGGTACTTTTGACAGGACGTAACTCTGCGAGCCGTATAGAACGATTCTGCACAACTGCAGACTTTATCGCGCAAAATACAATTTTTATAATTTATGACAAATAATTAAGGGTAATAATTTAATAGTCCATTTTTAGATATTGGAATATCTGTTTATATAAAATATTGATTCTTTGGCTCATATAGCTTTGAGTATGTGTAGTGTCGTAAATGAACCAGCAAGAATTTATTAAATATTCAATCAATTACTTTACAAAAGCATTCATTGCTGTTTAATAATCGAATTAAATAATACAGGTTATTCATCTGTGCAGTTTTAAGCATAATATTTTTACTGGATTTAAAAAGTTCATTTAAAAGGATAAATCATTGACCTATTTTAAAGAGAATTCATTATCTTGGAAAATTCCATTTTTGCATACAATAAAGATAGTCTCGATTCAGTTGGTGACAATAATATCATTATATGTATCAAGTACTACAGAAGTAAATTGATATATATTTTAATCTTTAAAACTTTTTATAATTTTAGATTGGTTGAATTAGCAGCAACAATTACATTCTTAAAGAGTAAGAATATTATCTGAACTAACATGTAATGATGCCGTATCATGTAAACAACTTCTTATAAAGCTTTGTACATTTATATACTATTTTTTAAATTTTTTTACTAATTGGTCTGCACAAAGTGTCGATGCAGTTGCAAAAATACTACAATTACAATTGGTTTACTCATATAAAAACTATACTTTTCCTTTTATAAAATGCTTAAAATGATAAGATAATATATGAAACATTTTTCAACTATGTATTCAAGAAACAACGCAAAACATAGACAAATGCATAATTTTAAAACGCAATTTAGTCATTTTTATAATGATTTTAAAAGCGTCGAATAAACGCTTTAAGAAGATAAGAAAATGCATTTCCTTTAACCGTTGAGTGATAAATTGAGGAAAATTGTAAGCTACGTTTTAAAGGATATAATAAAGTGTATATTTAATAAGAAATTGTAGGAAAACATTCATTAAGGGGACATATACACCTTTAAATTTTAAATTAATTGCCTATACATTTTTACATTTTAAGGTAATAATGAGTAACTCATCATATAATACCTATTTTTTCGGTAAATTTGAATATTTTATCAAAATATAACGCAAACTTTTTTAAAAATTTGTATGGTCCTTAGGTGTCTTTGATTGTCTTTAATAAAAGCCTCCATAATAAAAACCTCTATATCTCTTGGGCTACCGCAAGGTTTTGACAGACAACTTGATAGAATTTTTTCGTTCTTATTATGTTCAAAATACATGTAGGTAGTTACGATATGAATGTGGGAATTTTTATATAAAAATTATTGACAAATGTTATAGTCTATTTAAGTAAAAATTCTTCGATTTAAAAAAAATTGTATTCTCAAATATGGCTTACAAAGCGAATAGCTTTGGTTAATAATTTGTATATACAAATTCCCATATTCCTATCATAACTACACGTATTTTAAACATAATAAAACCTTCAAAACGCCAATTCGATAATATTGACTCTCGAAACCTCGCGATAGCCCCAACAAAATAGAGGTTTTCATTATACCCAACCAAAGAGAATTCAAAAAAAGAATTCCGTTATATTTAGATACAATATTAAAATTTGCCCAAAAATAGACATTATATGATGAGTTACTTATTCTTCCCTTAAAATGTATTAACAATTAATTTTAAATTTTAAGGTATATCTGCCCCCTTAAGCAAATATTTGACTTATATAATTCAAATTTATCGCTAAGTCAATAGCGAAATTCGTATACATTTAGATTGAAAGTGATAATATTTAACTAATTTTTACAAATCGTGGTATAACGATCTTTAAAACATTTAAATAATATATGATGTAACATGATATGAAATACTGCGTGTATACTACACTTAAAAAAAAAATCTTTAATCTAAGTAAACATTTCCTTGAATCGTACTCAGAAAATATTTATTTGAAAGTAGTAAATATTTCTTAAATTAATAAGTATTTATTGAAATTTAGTAAATATTTATTGAATTGATGAATAACAGTCTAAACATATTAAATATTTACTATTTTCAAATAAATATTTTCTAAGTACGATTCAAGGAAACGTTTACTTAGATTTAAGAATTTTTTTTCAGTGTATATTTTTGAAATTGTAGACTCATAGGTGGTTAAATTATTTAATTAAAAATATAGTACGTATTATAAAAGACAGTCATAGGAAAAAGTTTATCTAGAAATATTGGAAATAAAATTATTGCTTAATATAATTATACGACCCTAAATTTTAAATGTAATAAATTTATTAATATATAATATTAACATTTTGTCACACAAGATACTCAATGGTATAGTAATTATGTATTTGATATTGTACACTCTATCGTCCTTGGCTCTACTCATTGTGATGTTTAGCAGAATCTGGAGAGTCGTTGAATTATTGCACAGGGAAACTGGAGCCGGAGCTGAAACTGAATTTCGCAGCTCATCAAAGTACAATTGCGAAAGCTCAATGTGCTAGTAGGAAAAAAAGTGACGGCGCTTCCGCAACTTGATAAACGGTCAATGGGTTAGTCATGCTTATCAGTACTGAAAGACAGCGTTGCATATCTAAAGTGAATGAAAGCATTGGAGCATGCTGCGCACAACTGCCAACCAAACATAAGGGAATACCCGCATAAAATATCTCAGCTGGTAACCAAACAGGCTTTCCCCGAAGTCTGCAAATAGAAAGGAAGCGCTTATAGATATGATGAATGAAATAAGCTATGTAGATAGTTAATGAATAGGTCAACTCGGGAACTGTCAACCACAGGAATAACAAACGGCCTGCTGCTGAGGCTTGCAGCGAATAGGTACGTGATCACAGACAAAATTTTGAGCCTAGAGGGGTTTCCACATTGCGAAGGGCGGTTCTATATGTACACGCGCACGTGTGCCTCATTGGTCGAGCGACACATGTGTAATGTAGTAATAAGCTCTCTCTCTCTCTCTCTCTCTCTCTCTCTCTCTCTCTCTCTCTCTCTCTCTCTCTCTCTCTCTCTCTCTCTTCGCGTTGCTGCGTGCCGGCACGCGATAAAGGCACAACAACTCGAGTGCTCGTTCGCATTCCATCCGCCGAGGCAACGCTGCAAAAGAGAGAGAGAGAGAGAGAGAGAGAGAGAGAGAGAGAGAGAGAGAGAGCAGCGCGTGCACGTGCTTAATAATTCGATTATTCATTCGGCAATAAAATGATTAATCGACTGCCAGAATGTTTGCGATTACCGTTGCGAATAGCGCGCTTTGTGAATATTTCGAGGCCCTTAGCTCACTCGCGCACTGTTTGCGCGTATCACGGGGTATGCAATTCGAGTGCGAGAGGAAATGCCTAATGAAAATGCTTTGCTTATATACATAGAAGCGGAGGCCGTTGAACATTCTTTGATAGAGATTCTGTGTATGACGAAACAAGAAAGGTGTTGGAGAATTGTGTGTACCTATGTATAATATGTGTGTGTGTGTGTGTGTGTGTGTGTGTGTGTGTATACTGTGTATAGGTGCGGATATATAAACGGATTAATGCGCTTGGAGAAAGGATTATTTATTGAGATGGTTATGTATAGTGGTGAATGCAATGGACGTGTGATTATTGATTGAACGTTTCTCTCTGTATAGATGAATTATTTCGTAGAAAGTTTCTTACTTACGTTGAATGTAACAGTATTTTATACGCATAAAATACATGAGCCGAAGTATAACGAAAGAATCGGTGGTCCATGATTATGTTCCTCTAGATTCGATTACGTTTCAGCCTATTTGTAATTCTAATTTACAAGTAATTTTTGAATTTTTATAAATCAAATTTTGAAAGTGATTTATTAAATGGTGTATAGAAAAAAATTAAAAGGAAAGAAATGACTGGATTTGATTTCCAAATCAAATATTTCTTTTTTCAAAGTTTATAATTATGTTAAATTTAATATTAAGTTTTTTAATAAAATCTTTTTAAAATATAAATTTTTACTTTGAATTTTAGAAAATGCGATCATTGTACAATGGAAAACGATCCATCTAATTCTGCAGAAATAAATTACACTATTACATTTTTATATATTCCAATATTTTACAGTTTCATATCCGTGATAATGTCTTAAAAACTTTAACACAAAATATGACGAACAAATAAAAATTGTATAAAAAGTAATAAGAAACGTTAATGTACATTGCCAATTTAAAATATTTATTCAGCATATAATAGTCTCATTACATTAAAAATATTATCCTCGTATGACACTTTTTGCTACTACGTCAACGAAAATTAAATAAAAAATATTAACATCATTAAAAACATTTATGTTGATTATTTTATAAGATAATATAATCGATGTTCAATATTTTGTTTAAAGCATCGACGGTTTAAAATATAATATTTTTAATAATATTATACGTTGTAATTATAATTAAATAGTAGTTTATTATGATTACGATAATATGGACGTTTGACTGAAGTGCATATAATGATGTAATGATAATGCTTTATCGCACGCGATACTTAAAACCAATTCTATAATAACTGAACGCGGGTTTGCGCACGTTGAAAAAGAAAAAATACAAACAAAGCATAATAAGGTTCGGGCCCGATCGTTTGACGCATCTCGGCTCCGTAACGAGGAAGAATGCAAATTAGTCAAAATAAAAGGCAAACATTCATTGTCTACATGCATATAAAGCACGCACGCGAAAGCCCCTAACGGAAGAATAATATCTTCCCACGAAAAACACGCACACGTATAATCTCGCTACAGCAGAAGCTCGCATCGAGGCAATAAATTAGGCTAATACACAAGCGATCCAATGGAAAAGACAATCGGATAAGCATCGACGCGGGCGCGGAAAATCGAAAGTAAAGAGAGAAGAATAGAAGGAAGAGTGGGAAAAAAAGAAAGAAGCAGATGCAAATTAATACAGCGAAATGGATGGAGTTGAGTGAGGCAAGAAGAAGCGAGGGAAGCCAAGCATTATAGTTTATAGCCGCGCGCGCGCGCGCACCTACACATTTCTACTAGCTTTATGTGCGCGCGCATACGAGGTGCGCTCGCGGCTCTTCCCCCCGGGCCACGCGGAGCGATAATGCAGCGCAGAGGTATATATAGGTATACAAGCAGCAGCAGCACGTGGAGCGCCGTATATTCGCGTGCTCCATGTGCGTCACGAGCCACGCGCGCCCAGGCCAACAGCCCCTGCGAGGAGCGCGGAGCGCCACATCAAGTGGAAGAGGATCGCCTCGTATATTATAAGCTCTCTCTCTCTCTCTCTCTCTCTCTCTCTCTCTCTCTCTCTCTCTCTCTCTCTCTCTCTCTCTCTCTCTCTCTCTCTCTCTCTCTCTCTCTCTCTCTCTCTCTCTCTCTCTCTCTCTCTCTCTCTCTCCCCGAGAAAAATGCATGTGAGACTGAGCTTATGCCCCTACAAGGCGCAGCCTTTTCTGTTTATTTATCAACGAATACTACTATTTTATGGACCACGATTCTCTTTTTTTAATCCGCCTTTTATTTGCTAATATTCAACTTGAAGTTTACATTTTTCATTAAAATGTTTATTTCGTGTGATAGTCGGATTGTAAAAGATTTAGAGTGTGAACGTTTTTAAAATAAAAAAAAACGCATATATCTTTCAAATTATTAATTTTCTATTAAAGTTTCAGAGAATTTGTTTGGTATTTACATGAATGTTATAAAAAATTTGTTCAAAATTCTATGCAGAGACAGATCATCTATTGTATTGAGGCAATAAATTTGGATTGAGTGTATGATAACTTTCACATACTGACTTTAATTATCCAAAAGCATTATATAAGATCAATTCAATTATAAAAAAATAATAATATTTATATAGGTAGAACTTATGTACAGAATGAATAGTTTGATTTACAATTTTCATATCAATTTAGTCTCCTTTCGCTTCAATGTCACGTGTGCTTCTAATTCTACCGACTCTCTGGTTTCTCTCTCTCTCTCTCTCTCTCTCTCTCTCTCTCTCCCTCCTCCTGCTCTTTTTGCTTTTCGTTCACGACAACCTCCTGCATGCTTCTCTTTCTCATTTTCTCACTCCCCCTCTGCGCTCGTTCTTTTTCACACCCCCTCTCCGTGACGCGTCCGAGCGAGTGAGCGGGCGCCCTGCTTCGTTATCGTCATTCGCAGCCCGTGCGAGGTGATAACTCGGCAAATTTTTAGTGCGACCGAGAGAGACTCCGCCAGAGTCTCTACCTTTCTCTGTTGCTCTTCTTTTTTCGCCAACATTTTTCCCTTCTCTCTTCGTATAGCGTCTTTCTACGGAGCGAGCGAAGCGCCGCTAAGTCACGCGCATATTATGCACACATTGTGTGTTAACGTTGTCCGATTCGCGAACATAAGCGCAATTACTTACGTGCGCAAGCGCGCGCGCATCCTCCATGAATGTCATGTGTGTGTGCGCGCGGCTTACGCTCACGCTTATATACGACGCGTCGCGTTCGACTTTTTTCCTTATCTTATATCTATGCTGACGCGCTCTTGTTTTGAAGCGCACTCTTGAGCTGGGCTCGCATTATTTGGGATTGCTTATATATATATTTTCATTGCGAAATATGCATAAGATGCGCTCACGTGACTTCTATTTAATTTATGTAAAAGACTGCCGAAGGCATATCATAAAAGTATATTTAACTTAGATTTTTAAATGTTCAATTTATTGGTTAATCCTAATAAATTCTGTTCCATTAATTCAAGCATTTTTAATGAAATCATATCATGGACTTTTTATTTTACAATTTGGTCTTTTATGGTAATTTTTCAAACACTGTTATTATTTTTTGTTATATATGTTAACGTAATTTATTTATAAAGGTTATGCCTTAATATAATAATATTTAATAATAATTTTAATTTTTTATCGTCATTTGTTTTCTAGGAAACAAATCTTTTATTGAGAGCAATCGTTTCTTACGCTTGAAAATAACAATTTCGCCGTTCAAAACTGATTAATAAATTAGAAAATATTGAATAACTATTTATCTCCACAAGTGTATTTTATTATCGGTGCCGACGTCCCTTTTCAAGGCTACATTAAACAAAATTAAAAATAAACAAATTATAAATACTAGTCACAATAAAACACATTAAGCTGAAAACTCAACAGCTATGAATTAAAAGTTTACGTTTCATGGAATCATTGTTTTGATATAATAAACTAAAGAAATCTAGAATAATAAATAAATTGAATGACAAAAAATATAATTATATGTATAATAAAAATTGATATTAATATTAAAATACGTAATATACTCCCTTAAAATCTCTTCTCCACCCACCTGACCTGGGGGGCGGGGGGCAAGAGCCGCGTTCAAGAATGTATATTCTCGTTGAGATCAATAGTTGTTCAATCTGTCTAAATTAACAACACTAACGAGGAATCGAGTCTCTACATCCTGAGTTGATTAATAAATTGGTTTAAAAGAAGTATAGCAGTTTGAAATAATATATCGGAACAATTAATAAAGTTCGAGAAAGCTGTATACGCACCAATAAATTATAAATTGGCAGAAAGTATTTATTCAGTAAGATTTATAAAAGATAAATAAACATTATCGTAATAGTATTATTATAAGTACTAAATTTAGTAGGTGTATTGATATTTATAAAATAAAAAAATTATTTAACAATAATGAAGAAAATGTATAGTAAACAGATATATACGTGTACTTTATATACTCTGGAATTTACCTTTAATAAAATTTTAATTTAAAATAACAAAACTAAAAAGTTTAAACTGGATATGATAAAGATTAATGGATACAAAACTATTCATTCAATTTTTATACAAATTGCATGTAATTGAAGAATAACCTTGAGGTGCGGCATTCCACGCATTCCATACTTTACATGCTGGAGGTATATACCAGCGTATACTGTAGGCTAGTAACAGGTGAAATCACTGAATATTTTTAGTTGCTAAGCTGAAAACGTCCTAACTGTAAATGTACGTGTGAGGTGTAATGATTTAAATCATTACGGTAGCTCCGTTTTCCATTTTTTTTTGTAAGAAATGCATAACTCATGGTTTTAACAGGAAAATATACCGTTTAATTCCAAAGAAATGATCTTTTTAATGCTTTCGAAAATTCGGTATTGTTTTCTTAAAAATGACCGTGGGAAAGAGCGGCGAAATTCACCGACAACATTCGTACACTCAAATTTAAAAATCCCTTTCGGCAAAATGAAACATCCAACATTCACTCGAAGGAGGACACAAACAATTCCTAAAAATCCTGAAAAGCAGAAGATTTTGAAAAACCGGATTCCCGCGTGTATAAAGCCCAACGCAAATTCCGCAACGGTTGCGCAGGACGACGACACCCAGCAGCGCCACTTATAAGCCATACGGTTAAAACTTGAGTCCGCTTTCGCGCGCTCTCCTGAGCGCGGCAAGGATTACAGTAGGCTCGCGCACGCGCTTGCCGCGTCGGCAGCGTCATCTTCGCCAAGGCACGCGCACTTGCAGGCGCATGCATTTATGTAGCATCTGTCTCTCCCTCTCTCTCTCTCTCTCTCTCTCTCGCTCTTTCACTGCACTTCGATCGGTCTGAAAAGATCTAAAGCTAAACTGAAACTCGCCATTCTTGCATATACATGTATATATATATATATATATATATATATATATATATATATATATATATATATATATATATATATATATATATATATATATATATATATCGATCGAAGTGCAATGTATACAGGCTGGCGGCGGCGGCGGTGGCGGCAGCGACTGAAAACGCGCAGGAATGCGCGAGCGAAATAAAAGGACGCGCGCGGCGCGCCGAGTCCAAAGGAGGATGCTGCAGCAGCGGCAGCCGCCGACGAGGTTCCAGCTTGTGCATGAGTGCAGCAGTCAGAATGTTTGTGTGTGTACGTGGTGTGTATGTGACCGCGGCAGAGCGAGAAAGATGAAGCGAGTAAGGTAGCGAGAGTGGAATACTGGAATGCGCTCCCAGAGGCCATTTCAGTTCGATGTCCTCCGTTCCTTCTTTCCTTCTCTTATTCTTCTGCTTCTTCGCCTTCACCTTCGTCTTCTTCTTCTTCTTCTTCTACTTCTTCTTCTTCTTCTTCTTCTTCTTCTACTTGCGCTTCTGGCTTCTTTCGCTTTTTCCGCTGCTTGCTTCTACTTCTTCGTGCACTCGAGTGTATGCAGAAATTAGAGAGAACTTTAGGTTAATGTCCTGAGCAGACATTTTTCAATCGATATTTTTTTCTGATAGAATTTTACATGTAGGTTAGCAGGATGCATTTGTGGACGTATAGTCTTTATTTGTATACTTTAACTTCTTTTAATTGAAGTTAATATTTGTTTGTGCTTAATTGAGCTTATACGTTTAATTAAACTCATAACATGAACATGATTTTGCCACATTTGTCTTGCAATTTTTAAAAGTGAAACAACTTTAAATGTGTATTTTGTATGAGTAACGTATATTGTTCTAGGATTCACTGAAGATACACGGAGTGTAAAAAGTGATAGTAAATGTTGATAATTAATGTTACAATATTATTAAACAGTAAATTGACTTTGCTATTTTATTACTTGTATACATTTTATAGTTTCCTCGAGTGTAATAACTTTCTTTTGGTCTTTACGTATCCTTAATTAAGTTATCATGTACACAAACTTTTCCTTGAATAAATTACATTTCTTACATGTCTATGCAGATCCTTAATGGATATAATAATAATTAAATTAGTACTTTTCGCACAATTTAGTATCAAACATAAATAAATTCTCTGAATGAAGCAATTAAGGAGGGAAAAGATTATTATATTTTTTATGAAACGCTGTTCGATTTGAAACATTAATATTTTCGAAAGCTTGAACGTGTGAAGAAAATAAAATCTAATGTGACCTTTCTAAATTCTTGAGGAAAAATCACTAATTGAATTATTGCAATAAAAACGTTAAATTGGACCTTATAATACAAATGTTTGCAATATTTCTTAAATAGAAGAAAAGATTGCAGACTAAATTATCATTTTATAAAGTCATAACAAAATTCACCCTTCAAAAATCAGTTCTACAAATTTATAAGGTATGACTGCGAGGTATAATTATAGAAAACTGAACTCGCCACTTGAATTACACCTGCTGTTTCTTTAAGTGGATTCGAGAGAACATTAATTTTGGATTTCCAACATCTTATATGCAGATCAGATTCTCACGCATTTGCATGATATCGTGTTGTAAACAAATATATTAGAAACTGCATTTAAATATTTTTAAATACTCTAAGCGCTGGCCAATTACGATATGACTTTGCAAATTCTAAATTGTGTAAATAATTAATAAAATTATAGCTAAATTAAATACGATTACGCGGCCAATTTTAGAGATATTTTTGTCTCTTGTGTATATAATATACATACGTTATTAGGTAAACGTATAAAATTAAATAAAATAGTTATATGTTAATAAAAATAGTTCATATCTTACAGTTTCAGACCCGTGTAGACAAAGTTAATTTAATAATAAGGAAATTATATATATTAGTTATAAATAATTGTCTTTCTATATCGCAATTTTTCTACTTAATACATATCTTTAGTATATTCCCGTTTTTAAATTTAACCCTCCTGTGCATTAATTTATTTTCAGATATTTCGATTTAGACATGTATAAATCTTTAACCATACGGATTGCAAGAAACGATAAACTATTTAATTAATATGCTATATTGTTAACCTTTGATTTGAGAGTTTTAAAATCGTATGATAAAGGGTTTTAAATTGTCAATAGAAATGTACAAAAAACAAACATATTTGGGGTGAATGAATATACTCGTCCCAATGTACAAAAGGGTTAACAACTATTACCTTTTTTTTAGCTTTGTTTCCTAAAGGCTATTATTATTTGTCCATTTATGTTTCCTCAAGCTGATGGTTTATTAGTCGGATAATATATGTGGGTTCCTGAAATGACCGAATAAGTTGATTTTTTTTAACTTGGGCAAAGAACTCAACCAAGATATAGTTAAAATCTTCCTTTCTGTAAATATACAAAAGGAATAATACCGTTTTACTCCAGTTATCATACGACATAGAAAATTGATTTTTATTACAAAAAGATTTATTTCTCTTCAAAAGAAAAAGATAGAGTCTCAAAAATTTTACTGAATATTCTTCTTTCTAATCCAAATATCTCAATGTTTTTCAAAAATTTTCCTTATATTCTACAGATATAGAATTTCAAGTTCATTATCACTCAATCGATGATATTATTTCTAAGGTGTCAAAAAACCCGAAAAACTAAAACTCAAAAATCGAAAAACCGCTAACAGAAACAAAAACACATCGAAAAGAAGAAAAATGTTTTTCAGCCGCCGTCTTTAAAAGAAAACAAAAAATGAAGAGCCCTGAAAGACATGCATGCGTACACACACTAAAAATAGTGTATTTTGATTCCTAATGTCTCAAAACATGTTTCTAACTTGTTATTAGCAATACTTTCTTATCATACTAAATCGATAAAAAAATATATGGAACCACAAAGTTAGAAGTGCTTATTACAACTTACGTTAGTTTCTAAACTACGTACTTTTCACATATTTATACATAATGAATTTTTCGACAGTTTAAAATCCTATATAACACGCTGCAGAAATCGACAAGACACAAGAATTTGTCAAATTTGACGTACCAAGAGAGTATAGCATCTCTCGCATCTGCTCGCAGACTTGCAGCCGCAGCATGCAGCATGCAGCATGCAGCATGCAGCTTCTAAGCCTTTCGAGAGGTTCTCAGTGCGCGCGGGCAAGTGCACAATGGAATCCGGGCCGGCGAGCCTCTCTCTCTCTCTCTCTCTCCAGGCTCGCGCGCGTGCAGCGCACAGCAGACGTCGCGGATAACGGATGTGCCGTTACGGGGCCGCATTCCTCAAAGGCACGCATGCGCGACGCGACACGTTCCATTGTCTTTTGCATTCTTAGCGCTTGCTCGCCGTCGCCCGTCGCCGCCAAGTGCGCCGCGAGCCTTTCTTTCCTTTCTGCGTATTTTCTTATTCGTTCGCCGCCGAGGCGACAACGCTGACGATCGCAGCATTACGACGACGTATGGGGCTTGTATATATGCGTGTATATAGCGATTTCGAACGCTCGCGAAATCGTCGGGGGATTCGTATAGGCTTGGAATCAGTGGGGAATCGGGACAAGTCGCTCCAAGATTGATCAAATCACTGGGGATGAATTCGAATTTGTGGAGGAAACAAAAACTTATAAATTGTTAAACGTTTGAAATAATTTCAATAAATCAATTCTGTAATCATTTGACTTGGTGCGCGTATATTATAGGTACAAGGAAAATCGTTCGAACCACGCTAAAACAACGTGGAATTAGTAAACACCTGTTGGCACAATTAAATTCAAAACAGTGTTCTTTTTCCTTATATGTTATTTGTTTTTCTCGTGAAACCAAAGGAAACACATATTTTCAAAATTAATATGCAGTGTACGTGATATTAATAACTTTCCTCTGTAAAATTACAGAGCAGGTTACTGACCTTACAAAAATACGCGAAATTCAATAATTTACTATAGCCTCTTACTTACGGCAGCCGAATTATTTACGCTTCGTTTTATGAACTATTTATATATTTGTAACTTACAGAAATTGTTAAAAAAAATTGTTGTCAACGGGTAGCAATGGGTTAGGTTGAATAATTTTTTTGTTTTGATGATTTTTCAACTTCCTTGTTACATATGTATATAACATAATTAAGCATAACATTGAACATTCAAGCTATTTTTAGATAAAATATAAACTCATTAATATTTTTTCAAATTTTCATATTTAGACACCCTTTTACCCCCTTAACCCGCCAAAAAATGTATCAAAAAGTTTTGTTGTTCTCAAAATACGCATCAGAATCAAATTTCCTTTTCAGAATTGCTTCACGGAATATACATGGCTGAATACTTAAATTTGTATTAGAAAACGAAATAAGCAAAATTACGTGACTTTTGAAGAATGTATTGGTGGGTAAAGTAGGTCTGATGCATCCCCTTAGGGGATGAATACATTCGAAAACTTCGTTTTACTAAAAAAATACGCATAAAAATCAAATTTCCTTTTCAGGGTATAATTTATTTATGTAAAATACACAGCGGAACATTCGAATTATTATTATCAGAATAAATTATGAAATAAAATGTTATCATAATCACGTAATTGTTAATTTTCGATTATGATTATAATTCGATTGTTCCGCTGTGTATTTTACATAAATAAAGCTACCCTGAAAAGGAAATTTGATTCTGATGCCTATTTCTTCAGAAAAACGACACTTTCGAATGCATTTTATTGGCGGGTAAAGTAGGTCATTTAAGGTCAATTAAGGTCTCCTTAAATGACTTATTTCTACTGGTTCTAATATTTTTTCGTATATATTGTCCCGCTATACATTTGAGCCTATTTTCCAGGGCCTTTTTCGAGCTGGTTATCGCAAAAGCGGGTCCAAAGAGTGTACCGGGCGGCCGCCCGTGCGCGGGCCGCGGCGTGCTCATGATAGCAGCTAGTCGCCGAGGAGCGAGTGCATCTAAACGAGGCTCTATGCAACTGGATTGGAATTCCACTCGGCTTGCGCTTGCGCACGAATGTGCAAGACCGCGTGCTGCGAGAGAGTGGCGTATATTATACTGGCTTTTCTCTCTCTCTCTCTCTCTCTCTCTCTTTCGCTCTGCCTCTCTTCCCGCGAACACGCGAACGCTCCCGGCGTTCCTTTTGCTGCCTCTTCTCATTCTGCTTCTTCTTTTTTTTTTATTTATGAAGGAGTTTTCGATCGCGGGGAATTCCAACTGGCGCTCACGACTGCATGTGTGTGTGTGTGTATGTGTGTGTAATATATATATATATATATATATATATATATATATATATATATATATATATATATATATATATATATATATATATATATATATATATATATATATATACGTTCGAATGAGAGAGGATGAGCTAGAGAGCGCGAGGTTAATTGCTTTGAAAAGCGACTTCAAGCGGTCGAGGATAGTTGCGCGATCGCAAGTGTGTGAATAAACGTCGAAGCTTTTGCATATAGCGCGATTATAGCTATGAGTCAGTAATGCGTAAGTGTGCAAATTATAAATTTCGATATAGGGTGGGTTTAGTTTATTTGTAAATCAAACAGGATTCATTATCATTATAATGTTTAACTTATTTTGTATTCGAACACTTAATATAAGTACATTGTTGATCATAATAATAATTTCTAATAGGTCCTAAAATATACGAGAAAAATTTCCAACTCGCGAAACAGACTTTGTGACACACTTTTTTGTATATCAATCATATGACTGTAAGGGTGCAAAAAATTTCTTCACGTAATAGAATGTAAAGTAGAGAACGAAAAATGAAACGAAAGAAAAAAAATCAATAATGAGAAATTATGAAATTTAGTGTTTTTTTCGTGTTTATTCAGTATCTTTGATCGTTTATAACTTTTAATATTGTTAATCTTTTTTAATGCGGTACGTCTCAAATTAAAGATTTTTTTTATCTATTTTATATTCTATTACATGAAGAAATTTTTGCACCCTTAGTCAAGTGATTGTTTAATCAATGATAACCGTTTTTTATATACAAAAAAAAGATTGTGACAAGGTAGTTTTGGCGTGTTGGAAATTTTTCTCGTACCTACATTTTAGGACCCACAAGAAAAATTGTGTTGCAGAGGCGTGCCTCATCATTTATTTTTCTTCACTTTTCGAACCACTTATCGGCCGATTTTTAGTAGAATTCCTCATATATATGCTATTAAAATACAGTTATTTTATGTTTGCTTTCATCTACTAAATTACTTACAATGACTTAAATGTCCTAATTATCGCAGTTTGTTAAATAGATTCCTTACCCAATTAAGAAAAACATTACGGCTCTAATTATGTTTTACTGACACTAAAACCTGAACAAACAAATCATGAGATGTTAAAATTCTTTCATGCTTAAAGATGAAGCAAACTCACGTATTTTTTAATTGCAAAACAAGTATATCTAAACCACTGCTTTCAAATCAATGAAACAGTGTAATAATTTTGTAAAGCGTTCAAATGAGAAATTTAATCAATTTTTGTTTGCCGTTCTCTTGGCGCCGCGCTCAACAAATACATTACGTCTGTTGTGCATATTTGCAATAGCGTTATACACAGCAACATTTTGTAGTAGTTTGACGTCAATTTCTATGAAACGAATCATACAAGATATATAGCTGATAATATACTAATATCGACTGCGCGTGACTTGTCAACAAAATTTATCGATGTATTTGAGAAACAGAGAAATATAATAATTGTAGAACTTTTTGCATTGATCAATGAAAATTTAAACTCACTCTACTGGTTTTTTAATGTGAAATGAATTATTATATAAATATAGAAAAAAATCGGACTTGTAAATGAAAAATCAAAGAAGGTTATTATTATTGATATTTGTAGAAATGATAACATATAAGAAGAAGACATCCTTTTTACTATATTTTTGCGTAATGTTGTATAATAACGTTTTTGCAAAAAATAATAGTTTATTGGTTTATTGATTTCTTTTAATTGCTTATTATAAAAGAATTGATTATAGAAAAAAAAAGAAAAATATTTTTAAGTACAAGAAAAGCAGACTTATTCTGCCGTGCAAATGAAGACAGTGAGTATGTTCATTACGCAAAAAGATTCGAATCATATAAATAATTTCGCATAAAAATGATTTGAAACATTATTTTTCTTTTACAAAAATGACTAGACGTAGTTCGTTTTTTTCGAAAAAGGATAGATATTTTTTAAATAAAAATCTTACGCATGAGTTGAAATAAAAATGAATGTTATCAAGTGTCTGGGATTTACTTCAAATAGAGATACCCACTTACTTCATTTGCACGGCAGTATTGGTATCAATTTCTTTTTCTATTTTATATAACATTTTAAGAAAATCGAAAAAGATGATTCTGGATGTTTCATATTTTTTTATTTCATATTTTGGTAGCTGATGTAAAAAATATTACCAACTGCTATGGCACTATGCTTTCTCAAAGTGATATTAATTAGGACATTTCATGAGCATTTTTGATTTCATATTTTTATAGCTTATGTCATACAATTAATCTCCTTCCTTCAACGTTTTGTATTGCCGTTAGTTTAGATATAGCAAATGATTTAGAAAACTAGTTGCTCTGTATTTATATTTTATATAAAATGCCGACGAATACATTAATTCGTGTAGTACCATACTTCGCATTAGAGTACCTACATTCTGGTCTCAAAATCATCGAGATTGCAGCATATTCGGCAGCTGGATTATATTATAGAGTATTCTAAAGATAGTAATAAAATAAAACAAAATGTATTTGACCGGTCGCGCTGAATGTTTGGACATATATACTCAATAACGTTCCTTTCTACATGGACCTATAGGTTTTAAAAATCACTGATAGAAAGTACGTTCTTATTGAAACATACATAGTAAAAACTTTGTGTATAATTTTAGCACTTTTTTAAATTGTGCCATTTTCTCAATTAATTTTTTTCTTTACTTCTTAATTATGAAATTCCTTGTAAATAATACAAAAACTTTCTTCCTGTTTATTTCAGATCAATACAGTAAATGCTAAAGTTACCGTGAATTTACAACTCTGGTCACAAGCACACCGAAAGAGAGTGCTATAACGGACATTGGGGACACCACTTTTGGGAGAGCAACTGCCCCAATCACGCGTAGAGCTGCTGACCCGTATATGGTAGGGACCGCTGCTGTACAACAGTGCATAGTGTGGAACATTAGTAATACCTGCTGGGGCAGCGGCTCGCCCATATAGTTTCGCGTAGATTATTACAATATTTTCACGACATTTATAAAATCCACTTTAAATCCTGCGATTAATTGAAGAGAAATTAAAGCAGGTTACAATTGTTAACCATATGATACTGTGACATACATTTCCCCCGGTATGAATGCCTCCATCGGCAGGTTTGAAAGTAAAATGGTTTATTTATATTTAAAAAGTTAGTGCGTTCTTTTCTATATAATCGTCAATATTATAGTTGTACGAAAGTCACAGCAACCCGTGGTTACAGATAGTGTAATCAGAAACAATTGATTTATGAATATTGTTGGTAATTCCGTAGTTGGAATATCAAGGCAACTAGTTTGGATTGGCACACGTATTATTTGGTACCATTCGGCAAAAATATAAATTGTAATGCACCGCAGAAAAATAATAAAAAATTACAGTTTTCAAGTCTTGCATTTCCGCACTAAAACCATTCATTCGTCACTGTATATAATACAGGTGTAACTGAGAGTTGGCATTCATTTTGTCACAAGAGATCAAAATGTTTATGAAACAAAGTTGTCTTTTTCGATTACTTTATGTTATCTTGGTTACGTTTACATTTCTAATAAAGACTATTTCCACTAGAAGCGATTTTTAAAAGGAAAGAATCCGTTTATACAGGTTTGCAACTTACGACCCACGTGGTCAGCATGTCTGCGCTACCAGTTCAAACCACGCAAAAATTAAAACGTTATTACTTAATAATTAAAGCTTAAAAAAAATAAACTGTCTGGACTACTTCATTACTTATTCATTAACTGTTCATAGAAATTCAAATAAGCGACTATAAATCAGAGTTTATGCATGTACCCTGTTATTTTCTATTTGTATACGATACCCTAATTGATGATCCAAGTACAATTACTTATGAATGAATGAATGAATTAATGAAATAATAAATTAGTTCACTTTTGTACCGAAGAATATTCTTCAAGCCACATTAATTTCGCGCGATAGACTCCATGCCGCACATAAGGACTACCTCAAGCTCGCGCGCCTACGCCCTGCAAATGAACTTTTTTCGTTACACCCGCGCGCGACTCTCCTGCAGTAAGAGCTCGTGCAGCAGGACGGACTCAGCGGACAACAATAATTACGCAAGCCTGCAGCAAAGTGCACGTGCACGTGTGTGTGTGTGTGTGTGTGTGTGTGTGCGGTGTGCTCGGAGCAGAACAGCTTCGGAGCCGTTAAAGTATTCATAATAAGTATTGTGTAATGACCGATTTATTCGATGTTGACGAGAGGGGCGGAGGTGGCGGAAGCGCCGGGGGAGGCTGCTTGCCGCCCATATAAATTCGCCAAGAGTAAGAGAGCAAGAGAGAGGTGGAAGTCGCGGCAGGATATGCTAATGGCCGGCCGGCATAACGAGCGAGCAGTAGCCGCGCGAATAAAAAGAAACCGGAAATCGGCGGGATTCTTGCGCTTTGATGCGTCGCGAAAGCACGCATGCGGTCGGGGCCGCCCCGCAGGCTTGTTTGTTTCGCGTGATGCGTATTATATACAGGTATAGTCCTCTGCTGCAGTTTCGAGAGCGCGGGAAGCGGGCGAAAATACGTTGGTGTGCAACGTGCGTGAGTGGCTGCTTTTCTCGGAGGAGTTGATGATGTGGCTACGGCTCTGCGGCGCATAATCCTTTTGGATATATAGGTTCTTTCTTATTTTATTGCTTTTTTTCTTTCCTGGCTGGAAGGCACAAATAAGTTTCGTTGTTTCTCTTTTCTTTCTCTCGTCGATACGCATCGTTCCGAGAATTCGATGCTTCACTCTCGTGTTTTTCTGTAACGGTGCAGGCATGAGGCGGGTGGCCTGGCGCGCGGGCTTTCAGGGAAGATATGGGATGCGTGAATCATCGCGTGTGTGGGATACTCGACAAAGGATTCAAAAAGTGGTGCATATTGTGGTATGAAAGCCATTTCCTCTATCAATGGAATCCTCCTCTACACAATGTTTTGGCCATCCAAAATATTCTTTGCATCCTGCTTTTATATTGTTTTCATTGACGCAGAAGAACCTAAGGAGAATTGTGATAGATAAATGTGATGCATTACTACGATGTATTGAAGATAAAGATAACTGTAGCAAAAATACGTGTTGACAGTGAACAAAAACATTTTTTTCTACCTAACCAGTTTAAAACTAATACTTAAAACGAAACTTAATTTGATGTGTTTATGTTTGAGACCAAGATTAATGATTGTAGTTAGTTCTCATAAATATAGTAATACTCATAAATAACAATTTTTTTAACTGTAATGGATATAAATATTGTTAACTTATTGTTTACTTATAATTTTACATTTTAACACTCACTTTTTAACTCCGAATTTTTTTTTTATTGTACTTCTCAAAAGTTAAGAAATGTATCATCTCTCAAAATTATTAGAATTAAATAGTTTTTTAGATTATTATTTTAAAATAAAAAAAGTGCATGAGACAACTTAGCCACACTGAGTCTTATAGAACTTTTAAAGATTTGCATTTAAAGAATTCGCATACTTCGGGACCCATTTTACACTGTGGGGCAGTCTTGCGCAGTACGGAAATATGTTAGTATGTACCCCTGTATACGTATATATAGTGAGCGTGACAAATCCATTACCTAAACATATTATTAGTGCGTCGAAGGTAGATTCAATTTTAATCCCCAGGTACCTACATACGAGATAAACGGGATCCAGCCAGGGGCAGCCGGTTATACTTCTACGAAAAGATAAAATAAAAATATAAAAAGATATTATTAATAAACATGTTAAAGTTGGATCAGCCAAAAATAGGCATAATAAAAAGACCTGGGACTAGTAGTATATAAGAAATAAAGAAATGCATACGTAATTTAATTGAAATTATAGTTTGTATTTGCCTTCACAGTCTCTGCAACGTGCAAAAACGCGATCTCTCAGAATTCTCTGTTTTGTAAACACAGCAGCAGAAAGCAGTAAAAGACTTTAACCTCAAATTTCGTATCCAGCCAAGATATTTGTAAGTATTTTCTATTTCATTTGACACGCAAATAAGACGAAACAAAAGAAAAGGCCCGCTGCGCCGCACTGCACCGCGACGACAAAGAAAAGAGACACGGCCAGTCACTTTAAAATATTCATCTTTGCCTCTTGGAATTTCACTTTTTCGAAAGATCGTAAAGCCTCTCTCTCGAAGCTAACGTGAATGCGAAACAAGACAAAAAGGCGCTCGCGCTGAGCGCTTTCTCATTCCCTTTTCCCTCGCGTGCACACGACTTTGTCGAGCGCATTTGCGGAAAATCGTGCTGAAAGCGACTTCAAAGTTCACCTATAAACGAGAGTTCGCTGCTAGTGTGCCGCTGCAGCGAACGGAGAAACTAAACAAAGAAGCGACCGTCGTCGTCTTCCACGGATGATCATTGCGAAATCCGTTCGCGAATATCGCGGCTCGTCCCCCGAAAACTTTTTCCCCGAAACGACGCGCGATGTCGGATACGCGTCTCAACCCTCGTTTTTTCGCCTGTTGGTGGAGATCCGTTGGAGCGGGAAAATCCGCGGAAAAGTGACGTTTTCTTGTGCGAGAGAGCAGAGTGCGTCGCATTTGGCCTCTGTACTCGTGAATAAGACGAGACGACGATGCGGGATTTCACGGTGCTATCGGGAAATTCCGCGTTCGATGGACGACGGAGAGTTTCTTTAACGGCGAATAATGCGGGAAAAGTCGGGGAAAATGCGAAAATACGTGAGCTCGTGTCACTTTGCGAACTTTCGAGTCTTGACGATAAGGTGAAACTGCGCAATATCTATACGCGTTTGGATGAAAAAGCTGATGTTTTATTTTAGAAAACAAATTTAACGAATAAACGAGCAAACAAAAGATGATTTATCTTTATTTACGTTCGTGACTTTCGCTTATTACTTTGAAAAATAAATTTATAACGCTTTTTAAATTCTTGTTTTTTGCTGGTGTAAAAGTAATTTGAAATATCATCGTTGTTTTCTTTCGAGTCACAATGAGAAGTTGTGTTTTCTGTTCACAAACAACGTATAAGAATAATATTTACGCAGAAAATTAGTTCTTTTTGGATGCTGTGAAAAGCGCGTGATTAATTCGAAGAACTGTAGTAGTAACTGGTGACAGAATGACTCTGCTGTCCTGCGATTCCATACAATTCATATAAAATATTCTATGTAAATACTAGCTGAAAGACGCTTGTTAAGCAAGTTGTTTAATTTAAAATTAACGTTCATAAACTTTCGTAATTAACTCATTACTTTATTTCTAATAATTTGGATTCTTAAAAGCTTCTGTTGTAGAACATATATTGTGTATGTACTGTATATTTTTAAAATGTCAATACTATTTTTCTATTGCTAAATATAATTAAACACTGAGCTTTAAATTAATTATATAATTCTATCACAAAGCTGAAGACAAACAAAAGAATTATAACAAAAAAATTAAATGTTGCAGGCGTTAATATCGTTCACAAAGAAAAGTCACATAAAGTTCTTATAACTTTTTTATTTTTCAGTCGATTTTAACTTTTGAAGACTCATTTCGTTCCTTACACGATTTCAGATAGGGTATACATGGGCAAATTTTGGTATTTATGGATGACTTTAGCGATGAATACAATTGTTTATAACTGGATAGGGGAACTCGTATAAACAATTGTACTTTATCGTTAAAGTCATCCATAATTTCCAAAATTTTCCCATGGATACCCCAGCTGAAATTGTGCAAGGAATAAATAAGCCCTCAAACGTTAAAATCGACAGAAAAACACCTAAAATACCTAATAATACCTTTAAGGCATTAAAATTTTGATATATTCCATTTCGGTTTTATTATATCAATCTTTGTAATAGTATTGTATCTAAATTAGCAAGTTTAATTAGCGAATCCAGTTTTTCAAAATTTAAGTAATCCCTTTACAACTGACTGAAACGTAGTCATGAAAATAGCTTAATTCTTCCGTGCTTGAATTGTTTATAATTTTTTGATTTATTAATTTTGCAATATCAATTTACATAAAGGTCAAAGGGCTAGGAATATCATATATTTACAAAGTTACAAATGACTGTAATTTTGTGTGGTGTCTCACAGACGTCAGGTCGGTAGTAAAGGGTTATTAATTTTTTTATTAATGCATCAGTATGTCTCAAAATTCTATTACTATATTTAGAAAAATTTAAATTACAATTTTAAGAAGAAAAAATCTCCATAGTATTCCTATAGTAAAAGAATGATTGTAATTACTGAACCGAAAATAGGCGTAATGCTAAATTAAACATGTTATAACTATAACATAGTGCTAGAAGGCTCAATTTGGAGATCATGGAAGGATACGCTAGCATAATGGGATAAAACTAGGATAGGTAGTGGGGGCAGGATGGGGATCATGGAGGTAGAAATGTGGGGTAAGGTATGGGGGTCATGGAGGGGTTATTTTTCTTAAATAGATAAGTAAAATAATGATATGGGTATCGTAACGCTACAGTAAACATGTTATTACTTTAACATAGTGTAGAGGGCAGTATCGAGATAATGGATGGGTGGGGTAGTATAAGGGGACACAATTAGGATAGGTAGAAAAAGTGGAGGGGGTATGGGTGACGTGGAGAGGGTATTTGAGTATTTCTTCGTGAACTAAACAATGAAATAATGATATAAATATTTTGAACGCTAATCAAACGTGTTAGGGTCAATCGCGAGATGGTGGAAGGGTACGATAGCTTAATGGGACAAAATTAGGATAGGTAGTAAAAATGTTGGGGGGGGGGGGGGGGTATGGAAAACGTGGAGGCGATATTTTTTCTTAATAAAATAATGAAAATAATGATATAGGCCCCACAATGCTAAATTAAACATGTTATTACTTTAACATTATGCTAAGATGATTAGTGTGGAGATGGATGGGTAGGGTAGCATAAGGGCATAAAATTAGAATAGGTACGAAAATTGGAGGGGGGAATGGGTAATGTGGAGGTGGTATTTTCTCTTAGTAAAAGAATGATTGTAATCGCTAAAAGCGAGGCGCAGAATTAACTCTCTATTTTCTATGAAGTAGTGCATCGTCGAATGAAGTGAAGTGGTCAGAATGAACTGGTAGCGTAAAAGAATAAAGAAAATATAACTGGGTGGAGTGTGGTGAAAGGGTAGTTATAGTTGTTCAAAAAGATAGCATAAGGTGGGTTTGAGGAGGGACGGAAGGGTTCGGTTATGCTCACTTGCACATATGCATGCTCAGTTCTGCCCATGTGCACTAAAGTATGCACAGTAATAACTGTCAATACACAGGCGTGCGAAGAAGTTATTGCGTGCACACAGGCATGCACAGAAGTGATTTCATGCACACACGCATGCGCAGTAATGACTTCATGTGCATAAAAGTGTGTTAAAATTGAAGGTATTTTTTACTTAATTTTTTATTCAGAAATCATCTGACGTTTATCATTAGGGATTCTTTACTCGCTTATTTACATATTTTGTCATGACACTATCATCTTATTTTTATATAAACATATATGTTAGATACTTAAGTTAAAACTATCTAATAACATCAACAATCATATTCTTTAAAACTATTACTTCTTCTTCTTTATTTTATAAAACTTCTAAATGATTTTATATACAAAATGGATACTAATATCTATTTTCTGAAATTCATATTAATATTGATATCGGCAACAAGCGAAATCGTGACGAGCGCAGCGCATCTGCGATTCCTAGTATTTATATAAAAATGAAAAAATGTTCCAAATTTCTCATTTAAATACCTTTAAGAATGTATCCTCCAAGTTTCAGATGAATTTATCAATAGCTGAGATGCAAGGAGTAATTTGAACGTTAAAGATATGAATTAATAGATAACAATATTTTTATTATAAAGAATACCTAGATTACCCTATGGTGAAAATAACTCTTTCTTAATTCACACACACAGACTCACACCCATATACACAATTTCTAATAAATTGAAGTTCAAAATAAATTGAATTTAAACACACACACACACACGTAACCCACTCCCCTACCCACACATCCATACATACACATCCACACACACACGCACACCCACATACACTGACGCACATATACACACGCACACGAACACGCACACGCACATGCTCACGCTCACGCACACGCACAGGCACACGCACACGCACACGCACACGCATACGCATACGCATACGCA
Organism: Gastracanthus pulcherrimus; assembly: GCA_949152435.1. Classification (NCBI taxonomy): domain Eukaryota; kingdom Metazoa; phylum Arthropoda; class Insecta; order Hymenoptera; family Pteromalidae; genus Gastracanthus; species Gastracanthus pulcherrimus. The sequence continues at coordinate 175,962,373 of OX424572.1, read as the reverse complement.
CACGCACACGCACACGCACACGCACACGCACACGCACACGCAGACGCACACACATTTACGAAAAACCTATATACTCTGATTCAGCAATTTTTAAAACATCGAATTTTGTCTTGGTTTTTGAAAAAATTATCGTCATAAAGCTTTCTCTTTGAGAAAGCAAAAATAAACCAAAGGTTGTTTTCAATTAAAAAATGTTTTCAAATAGCATTTATGTATTCAACTTTGAAATCACGAATAAATTATGAAATTTTAATATAACGTTGAATAGGTATGTCATATTTTAAAAGGTTGAGATCTATAATTAATACTGAAATCATAAAAAGTAAGAAATATAAACAATCATTTCAATTATGCGTGGAAGCGTTCTGTATTGCGCGTACTCGCGAGTGTGACAATTTTATTTTTATCTGCGCTATTTTATTACTGATTTCGAGACACCGTATCAAATATTTGTTATTGCCGCAATAGTTTTTTTATTTGTAGGTTTTTCATTAATTGTTTCGTTTGCTGTCATTGTGTAATATGCAGTGTTGTTGCACACCGCGAATTGACAAACATTACATTTTTTTCTACTCAGTTCTATCCGTGACCAGGATATCTTGTCATGGACCAAAAAGTCCTTCCAATGTGCTAAAAGTTTGTTTACATGAATTCTCGCAATAAGTGCTCATAGCTACACGAAGTATATCAACAATATTATTAACGGTTATATTTTGCTTGTGTAGTTGATGGATTATCATTTTACCAGAATTAATGAATGATGTCCGTAAAATAATTTAACAAAAATGTTTACTTCCGTAAACAAAACCATCTACGGGCAAATTCAAAATAAGGATTCATTTCCGCGTAAAATAATTTCTAAATTCGTCCAGCGCACTTGTGAAATTATTACCAAGAATTACGTAGAACCTGTATGTGGCAGTTGTGTCGAGCTATGTAGATTATTCCATTACACTGTTTTCTCTTCGTGTTTTTTCCGTGTACGGAAGGCCAAACAGAATCACTTTAATTGCGTAATGTTTTTAAGATACACAAACACATTGCATTTTGTTTACTCAGTCAAGTGTGTCTGTAAATAACAATAGCTGAATGTAAAGTAATTTTAAGCATAATTCGTTTATAAAACGTCTTTATTATATTCAATAAAAATGTATGTTTATAATAAATTGAATTTATATTAGGATATAGAAGAAATAAAAGTCAATTTGGTTCTTTTAGTCGAGTTATATAAATTAATAATGAAAAAATTTTTAAACGGATTCTTTATGTGTGACGTATACAATTGAACTTTTGTGTTGTACTGTCAATTATATAAAATTTCTTTTCAATCCTTTCAATCGTGGTGGGTCACTCAGTGACCTATCTTTACTTTCCTGTTTTTCATTATTTCAACAACATTTCTGAGCATTAGTCAAATTTTGCAGTTAAAAAAAAAATTTGTGGTACATAGGGTTAATCATTTCATACTTAACCTTCGCCTATAAAAGTAAGAGCCCCAAGAATAAGATAAACCTTTGTAAATTCAATAATAATTAATAAAAACTTTCAACGAATATTCGTATTTAACCCTTTCGTTCCCGATTTTATTTTAAGTCGGATTTCTTCTACAGAAAATTAATTGTAAAAAAATAATTCATTAAAGAAAATGCTGTCATTTTAATAAAGTATGTTCTCTATACATTCTAGAATGCAACTATACCTCAAAGTTCGACATGAATTGCATATGCACTTCATAAATGCAATTTTTTTAGCCGTCAAATGTGCCATATGAATACAATTAATGAAGGGTTAATGGGACCTTCTTCTTCATTGGGACTTTAAATGAGTTTCGCTTTAACTTTCTATGTTAAATATTATTGATACTGTAACAATCAAGCAATTTCGAAGAAGCGCAATCGGTAGAGATATTTTTATTATTTTTTACACCTTAACAGATTTCGTTTACATGTATAGAATAAATATTATTCAATATTAAAAGTTAAAGCGAGATAAGGGTGTCAAGATTCGCTAATTACGATGCTTCACTTGGTAAAGCGAGGGTTAAGTTTTAAATATTTATTTAGTTTTAAAATAGTTGTATCCAAGACGCCCAAATGTGAAAACGTTGATAGTATAATTAATAAAATAACTTGTAGTGACCAACAAAACCTTTTTTTACTGATAATTTAGAATTTATAAAATTTGGGCTATCTTCACATGGATACGAATTTAAGTGGTAAGGGCGTACGTGAGACGAAACACGTAGTACTCCCGAGCGTAGCACCATCCAAAATACACTCGCACATTACGGTAAATTCACCGATTAGATAGATCCTTAAAAGTGCTAAAGTTTTCGCAACATTAACTGCATATACATTGAGTTTTATCATAAATTAACAGGGAATTGAGAACTTCTCAACAACGAAGTTTCCTCTAACTTACTTTCTAACGAAATTCCCATCACGTAATAATTCGCGCGTCATACTCAAGCGAATCGCGCACGGACTGTTGCTTCACGCGCGAGCGCCAACCGTTACATTCACGCGATCCAAAAGATCCTTCAACTCGTCCTTGTGAAAATTGTGTCCAGCCGCGCCGCGGCGCAGAAAGCGACCTCGCGATGCGCGAAAAACCCTCTCCCAGTCCACGTTTTCTCTATACATATTTATAGTCGAGTCCGTAGCGCGTTGCGCAAAAGCAAGGAAATTTCCTCGAAAAATCGGCGCGCGGCGTGCGCCAAGTAACTGCGATTCGACTTAACCTCCTTTGGCGCGGCAGTGCTGTATATACGCTGTAGCTCGAGCAGCGGCGGCGGCGGTGCAGCTTGTTGTTTTGCCGATCCTTGATTGTGGAGCTCGCGAGCGCGCGGCCGCATGTCGCGCAAGGCCGCCGCTAGAGAATTTGGGCCATGCGTTTCACTAGAAAGGAGCACTCGCGTAACGCTAGCCGCGAAACAAAAACATTTCTCGCCGTCTCTCTCTCCCTCTCTCCCGCAAGCGCGCATGCTGTGTCTACCTGTATAGGGCACCAGCTCTTTTTAGCAAGGAACTGCGCACCGCTATGTGCGTAGCTATAGTAAGGGGGACTACGGAAAAAGTGTGCGCCGACAGAGATGGATGAACGACATTTTTTTGTGAACGTTTCGGAGCGAAATTCATTTTAGAGAGACTTAAATTGATGTGCAAATTTGCAATATGGAGATAAACTTCAGTTTTTATTAAAAACTCTAAACATTTAGAGAGTTAAAAGCATATCATTTTTCTGTATGTTTCATATTTCGGTCACTGATTTTAAAAACTATTCAGATCTATAATATAGCTGAGAATATTTTTCAAATAATATTCATTTTATAAGTCTACTTATTAATTATGTACTTTGCAATTTAACAATATTTCCGTAATTAATTCAATATTTCTCAATAGCATTAAATGAGATGATCCCTTCAACACACAATCATCATTTGCATTGTTAATATTATAATGCATATAAATATTTTGATCACGTGTATCTTAGCTTACGAATTGCAATGCTCCTAAAATATTTTTGTTATTTTGAACAGCAAGGACAAATATTATGCCATTTATATTTATTATTTTTGTTGCATTACATAACAAGTGTTCTAGATTAATTTATAAATCTTTCAATTAAAATTTACTTTTCATAATGATATTGAGTTATCAACTTCACTGTAATAGGGGAGAGTGGGGCAAAACGGGGTACCTAACTTTAAGCTTCGTTTTACATTTTATGAGTAAAAAATATTTATTTTAAAATTATTTTCATTAGTTATCATCATATTTATACAATAATACTTATAAAAATATCATAAAGCGCTCATAAATAATTAATATGAACAATTTGTAAAAATCTTGTTTTTTGGTATTTGCAAAACTGTGGGGCAAAACGGGCTACCTCAGTTTTATGCTTCATAATATGGTCTAAAAATATTTAAAATTTAAGAAATAAAGGTTTGATAAAATTTTGCAATAACCTACTAGAAAAATTGAAAATTTGAGATTATATGAAACCTAGCATTAGCCAATAATTAGCCGTTTTTAACGAATTTTGTATAAATTGCCATTTTTCGGTATAAAAAGCGTTTTATAAATAATCCGATTTCTACATTGAGAAAACTGGTTTCTGGAAGCAAGCACTAAATTCTGCTTTATCCAAATTTACTTGAAGTAAGGAATATGTTTACCGAGGTAGATGACAGGTTCCTTCGAAATGATCGTATTTTTCCTTCAAACATAAAATATTCTTACTTCTAAAAAATATCCTTTTACTGCAACAAGAAATTTTCTTGCCCTGGGTAGAAATCGGTTAAAAGTCGAAATTCGTTTGAACCGAAATGAAAATCTGTTTCACTACATCCACTTGCCGCAAGTAGATTTTTCTTAATTCTACTAGAAATATATTTGATAATAAAAATGTTTGTAAACACTATTTTAATTTAATAAGAAGAAATCCACTTGTAGCGGATTTCTACCTAGGGCAAGCATATTTCTTGTTGCAGTGAAAGGATATTTTTTAGAAGAATATTTTATGTTTGAAGGAAAAATACGATAATTTAGAAAGAACCTCCCGTCTACTTACGGTAATGAGATTCCGGTTTACTTCAAGTAAATTTGGATGAATCACAATTTTCTACTTGCTTCCAGAAACCAGTTCTCTCAGTTACCCTCTGGCTGAGGGTAACCTTTCATGAATTTTATTAACATTTGTTAACATTTTAACGTAAGTTTCTTCAATATATGAATTTTTAAAAAATATTCTTCTTTTCTATCTGTATTTTCCCAGTTAAAGCGGCACCCCGCTTTATCCCAAGCAGATAGTTTTTAAATTAATATATTATAAATTGCTTACTATATATCAATTGTAATTGTTGAGATCGATTTAAATAAATATGAAAGTCAGAACTTACAATAGCGAATGTTCAGTTACAGTAGCGAATATCTCAATTGGTTTGGAACAACGCCACCGTGTGTGATACGAGATATATCTGGTAGCCCATTTTTCCCCACCTTTCTCTATATATTTTCTATTAGAATTATTTTAAAAAGGTTATGTAAATTATATACACATGCATTAAGTAGTTAAGAAATAGTGCGGTCAAAATATATTCTGACATAAAAAAACATTAAAAACGAAAATTTGAGATAGAAAACGGAGGTCTGCGACGGTATATAGATGGCATAGAGAGCGACGAAGAGGGAAATAAGGTCGCGAGCCAAGCAGGAAAGCACAGCTACAGGCGGCGCGGCGGTGTAAAAGGACCGAGAGAGAGAGAGAGAGAGAGAGAGAGAGAGAGAGAGAGAGAGAGAGAGAGAGAGAGGGAGAAATTGCGACGGGGCTTTGTTTGTTATGTTATTCCCCTCCAGGATTTCGTACTGACTCTGAGTCACGGCAATTGCACGAGGCCGCCGGACCTGCCGACCTAGCCTATCTTAAGTAACGGATGCACTGCACAACAGCACCGGCAACGGCGCAGTTTATTGCCACGGCGCGGCCAAGCGCGCGAGCGCGCGAGCGCTCTACGTATTTTAAGACGTGGATAAAGTCCTTTATTCTTTCTCATGATCTTCAATGGTCCATCTTTTTACCCACCGGATTCATTCATCTTTGTGGCTTACTGAATTCTCGCATGCGGTTCTAAATTCTTCGTTGATCGAGGACCTCGTAATTTTCATTCTTTTTATGTAGTAAACGCGACATTTCAAAGATTTATTTGATACGCGATGCTATTTTTACAAAATCTGCAATTTTTACAATGACAAATTTCTTTTTCAACTTCTAACAAAATTCATTAGTTATTATTCGCATCAAATGTTATATTCATAGATTTATTTCTGACAATTCTTACCTGATTACTTTACTGTGATAAAAATTTGTATTATAATATTTGAGTAGAAGAAATTTACCAAGGCATGATAGAATATCTGTTTTACGATGATAGTTGAAAACATTATGCATAATTTAAGTTATTTAGGATTTGAGAAAAAAAATTAACGTAACTTTAAAACCCATTTTTACAGTAGTACAAACAAGTAGTACGAAGTTTATAGGGTAACCAGGTATGAGGCTAACTTGAAAGATTAGTTTTTGTCCCAAAGTGAAGTGTACAGCATTGTTCAGATTGTTTGCAATGTTACGTGGTGATTGATTTGGTTTGAGTAAATATCTACACAAAAACAAGTTTGTATCCTGTTTTTACTTGGTTGATTGCTAAGAATCCCAGTGGTCGTTACAGGACTCATTTTTGTGGAATTGATGTGCATTTTTTACCAGGATTAATAATAATACATAAATGTGTATATTTGACCGTTATTTTTTTTAAAAGTCTACAGTTTCTTTTTACTTTCTCATTGCCAAAAAGGGAAGAATAATATTATTCAGTTAAGAGCGTATTATTTTAGATCGAATTTTTACGATATCTTCAAATTTGAATACGATACAAGTAAGAGTTTGAAACGATGCGACGTCACTTCGGCCGGTATCTTTAGATGTTTTGACGATGTGATGTCATTCAAAGGATTTTGAATAAGCTATGAGTTTTGTAAATTTAATTTAATTTTCTTTTCAAAACACAAAAAGAAATACACCTGAGCCTAGTGTCTTTACCGTGTTCACAAATTTGGCTAAATAACTAGAATTTTTTACTGTTCCCTATTGTTTGATTATGATTATTCTTTTTGTCATTTATACCGCCAATTAATGAATTTCTGGTGAAACATGAAAACCTCAAGAAATTCTGTTTCTCGCAGCACAATGGCACTTAATCTATAAGCGAAAGTAAAAACACAAGACCAAAGAGTACAATTATTTCCGGGATGTTCATAAAGCTCGAGCGAAGTTAAAGAAAAAAAAGAAAGAGAAGCATTCTGCATTCGTCATTGCGGAACACAAAGTCGCAGACACGTGGCGCGAAGGGGGCGGGGTAGGGGGCATCAGGTCAGGCCAGACAAGATTAAGGCCAACCCGCCATAGCCAGCACGCATAATACGCATAAGTCTCCGCGAAGTCTCCGCGAAGTCGCGAAACCCATATGGGACGGCTGTGCGCTCGCACGCGTAAACCGCTGCGCCGCTGAAATTTCAGGGATTTTCCAAGTCGCCGTCGTCTCTCGCGCGGAGAGCCTCTCGCGGCCTTTCGAAACTCCTTTCTCCGGCCACATCGGCGGCGCTCCGTGCGCGAGCTGTGCTTTCCTTTCTTATTTCGCAGGAAGAAAAAAAGAAAAAGAAAAGAAAGGCCCGCAATTACGTCACCGCGAGAAAGCGCACACGCGCAGCTCGCTGCACGGTATGCGTGCATCTGTATACGTATACGTATACGTATACTTGGCGGGCCGCCTCCGTGGGACACAAGACAACGGCGCGCATACATATACGAGGCACAAACGAGCTCGGGAATGCTTTAACGAGAGCAGCGGCAGCAGTAGCAGCACGCAGGAGAGCGATCGCGTAAACGTGTCCCGTAATTCGATGACTTTTCACTTTTAATGAGCGTACAGCGCTGCGCCGCCGCCACCCTTTTACATCATCGAAAAGCGATGTCTCTTTTTGCGCGCCGCCGCATGCTCGGGCACGCGCGCGCGCTGTATAATGGCTAAGCCCGTGGCTTTATTATCCCTGCAATCGCGTCCTTTCCACTCTCGTGTAGTATTATTGTGGAAGCATGCGCTCGCTCGGCCAGTGGCGTTTTACTGTACACTGCGCCGTAAGAACACTGGCAAGGACGAATTTTCTAACGTAACGTAACCTACTTTGAGCGCGGGGGCCTTTTTACGCAGCGCCTCGTTATGTATTGTACTGTATATACCTGTGTAGTAGTAAAATAACAAAAATTTACACCTCGGCAAACACAAACAACTAACGGATGTTGAATTCTGTGTCGCGTTCTATAGCTTATTCATTTGCATTATGACAAATTGTAACAAATATTTGACTAGTGCCTTAACTTTAGTGGTGCAGCGCGCGTTAGGTAATCCTGTGACCCCTTTTATACATTTCTCATTCACTCGCGTGGCTCACTAGGCTGGATATTTTATTTTATCTGCTACTTGAAATTCCTTTCTAACCTTTGCTCGAGACTCCGCAGCGAAAATGTCTAACGTGTCTCTCTGTGTTATGTCTTGTAATTTAGGTTTATTTACATTCCTACCTTGGGAGATAAATATTTCTACGTTTTGCCTTAAAATCCTTTACTTTATACATTCCCATTTATTGTTTTATTGTTGTGGTTTTAATGCTTCAGGGATAAAAAAATGTTCATGTGTAAATAACGAATAACTGTAGGTTACATAATGAAGAATGTTATACATTTTAAATGTCAAATTAATAACGCGTATAATTGGTATTTAGACTAACGTATTATCATTTTCTAAAGGTATATGTACCATTATTCATATTTTGAAACTATTTCATCTTATTAGCTATTTGAAGACGAAGTATTAGTTTACATATTTCCTTTTGACTGCACGCATGCAAAATACTTCCTAAGCAGCGAGTATATATGAACGTATCCTTACTTATGCATTCCGGCTCACGCGCAATTTCGATTTTTTATTAACATGCAGAAGCACAACAAAAGATAAAGGCGTTTGCAGTAGAATAAGAGCAGCAACAAGAGCCTCGAAATTCCACGGGGCGGTCATTAGAATGCCGCGCGAAGCGTTATAACATTTTCGATTTCGCTTGTGCATAATACAACAGCTCCTCGTCGCTGGCATACGATGCACAACACGGTGTATATATACACACAGCGAATTCCACCTCGAGAAAGAGCTATAAAGAGATACTGTAGCTTCTAAATTCGCCAAGTCTAACGCAACATAGCGAGAGCGCGCGATGTTTGTCTCGGGGCCGCGCGGGAGAAAGTGTACCACAAACACACAAACACTTGCACACATGCGCGCAACACTCACGCAAATACTTATGTATATGTGATAGTCGCTCTAAGACGCGAGAGATAGAGTTCTACGTTGTTTACAGGGAGAAAGAGAGAGAGCCGTCGGTCGCTGGGTGAAACACAAAGAAATACAACGCAGAATGGTACGGCGCGCGGCGAATGGATTCCTGCAGTTTCATAACTTAGTGACCGACATTCCGCGCGCGGAATTGCACCACTAATAATAATGCCCCTGACGTCATCTGCACGCGTTCGCGCAAACGACTAGTTCACGAGGAATTTGCGTTTCTCCACTTTTTCTCTCGCTCTCTCGCTTGCTTTTTTCTTCTTCGAGCATGTGCGTAAGTGCAGATACCAAGTGCGTTTGTGTGCATTGAAAACACAAGAATCGTGTCAATGGATCTACGAAACAATTGTCTTATCTGCGATGCTGATCGCTAACTGCACTCTAACTTTGCTTTTCCATTATGTTTTGTTTATAAAGACCTACTTTTATTTTGATACTTTTCGAAAATGAGTTTAACAAGTCTTGCACGCACGTTTACTGCCTTTAATGATCTTAATTTATTAGTAAAGAACAAATGTTATTTTTATGACCTTTGGCCTACTTTGATATTTTTTGAGCAACCAAATAAAGTATATATACTATTTTTTTCTACTTTAGATGTATATTAGAATTTGGCTTTTAAAGTTACAATAATTTCATTTAATCTAAACAGTCATTATTGATACTTCAGTGAAGAAGATTTCATTTCAAGTTAGAGCACAAAGAAAAGTTTCTACGTAACTTGATAAATTGAAGCATTATCATGAAATAAATTTAAATATTTCATAAATGTGATTGGTTGATGGACACGTATAGGGTACACACATTAAAGTTTAATGCACTGCCAGGACGTATACAATAAATATGCATGCATTTACGTGCATATATATTTAGAATCTTTATGCAGATTTCGTTACCCTATATTAAATTTTCATCTAATAAGAATTATTATTCTATCAGTATTTAATTAAAAAAATTAAAGCAAAGTATATATAAATACTTTACTTTTCAATTTACTTTACAAAGAATTTTGTCATTATCAATGTACATCGACACGCGTTATTTTCTCAACTCGATTTTAATTTATAAAAATTGAAGTAGTCATTTTATTTCAGCGTTTAAGTTACTCTGTAAATATCCTTTGAAATTAATAAAGTGCCAGTGTTTGTAGTAAATAATTATTTAGAAGGCTATTTTTCTATTTTTAAACAATCATTTCTATACTATAGTAATAGAGTATTTACAAGGTAAGAAACCCATAATAGAGGGTACATAAATCGTTTATTTTCAATCAACTTTCCAGAGGTCAGAGAATATCATTCATCGGCAAGTAAGACCCATCACTGCGCGCTATTTTCTCAACTCATTTCTGTTCTGTTTTCCCTCGCGGTTTTTCCACAGAACTTTCCTTTACATCTTCATTAGCAGCCGAGGCTGCGGCTCTTCTGTTAACTATAAGGCTCCAAAGAGAGCTTCTACAGCAGCTATGCAGCAGTTGCCGTCGCCTTGGTCTCGCCGCGCGGCGCGGCGACACGTCGCGGTACAGGCGCGTAAATTACTCGCGAAGAATGCGGTTACATGACAAATGGAAACTCCGCGGACTCGCGGGCGCCATGTTTCTGGAATTCCAGAAATCTCCGCGCGCGATAAGCGTCGAGAGGCTTTTCCAGGCAAACGTGCTCGCGCACGATGATTTAGGAGGGGGAGTTTAATGACAACGCAGACGGATGCAATGCGCCGCTGCGAGTTTTGCAGCAATTTTCATATAAAGCATCGCCGCGGAGATCTTTTGGCTTTTTAGCAGGACTTAAGATTGCGCGCGGATGTAAGATTGAGCTGAGCTGATGCATGCGCGCGGAGCTTTGAATTTTTGCTCCCGCCGCGGCGCTTGTGTGGCGCTTGTGGGTAGCGATTGCGAGTAAAAATGACTGTGTAATGCTTTCGCGGACTAAGGTCTTAATTAACAATACGCTAAGCGGCAATTGAAGTCGTAAATTCATATGAGGTTATTCTTACCTTTTTCCGCTTTTGTGAAGAGGAAAACGAGCAGGGAATATTGATTTTGTTTGGTTGTTTTGCTGCAATTATTATGCTTGCTAATTATAGAAGATAAAAGAATATAAATAGAAATTGGCTTAAGTATTAAAAGAAACCAGTATTAATGGGAAAATTTATTTTAAAAATTTATTATAGAAAACTGTAAATACATAAAATAATTAGGTATGTATATGTTAAATACGTTCATACGTATAAATTTGTAAGGAATTTCCACATTTAGCGATAACAATCTTATATTTGTATAATGTTTGTTAACTAGCAACAAATTACTTGAAGCACAAAAATATTCTGTGAAAACATTAACTTTTTGCGAAAACTAACTATGCGCTCGCGTATACGTTTGATGTAATAAAATACTGCGGAAAATTGACCTATTTCAGCTCAAACAGTTTGTCTCAAGTCGGAAACTACAGGCTTATCCGCAACATGCACTTAAATTATTATTTCGTATAATTACATAAATACCTCTAGCGAAAAAAATTAAATATTCGCAAGTATATTATATTAGTAGAAAATGATCTGTATTGAAGACAAAGATACTAGACTCCGAATTAAAGATGTCCTTTAAACGTAGACAATAACAACATGGTGCATCGTCAACTGTTGCTAATAAATACGAACACTGAAAGAATAATAAAAAAGATAAGAGGCTTCGGACAGCCTTAAGCCTCGCAATTAGCTACCATTAAACGAATCATAGGGGAGATAATTGAGGTTCACTTGATTAGGTGTGTCTCGCTTAATCTCGAGGGGGTAGGATAAGTTGGGGCAATGAACACCGTGGATAAATCGAATACTCTTATTATTTCTTAAACTTGTGGCTTTTTAGATAGCTAGTTGCGGTAATCTAAAGTTTTTGCGTGATATAAAAATAAATACCAAATTTGAAAAACAATGATAACTAATTTATTAATTATCTGTGCGTTTAAAAATAATACAAATTTCTAACCATTTTATTAATTTTTTCATTTAATTTATTTATTTCTTAAAAATATATAAAATCTACTAATGATGAATACTTTCATCATTAGTAGGATTCTTCAAACTTTCTTTAGTACAGGATCGCATCGCATTATGCATTTTCATCAAAATTTCAGGTTGAAAATGACATTTTACAGAGAATGTCAACAAAAACAGCTTTTTTATAGTTTATGTTTTTCTTTATTCAAAACATTCCAGGTGCATTAGTTTTTGTCGAGACTTTTTGAAATTAATTGGACATATTCTTTTTAGCATCATGAAGAAACTTGTGCATCGCCAAGGTGCTGTGTGTTGATCTAGATTAAATGAAAAATAATTATTTATAGAACAAGCTTTAATTTATAAAAAAAGCAGTGGTTTTTTATTTAAATAAAATGATCTTATTTTTAATTATCGTTATTTGTTTCATTTTTGATAAAAATGATCAAATATTTTCAAAATGATATAAAAAGTACGTAGGAATTTATCTAGACTGTCCAAAAATTTCTGTGTGCACCATGAACGTTGGTAATCTACGTCATTTTGACTAAAGACATCATGAATTGTTCGTTGTATATCGATATATATGAGGTAAAATAAGCAGAAAATTTTCAGAAAACTTTCATTTTTGGTTATATAAACAGCTGGAAAAATATGAAAAGAAAAACGTATATTAAGGGGCACTTTTAAGAAAAATGGTAGGGATTCCCCGTAATTGAATGCCTTTAAAAAATGTTCATCTCGGTCTTAAATTCTAACATTATTGGTAATATGTTAATTAACAATCAGTAGATAAATGAAGGTAAGTAGAGTTTTTTAAACTAGTCTTTGTATAAAAAATAATAATACATAAATAATTATCATTTACTAAACGACCCATGGCCCAACTGGCTCTACAGAATTCTAGGGAAACTATTAGCAGAGAGGAGAGCAAGTTAAGTCTGGAATCGCCCTGGAATACGATGGCGGGCATTATAGCTATCGGGGGAATCGGGAGCGCGAGAAACGGCGGCGCGTGGAATGCGGCCGTTTCATTGGTCAATTGAATTTGCCTCTATTTCGCTCTCCGCTGTAGCAGCAGCAGCAGCAGCAGCTCCCCGCGTGCCCGCGAGCTCGCAATTAGCGGCGCTATATTTAGAAAGGAAAGTCTTGTGCGGCACCACCACTACAACCACTACTGCTATATACTCGACGGGTGCCACTACTACAAGTCTGCGGAATGGCGCGCGATGCGATACTTGAAAAACTCTTTTCGCGTGAGAGAGAGAGAGAGAGAGAGAGAGAGAGAGAGAGAGAGAGAGAGAGGGCAACGGAGGTGCACCTTGGTCCCGATTGTGTTTGCGCGTAGCGATTTTCAATGAATGCGTGTAACCATTCAAGATTGATGACTGCGATGCGGCTCGTTTGCGCGGCCTCTGCGCGCTCCCGCGTGTGTACAGGTACATGAGGTGCGCGCATTTTATGAGCGCGGCGTCTTATTACCGCTGCTTCGCCGTGGCTCGTTGAGCTACTGATTCAACCCTCTGCGGTGCATTGCGGAAAGGCGCTCAACCTTTTTACGTGCGCGCTTGAAAATTATGCTTCGCACTCCTGGGAGTAACCTTTATATTTAGCTACTCTATCGATTTGATCAACGACTTACTTATTTGTGCTGGGTTTTCTTTTACTTTATTCCTCTCTTATTATATGATTTTGTCATTTTTTTATATGTAAGGAATGCTTGGATGAAGAGCATTCTATTCTCGAATTTAAAAAGTGGAATAATCTGTCTGCTTTATAATAAAATTTAAACTTATACTTTTTCAGATGGTTTGTATTCAACTAAAATTTAATATTTAATCTGGTTGTAAGTTAGTTTGAGTGTCATTACATAAGTTACAATCGGAAAAATTAAAAAAAAATCATTTTTTATGAAAGTTTTGCGGAAAATGCCGCAGTGCCATACACATCGCTTTTTTCCATTGATTTGTTGCTTCAGCAACGCCATTTTGAATTTTAGAATAGACAATAATTTTTTATTTGAAAAAGAATTTTTAGTACCTATTGTATTTGATTTGCTAAGTTTACTTATAGGAAAAGCTTACCAAATTAAGGAGTACCTTTAAGTTAATGTAGTAAATATACTTATACAATAGAAGCTACAGGGTTAAGTACAAACGAAAGCATGAGGTCTAAGAATCAGCTATGTTTCTTGTAAAAATTGACAAAAACGCTGTTAAATTAAGTATAAGTCATTGTTGAATATATATTTATTTATATGTCTTACCATCCAGTGTATTGTACTAATTATACTATTACCTAAATCTGTAGTATGGAATTTCATTCATACTTAACTTAACATGGTTTTTTTCAATTTTTACAAGAAACATATAGCTGATCCTTAGAACTCGTGATTTTGTTTGTACTTAACCCTCTAGCTCTTATTGTAGCATGTACAATAATTGTTTCAAAGTAGATAATTAACCTTGTTACAACTCGTTTAAATAATTTAAATTTAACAAAAAGTTTTGTTTCTTTAAAAAAATACATATTCTTATACGCAATCGATGGCATGTTGACAATCAAACTGCCTTTTCATAATCGCTTTATTTACGGGAAATGCATAGCGTAACATTTGAATTGTCATCAGAATCGAAAATTAGTAAAATTACGTGAATATGCTAATTTTCGATTCTGATAATAACTCAAGTATTCTGCTATGTTGTTCTCGTAAATAAAGTGATCCTGCAAAGGAAATTTGTATATCTGATGCGTATTTCTTTTAGAAAATCAGTGTTAATACAATAGATCTGACGCCTCGCCTTAACACAATTATTATATATTAGTAAATGTATCTAAAAAATATTGAGCGACCGAAGCGTATACTGTATCAAAAAGTACAACAGACACCGATTTAAAAAATGTTTGACCATTACGAAGTTAACATGTATTAATAGATTATGTAACACCGACCTCTCCTAATTTGAAGCGTAGAAGTCTGCATACTGCATTTGGAATTTGTTGATACAAAGTATACCGTTGTTTAATTATCCAAGACTAGAGTGAAAAATATCAGAAATAAAGTTTCTCTTGATCAGAATTTTGTCAAATTATATAAAAAGATTAATAATATCGTTCATAAATGACAAAAATACAGCGGAATAAATCCTGATAGAAGCTATTGATTTTCCAATACAAGCTATATCATCTCTCAGTAGAAATTGCATTTTAGTTTGCTCCGATGAACTGGAGAATGACTATTATGAATACTTCAGTGCGAACATTTTTGCATTGCTCATTCTACTTTTAAACTCATAGTACATTTGGCTTATAACAAAAATAAATTCATGCACTCGTATATCAACCGGTGAAAAAGTTAAAGGCGCATAGAGAAGCACATTAGCCATTCAAACGTGTTCAGCTGTTTCCTCTGTATATAATATGTCAATAAGGTTGCTGTATTCCATGAATCGATCGACGCTATTTCGTCTTCCCGAGAATTTAAAAATCTTTTTTATCCAACCGCATGTGAAAATCAAATAAATTCATCACTCAGCGATACGAGCTCGTCGATCGATTAGGAGAACTCTATTATTGAAACAGGAAGCGTCATATCTAAAAACGCGTATATAGATATTACCAGTGCATCCGAGTGCCTCTCGATCGGCAAAAACAACACATAGCCTCTCCCTCCGCAGCGCTTGTTTGTCCTGCGTGCAGCGCGGTGTGTTGACTTTCCGGGATAAGAAAAAAAAAGAAAAAGAAAAAGAAAAGAAAGCGAGGCACACAGAGCCCCAGACGAAATATTCGGCTTGTCAGAATTCCAAAAACTCGATAAGGAAAAAAGGAAGCCTGCGCGCCAGTCGCGCTGCAGTGTACACTGAAAGTCATACAATACGCACGCACGGCTGCAGGCAGGCCCAGGCAGGCCCAGGCAGGTGCAGGTATTCGTTGGGTCAACAAGAGCCGCGATGCGAGCTATATACACGAGAGAGTAAACGAACCGCAGTGAAATCCCCGATGAGCTCGCACCTCGCGTATATTCCACGTATAAAGCCACGATACAAGCTAACCGCGAGGAGCGAGATGTATAGACGCGTTGGACGGGGGGCCGTTTCCGGAAAATGGATATTGAGCGCGGAGGTATATAGCACCCGTGCTAGCACTTGGCACTCTTTCGGGGCGCGGCGCGACACGGAGCGCCTGAGTGTACGTATGTATGTATGTATGTAAGTGTCCGCGTATGTGCAGCAGCAGCACCAGCAGCGGCAGCGCGTATGTAAACACGGCGATAAAAGGCACGACGGCCGTTCATTCATGGAATTGCGCGCCAGTGGCTTACGCTGCGAGCAGGTTAAGTCCATTTTCCACCGCCGCTACAGCCGTTGTTGCCATTACGGCCGGACGTGCAGGCGCGCGGGTTTAACTGTAAAACTGTTGAGTCGTGCCGGGTTACTTGTGCCATGGGATACGTATAAGTTCTTTTTTAGTTGTTTTCTTATTGAACAGGAATTTGCTTGAACTGTTGCAGTTTCATTTTTAAACATTTGTCGCCAAATGTGAACATTCATTAATTGTAGTATGTAGTATGTAGTATGTAGTATTTGAAGGAAAGCTTTAAATTAAAATTATACGACAAGTCGGTGAAAAATAATTGTCTTTCTCGATTGCCGTTGTTGATGGGTTTCATGTATTACATAATTAAAATCTTCATAAAATTAAACTATGCTTTATTTGGTAAACTCCGAGTCATTGTATGAATTAGCTCATTACTTAAAGCTTGCAAGTTTACGTAAAACATTTCTGAACTGGATACATTTCGCAACCGATTGAGCCGTGTCAACAAAGCTTTTGGTACCATAAACGGTCCTTGTTGACTCCACCTGTTTTATTAATTCTATATACATTAAGTTAAATTCTTTGAATTGAATGAATAGTTCATAATACTATTCATAGTATTATAAGAATACAAAATAAAATGACTATATAACGAGCGTTGAATAGACTTCCTCAGGAGCAACAAAAGAAAATACCATTATATCCATCTCTCAAGCAGTGATGTATTTATTACGACACACGCGCATACATTAGCCCAGCTAAACAAGTGGAGAAGTTCCATTAGGCTATCGTAGGCGTTTCCGTTCATGCGCTTGGCTCGCTATTTTTCTCCCAAGCTCTCCCACGAGGAGCGATAACGCTCGCCAATATTGCCACTCGATAACGTTAAAAGTATACGTGTATGCTCGTGCGCGCGCGCGCGTTTCTGCGACACGTGCGTCAATCACTTTTTGCGGAAACGCCTCTTGTCGCAGCCACCACCAGAATCGCCGATAAATACATTCGCGCGAAACCGGCGACGAGTATTGACACGAGCTCGGCGCGCGTAGGAAATACATAAAGATATTTGCAATGCAAAGAATAAAAAAGGAGGAAGGAAAAAATGTCGCTCGTGCGTGACGCCATTCGAATGCTAATTGATTCGCGCGAACGCATTATAATGGACGGGAGGAAAAGAAGAGGCTTTTTACGGTGCTGCTCAGGCTGCTGTGGCTGCTGTTGCTGATGTTCTGTGACGGCCGGATGTTCACTTTATTTTTAGATAATGGACATAAGACTATTTTTGACTTCGCTCTTTTATAAATAACTTATACCACGAATTTGGAAATCAAAAGACATGCCGATATCTAGTCTTTTCCGTCAGAATATTGTAATCGGGATTATAAACCTTATATTTATTACGAAATTCATGAGATTGCCTTAATGAGTTGAAAGTGTGTTAATGATTTTATTATTCATCGATGCATCGATATGTATTGGCTTGTAGTGTAAATATTTTTAAGTTATGCGCTAATTCAAGATTTATGGTCGTCATTTGTGATTTTTCAGTGCTTTGTCTTTATAACAAAATATTTACCTTTCCAAGACAAGAGTTTTTTCATCATTTTACATTTTATGTTTTTTATTTTATTTCTAACGTATTTTTGATTTTCTCTTTATTATTCTGCACGTGCAAGTTAATCAATGCGTGTGAATGATTAGTTGCAGTATTTACAACAACAGGTGCTGACGAATTCTGTTTTCATTTCTATCGAATTCCATTCGTATGAAGAAGTGAAATTTATTTTATATATTACTCAATTTATTTATCAAAAATGTTAAGCATTCATTTCTTTGATAACTTATTTCGGTTTCAAGGAAATTAAGTGAATCATAACAAATAAGAGATGATTACAAACAACACAAAATATTTTTTCTTCTTATTGTTATTCTCTAAACTTTATAGCAATAACAACATTCTTAAAGAAAATGTAAATAAAAACAAATTTAAAGAGAAACACCTATGTGCAGTTACTGAATAGTAAATACATCAATGTTTGTATTTACTACTCTAAACTATCTTAGACATGGCATAATACGAATAATAAGTTTTAAATAACAGCATCCTTCTTATTGTCTATTTGTGCAAAAATATTGCAGAATAAATCTGCTATTTTTAAAGTAAGGCCGTTAAGTATTTCTATTTCAGTTACAAAACATTGTGTGTGATGACATTATATGATTCATGATTCGCGTAAATAGATGTAATAGATTATTCGTACCTATGATATAATTCGTATATTATTAGATGTTAATTTTCATCCGAATTCAAAATAAATCTACAGAGAGCTAATTTGTATACGTCGAATCTTTTGATAATGAATGAGTCATTTTTTGTATTTTCAAAATAGAAGAAAGTTGTCTGACAAGTACACGTGTAGGAGTTCGACTTTCCTTGATATTTAGACTTCAAGAAACAATCAAATCATTTGTTTACTCTAACAATTAATAGCAAAATGTGCTCACATCAAAATCAAGGCTGAAGGAAGCTTCGTCCAGAAATAGGAGGAAGCAAAAAAAAGAAACAGGCAGCACCTCGTTTAGTAAACTCGGTAACTTGCATACATAATCGTTGTCGAGTCTCGAGGATACATCCATAGCTATTCGCGAGATTGGTGTGTACGATAACAGCAATTTCGAGAAAAACAACGACAAGCTGCACACAGAACCGACAAAGGTTTCCCTCACCCAATAAAAAAGAAAAAAAAAACACGTCGTCAAGACGAATGTACGCGTATATGCACATAGTTCTCTCATGAATCGAGCATCATGCAACAACGCGCGGACGAATAGATATACATAATGCGCAGCCGCATTGGAATCGCTTACGTAAAGTAGCAGATAAAATCGCGTTTATATAGAACGAAAAGAGGTACATAGTGAAAGAGGACATAATCGAAAGAAATTCTAGTCTGTGCAGCATGTACCCTTATGGCATCTCGGTCTCTATATGTACAAAGATCAATAGAGAATCGATGTAACTTTTAATGTTGACTGACGCTTGTATGATGATCACTTTCAGTACGTAGAGTAAATATAGTATATTTTTCTTTATATTTTATGCGTATAATTAAATTTTGTTGGGGTAGATAGGATAAGTGTTGTTGGATCAGAAAAGTTGACTAGATACTTTATTAAACAGTATAGGGAGACAACGCATAAATTGTCGAGCAGTATTGCCACCCTGCTGTAACTTCGCAAGAGATATTTATTGTACGAGCAGACGTTTTTGAAATAGTAAACTGCTTTTGTCATCATTTGTAATCTAAATTGATCTAAAAATCTATCGTTTTGGTAATTTAGAGTTAAGTTATAAATTAATATTCTTATTATTAAGAGCATTTAACTCATCATATTACAATAGTATATAATTAGCTCGTGTACTTAATCTTCAGAAAATAATTTTATGCAGACATTTAACTGCAGTGGGAGTCTAAAACTCGTACTGGTCGGTACTGTACGACCCCCCCCCCCCCCCCCTACGGAACGAAAAGAGGTATAATAGAGAAGGAACGAGAGAGCGAGAGAAGTGGGATAAATTCCAGCGAGTACCATGCACTCCAAGCGCGCATCCTCTCTATAACCGTGCGCGCGCTCGCGTTCACGGGGGGTTTCTTCCAAGGCCGGTGCACACCACGCGGCTCTCTCTCTCTCTCCCTATAATTCCGCGACGCAGTTCGCGCTCGCGCGCGGCTTTCCCGCGGATTTCCAGCTCAGCAGCCAGCAGCTTAGTACACGTATATATAGCGCGAGCGCGACATTCCGGTGAGCGGGACATCTGTTGTCGCTGGCGTGCTCGCAAGCGCGCGGAAAAGAAAGAGAGGCGGAAGCGGCCGAGGCGCGCGTGGAAGGAGGCAAAACGGTTAGGCAATTAAGGCTGTATTAACCGTAAGGTCTTGGGCAAGAGTTAGCTTTTTACTTAAAATTGTATAATTATATTGTACCTACTAAATACTTTCTCAGGCTTGAGGTTAGTGAAACGATGGAAAATACCAAGATGAACAATATGACCAACGTTGAAGATAAATTCAATCAATAGTATGGAGGGTTAATTACATTTTCTGGATTATCTAAGTGAATAATGGATGAATTGGACTGAAGCTCAGATGAATAGGTGCAAAGGAAAAAAAATTCAATTTCACTAGAACCCCACCTTAAGTATTTGACACAGATTCGGTTACCCTAACATTTAAAACGGTACTTTACACGATGTATTATTGTCGATCTTAAGAGCAAGACTAACTTTTGACATGGATTGTAATGCGAGTATTCAAGCGCCTCCGGCACGCGCTCGGATGCTTTGCTCGTTTATGTATGTCTCTTTGGCCGAGAAAAACGCAGAGAGGAAGAGAGAGAGAGAGAGACAAGAAGAGGTTTGTTGTCGCTAATCGCAAAGGAGAGTTTTACGGCCGTGCGACTATGCGCGTAAGTGTGCGTTTGCCGAGTGTACCGGCCTCTCCGGAACTCGAGGAATTTCGTAAATATAAATTGTCGATGCGGTGAATGAAGCTGGGAGTGGCGCACAGCGTACACGCGCGTTATCTGCTAGCGTAGACGTTGATAGAGAGATTGTGAGTGCAGCCACGGTGAGTTTGAGATTGTGGCGTATGTGCCGAGTAGAGGGTAAGACAACGACAAAGAGAGAGATATATGATATTTTTGTGTATATATATTGCTGTATGGGTGCACTATATGCGAGTTTGTTGTACGTTGTATATAAATTCCATTCAATGAAGTGCAGTGATGAACAATGTTTGCGAGATTCTGTTTTACTTGTTTATTGCGTTCCATTAATAACAACAGTTATAGTTGTTTATTATGTATTCATTATATTTTATTCGTTTATTAAATAACAGACTATTTTCTTCACATGTTTTTTTAACGCTTTTCTAAACAAAATTTATACGCTAGCCAAGAAATATGCATCGGGGATACAAGTTATAAGTACGCAGTAGTAACAGACAGTATGAGTCGGTATAAACGTACGGTCTGTTACTACTATTTCTCGATTATACTTTGAAATTATAAAACAAATACTTTTTCCATTTAATAATCTTGATTAGCTTATACAGCATTCAATTTGTATTTTAATTGCAAAAAGTATCCTATGAACGAATTACGAAAATTAATCATTACGCAACCTAAGGTATTTTTACAAATTAAGAGTTCTGACAATATAATTTATTTACGCCCTATAATATATTTTATTTCATTTAAACAAAGAACTTTGAATATATATATATATATATATATATATATATATTAGCTTGCTTAACAAAATATTCTACAACAACAGGACAATGAGCTATGCAAATTATTATATAAAACTAATAAAGATAATAAAGCCGACTAGAAAATTCAAGTTTATCTAAAATAAGAATACTTAAATTCATTAGTTTGAAATTTGTAAAGCGATTGTTAACGACGAGTTAACACTTTGTGCGCCGATCGATTTGCGCGGCATTTGGTTATGAAACGATGTTGATTTTCCACGTAATAACTTTATTATTGGATTCATATTCAAGCGTCACAGCATTATGCCTCAAACTGCGTCGTTTTCGTTACGTGTACGTGATTGATTCGTTTCTGCAATTTATAAAGCAAGGCTTTATTATTACACAATTATTATTATTATTATTATTATTATTATTATTATTATTATTATTATTATTATTATTATTATTATTATTATTATTATTATTATTATTATTATTATTATTATTATTATTATTATTATTATTATTATTATTATTATTATTATTATTATTATTATTATTATTATTATTATCATTATTGTTCAAAGGGTTTTTTGAACATACATCTAATGTGGTATTACAATTAAGGTAAGTGCAAATAAATTTATTCATTAAGGGAAGCATGTACATACTTAGATATTGCTGATATGTTCTTTTAAACGAGTAAGTAGATAAATGGCTTTTATGCCCATCTGAACGAAAATGGACACTTTTTCCCTGAAAAGCGAGACCAAAATTACACTTTTTTCCCGCAAAAATGATTAGCGGGAAAAAAGTGACTTCACTAGAAACTAGTCCAAATTTTTTTATTTCATCAAGTTAGTCCATTAGTCCCGCTTTCCATGTCAAAAAGTGGCCACAGTTGAGATGGGCATAAAGTACTAGATGTAACTCGAGAAAAAAGTCGATTTTTTCCTCGGGTGATACTGCCTTCGCTTCTCTTCGATCGTAAACTCACCCACGGGAAAAATATTCGACTTTTTGCCCTTGTTACATAATGTGTTATTATATAGATAGCTGAAAAACTTTGTTCAATAGATAACATTTTAATTCGATTAAAATAAAAAGAGTCAAGCGAGCAGTAATATTTTAAGAACATTTTATCTTTAGTTTCGAGTTGCAATGCTTGTACGATTCTCTCCAACGACAGACAATAGTCGAGTTTTATAGAGAAGCTTGAGCATTCTCATCGTAGCAAACCAATAATGCCAAGCTCAAGTGTCAATTACATCGCAAAAAGCATTGCAGCCAAGGGCTTCATTGTACTTCGTTGTACAGCCCCATAGTGCACTGGTTGTACCCTTATCCCATGTAAGTCAATTACGCATGCAAAAGGTCACGTGAGTACGATCAATCTGAGCCAGGTACGTGTACACTGGGCACCCAGACGTTCCGATTGTTTTGCCAGGAATATACAGAAGTTAAGCCGATAAAAGTCAATCTTTCTGTTGTACATGAAATTCGTAAATTAACAGGATAAATACATGACTATGAAGTTTCTAAAGGAGGATGCCCATAGTGGCCCCCTCGAAGAAACGTATTATGAGACCAACATCATCGTTTAAAGCTCGTTTAGAAATTAAATTTATAAAAAAATTAATACCTTTAAGTGCGGGGAAAGCTGAAAAAAATAATATCTATGGATTTGTCCCATTTTAAGCAATGTAAAAAGTCTACCCATACTAGGGGATTTCTATTTATTTTTACGAATTTTCACTGCGTTTTCATCTACTTTTCCACCCTTAAGGAGATGTCAGAGCTATTCTGATTGGTGGATATTAGACCTAATCTCCAAAACTTGCAACACAAAAATGAAAATTTGTAGGCATTTGTAGTTCAAAAATGTTCTTGTCCACTATTCTTTACATAATAATACATGATTATCTAGGTCGCTATGTACGATTTTTTTATGAAATCTCGACGTATAACGAAAAATACGACGCGTGATGAAGCCGTCGATGAGGTTAAGAAGCGGTAAAATGACCGTCATTTGGAGCGTTTTCTATTGGTCAATTATAATAATATTTCATAATAAAAAACTTTTGAAGCTATTAATGAACAAAAACGCTGTTGTCCACTGTTCTTTACATTATAAAAAATCATTATCACCCTCGATTTTGATGTTACTATGTAAATTCTAGGCGCATATCGAAAAATACGACGCGGGTGGAGGTCGCAATGGTAAAGTTCGCTCCGACCTCCCCTTAACCCATTTCTTCCCAAGCGGCCATTTTATAGTCGATTGGTTTTTTGCCTAAAAAATTGTCGAAAAAAAAATAATAATAACCAATAGCACTTTTCTGAAGTAAAATTGTCCGCTCTTTCCGATTCTGAAGTCAGAATTTTGAAATTTCCGTTGGAAAATTCCAAATTGACGGTTTTAGGCAAAAAACCAATCGACTATAAAATGGTCGCTTGGGAAGAAATGGGTTAAGGGGATCAATTCTTTTTTAAAATACATGTTTTGACGAGCTCTAAACAATGGTATTACTTTTATACATAACCCTTCAACGGCTTATATATTATAAATCTGTGGGCATCGTACTTTATCGTATGTTTCTTTAGTAAATTGGATTCATACTCTACTACAATTTATACATTGTTATTTTACAACAATTAACAACTTATTTATGGCTGCAGAAGACGCTGCTATTGAAAAAATATTATTTTATGATGTTAGAATAAAAATGGATTGTAAGATTGTTAACTCATGAGAGAATTGTATAATAGTTCATAAATATCTTTAATACTTGGACGAAGGTGACAATGCGTTTATATCAGTGCATTAGTGGGTGCAATATCAATATCATAAATTGACATAATATTACCCAAGCGTTATATTTCTTGAAGTTCGCTAGCACTGCAAGTACAAGTGCAACTAGGAAATGAGATGAGAGCTAATAAACTAGACACCGAGGTTAGAGTAGAAAATTGGGGAACAAATTAAGTATATAAATTGAAAATTGAATTTGCTCTATTGATCGAGACAAACTTCAAAGCTGTATGCAATGGCAAGGAAAGTTCATATGTAATGGGGAAGAATAAAAAATGTATTTTTTGATCGGCACTTGTGCAAATGGTAGATAATCTAAGTCGACGTGTATTGCTTTTTGAAATAGAAATTAGTAAAGGTCCTTGGAGTGACGTCACAGCGTTTTTAATGATTTAACTATAACTTCTTTAATTTTTAAGTTATCACGAAAATTCCAAAAGTTTACAAAGAAGCTATACGACGATCTACAAGAATATACTGTTAACTAAAAATCTGTTTTCCCTCTTACGTTAATTAACTTTTCTGCTGAAATTTCCATACTACCGCGCACAAAAAGTGCTCCAGTTATCATTTCAGTCAAGTTATCCCCTATTCCATTGACGCGTGGCCGTAGAGCGCTGGGCTCAGCCGCTGCGCAGTAGGTCGGACACGGCGTCCAATACACTCGCGGAACGCGGAAACGTGCGCTCGTGTGCCGTCGAAAGGTGCACACTGCGCCGCAGGTACACACGTACACGAACACCACACGGCGAAGACGCGCACGCGCGACTGCACCGCGGATCAGGCGAAATGGGTCAGTTCCGGCCGAAAGACAAACAGATGCGCACCGCGCGCACTCGTCTTTCTCATACTGTCTCTCTTGCTCGTTCTCGTTTTCCTCGCGATGCCCATGTCCAAGTCTCTTGGAGTGTACGCAGCTATAGGCGAGCATTGCGCAACGGCACGAAGCGACGCGCGGCTCATCGATCGATATCGAAATTCCTCAACACCGGCTTGACCATAGCTTCCGCGACTGGAATGCGCAGTGTAAACAATCGCTGCTGGATTCTAGTGGATCGACGTGCTTCAGGGTAACTTTTTTTGCTCTATGTTTGGTTTTTATCGGAGAGAAGGCTTTGTGCATAGATGAAAATTCCGGAATGCGAAATTTCGATGAATTCTGATGTTTTTGACCGGCGTTTTCTTCTCAATTCTAATAACATACTGGTATCAAGTATTAAGACGTGTATGAATTTCGCAATTTTTATTTCGAATTGCTTTCTTAACATACTTTTGTCTAGAGCTTGTCAAAATAAGAAAGTTAAACAAAAAATATCCGAGGAAATGAAAAGAAACTTTGAATATCAAGGGTCAAATACGATAAAATCAGTCAAAAAATCTAGATTCCATTACACATTCAATAAAACAAATTCTTAAGATTTTATGGATTCTACATACTCATATCAGTTTCATAGGTCTGTTATTAACATCTTGCCTGGGCTGCTTGGGCATTTATGGATATTCATTTTTGTTCAGCTTCAGAAGCTTTAATTGAGGAAATTATTTACATAGACTGCATTTTTAAATAAACATAATTGCAGAGTCAGCAACAATTTTGTATTAGGTACGTTAGCTAAATATTCCTACTACAACTACTAAATGAATACTGAAATACTATTTGTTACGAAACTTTATTTGAAATAATTCTATGCTGCGTCAAACTGCATCATTTCTTAGAGTATACTTTTTTAACATAAAACAACATTTTACTATTATGTGTATGAACTGCTTACTATGCTACTTTTTTACATTAAATCAAGCAATTAAAAGAAGATGCGTATGTTTTGTAATCTTAATTATCTCTTGTGTCATAAATTTTCTTTATTATCGTTAAATACGTGATTTAGATTATCAGTTCTCACTAGGAATTCGTACGAGGTTGTACGTATTGCAATATTCTAGGAACTTCCTCTATAGGTAAAAAGAAATTTATTGCCACTTCAACGTATTTTATTACAATACTAAACTGTAGAAAAATTTTAAACTTCAATTTACAAAAGCTTCTCTTTACTTTATAAGTGATAATTGCAGTTAATAAATTATATAAAGACCGCTAATTACCATTTCTTACCGTTTATTAGATCATAACAAATGATTAAAAGTGTAGAAAAAAGTTTGAAAACAAAGTGTTCATTTAGATAATTATTAATAAAAAAATTTGAACATTCTAAAACAATAAACAGAAACCTTGAAATAAATTATTTGAACATTAAAGTCGTTATTCTTTGTGATATAATGAGAGTTGCTTCATATTATTACTCAATGAAATAATTTATTTTTAAATGTTGTTAAGTGTTAATCTTTTGAAATAAATTTGCGTATATATAAGTTCTAAAGTGTACAGAAATCTTCGCCTTGTATACATCATACATTATTTTTCTGCAAACAATAGTTAATCACATTGATTCTCAAATTTTTTCCTTGTATAATAATAATTTATCGTCTTTAGGAAATACATAAGCAAATCTGGCTATAAAATTTCTGTTCGTTCAACGATAAGAAAAAAGTCCAGTCTCTTGTAGAAAGCGGGCGCGTTCATCGCATTAACCGCACAATTACACCCGACTGACTAAAGAAATCATAACACAGTTGCAGCCGCCAGACGCTTTAGTCGCTAAACCGCGCGCACAAAGTAAGAACGCGGATCTCAAACACACATTGTTTCAAGCCTGGGCCGCTCGACTCAATGCCAGCCATTAGGCTAATTAAGTGTGTGCTGCAGCTCGGGTCGGGCTCTTTTCTTGCTCTCTCCCGAGCTAGGCCTAATCCCTTAATAACCGCAGTGAAATTCGTGCGCGATGCAAAGCCCACTCGAGGTCCCCCCTCGCTCTTTGCTCGCGCGCCCGCGGAAAGCCAAGACAAATCTCGGTTAAGAAGAGTGTCCTCGTGGCGCCCCCCCAATTAAGGTCCCTGTGTATTCCCCTGGCTCCGCGCTACAAAAGGGAGAAACCCGAATAAACGCAGGAGAGAGCGAAAAAAGCGGACGGAAAGAAACTCGGCTGTGTTGAGTGTACTCCCCGATATATGTATAAGGGGAACGAATCCGCCCCGCGTGTTCACGGATATGTAAGGGCACGCGCGCACTCTCGCCATTTACCGCGGCTAAATTCTTCAAGATGAGATTTCATAGCAAATACAGAGTAAATCTGTTTACTTGGCTAAAAAGTAAACAGTTTCTTTGGGGGAGAGAAGAAGGTTTTATGATTGAAACTACAGCATTAGTCTTTCAGAGTCAAGTGGTTGTGACAAGGAATGTAGGAGGAGCGTTTGTAAAAGAAAAAGAATAACTGAAGAGATTATTTGAGATGAATCCGCTTGAGGTAAACTGGTGTTATATAAAGAAAAACGTAAATAAATTGAATATTTTGAATTACCGTAGGTATAAGCCCTAACATAGATACAAGCACACTTGTGTCTTTATAATCCTCGGCCACGGATTTTGATAGAAAGCTGCCCAAGTGAATTTAGTAAGTATATCAGATTAGGAACTATTATTCGACAAAATTTATTAAAAAATGTATCATAAAGTCCAATTAATACGTGAATTTTTGTTGTAAATTAAGTTGCCCCAACTTCCTTAATTTCCAACTTAATTAAATTATTAATAAATGTATATAAAAATGTTAATTATTTTGATGACATTGTCAAGTCATGTTCCTGTCTTAAGCCGATAATAAAACGGCTGATCTTATATAAACAGGGCCAAAGATGTTTGTTCAATTGACGAGAGAAGTGACATAAGTCAGTGAATTCGTAATTTACATATCCGTCATCAAAGGAAAGAGAAATATTGACGATGCATTGAGTGAGACTCGCAGAGAAACGAAGCGTGTGATTGGAGTGCAGCCGGACGTCCCAAATCAGTCAGTTTAGACTCGCAAAGTGCTCGTGTGTCTCTCGCGCGTGTCTCTCGCGCGATCTCGCCTAGTATCCGTTCGCGTCCATGCGACTATATACACACAGCGCGCACATAGAGCCACAGCCTATGAGAGCTGTGCAATGCAGTCCGCGCATCGCGTCCGGAGCTGATCCGATCCGCTGCACACATGGTACAGCCCGCGCAGTGGCTCAAGTCGCGGGCCTCGGTCGGCCGTCGCGGCGCGCGTACTCTCCGACCCAATAACCGCAGGCTGCACTACTACTACTACTGCGAGCGGCGCGGCCAGCTCAGTAGGTCGACTCGACTGGCGGATTCTGCTCTAGATTCTCGCCTTGTAACAAAGCCTCGCGAGAGCACCGCGGCGGCGGCCGTCGAGACGCGCGGCCTTTCGAGCTATAGGCGCGCACCTCGGAGCCACTTTGTTTCTCTGTCTAACTAACTAACTAACTGCAAGCTAGGATTTCCGCGTGCTCGTGTGCTTCTCACTTGCGATGTAGCTTTCAGCGTTTGGCCTAGGATTCGAGGCGTTTAAACGTTCTACTCTAGCCGGAATGGGTTGGAAATCTGATACTATAAAAGAGTCATCTGGAGTAATAATCATACCGCTGGGGAACGAAGTTTAATCTGGCTTTTGGGTGCAAACTCTGCAAGTTCTTACGCTGCAGATGAGGATGCATGAGATTGAATAAAACTAAACGAATAGAGTTTCAATTTAAGCTTTGTTTGTTACAAAAATATTAATGTATTTTAAAGCTACGAACAACCGAAGATGACGAATAATAATAAACCCAAACTCACCAGATCTTCATTGAGCAATAATGGACCTATGTGCGAAGTTCCAGACGTTAAAAACAACGGCACCCTACAAAATTATAGGAATTAAATTTTATACTCTTTTCATTCCAATAACTTTTTAGGGTGCCGTTGTTGTTAACGTCTGGAACTTCTCGCATAGGTCCATTATTGCTCAATGAAGGGCTAGTGAGTTTGGGTTTATGTCTAAATATAAGTATTTTTATAATTGTATATAATTATTCACTATTCGGACGGTAAAAATCAGGGCGAGAAATTTGAATTTTTATTTGACTTTCGAGCCCTCTAATTTGATACCAGAAAATACCCACCAAGTTCTATTAAAAATCCATTACCCCGGAGAATTGACAAACTCCTTGGACTGAAATTCCAATCTTGGAAATGTATATTTTATTTTTAGCCGCACGAATTTCATTATGCAAATAGAACGAGTGCGTGAATTCGAAAATAACGATTTGCCGATTCATTAGAAATGTAGAGTGTCCGTATTTACCGCGCAGTGAAAAATATTAGTACAAACATGTTATTTCTGTACGACATTCAAGTTCAATTGCTTTCTTGTTTACATTGGATTTCTAAATCGAAATGTACCAAACTTGAAAGTGCAAAGTAAAGTTGTACACAATACATTCCATAATATTAAGTAAAAAAACACATCCTAGAGCGAGAAATCCGCTCCATTTACCGAGTGAAAGTCCCACTAAAAAACTATTACGTCGTCTAGTCTAGCGTAGAGTCGCGCACGTGTACTCGCAGCTATATACATCGCGTCGTCTCGAAGGAGCATCACGAGCGTCGAAGGTAAGCGTTTTATCGATTTTCGCGCGAGGTTATCCAACACAACTTTGCCACGCGCGCCTTCTCGCCGCGATTTCAAACGGTTACAACGCCCGCATCGTCGTCATCATCGCGCAGGGCGTCGCATCGCATCGTCACTCCTCGCTGCACCGACGTCGCGGATCTCGTATAATGAATCGTTGCGAGCGCGCCACGCGAGCTGTCTAATTTTCTCGAATGCGGCGCAGCAAGCTGCACGTGGCCCGAGCGCGCTCGAGCGGAGAAATGAAGCTCAAAATCCGATGGTCTGTGGCGCACTGCACAGGCTGCAATGAGAGAGAGAGAGAGAGAGAGAGAGAGAGAGAGAGAGAGAGAGAGAGAGAGAGAGAGAGAGAGAGAGAGAGAGAGAGAGAGAGAGAGAGACGGGTTAGAGCCTTGAGTGAGCTTTGGCGGTTCGTATACGAGTGCAGAGGTGCGGGTTAACCCTCAATTACTGGTGTCGTTTACCTGCTTTTGGCGTCCCAATGGCGCCAGGTGCACGAGCGGCGTTAACTTGTTTTTGCATTCATGATCAAGCAACGATTGTGTGTTTGTGCTTTTTTTTTGTTTACCTACTTTTTGCTTACCGACTTTTATCAAGCTAATATGTTTGACTGCGAAAATACTTTTTATTTCTCGAAAAGTAAATAACGATTTTATGTTTTTATGGCATTACACAAATATACGTATTATTGATTAGTAAAGAAATATTTATAAAGAAATATGACGTATTTGCATTAATAGCACAAATTTTTACACAAATAAGTAGTTCAAGTAGTAACGTTCAAGCTCAGGTTAGGCGCGCCGTGCAAAGAGGGAATAGTTTTGTCGGTTTCTATGTTCTTAGTAAAATCTAACTGTATTTCCTAAACTCCTTTGTCAGATAAAAGGATCATTCTGAATAAAAAAAGTAATCTTTTTTCAAACTTTTTGAATGCACAGTTGATATATATCTTGTTTAACTGATTTTTCTTATTTTAATAATTAGGCTTATTTCATTTACAAATAGGGAAACTAGACGAAATAAGCGTGCAATCGATTCTCGTAGTGCAGATAAAATTAATTTAAATGTAAGTCTATATATACGATGATTTGAAAAATGTTTATTTATAATACAATTTTTAATGTACTACTTTGCACAATTTTGATGCCTTTTAGAAGTGGTATAAATAGAGCCATTATTATTCAAGTTATTTTTAGAAAATTCAACATTAAGGAAAATGCTTGTGTTTTGTTAATACAATATTTTTCCACGATGACAACAAGTTTTTTATATCATTTTAAGATGATTACTCAATCTGAAAGAAAATATTTGGTCAACTTCATTGAATTGTTTTTTATTCGATCTTTTCCTCGGTACAAAGTAGCATGAGAAATTGCATTTTGCACCTGCACTTCGTGACCTTCTTCCGAATTCACTCAAGAGAAAATGATTTCACGTTATGCAATGATGTTAATATAACGTATAATTGACCTTTTAAAAGTTATATAATTGAAAACAAATAATAATATGAATCATAATATATTTCTCTCCAATTTACGCGATTTCTCGCCATAATAACAACGTGAGTACATCACTCATATTTTGCAGAACCGATCGATGGCGTTATCTAACGGATATTTGTCGCAGCGCGCGAACAGGCAAATAATCATTTGACGCTCTTATCTCGACTTTTCTCCGAGGCCTACCCCATAAAAACATGTTTACAAGTGCGTGGCGCGCGCGCGCGGAGGCCATTGTTCCATAAAAAACTCTCTCCTCTATCTCCTTGCGAAGCCGCGCGCATAAAACATCACCTCTTCCACGCGCGCAACATCCAGGTTATCCTCAAAACTACAGCGCCGCACCACACCGCCAAATATATACAACGACGCCGTAGCACGCGCGCGTCCGCAAGGTATATTTCTCGAGCTCGCGCAACGTCGCCGCGGCTCTCTTCTCTCTTCCTCTCATCCCCGCGACTTCTTTTGCGGCGCAGGCGACCTAATAAAGGCTGAAAAACACGCGATATACACAAAAGCGTTACATACGTTTGCCCACGTATACACGGTGTACGTACGACGTATATACGTGGAGCGCGAGCTCTACGTCGGTCAAGCCCCGAAAGTAGGTCAGTCCCGCGCTCGCTCGCTCGCTCGAGCCGAGCTCAGTTCGCAGACAGTTACATAACGGCTGGAGGGAGAAAGTACGCCGGCAGCTCGCGTATATACTACTGCGCAGAGAGTCTCCTTCCATCCTCTCTCTCTCCCTCCCGTCGTTCTTTCACAGCGCACGGCGTTTCCTTTTGGCTTCTCCCACCTTGTACATGCTATATACTTTGCGCCGCGAAGGCCCTTTCTCGCGAGTGCAGTGCAGTGCAGCCGAGAGAGACGGAGACAGGCGAGCGGACGCGTAGAGGCAGCGCGAGGCCGCTGCCGCCGCCGCCGCCGCCGCCGTCGCTATGTTTACAAACAAATCCCCCACCCGAGCGCCCCGACCCCGCCAGCACCGCCGCCTTTTTCCGTTCCGCAAACGCGAGAGACATACGCAGCGGCTATACCTATATATACACACATACTGCAAAAGTATAGCATCACCGGATACGTGCGTGCACGCAGCTCTCATTGGGCGTAATTTCTTTTTTCCTTTCTCACCACCCACGGCTGCCTCGGTTCATGCTACTGTTATTGTCCTCGTCTTCGTTGCTGTTCTTCTTCTTCTTCTTATTGTTGTTGTTGTTGTTGTTGTTGTTGTTGTTGTTGTTATCGGGGTCTTTGTCTGTTATAATACTGGCTTACACGCTCGTTGCGCGTCGGCGAGGATCTTAATGAGGCGCATGAGGTAGCAGCTATGTGAGTGACTTTCCTGCGCAGCCGAGGTTAAGTCGCACGCAGCGCTTTTTCTTCCTTATGCGGGACGAATTAGCCGCGAGAGTTTCTCGCGCTCTCGCGCTCTCGCGACACTCGCGCACTACCGTTTATAGGACTGACTGTCTCTCTGTCTCTCTTTCTCTCTATTTTGCTTGGTCTCGTGTGAGAGCTCGTATCGCGGCGCGGCCCTGCTGCTTTCATGCGCGTATAGCTCGTTGGCTCTTTATTTAGCCCTCGCCGCGGCCTATATTCTGCCTTTCTGCGTCAAAACATCTATAAATAACGCTTTTTATGCAACGCGTTATGCCCGTGTGTTTTCTTTCCTTTGCGGTGCATGTATGCGCGAGCTGCGTGTACCTATGCCCGGGTACGTAACGTGTACGAGCTACAGGTGTGACTGAGA
Source organism: Gastracanthus pulcherrimus (assembly GCA_949152435.1). Classification (NCBI taxonomy): domain Eukaryota; kingdom Metazoa; phylum Arthropoda; class Insecta; order Hymenoptera; family Pteromalidae; genus Gastracanthus; species Gastracanthus pulcherrimus. The sequence goes on along the minus strand of OX424572.1, from coordinate 175,929,238 downwards.
CGTCGCTCGTTGGAAGTGCTTGATTTATAGATGTACCATTTCTTACGCTTACTTAATGAAAGCTATCAGTTTTGTTTTAGTCTTTCGCGGAATCAATGTATAAACATTTATAAATACTTTTATTACTTTCATATAAATACATATAGTGATTTCCCAACAAACATCGACATCTTGTTAAAAGAGTTGTGTAGCCCCGAAAAGAGCTATTTAGAATGTTGATCTTATACGAAAAAATGGAAATATCCCTTCAAGTACTAGATTTTGACTTATATTATTTGTTGACCTGTTTTGAGTAATGAAATTAGGTCAAACAGATATGTAACTTTGAGCCATCTATAAGTAAAAAAGAATCAACAACATTAACGAAAAGGATCAAAATTTAAATTTATAAAATATTTATTTTATACATATCACATACACTAATCTTTTTTATTTTGTTTATTTTAATTATTTAACCACCGTGAGTTTATAGTGTTGTATAAAAAAAACTTTAAAACTATCGTAAACATTTATGTGTTTGTTTGATGCTCCATACTACTGATTCAATAGTAACAGCCGACGACGTCACATATGCCTACTTTAATTCTAACTATCCATATACTTCGATTATTCTTACGCTTTGATTTGTCTGCATAGTAGGTACATTCGTTTTGCTTATTATTATTTTAACTATGTTAGGTTTTATGAAGTAAGCAAACTTATGGAGACTATAGTAAAGCTAAATAACTAGCGCGCCACACGCGGCCTTCGGCCACATATGACTTGTCTGCTCCGGAGCTTCAGAGCGAGCGCTTCGCGCTTGCTTGCCTTACCGGTACTCGCGCGAAGCGCTAAACTAAAGCTTACATTTAACGCTGACACTATTATCTGTTTGTATTAAGTAAAGAAAAAAATACTATCGTGTTTAAGTGGTCGTACTTTGGATATAAAACTTTTATTGAAAAGGGGACATCTTTAAATAAATTTAAGATCGATTGGGCGTGCTGCACCGCAATTTTTATTAAATGATGTGTATAGAAAATCGTTTTTAGCCTGCTTCTTATGTAAAAGCATTTTTTTTAAATATTTGCTACCATAAAAAGTTGTGTTTTTTGAGATCTAGAACTTTTTCATTAAATTTTTTTACGTAAAATGCATACCTGCTAAGTTTTATAGTACAAAACTGCATTTTTCGATGTCAAAAATCGTTTTTGGACTATTAACTTGATTTAAAAGCATTTTCGCGTCTTGGTGTCACGAAAAAAAGTTGTATTTTTCAAAGATCTACAACTTTTCTATTTAACTTTTCTTCGTAGAATGCTTAGTTTTCAAGTTATAGCTCAAAAACTGTTTTTAGCGATTTTTTATAGTTGCCGCATTCAGCGTATATTTGCAGGATCAATCCCAAAATAGGACCATCAGGTTCTTATACTTAGGAGAGTTCCCAAAGAAATTTTGAGCCTGATCCACTAAGACTTCGCGGAGATAATCGTGTAACATGAATTTAAAAAAAAACAACGTACAGGATCGGGATAAAAGAAAAATAGAATTTCATAATGTGCTGGAGGAGATCTCTCCTAAAATTTCAGCCAGATTGGCAAAAATTGCGTGAGATATACTATCTCACACGTTTTTCGCTAACGAAAATATAAGGCACTGCCGTGTCGCGGTCGTGCCTAAAAATGAATAACAAATCAAATAATTTTAAACAAGGTGGATGCCAAGGTGGATGCCCACGCTTTCTGATTACTTCTAAGCTTAAGATATATTCCGCTAGACTTATATCATATAGTGTACAGCGCAATAAAATTTATTAAAAAGAGACTACTCGTTTAACTTCGGATAAGGTTGAAAAAGCTAGATTATAATATGCTTATAATAAGTGTCTTTAGATATGTATCTATTACTACTTATATGTACCTATTTTATTTAAATGGTAAAAATTTATATTTAGCATTTTTCAACATTCCCGAGAGTTAAAGAAGATGATTTTTTTAAATTAAACGTCTTTTTATACCAATGCTAATTGTAAGGATTTTGCCAGGTGGTATAGATTTTCTGTTTCATGGGCATTTTTGTTGACAAATAGCTTTACACAAATTTTAATCAAGTATAATAGACTAATTTAAGATTGCTAATTTTCGCACGTAAGCGCAAATAAAATTCGTACTATCAAAATTAAATAACTCAATTTACATTCAAAGCAAACGTTTATAATCTTAACAGCATTAACGACGTTAACAGTGCTAAAACACACAGCGGAAGACGAACTCAAAATTCCAATTATAGATCCCCGTAGCCGCCGCCCGTTTGGAATATAAAAGCTTTTCCCCCGAGAAACAAACTGCAGGCATCCCGCCATGCTGCGTAGCACACAGAGCCCTGCGCGCTTTTCTCGTCGGCGTCTATCCACTCGCGCCAGCCCACTCGACAAGATGCAAATGCATTTTCCAAAAGAGGGTTCGCTACTTGCTCCGTTTGCTTTGTTTAATTTTCTCCTTTTCTCTCTCTCTCTCTCTCTCTCTCTCTCTCTTGCTCTTCTTCCGCCGCTCCGCGTATAATCATCGGCAGCAGTTGCCCAATAGACCAGGCTTATGCGCGAGGCGCACTACAGTTTCGCAACGAGATGCAATAAAACTATGCTACTGCACCGCCAGGCCAAGATCGCTCTCGAGGTCAGCGCACGGAACCGGAAGCCGTCGTCGTCATCGACTCGCGAACGAGCGAGAAAGAGCACGGGAAAAGCTAACTCAGCGCCGTAATTGCGCAGCCCAACTCGTGCGCCTGGATCGTGCAATTATGCTCCTGTGCGGCTGTGCTCTGCCTTCTTTTTTTTTACGAGAGGTTCCATTTTAACAAGCGACAGGGCGGCGATGTGAGCACAGGCAGTGCAGGCGCTGAAAAGAGGGTTAACACGCATGGAAGGAACTAGAAGAGGCCGAAATGCACACGTTCAGCGTGCGTGGGAGGTTAATGAAGAGGTCGTTTTTTCGAGCTGAAAATCAAAAGTTGTTGGCGGGGATGTGGGTTTGTACCTTTTCTCTCAAGTTTGTACAGAGGATCTGTATATTCATTTGCTGCACTTTCTTTAGCATGAGCAATGCAGTAGTATAAATATTCACCTTTATTTAACGAGCTCAGTATTTTGTAATATGAACGACGCAAAAAAGTATGAATACTGTTTATAATTTAAATCGACCCAGGTAACACATCTCGTTGCGGCAAATATGCGGCAACAAGTTATTGACTATATGGACACGAAATCAAATAAAGTGCCGGAAACGTTGCCACAACGCTATTCCAACGTAGAAAATGTCCACCTTTGTGTCAATAGCACGTCATGGAAACGTTGAGTCATATAACGTGTCTATAACATTTTACCACGTTTCTGGAGCGTTATCCTAGATGCATGCAAGGAACGTTTCTGGAACATCTATTTTTCCGTTGCAAGAACGTTGACACAGCCAAGCATAAAAGTTAATTAAAAAATGATAAAAGTGGGGTGGTAGATATGTTTGTAGATATAAAAGCTACCTTATAGGTTTCATTATCCGGATGGTACTTCGCATTATGGAAGTCTCGCCAACCGGCTTGCTAAATTATAATTGTTAATTTTTAATTTTTAACAAAATATTCCAGTTTAATGTGGCAACGTTTTGGCGACAAGTCTAAGGTGTTTCGGAAACGTTCCAGGAACGTGTTAAGGAACGTGTTAAGGAACGTAGTAGGCACGTGGTAGACCGTCGTAAATATGTTGCCTCAACGTTCTTACAACGTGCCTTTGACACACACGTGGATAATTTATATTTTGGCGTAACGTTTCGGCAACGTTTCTGGCACCTTAAATTTGATTATATGCATGCCCATGTACTTAAAAACTCGTTGCCGAAAGGCTACCGTAATGAGTTGTGCTATTTAGAAAGGTTGATCTCATAAACATTTAAATTAAAATTAATATTATTGGATTGAATAGTGGCGTGAATTGAATGAATCTATTATAGATAAAGTAAGATAAACTAGATAACAAAATAATTGTTATTTTGCATTCCATAAGAAACTCAAGGAAATAACATATTTCAAAATAAGCGACTTTACTCTACAAAGGTTACTACAATTCATATAAACATCGCGGTCACTGGCCGATTAAAAATACGTTTGTTTGAACTGATTCGTGCCGTGAATCGTGAGTCATAGACGAAGAATTCACAAGCGCGAAAGACGGAGAATCACAACAAACTATAACTCATAAGGTGCACGAGACCTCCAAAATCTAACGAACCAAATCGGCGATACACGTTATACGTCCGACAGCGTATTGAAAAGACCGTCTGGGCACAATCGATACTATCCGTCTCGAAGAAGCAGAATAGAAGCGCAGAATAAGAAGAAGAGGCGAGAAGCTTTATTCTCTCTCTTTCTCTCTGTCCTCTGTCCTACTCGGGCACGTGCCGTAGCGGAGGGATAAGTCTCTGGCGAAGGCCTTGCACAATACGACGCGCAGCAGCGGCAGCAGCAGCAGCAACGTCCGCGAAACGATTCTCGCTCATCCCCGCGTATGCCTACGTCGCACACGTGCGCACCCTTCACGAGATGGGAAAAGAATTTCGGAATTGGCAGAGAGTGCAAGAGCTGCGACAGAGGAGAGCGAGAGAGCGAGGGAGAGAGGGAAGAATCGGGGCCAAGCGCGTCGACGGCGCATCGCGCTTTGCATTGTATATGCTCTCGGCCTAAAAATCGTTTCCTTTATCGGCCCTCGGTGTGCCTATTCTCTTCTCCCGAGAGCAGCGCGCAGTGTCTTTTCTCTCTCTGTAGCCGCGTCCTCGACACCGTCGTCGCGGCCGAAGGCGCACCGCACCTCCTTCTCCCTCTCCAGCGAGAAAGCGCCGCCGCCGCAGCCACATAACTTGCATATGGAAACAACGAGCGCGCGACGTCGGCTACGAGGAGACACAGTGGCCTAGACAAGTAGGTCGCGGCGCAATTCTGCCCGTGCAGATTCTCCCTCCCTCTCTAGCTCGAAGCTAGCTCACGGTCTGTTTTTATCGCCCTCTCTCTCTCGCTTGCTCGCTCGTTTTCTTCGTGTGTCTGCGGCTGTCTCTCTCCTTCTCTTGCATGCTCTAGACATCTTTTTTCCACGAGCGCCAGTCTCTGCCTGCCTCTCTTTCTCTCTGTCTGTCTATCTGTCTATCCGTCTGTCTCTTTCTCTGTATGTGTATAAATGAACACTTACGTAAATAGCATGCACGGAAGGCTCACTCCTCGATATAATATACCTACGTGTACGTGCACACCGATAGAACCTACCATTACATAAACTTCGTGCTGCACACCGCTACCTACCTTCCTGCGCCATATGTCATGTACACATTGCCTTTTATACACACGAAGCGCCCCCCTCCCCCCCCCTCGTGTGTGTGTGCGAGAGAGCGAGAGCGAGATAGATATAGAAACGGCGTGCCAGACTGCATACTAGGATACGTAAGTTCAATTGTGCTTTGCGCCGCTTGTCTGTTTTCCCCTTCTATTTATAAGCACTCTTTAATTAGATAAGAGTGAGCGCAAGTGTGCATGTGTGTGAGTATAATGGCTGTGCTTGCGACTCTAGGAACCATCACACGTAATTTCATTCTCGGAAACTAGAGAAAAAAGACCGAGTGTTTGAGGTAAACTTCAATGTTTGAAAAAATAAGTTGTTTGTTTTTTTAAACGATTACAATGTTTGCTAGTTCTACGTATGGCGCATTTTATGGCAAAGGTTGATTAATTAACATTAATCTTGATATTCTTAAATTAAAATTACTAGTTAGCAAATAAATGACTATATACAACAAATGGCTATAAAAATAGTAGCTTCAAAATTTAAAAAAAATAATAAATTAATTTTAATAAATTAATAAAAGTTTGTTCCTGCAAGCGTATAGTTCATACGATTTGGTGTTAAATTTCATTGAGATAGTATATTGGGAATGGGTGTTAAATAAATGATAATACACAATGTATATTTCAAATAAAATAACTTTCGTTTATACAAACTCGCGCAAGGAAGGAATAACGTCAGTAATGTGCGACTGATCTAGCTAGATGCTCTAGTACAACTAAAAGTACTTGACAAAAGGGCATAAGAGAATATCGGGGCAGACGCATATAGTTCCCCACTCTTTTCTATATCTCGCATTTCAGTTTATGTCTTTGGGACATTTCTTAGTAAGTCGATTCATTTTTGTACAAGCATGTAGTAGTGTATAACTACAGTTACACACATGCGTATGCTAAAGCATAGCGATATTCCAACATAGTAAAAACTAAATTTGTCGAGTTAAGCTTTATTCTTAATGTTATCTTTAAAAAAAGATAATGTGAAATGAAAATGGTCTTTATTATTTTTAGCAAAATGAATACTTTTTGACATTTGATGCTACAGTCGAACTTATGTAAATATATTTCTGAGAACATAATTCTTAAATTATTTAACGACGTCTAATTGTATGGACAATAACAGATTCGTGGACATAAAAAATTGAGTTACAGATGCGCGCTTTTGGCCTAATTAGATCACTTTGATAGATCATCTGTCCATGCGCGTCACGATCTCCCAGTCCAGTCTCTCGTGAGCGCAATTTTTGCAAGAAGAGCGCGCGCGCATACAATGTTGTGAAAGCGAGAATCTTGTTAATTCTTTTTTATAAATAACAGACGTGAGTCACGCGCTCGAGCATCAGCATCAGTTCGCCGCGGCGTTTTAACTTTCCGGTGCCAATGCGAAGACGAGAGTCAAGACATTGTGCGTGTGAGTCGTCGTCCCCCGAAATTCGACACCGCTCGTGACTCACGGCGGCGCGACGTGTAGCGCCCGCGCGCCGCGATAATTTCTAAGCGCCTGTCGTCGCGCCAGGGATTCATCTTCGTCTACGATTTCAATAAATAAATTCCACGAATGTTGCGGTTCTTTTTTTTCTTTTCTATTCCACGACTGGTGCATCGTCTGCGAAGTAACAATTGAATAATTTACCATTGCTGACTAATGCTTTGGCTAGATCTACGCTTTAAAACTGATACAAGCACAGTTAGATAAATTTGAAAAAGTCCAATGCATAGAGAATAATTTTCTGTATTTTTACATACTGCACAATATTTATTTACAGAAATAGGCTCGATGTTATTTAATGTTTAAAGTTAAATAGAGACTCTGTTACAGACACGTTGGTCTAGCCGAGGCATAAGCATGAGCTAAAACAAAAATTTTAAATTCAAATGAAGTTTATATTTAGAATTAGAATAATAATAAAGTCAAACAAAATACTTTTACAATTATTCATATTTATGATTGAGAATTGACTTTCTTTTATATATATTTTTTTAACTATATGTATTTATATTAGCTGTCAAATTTATTAAATACAATTAAACCTTCTTTTAGTGTATGGAATAAAGTTTATTATTTTATTAATTAAATTAAAAGATTCATTATTTGTATCTTGCTGTGTTGTTATTTTCAAGAAGCGTATGTTAGTGATAGTAATCGCATGTAAGATAGTATACTAATTGTAATTCACTGTTATCGACTGATAGTGTTACTAATTAATTTTGTGTTTATAATGAGATACAACCAAAATAGAATAAAGCCAGTTAGTTAATTTATTTTTCAATTAATAATTATAAGATTCAGTTATAATTTCACTCGATAATAATTACTTTTAAATTCTTTGTATACTGATTTATTAATTCTAAATGATGCAAAAGTTTATGTGGCTTCTAAGTGAATTTTAGTGTAATCAATTTCAAATAAACAATCATAATTTTATGTCTGACATAAACTAACATGATATCCAAATAAATATTATAAAAATGATTACAAATTAAGACCAAAAATCTCATTATCAACCCTACAAAATAGGGAAATCGACGTTAACAGTAGCACGCGAAAAAGTAGTCTCGTCACTCCAGTATATTACGTATCCAGACACGTATAGTCGCGCACCGGTGAATTATTGCACATTGTCCCTCGTGTGCATGACTCGCTCTTACTCTCTCTCTCTCTCTCTCTCCAAGTCGTCTCTCTATCTGGCCTACTTCCATGTTTTTACTCTCGCACGCCTATTCCAAATAGTTCTGACACTTGCCATCGTGTTCGAACCGCAGCCCTGCGTCTCTCTAGTGTATATATGTATGTGATGCGCTTATGAGTGCGCACAAGCGTTTTCTCGGCTGCTTAAGAACTTTTCGACGATCGATATTAAAGCACCGGGAGCAAGGAGGAGGTGCGCACCTTGTGCTCTTGCCTTAGACTTGTCCGTATTGTAAACGCGCCGCCGTCTTATCGAGCGCAAGTAACTTTGGAATTTGAAAATCAATGAAGCGGAAATACGAATTGTGAGCGAGCATTGCTTTTGCGGAAATACATACCTATTGATTTAAGTGGATTATTTATTAATTTTTATTATATTCATGTAAAAGGGGGCTACTTATAATGGTGAAATGTAGTGTAAACCCAAAATTGAAATAGTGGACTTAAGTCATTTTTTCGTTCGCCACATATACATATAGGTTTTCAAGTATATTAAGACGGCAGCTTTTATTCAAGCAGTTAGCGGTTTTTTTTTATCTAAAATAAACAAAAAATAAGATCTTAAAGGTCAAACTAATTAACTCAACCTTTTTTTCGTCACAATTTTTGTATATTAACTAGACAAGATTATGGCACGCTCTGCGCGCCGAGGTTATCTTCACAAACATTCACTTTTCTTTGGAAATCCAAAAAAATCGAAATTAGGAATAGAAAATTCTATATTTCTTTCTGGATTCGATTACTCGCAATGGATTTTATTATAAGAAATAATGCATGTTCAAATAATAAAATTTTAAATATTGAATCTAATTCAAAATTTATTATTAAGAAAAAATTACTGTACCCGGGCCATTAGGTTTACGGCTTATAATTTTATTATTTAAATATTTAGTATTTAAAAGAAAATTTTGTTCCTGTGATCATTAAGTTTATGGAGCATGATTTTATTATTTAAATATTTATATTTCATCCCTTCAATGCGAAAAGGTACATTAAAAGCATACTGCATTTAATTGTGTTTAAATTTAAATTATCTGTTCCTAGCGAATACATTGTAATATAAATAGATGTATTATCCTCGTTGTAAAACTTATGTTTAAAATACTTTTATCAAAAATCTAATTTGTTTAATGTACAACAAAGTAAAGTATTAAAAAACTCTCATGGATAAGACCTTCGGTGAAGAAAATTGGGTTAACAGAAAATTGCTTTATTTATTAAATATATATAATGGAATCGTATTTATGTTATATTATCTGAATGGCACACTTCCAATATGGATCGATTACGCATTTAATACGATATTATTAAATTTAAAAAAATGTATATTTCTTTGTGGCGTTCTCGCATGGGATCCTGTCGTGGATTTCCATTAGGATTCTGCGCCGTAACCCAATATGGAGCTTACACGAGTGCTACATAGGTCCCATATGATTTCCATGTGAAATCTCACATGAGATCTACATAGCTCCCGCATATTTTTTGATTAGATTTTATGTTAAGTCGATTGTAATTTTTTAGCATTGTTATTATTTTATTATTTAAACATTTATGACTATGAAATTCATTTAACGTTATTCATAACATTTTTGTCTGAGGAATTATGTACATTCTATCCTACGTTAATTTTAAGAATATTTGGCATACGATTGAATATATTATGTTGATTTCAGTCGATTTCATAATTTCAAATGATATCATAATATATAACTTCGTTTGACTTCAACACAGCTATATTTTAAATTAATTCATACGATTTCAGATTATGTATTATGCGATTTTATGTCGATTTCACAACGGGAGTTCGTGAGTTCACAGAATGAATAGGCCCTCAAATAAATCAACTTTAAATATTTTAATTTTAATTAAATTTTTAAGGAAATAGATTTGCTTTACAAAGGTACAAAAAATCGGAAAGACCTTTTTGATATATATATATATATTTCTTTCGTATGAGGATTATCTGCTTATGATCATGTAAGCAGTCTTTAAACAACTTTCATTTTCCACATAAAAAACTATTGAATTTAGCAAAAAAAAATTGTTTTATACATAGTGTTCCCCTTAAATATACGTTGAACAATCATAAATTATACTTGAGAACTCTTCGTATAACTTTTATAAGTAAACGTGTACAATCAAGGAGCATTCGAAAAAAAATCTGTTTATCTTACACAAGTCAACCAATTAATTGAAAAAATTGCTTCAGCATAATGAGATGTCCTTAATATTCATTTGGCATTTTAATAGTCGGGGATCGGGATGTTTAATAGGGCGAGAGAATCGCAGGGCTTCTGGATTTAAAACGGGAGAGGAAAGACGTTCCCTTGGACATGGAAATATACGACCCCTAAGAACCTCCAAAGCGGATGAATGCCGTGACGTTGGAGATAATCCGAGAATACATATTAACCGGATCCCTTATTGGTTCGCTCAGTGTCAATATTGCCATGGCTTGATCGCATTTATTGTAATTTGCATCATCAAAGTACGACGCGTTACCGCGTAAAAATACTTTTATTTCTCAATCTTCATCGATGACTTGGTTGTTTACATGCTCTCCGGCCAAATGTCGCAATTCATTTCCTCGTTTCCGATAAGCTTATCTCGATCAAAGATAAATCGTTGGAACATGAGTAAAATCACATCCATCAAGCGTGCGTTTCCTCCCACAAAAATCGAATTTACGATCTCAAACGTGTCAGATTACACTCATCGGCTACAAAAATCTCAGTCCGATTCTTTATTTCCGTTTCTAATAGCGCGACAAAGGCACGATAGTAAGTACGAGCGAAACAAGTCCCTCGTCAGTCATGCAGCAGGCTTTTCCCTCGTATACGTATACACATAGAAGAGCAAGAAAGACAAGAAGAACGGTGGTAGCTGTTTGAGGGGGGCGAGAGGTAAAAGAATCCCCGACCTAGACAACAAAAAAGGGAGAAAGAAAGAGAGAGGGAGGGAGAGAGAGATCAAGAGTTTATTCCATTTCTCGGCTGACTGCGGCGACACGAATGCGATTTGGCACGCAAGGGATCGACTATTTGCATGTCGAACAGACTGCCTGGTAGAGGATAGTGCCCGCTAAGGCTTCTCTATTATTGGCTAACTGAGGGCGACGGCGGCCGCGGCGGCTGCGGCGGCTGCGGCGGCTGCGGCGGGCGGCGATGACCGACCGAGCGACGACGGGCGCGGGTTACCGTGTCAGCCCGTCTGCGACACGTCGCGCCGTAGCACGTGTTCTTTCCCCCAAAAGCCTCCCCGAGATCCCAAATCCCCGTCTATGTACTCCCCTATTCGCCGCGCTCACTCGCTCTCTTAAAATAGCACCGGTAATTATACTGCGCACTTCAACCTTCTCGCGTACTATGCGCGCGCCGCTGCTTAAGTACACACACACTCTGCGTATATTATACACTTCGCGTACTTTCTTCGATTCTGTGCTCGCCCTGTCTTCCGTCTGCCGCGTCTGGGATTCATTTTTTGATGCGCGCGAGACGGATTAATGTCATGCAAGAAAATAAATATTTTTTTCTTTGGTTTTGGACGTGAAATAACACCATAAATCTGAAGAGAACAAGGTATTGCGATGAAAATACACATAAAGTTTATTTTCACCAAAAGTGGAACTATCCGGTTTTGTTCGACCACTCCTCAAAACAGTTACGCTTTAACTGCTATCACAATAATAGATTAACTGGCAGGTTCTAAGACCACATGGCTGAACGAATAGCGCAGAGCCTGCTTTCAAAATTTCAAGACAAACGTATATCTAAATCTAGATAATGTGAAATTATCTTTCTGGAAAATATTCCTTGATAAGATAAAATTATTTGAAGCAGATGTACATTATTTACCAACAGATCATTTATTATCTAGATAAGATTATAAGTAGGTGGCAGAGCAGTTGATGGTGTCGTTGTACGTATAATATACAGTAATATAGTTTTGAGGTTGAATATTTAGAGTTAAAAACGTATCAAGAGAAATATAGGTAAGTTTGAAATTTAGATCATAGAAATAATATCTTGTTATTATGCAGGTACTGTAAATAAATAATAATAAAACAGGGAGAATTAAATTAGGCTCAATGAAAGAATATTTGATACAAAGTAAATAAATTCTAATTGTAACAATAATATCTTACGCAACACTTGCAACAAATACAAAAAACTAGTATTTTATAGTGCACTTTTAGCCACCTTCCCTGGGATTTGGATGTTTAAATCTTTACTCGAATTATAATTTATTCTTGACTAAATAGAAAATAAAATTTCTTTTTAATTTAAAAACATTTATATTCGTGTATTTGATAATTTTTATAATTGAATAGCAAAATATTTTGAGTTAATCCTACGTTATTAAGAAAAATAATTATTTTACCTAGCCTTTGAAATATTTATAATTTCTAGTTCAAAGCGCTTATTTTAATTTTTTTGAAGTTATAATTTGTTTTTATGGAAGAAAAAAAGTTTTTATTTCGTTTGAATCTTCGTGTGTTTTTAAAAATATACGCTACAGATAACCAGATTATTTAATAATTTTCAGACTTTTATATAAATTTAAATAAGCTTACAGATTAATTTAACCAACAGGCATATAATATGGAAAAATAAAATTAAACTTTTTCTGCTTAGATAAAGTATTTTTGAAGAAAAACTTTGATGCAATCTAAAAGTCAATGTTTTCTGTATCCCACTCGTCGCATCACAACAATAAAATGACCCAGTGCATAAAGTTGCAAGTCATTTCAAAAAGTGATGTAAAACCGTGCATCAGCCTCTTCCGAGAAGCAGTGCGCAGCAATGCACACTGAAATACTCGATAAATGCGAGTGAAGTCCCGAGTCGAGCGACGCAGTTTGCATCAGCCGCGACGTTAAAAAAATATATTGTGCACGATCATCCTCCGAGATAAAAGCAATATAGCGCCGCGCGGTAGATGCTCTCGGGGCATTATCGTATGGTCTTTGATTATGTTTGTTACCTACTATGCGTATACCTGAAAAGCCAGGATTATATAGATTTGTGCCTCGCATCGATTCCTATATACATGTACACACGGTTCTAGAAAGCAGGTGAGGCGATAAGGCGCAGTCCAGATTAAAGCGTCCGATAAGGTTATCTCTCGCTCTTCCCGCGAACGAATTCCAGAGTTTCGTTGACTTCGTCTTATTGACTTCCTGCGCGAGCTCGTGCACGCATTGCGCGTGCCCCGTCGTCTCCGCGGTACATTTGCTCGTCGAGTACAGCGAGAGCCTTATCAAGGGTAAACATTAATTTAGCGCTGCACCGGCTTCTTGATACTTCGTCGCTCGTCGTAGGCTCGAAAAATTCAGCGCACGATGCCCGCCAGCGATATCAAAGTACGAGTCCTCTGATTCATCCAAAAAATTTTTGACTCATTTTATTTCCGCGACTTGTTTTCATCGACTCGCGCCGTGTGCTCCGGCTTCTGGTGATTGTTTTGCACGGAGTTATTTTGCTCTTGATGCAGCCGATTGCACACTCGTTCTTAGTTTTTGTTTGTCCAACCTACTTCGTCGAATCCACTTTACGCAATGGGGATTTTTCTTTATTTCATGATTTTAAATACAGATGCATGAGCAAAAAAACTTCAAAGTTGCAATAAATTTTAGTTTTTAATTAGAATATTGTATAGGATAGTGATTATAAGATATATAGAATTATTAATTTTTTATGATAATAACAAACACTATCTAAAAATGTTTATGTATATTCTTTGACCTTTGTCAAATGTTTTAAAAAGATTTATATGAAAAACAACAAATATAAAGTAATACGTTTATTTGTTTCTTTGTTTATTTTTTTTATCTATAAGACTTCTTCTTTTCCTAATTATAACACGAATTTTGCCCGAGTTTACCGACAGTTACACTATGAACCGGCAAACATTTCTGAGCTCGGTCTATATTAAACTTACTGCATTTACGAGTAATGTACAATTAAACTTGACATAATGCGATAAAGTTATGTAAACTTTCAATGCCTTGTATTCTATTTTTACTTCTAGTTTCTAGAGTATGCTTTGATGATAATGAAGGATATCATTCATCCATTACTCTTAAAAATTTTCATTAGTATATGGGCGATTATAAATGCCATTAACAAGCAAATAATAATACAAATCTTGCGATTATAGACGACAAATATAATATTTTTACATATGCCCAAAATGTCAGCTCCGTGGCATATTATTTTTAAACTACAGTGAATTAGAGATATACCTACCTATGTGTAAGATCTAAGTAATTTAAAAATTATGCTTCTCAAAATAGGGAAAAGTGGGGCATTTTTGTACACTAAAATTTTAATTAATTTCGTCGGTGCATATATTGAAAGTGTATGTTTCAAAGTAAGTGTATACATTTTTCTGAATGTCTATTCTGATCGTCATTTAATATGTATTTTTGCAATTGAACAAAACCAAAATTTTCGGTACAATTTTACCCCGCGGGGGAAAATTAATTTTTACGTGTATTTTAAATGGGGAGCTACAATTTAACAGTTTTTAAACGTTTTATTGCATGAAACGTTATTAACAATTTTTAAATACTTGCAACGAAATTCATCATAAAATACGTGCAGGAAAAGGTACGTTATACAAATATTATGAAAATTTTTATATATGTCTGAAATTAGATAGTGGGTGTTCAAATTTATCCCACATATTAGTTTATCGTCTGAAAATTATTATACAGCATATTGTGTATACCTTTTATTGTTTATCAAGAAATTAAAATCTTTATAAATGAATACTCTAACTAGAAAAAATTAAAAATTTTCATTACATGATTCATTGTTTGATATACTGAAGTTATTAGAATTCCAAATTCTTATTGAAAATTTTGAGAAAATCGCGAAACGTCTGCTAATAAAAGGATACGTGACTATATTACTTAAAATTTTGTTTAAAGTTAAATTTTATTTATATCTTTAATATGCTTGATTAACGAGACTAAAGAAAGTAATTGGGCTCCAGATTTTTGCATTGTATAAATTTACCCCGTGTACAAATTAGCCCGACTCTCCCCTGTATGTTAACGCGAACATTTTGTATAAAAACAGAATTATTAAATATTTAATTTAATCTCTTTAAAAAATGAGTTAAAAGTGTCTCATACACAAAATGTCAGCTCCGGGGCAACAAATATCCATGTATATCTGACCATAACGTTTTTTTTTGTATTTACATGAATTCGACGTATGACACCTATATATACACTTACCAAACCTGTACTCTGCACGCTCAAATGGACACATAGGTCCGTATATAACATAGTATGGTGCCACGGAGCTGGACAAAAACTAACAGTTTTGTGATAATCACCCCTATTCTGTTTATAAAATAAATTATTGTGGGGTTCGAAGTCAAAAGCAAGGTGGAGGATGGTAAATAATAACTTAGTAGGATGTAAAGTTACTGAATATATTGTAAAGATACTTTTTTTGCATTGCTTAAAATATTTGCAATAATGTTATAACTTAAGGAATTTTGAAATCTTAATTGTAAATCTCATTAGAAAGTTTCTTTTACGAGGCATATTTAATTATAAACAGTCAATACTTTATCATAGTCTTAAGCACTGTCTTTTTTTATATAAAGTAGATTAGTTGAATCATTTGCCAGTTCAAAGATAGATTTAAACAAAAAAATAGCTATTGACAATCAGAAGGAAAAGTATACAATCTCAATTCAGTATTATATAAATATAAAAAGTTTACATCATCAAAGTTCCGTTAAAAATAAATTGAAAAGATTTTGATGGTTTAAATGATCAAATATTAAAAGGCAGTCGTTGACCAAATTACATCCACGAACTGAAGCATAAAAGCAAAAGAGACGATGGAAAATAAAGATTTACGTGTTTACTAGTAGTGACCAGCCCGTCTGGTTTATAATGGACGTAAACTCGATCGTAACCATGGACGTGAGAGTGCACGAGCCGCATGCATGCATAAACAAGATAAAGCAGCAGAAAAAACCGTTGAAGATGAGTACTGATTCTACCTTCCGTTGTTGTCGTGAACGTGTGGCTATACGACTCGGTTATGGTCCTATTGTAAAACTGTCTTCAAATGCGTTCATGCAGATGGCGTATCATTGCTGGTATTAATGGCATACGCATATATACCGTTATCTGCAACGTTTGCGTTGTATATAAAAAGACATTCTTAATAAAAATTACTATATTTACAAACATTGATTAAATTTGGTAAAAATCGTGAGTAATGATAAATTGACTCACATTGACGTGATTTATTGATGTCTGGGTGCGGTGAAAATTGTTATGACAGCAGGATAAAAGTTATCGATAAATCACGTTAAGTGTTATATCATGCAGTATCTTTAATATACTCCGCAAGTCATTTAGATCTTAAAATTGCAATGAATCACATGGTGATTTAGAAAATGCATTGCGCTCGTAAGTGTGTCGTCCGATGCAACTGTTTTTCTGGTGGTCAATGTTTACGGATTGCCCGGCAAACTCATAGGTGTACAGCGGAAACTGCATGACACAGTCGATCATTAAAAGCGAATAAAAACAGAAAGCATAATATATGCGTTCGCGGGCACATAAAATGTCTTCGTAGACATTACAAAAAAGTCTAATTTCAGAGAGCGTGCGGTGTCAGTAGCACCGAGCAAAGAAAAACCTTCTCGGAAGCATTCTTCTTGCGCGCGCGCTACCGAAATAAATTTAGTAAGAAAAGCATAAGAAGAATATCGGACTACGAGCTTTTTCGCAAGATTTCAGAATGGACGTGATCGTCAATCTTTTGCCGACGGATCAAAGTCCCGACGCGCTTTAATACGTTTCTCCGATACGCTCACGTTCGCTTGGAGACTTTCATTTCATTATTTCTGCGAATTCAAATGTTTTGAGACTTTCGTGCGCCCGAGTATTGCGATGCATCCCGAGCGAATATGCGCGCAGTGAAACTAACTTTACAAGAAGTCATTTACATATGTTGTTTCTCCGCTTACGCTCGAAACGAGTACCTGCTTTAACTGCGATTTAAGGAGATAAGAAAGTTGTTTAATTACCTATTGAGTAAAGCGCTATAAAAATAGTCCCCAGTTTTATAAACATATAATTTATTTACAATGGAAAGCATAATTTTCTACGTTGCTGGAAAACTGTAATTTTTGGTATCATTTTTTTTTCTTTATAAGACAAAATCTTAATTGTTATAATAATAGTAATACAGAATAACTATAAATAATTATTTAATAATCTTAAGAATTGTAAAAAATTGCTGAGCAATTTTTTTTGATTTTGTATGTAAAGATGATATAAATTAATATTAGCTGAATAATTGTTCATAAATCTTCATCATTATGCGATTACGAAAAAAAAATTATTTAATTGTATACAATTTTTAGGTAGTGTGATTTTTAATTGACCATTAGAAAACAAATTATATAAAAAGTTTGTAAAAATTCTATAATTTAAGTAATAAAGTATATATATATATTAACCCATTAAGGAGATGTGAAAGTGAACTACAAATCTCTACCTTACCGGCATCACATTTATATTTCTTTTCTCTGCAATAAATAAATATTTCTAAAGAAACGCCATACTATGACTTTCGTATTCTTACCAAGAACCTTCAGTTAAATTTTCATAAGCTTTCATTGTTAACTCTCAGAGAAAAATGCGTTTGAAGATTTAACTATAGTTGTATATTTTCAAATGCATTTTTCTCCGGAAGTTAATAATGAAAGTTTTTGAAAATTTAACTGAAGTTCCTCGTAAGAATACGGAGGGGATAATATGGTGTTTTTTTAGAAATATTTATTTATTGCAGAGAATAAAAGTATAAATGTGATGCCGGATAACCTCGAATATCTCGAAAAATAAAAGCTCATGATCTGAGCAAAGAACTTAGCCGAGAGATAGTAAAAGGTTACCTTTTTAAAAATTTTCAGAAGGAATAATGCCGTTTTACTCAAGTTGTCGTTTGCCATAGAAAATCGATTTCTTTTATGATTTCTTTAAATGATATTTCTCTAATGTATAGAAAAATAAAATGACGCAAAAATTTTACAGAATAACCTTCTCCATTACCCTAATCACCTCAATTTTTTTCAAGAGTTTTTCATCATGTATTTCAGATAAAATTATGATTTTTTCAGTAAATATCTTTTTAATAAGTTCCGCTTCCCGTATTTTCCATTGATTCATTAGAAAGTACGGATTTCATACTTTTATACCTTGGTTTTTTAGTTTTCTCTGAAGTTTTTGTGAAGAAATATATTAGTATTACTTCTCAGAGCCGCGTCGACTCCCACAAGACGTGTGTAAAATAGCCAATTTTCAAGTCACTTTTTCTTTAAAATTTATTCGGCAACCTGGTCTAAAATTTTCCAGGAGATACATTTAATGTTCATAAATAACCTGTATAAGTTTTATTAAATTCTGAAGTACTTTAATTCGCGTTCGAACCACTTTAAGCACCCTTCTTAAATATAATTATTTAAACTATAGAATCTTTACAAGCTTTTTATATAATATATTTTTTTAATCGTCAATTAAAAGCCGAATAACCACCTTAATAGGTTTCAAGACAATCATTAATATTGTTGTTGTTTGTTGTATATACCTACATATCGAATTCTTGAACGACAACGATAACATTTTATTTTACTGTCTCAGATAACATCGGCCTGTCAAAACGATAACAAAAGCGCCACGGCGCAATGTTTTGAACAGCTGGCAAACTGAAAATCTAAATCTCTGTTCACAGATCTACACCGAAAGTGCTTCTCCACTTTTTTTCCTCGTTCGGCTGTGAACTTCTCTGCGCGCGCGTATCTCCCACCGAGGTAATAGTCGGAGTACATGAGCGCGCCAAGTGATGTGTATATAAGAGAGGACGGATTAGAGTCGAGAAGCCTGAAAATCTCCGTGCGCGGCACTTGAATCGGACATTGTCGGTGGTCGAGGTGAATTCCCCGATCGTGTCCTCGGTTTGTCGACGCACGTCGCACAGATAAGCCGCAGCGACCGACCGTTCATGAAACGTCACTGCTCACTGTAGTAGATGGCACCGCTGCCGCGCGGCACCGTTCTTATCGCCCCGCAGGACGGGATGTCAATATTTTGAGAGGCTCGAAATGTGGGCGACGCCCCGCGTGTTAATCACTTCACCAATCTGCCTGTAACCGGCCTCCCCCGCACCCTGTGTAATGTGTATTCCATTGCGAAATAGCGTTTTAACCCTAGCCTGCGACTACATTGCCTTAATCTGGTTAATTTTGCACCCAAGATCACATGCGAATAGGACTATTGAGTAGACGATATGATCGGAAAAGCTTTCAAATTCGCGTATCTATCATATTGCAAGAAATATTTATCTAAGACATTATTAGGTTTGAAGAGATGAATATTCCGAAAAATCATTTGGAACTGTTCGGTTCTACTGAATTTTTAATGTCTGCTTGAATAATGATAATAATTGAAATACAATTAGAACAAAGGAAACCTAACAAATAGAAATTGTCTATTATGTACTCTTCACTGAAATATAAAGTCTGATGAATGAATATGTATAACATTTTCGTTTGAAGAAAACTATTAAGATCACAAAACTTAATATTACTTCCTCTTAAAGGGGTATGAGCGAAAAGTAATGTTAAACTTCAAGACCCAAACCTATCTTGTAATTGTTGATAAAGATTATTTGAGTCCACAGACAAATTTTCAGTATAGGTTGCCTGGCATTTCCAAAGAGTATTTAATTCTAAAGTTCGCCCGTTTAGCCCGCTTAATATACAGAAAACGCATTTTTCGCCATTTGAAATGAAAAATGCATGCATTTGTAGGAAACGTTGATAGAATATTAAAGTATCAAATTAATACTTAGCTTTCAAAGTTTATGTACATACAATAAAATAATAGGGTTGTCTGGCATTTTAGATATAAATATGAATATTCAAACTTTTATAAATGTTTAATTTGTTATCAGGATGCATTGTCATAAACTTCTTTATTAAATAACTTTTTGTTCTACCTGCACCAAAAATATGCTTTTTCATGCATATAAAGCAGGCGAAAAGTGGTTATTTTCCGCCCGCTTCATATATGCACGAAAAATCATCCTTTCAGTCCAGGTAGGACAAAAGTATCGGGTGCACCACGAGCGGAAGGCGATTGACGCTCGTGCTGGTTACAGCCTTTGCCTCGGCAGTCCTCGACATCAACTTTCGGTTGGCCTCGGGTTGCCTCGGATAAGGCCTACACTCTGATACGCCCTCGCGGTATTCGCCTAACTTTCCGCCCTTGATACACAATATACCTTTTTTCATAAGTTGTGGTTATGACTAGTATACCTATACCGTTCGGACGTTCTTAATATTATATAAGTAACTTGCTATTTTCATTGACAAACATTGGTTTTCTTCCTATTTTGAGTATATTTTAGGTATTTTGGATTATTATGTATTATATTCGTAGAAGGAAAAAAGTGTAAAACACGTGAGATATATTTGTATGAATAAAAAATACATTTTGTAATTTCAATTTGCTCTTAATTCTTCTTACAATTATTGACTGGTATTTGTTTCTTCGTCATATGCATAGATAATTTAAAAAAAGTTCAATATCGTACAAGGAAAAAAATATTGCGAAATTTAATTTAATTGTTGTGTGTATACTTTTTTAACCGTGTTTCTCTTAATTGAGGAAAATGAACGAAAAACTATAATTTTGTCATTCTCTTGCACACGAATTTGAAGGAAAAAAATATATGAAGAAAATTAATGTAAATAGGTACGTTATCAATAAGATACTTTTTAAAAATGATGTCATTGTATTAATAAGGTGGTTCTTCCATGAGAATTAACCTGGAATATACAAATGGATTCAATAATTTATTTATATATTACAATATGAGAAATGTTATAATATGAAAGAAGGGTATTTATTATTTTTCATTCGATTTTGATTTGAAAGATTTTATTTTGTTTCTCGAAAGATTTCAAGGGGATATACCGATACAAGAAATTGAAAAAAACTCGAAAAACTTGCAAAGTTACAGTTAATAATTTATACTTGTACATACTTTGCATGTTTTTTTCTTTTGTTTTCTTTACTTTTTATAACGGTAAGTCCCACTGAAATCTTTCAAGGAACAAAATGAGACCTAAATTAAAATCGGTGAAAAATAAATATTATTGGGATCTTTTGTCAAATCATTCTCTATAGACTATAGCTTATGCGATATCTAATTTTGCAATATCGAAATTATCACGAAAAGAATCTTTTTTGTCACTTAAAGTACTCTTTTTTCATATTATAACGTTTCTCATTTTGTAATATGAAAACAAATTTGCGTATAAATTTTTATATTTAAGATCGATTCTCGTGGTAATACCACTTGATAGGTAACATTACTAGCAGCAAGCTTGAGGAAGAAAAGGGTAGACATGTATAAATGGAATTGTAAATCTCACTTTTCTACTATTAATGAATAGTCAGTAAATTATTTTCGTAAAAATGAAAATGCTTATAGAAATCTTATTACTATTTTACATTATATACATATAAATATATATCAATAACAAATTACTCGTCTATAGTAAATATTAAAAATTTAAGGAATTTCTCTTGTACGTCCCGAACTCAACATTTTCCATTAACTTATAAGTACTCGGTACTTCCATTCCCGTGTCTCTCTGAAAGTAATGATAATCGCTCATGATTTATGCAGGAGAAAATGACATTTAGCATTGCTAAATAAATGCGCATAGCTAGGGGTAAAGTACACACAAACTGTACATTCTATTTTGCGGTGATAGCAGCGTCCTTAAGTTAGTTCGGCGCAGTGCTATACCAGGTTTCACCACTGGTAAATCCCTACAAACAACTGCGCACATTGCTTTCCCAATTCTCCGACGAAATACCGTTAGTGCAGTTTTCCATATAATACTTTATGAAACTCAAAGTTTAATACAATTTATAATTTTTACCACAATTATTTATACATCATTTTCGGAATCTGATAGTTTAAAGAGTTATAGATAACATACGTTTTTGGTAAAGTTTAAAAAAATGAGTATTGCGTATATATAATTATGTATATGATCAATATGTAATTAATTGTAAAAATATAATATTCAGTTTCTATATGAATTTTGAATTGTAAATCGATTTCCAAATTTATTATTATTTATGTCAATCTACTACAATATTTTTCGATTCAAGTTGGTATTACATACCGATTCGGATGCTTTCTCTTTTATTTCCTATTCTCTTTAACCGCCTTCCGCTTTGTCTGAAGTATTTGCGCGTCTCTTTCTTTAGCGGTGACGCAGTTCGTATAGTGATGAAACGGCCGACCGTTATATTTGCCTCGAGTGTTCTAGGATCGCACGGTATTTAACGGTAAAAGGATACGTACACGATAAGGATATGCATTTATTTATAGACGTGCAAATTTCAAAATAGACGATGTGAACTTTTTCGGTTCAGACTGGTATAATAATCTAAAACGATAGCGCAAACATTTTAAATCTCTCGCTTTTACGTTTCTGTATGATAACATTTTTCGAATGCTTGAGAAATCGTTGAAATAAAATTGTATATTTCAAATATTTATTTTTCAATAACAATAAAATAAGGGGCGGTCGATGGCTCAAGTGGTAAACACGTATATCCAACGGTAAAAATAACTTTGAATATGGCGGGTCATTTTTCTTCATGTTAACTGGGGTTTCGATAGGTTAGATATTAGGAGGTATATAAATTTATTGTAATCCCAGGTAACATGTAGTGAAATAACCCCGCCATATTCAAAGTTATTTTTACCGTTGGGTGTACCTCTTAAGACATCGGCTGCTTAAGGAGCGCGGGTTCGAATCCCCGTCAGTCCGAATTTTTGGGGGACATTTTAAGAAAAAGGTTTTTCCGAATTTTTCGGTGGCGGAGATGGGTTGAGTTTGATGAGACGAGTTTGTAAATATCACTTGTATAAGTTTCCCAGTTATTAGGGGTACAAAGTTTTGCTCCTTTAAATAAGTTCTTAATTATTTCCATTTGTTGTTTTAAACTTGATGATAATGACCATATCACGTGTCCGTAAGATATCTAATAATTTAGTAGTATAAACATGCACATGTTGAATCTATTTTACATGCGGCAGCCTGGCAACTGTGCTACAGTTGGAACCCTTAACACGATTAATATGAATTCGAAAATTCATTAAAAGATTACCTTGAAAATTAAATATTATTCTTCAAACAAAGGAGCGAGTGAAGTTGTATGATTATGGTCATCATGTCTATGTCGAATTATATTTGTATAATTTTCAGACGATTATTGTCGCAGTGTGTAATTTCGTTTCGTAATTAGCGAGAACGTCACTTCAAGTAGTGAATGCATTGTAATAACAGTACTTGCACGAAGGACAAAAATTTTCTCATTTCGACACGTTATTAATGCTGTCATTCTCTTTCTATTGTAGAAAACAAAGCAATTTAATCTGAGGAATGTCGCCGACAAATGTATTTAAACCGGCTATTTGACATTCTTCGTAATTATGCTGTAAAATCTTGCTTAGCATAAAAAATGAATACTTTATGTAAATATTTTATGCTTTTAAGCACAATTCTAAATATTTTGTTGAATTTGAGCATTTTGTAGAATTATTTTCTCTAATATGGTACATATTAGTGATCGAAATTACTTATCGTTGAATAATCGCAAAACATTAAATTGCGTCAAATTAAGAAAAATGTTGTATATGTAAACAATAAAATATTCATTAACCAATCTCTTTAGCAGAATATAAATTTGTTCAAAATATCAAACAAAATGCAAGCTATGTTATGTCAATTTATGCTACTCAACTACTATTAACTAATAATCCTTCAAATTAACAAGATTGTTTATTGTAGCCAAACAGACAAAAAAGCCTGATATTTTCAAAACTGTCTACACGACCGCGTCATTGGGCTCAACGCCCCGTCCTTCCAGCACGCACACACACACAGTTAACCCTTTGGCGTGTGCATATCGCCTCGCAGTTGGCCCGGGGAATGAGCAATAGCCTTTAAAAATTCATGGCCGGTTTATTCGGCCCCAATAAAAGGGTCGAGTGCTCCTTTGCATAACGCACCATAAAGAGGCGAAGACGCGCGACCGTGGTAGTATCATACTGGGGAAAAAAGGGGAAACAAATACAAAGAGAGCTGCTGCTATGCACGAGGAGGAAAAAAAGGGAGGAGGAGGAGGTGAGTGCAGGAGAGCTAAGGCTGTGGCGAGAGACAGATAGACCGCGTATATACATATAGGAGGATAGAACGCAACGAAATATGAGAGGGAAAAGGAAAGCTGCTGCAGCGCGCCACGCGCGCGTGCACCGAGGATATATAAGAGAAAAAGCATGCCGTGCGCCGCGCCATCGGAGAAACGTCCTTGTCAGACGCGCGAGCGCGTGCCGCTGATGATGCAGAGGAGAAAGACAGCAAGAAGCTGCAGTCGTAGAATCTTATAGCTCTGTGTGTGTACATATATATATATATACCAGCAGGTCGCAATCGACAGCTCGTTATACAGGTGTTTACACTGGCAGATCGCTCGCGCGTATACTTTCTATGAATTCGCGGTCTCTTGTTCTGCAGGTCGAGTGCCGATGTTATAGCGTTAGTAAAATATAAAGAATATAGATCTTATTTCATTTTATGTTGTTCTTATTCTTCTTCTTATTATTATTATAATTATTGCGTTTATTATTATTATTGCTTTTATTATTATTAATTCATTAATAATAGTAGGTGGAGGTTTAATGGGTATTGTTGACGCAGTGTTTGCAGTTTCGGATCAAGGAAACCGGAAACACTCCGCCATCCGAGTCCCACACACGGGAGAGTGCCGTATCACCCTCCCATGGTTAGTAATCAGAATTCCTCAACTCCCCGGATAAAAAAAATTATTATTAATTTGTTTTGTATAAACAAAAACATGACTTCCCGGTTGATTCGACTGGTTTAATTAGGTTTATTTAAAAATAGGTACATTGAATAAAATCTAGGCTGTTATTATTATTATTAATATCACAATTTAAAAATTTATATTTAATATAAAATAAATATTTCTACAGACTACAATACTTTTACAGAAATAACATAGAAAATTGATTCCATACATTTAAAGATACTTTTACAGCAGTTAAATCAAAGTGGACAAAGTAATCCCACCGGATGGAGCAACTTTGGCCACCCTGCTTTATATTTCTCACATACTTCTAACATAAGTTAACAATTTCTGTGGGGTATTAATGACTTATTTGGGTATAGGTCTGTTTTAAAATTTTATTCGCCACCTAAATAAAAAGTAGGTCGCAATGGTAGAGCTATATGAATCTTGAAAGTGGGCAAAGTAACCCCGATTTACGGTACATTAACATATTTTTCGTAATATATTTTTATTTTGTATGAATGAGGTAAAATACTTATTATGAATATTACTCTTAGCTAATTGTGACGTCATGTCAGGGCAGATGATACGTGGTTTCAGTAATTTTGTCTCTAATGACACATTATTGTATTCATAAGAAGTGTGCATAAATAATTCTCACCCATGAACGATTATACTTGCTTTTTGCTTGATTGTGCCTTCATTCATATTTAAAAATATACTTACTTTCATACTGAGATAGAAACTAAAGGCTTAAGTGCAGTTAATCAACCACATTTACTTTATATAAAAATAACTTTTGAAAAATTAAAATTATCTACACTAATAACGTAAAAATTATTTATTACGTCTTAATTGAATTTAAGCGAGTAAAGGGTTGTCTTTTTTGAAAATTTGAAAAAATGTTAATGAGTGTATATGTTTTGTAAAAATAACTTAAGTGTTTAGTTTTATGCTTAGTAATATAAACAACTAGTAAGTTGGAAATCGATCAAAAGAAGAAATTACCCTTTCTGACCCATTGCTACCCACTGAAGTCATTGGTGACTCCCAAAATTGACACTTTCACAGTTACCGTAGAATACTTTTTAAGTTTTTAATTTTTTTGGCATGGTTTTTTGTTACTTTATCTGTATATGTGGTCATTGCTGCAACCTAAAAAAGTTTGATGAAAAAGAATTTATTCTTTCATATTCTTGTAAGAAAATTAGTAAAATTAATTATTTTATTACTTAATAGTACTTTTCGATACGAGTGCGATAAAAATGATTGTTGTATGCGCGTGCGCTGACAATGAGGATGAGAATCATACTTGTACAAGAATCCTTTTTATCACGTGTATCAAACATTATTTTTTTCTAAGATCAAACTAAATAAACATCTGGTTTCGTCACAGCAATGACCACATATCTGTATACAGAGAATATAAACAGTTTTTTCAGGTAAAAAAAATGATATTTTGTAAATATATCCTACGGTAAGTATGAAAGTGTCAATTTTAGGAGTCACCAATGAAGTCAGTAAGTAGAAATGGGTTTGTTACGTAATTTTTCTTCTGATGATTTCTCAACTTACTTGTTGTATATATAATATAATTAAGCATAAAATTAAATATTTGAGTTATTTAAAAACTACAAAGCTTTCTCTTTTATAAAGCAAATCTATGCACTCAATACAAAATATCAACAAAGTATGTTTTCATAAGTACCCAATTTATACCTGTTTATCAAGCGCTCAGCCGAAATACAACATTTAATTGCTAGTAACTGCAATTTAGCTCTTTTAACCCGAATGCTATACAGTATATGAATTCAAGAAATCAACAGCTCGTTATGCATCTATATAAGCTCCTCGCACTTACGGTCGTTACATAGATATAAAATCCGGCGCCACCCCCGCGCGAGCTGCTGCTGCTGCAGTTGGCACTTCGGGCGTCCGACCGTGTCCGCGTCCGTCTCCATACGCCCTCCTCTAGCTGTGTTACATTTGCATAATTGCAGCCGCTACTTGCACAATTTTCGCTTCGTAATTCATTTTTTATTGCGCTTAGAGCTGCTGCTAGGCGCCCCGAAATTACACCGAGCGCGCGCGTGCGCCGCCCCGCGTTGCGGATTAGTCCCGGGCGTCTCTCTTTCTCACCCTCTCACTCACTCACCCCTTTTTTTCCTCCTCGCGGGCCTCTTCGCAGCTACTTTTCTCGTATCTCTTACCTACGCAGTACTCTACTTCGCACTCCCCCCCCCCCCCGCCCCCATTGCGCTTCCTCGCATACTTCCGCGCGGGGGAGGCGGAGGACGCGCGTCTTTTCGGTGGCGCGCTATAGAGCACCGCGGGGGGATTCTTCGCTGCCGCCGCGCTAAAACGGAAGTTTCCGCGAGTTTACGAGCCTCGGGAGCTGCTCGCGTACTTTTATGGTTCATGAATTTTTTTGTCGCTCGCGCTGCCGCTACTTTTTTCTTTTTTTTTTCTTCGTTGCGCTCTTTTTTTTAGGGTGCGATGCAAATCTTCCTTCCTTCGCTAGTTATGCCTGCATTATTTTTCTTTTTTTTTCTGTGTACATACTTTCCGCGAGAATTTATGCTCGTAGCGCAATTTATAGATGTGTTTATATATAGATGGAAAATGCTTTTATAGGCCGGTTTGCAGACACTGTTCACACACAAGCTGTAATTAGGTTTTTAATGCCTAAAAATTATCTTTTCTAACTTTTTTCTCTGGCTTTTGTAATGATTCAATGCATTGTATGTTTATCACTGTTGATTAAATTTGAAAAAATTTATATATATATATATTATACATATACATGATACAATATACATATACTCTTTGTACACACGTCTTAATTTATTTTAATCTCAAGAAAAACATAAGCTTATGATTGACTAAACTATTTATGCAAGCCGCGAAGCCCTAGGGTACAGCTATATAATATACGAATTATCGCAAAGCGACAGATAAATATCATTTTCAGAATATTCTTTTATTATTATCTTCGAAGATAATTAAATATTTAATATGGAAAAGTGAAGAATTTCAAGCTTTTCTCCAAGATTTTTATTGTATATTTGTAATGTAAATAAAATATTAAATACAAAATTTTATCAATTCGAACCATTAATTTTATTTAAACAAGTTATTCAAGAAAATGAGTATTTATTAGTAAATTCTTAACGCATATTTAATTTATGGTTCATGATGAAATTTCGAAAGAATATTCTTGAATTTAGAAAGATACATTTTTAATTTGTACTTTCAAGTATATTTTCACAATTTCACTAAGATCTATCAGTATTTTATCGTACATATATGCCTTATAATAGAACATTTTTAATGATAACATCTCAAGAACTAGAGAAATAAGTAAACTATATTTATGGTACAAAAATGAAAAAGCCAATATTATTATAATAAATAGGTTAAGAATAAACTTTAATGTAATTTCAAGTTTCTAATACTAAAGCATGATAAAAACATATTTACGCTTTGAGTCCATCTTTGAGGAGAATAGAGCATAAAAAGCTTTTGGCGTGCGGCAATAGTAAATCTTATGTAAAATCGAAGCACAATGCATCGTTGAAAGTTCCCACGGTTACGTAGGTAGGCGAGCACGTGTGCCTCTTGAAAAATCGCGCAATAACAACAAAGAAAGCGTCGAAAAGCGTCAACCTACATACCTATCAGAGTCTTGGAACGGCCGTAGATAAGACACACTCGAACGGCGCCCTCGCGCATATTTATTCAAGTCAAACAATTGCTTTTCCCGAGAGCTCCCAGGCGCCTGCAGCAGCAGCAGCAGCGCTCCTCGCGCTGTTTGTTGTGCAATTTGCTTATCGCGGGCGCACCGCATGCCGTGCCATCGCGACGCGGTACGTGCCGCGGGCGCGCGAAATTTCCCTGGCATCGCGCTCGCGACCTTTGGACCTCGGCTATCGCTCCTCGGCTCTCCGCGATTTCTTTATCTCTGTTCTAACCTTGGCTGGAAATGTGCAGCGCGGCGTAGAACCGGCGCGCGGCGCCCGTCGTCGCGCTTGGCGCGGAAAACGCGCGAACAGGAAACTTCCTCGATATTGGCGTCCGGAAGAGCCCCGTCACGAGGAAAGACTGCGTGCGACGCTTTGCGCTTGAACGAGGGAATCCCGGGTAACCGTGCAGCGCGCGGCTTTCCTTATTTGCCTGCGAATACGACCATTGGTACACTCTCTGGATTTATGACACACTGAATAATGCATTTACGCGTTCGCATCTGCATCGAGCGCCACTCTAAGTTGTTTGAGACTTTTGACCCTTTCACACATGACTTTTGCTACCTCCTACAGGAAGCTTTGTAATAGTAAAAAGACATGCTGGAAACATGTTTTGAATCATTTGGAATCAAAATACACTATGTTTAGAAAATCTCCTTATGAATGTGTGTATGTGTGCTGTGTGTGTGTGCGTGTGTGTGAGTGTGTATGTATGTATCCCTCTATATCTCGAGTAATCCACGGGCAAAATCGATCTTTCAGGACTCATTTTTTCTGTTTTTGACGCACAAAAGTGGCTGACAAATTAGTATATTGTGCAACGACTGCGTAAAATGCGATTTTACACACGAGTATCGAATCGTCGCGCACGAGTCGCAGACGAGTACCGCGCGATCGCACGAGTGTGTAAATCGTACGCACGAATTACGTACGATATTTTATGATACAGTGTGCGTAAGAAAATTGAATTTTACGCCCGTTTTGAGGGCGTGAAATGAAATTTTACGTAATCATAGAAAAATAATGTTTGCAACTCAGGCATTGCGCTCCGAGTGTCTAATCGCACGATAGAAGGGCCGTGTTGTGCGATCACACCGGTGTGTGTAATTCCGTGATTGAGGTGTAAAAGCAAGATTTTTATATGAGTGCGTAAAATAGCGTTTTACACACTCAAATGCATGCGCAAACTCTTATTTTACGCACACTGTATCAAAAAATAGTTTTTATTTTTAATGATTTTTTAATTTTTTTAGCGGTTTTTGATTCCTGGGTTTAAGTTCATCAGGTTTTCTTATAGGTTAAAAATAATATAATAAATGCGGATGAGATGCATTTAAAAGAGCTTAAAACTACCTATCTTTTCTTATAAAATTCGTGGTGATTATGAATATGAAGAAGAATATTCTTTTAAGGCTTCATCTTTTTCTTTTGAAGGTAAATAAATCTTTTTGTAAAAAAATCGATTTTTAGTCGGCTACGAATACTAGAGTAAATCGGCAGCATTTGAACTGAAACTTTCCAAAACGGTAGCTTTTTATTATATCTTGAATGAGTTCTTTGCCCAGATCACAACAACCTTTATATTTTTAAATATATTTGAGGTTATGTATTTTTTGAAAATTAATTTTTGATCGCTTATATCTCTAGAATGGCACGAAAAGAATGGCACAAAAGAAAAGTCATTTTTTACCAAACAGGGTTCATTTTTGTGGTTTTTAATGAAGATTCGAAATTAAAAAGAAATTTTAAGATTCATCGTCTCGTTTCTTTAACGTTCTTAGTGTTACGAATAGTGTTAACATATAAATATAAATATTATAAATATTAATTGAAAGTTTATAACTTTCAACAGCGTTTAAACTGCTGACTTCTTTCGATTGGTACGTAAATGCAAGATGGCTGCCGCAGCATGTATCATTTTTCGTTAACTCGGGCGCGCTCGAAGATGAGATTAACTTGGAGCGCGTTCCAAGAGTCTGTCAACTCAAACATAGCATAAAGAACGGCTTATTTAGCCAATTATTTCTCGCTTTACATTATTTTTTTTAGAGTTGCTAAAACACAACGTAAAGCGAGAAATAATTGTCTAAAGAAGCCGTCCTTCACACGATATTCTAGTATGTACAAATGCATTTGCTAAATCTATAACTAATACTCAAGAGTATACAAAGAAAACTATTTAAACATATATAATTTATATCCTTTTCACAGATGAATCATCAGTGTAAGTATCTTTTGTAACAAATATGTATTTCTTATCCTTTAAACGTTTAAAAAATTGTAAGGGTGATCATTACATAGAAATATTGTATGCTCTCTATTACGTGAGCCGTATCGGGTTGAATCAGTGTGTATAGGCACATTCCCTCTTATACTAAATGGTACATAGCCGTACGATAAAATAAACTATGCTACTGATAAGCTGATGTTACGTAGTAAAATCGAAGACAGTGTCGATGTGGGCCAACTTCTTTATTCAATACCACATCTGTAAATATAATGACATGCTCAAGATTTATTTTGATTCTATTTATATAAATATTACACTTTTACTATTTTGCGGCTATGGCAATCACTTTTGTACTAAAAAAAGTTATCTTCGTGATTTTTGGTGTAATGGTTCCAGTGATCAAACACACTTTTTTAAGGATTTTAATTTTGAAAATGAGTTTAATTAACCGAAAGGGGCATTAAAAGGTTTTGTAACAATTTTTTATAAAATATTCAGAAAATTTGTTAAAAGTTCCTATGTTGCTATTTTTTAAAGAGATTTAATTTTGTTGAATAAATGGATGTTGAAAATTGCTAGAAAATGTAAAAATGACTACATGCTCATATTTAGCCTTAAAAAATTTTTTCATTCTCGATCTCATAGATAATTATACACATATATGTATATATATATTAATTAATAGGGACATATTCAGGGTGTCTGTAATTAGATGTATCGAGGAGGTAGGGGGGGGGGGGGCTACAGTGACGGGGGGCTACAATGAGGGGCTACGTACCGAATCGGCAGCGACGGCGAAACTTTTTTAATATTTTATTAAAAATACTTGGTTTTCATGAACATTTTATTGAATACAAATATTTATTTTGCATCAAATTAGATGTTGATGTATCAAATTTAATTACTAATAAACATTTAACACACTATGATGATTCCTAGATAGAATTATATACGTAGTATATAATTTAGTAACGTGTAATAATTTATTTCTTTTTAATGATTCTTTGAAACTACTTATTTATTTCTTAAGATTACTTAATAGTCATAAAGATTTTCTTGGTAAAACGTATCAATAGGCGCTTTTCCAAACAATTGTATTTTGTAATTCTTATCAGCGATAATCGGCATTTTTTCCGATCAACGGAAATGACGCAATTAACCGATCCAACTGCGATCGAATCGATTGGCGTCTGCAGCCGAAGGAAATAAAGAGGTAAGAAAGAAAACAACAACCGGCTGCGCGCAAAATGAACTTCTCTCTTTGATGACTTGTTTAAGCCGTTTTTCCGAGATTTTCGACGCTCCGCGTACTTTTCGAGAAATGAGATAACATTATATGTGCTTCGTTTCTGTTTTCGTCTGTTTCCGTTTGTCCGTGCGTGGCATTTTAAGACATAGTAATACTTCTTTTAGGAAGCGATGACTTTTCATTCCCTCTTAGCATGAATGAAATTAGGCGAGTGCAGTAAAACGCACACAAAAACGTATTTTACGAGATTTTTTATAAATTTCTTCTCCGAATGCCGTATCTTATCACTGTATCAATATAATTCAAATAAATGCTTATTATGGTTTGAATCAAGAATGTATCAATTCAAAGCAAATAGTGCAAAAGAAGCCGCCTTGTAAAAGATTACTGATATTCGCCTAAAACCGGAATGCAAATAAAATGGTTTTTAAAACTATTAGCGAAATCATTAATAGTAAATACCAGGTATGACGTTTTTTTATTGCTACACATTAAGCGCTGAAATTGCGAATATTATGTTGATGATCAAAAATTCCTCATGTGAGCAACTCTGCGGGAGAGAGAGAAAGAGAGAGATAGATAGATAGATAGATATAATATTTATTTGTAAATATTTACAAAAATTTTTACACAATTTTACATTTTAGTGTTATCAGTTTCTTAAAATTACATATCACGTCATTACTTAACTAAAATAAATTGCACATATGTGAAGTCAGGTATATAAAGTATTGCACTTTGTTGTCAGTTATAAAATTCGTGTTTTCTAAATCGTACTTATTATACCTATCAGTCACTTGAATAAAATGACATACATACATTAACAATCGTTTCCATTCATACTAATAAATACATGCATACTTTAAAATTTTTTTTGTCTAATTAATAATTAAAAGAAAACATAAATAAAATACACAAATACATCAATAAATTAGTATTTTAACGATACAAAATAAATTAACACAAAAGAATTAAACAAATGAAAAGAAGGGGAAAAAAATGAACATCAACAAAACAATTAATCTAAGCATGCGAGGTATTTCTTGACCGCCACCTTAAAGGCCATTAATGATGGTAGCGTACGAATGGCAAGCGGGAGTGAATTCCACAAATGCGCACCTTGTACTTGGAAAGATCTTCGTCCTGTTTCAGTGCGCATGTGTGTTACTGAAAGTTCTTTTGCATCACCCCTTACAAGACGCTTCGATTTGTTCTTCATAAAAAGCGACTCGAGATAGACTGGCTCTTTAATCCGTACGATTTTATACATTGTTATAGCCATGAAAACGGCTTTTCGAGAGTCCACCCGAGTCCATTCTAATTGTTCCCTGTAGGGGGTGATGTGCTCATCCCTCCTAGCACCTAAAACGTATCGCACACATGAGTTTTGCAGTCTTTGCAGCCGGCTGCGAAGTCCAAGTGAGGCATCCAGATACACCAGAGAGCAGTAGTCGAGATGCGGGAGAGAGAGAGAGAGAGAGAGAGAGAGAGAGAGAGAGAGAGACAGAGAGAGATTGATTGATTGATAACAATATTTATTATTCCAAGGTCTGGCTAGACTGAATGGCAAAGGAACATACATAACAGACATGTTTTAAATTATACAATAGCAATACATATGATAAAGTATAACAAAGAATATATATAAGTTATAAAAAGAAAAAATATGTGATATCGCAATTTCAAAAACAAACATAATTCGGTACAAAATATTGCAAAACTTAACACAATACACAAAACTTAACATAATACCATAATTTAACAAAATAATTAATAAGAAATAAAATACGCTCTCTACAGAATTAAACTTAACTATTTATCTCTAAGGCTAATAAATGTTTATATAACGCAGTCTTAAATGCAAATACTGTTTCTTTAAGGCGAATATTAACTGGTAGTGAGTCCCAGAATTCCATTGCTTGAATCGAAAACGTGTCCCGATATGTTGCAGTAATGGCCGTTGTAATATTAAATTGCGATAAGTTTAGTCATTCAGAACGCCGTGTTCTCGCATCAATTTTATTAAACAGATCGTATAGATATGCGGGTTCAGCCAACGCAAATATTTTGTAGGTTAATACACACAAAAAGTAATTTCTCCGTGATACAAGCGAGAGACAGTTTAATTTATCAAAATAAGGTTTTAATGCTGCGTCACGTCGCAAGCAAAAATAAAACGTACTACTGTATTAAAGAGCCGCTGTAACTTAACAATGAGATAGTGGGACATACTATTGAAGACTAAGCACGCATAGTCGAAATACGGCATTATAAGCGCGTTAACTAATAATTTCTTAATGTCGCTTGTTAAGAAATTACCTCTAAATCTTAATTTATGGAGAATACCATGAACCCGAGAACATATTTGCGCAACATGGGCATTCTAATACAAATCTTCAGAGAATATCAGACCTAAATTTTTCACAGAATTCTGAAGGGGAATTACTGCACCATCAACAATTATAGGCGGTATTTGATGCTTGTCTAGTCGCATAAGATGCTGTGTAGATGCTAACCGAATAGCCTTAGTTTTACCAACATTAAGTAAAAGACCACATGACCGAGCCCACGGGACTACAGCAGCAGCGTCATCATTGAGCTTGGCTATAGTAGATGCAAATTCGGAAGGTTTACACTGAATATATATTTGTAGATCGTTAGCAAACAGCATGCAATTTTTGTTACAATACCTTAATACAGATAATATGGAATTAATAAAAATTAGAAAGATGATTGGTCCTGGTGTTGAGCCTTGGGGTGCGCCAGAAGTGTTTCGCATGGAATCGGATATATTGCCGTCTAAACCGAGGACTGCTTGATAACGATTACTTAAACAAGAGTGTATCCATAAGATAGTTTCATCGAAAAAGTTGAGCTCTCTCAACTTTATGAGTAAGAGTTCATGACTTATGTAATCAAACGCTGTTTTAAAATCGAAGAGTAGCAAAATGGTCACTAACCCTGATTCAACACCTTTGCGGATATCTTCTGAGATTTTTAATAAGGCCGTTTGTGTGCTGAAACCGCTACGAAAGCCGGATTAGAAAGAAGGTAAGACTTTGTTTTTCTCAAGAAAATCTGTTAACTGCTGAGTAATAATCGTATCTAGTACTTTAGCAAAGTGCGATAAATTCGCTACAGGTCTAGTGTCAGAGGGACTAACCGGAGACGAAATTTTGTTAAGAGGCACAATCAAAGATTTTTTCCATAGATCTGGATAACAGCAGGAATTGATGGAAAGATTAAATAAGTCAGTTAAAAAAGGCACAATACTGGACAAAACAGTTTTGAAAGACAGAGCGAGTCCGTCATAACTTTTACCCTTTGCTTTATGCGAGCACGCTAACATAGCTTGGTATACTTCTATTCTGTTAACACATCGGAATGAAAAAGATAGAGAATTTGTATCGGACGGAACAAGTAAGATTTCTTGAACACGCGCTAGAGAGCAGTTTGAGTGTCGACAAGAGGTGGCTGAGTAATGATGTATTAGTTCATCAGGAGTGAAGACATCAAGCGGTGACTTATTTTTCTCTTTGACGAGACCAAATTTATTCAATAAGGGCCAACATTTAGATTTATTGAGATTTGTCGTTTTTACGCACAAAAAGATTTCCGTCCCGCACTCATACATATTGATATTTGAATTCACTGGATCTTTCTTGAGCTAGCAAGCGCAGATTATGTAAGATAGGAGGTAGTATTTCAAATAAATTGATTGGACTTTCATCTGTACCAGGTACGATATCACAAAATTTTAATACACCAAATTCACGTTTAATTTTTAGGACATAGTAGAGAGTATTTACATACTTAAACTTAACAATAAAAGAAAAAGTCGTTTGTTTTGTTCGATCTGTCTTAGTTTGATTAGTTGCAGATTGAGCGAGGACTAATTTGTTATTTGTCAACTGATTTATCTCTGTTTGATTTTCGTCCGATTCATTAGCATTTACGCTGTTCGATGCTTGACTCTTAGCAACAATTTTACGCACTTCAAGAATATCATTGCATAGATGATCTAGCTTCAGACGTTTTAAAATAGCATAAGTAAGTTCAGCAAGAGGGACGTTAGATGAGTATGATATACTGCCAATGTTTAAATCTGCACTAGGAGCTGCACTAACCCGCAATTCTTTTAACTGATTTAATTCACTGCGCATAAAAATATTTTCTTTCTTAAGCGAACGCAGTTGATTTGAGTCATCAAGTAACGTATTCGATAGAGAATCGATTTTAGTACCATTTGCCGTGACCGCATTGAGAATCGTTGAGAATTGTTGAGCTGGTGTAAAGTCTTGCCAGCCGTCTGGTAAACCTGACATTGTAGGATGCGTATTTATTGTAGCAGAGGGAAGAGGTCAGTCGACGGCCGAAGGGTCTACAGTCGCGATTGCTGCATCTAAACTTTCCGTTGCTTTGTCTAGAGTTACGTCACCGAGGCCCCGAATGCTATCATAAACAGATGAGCGCGCGCTAACAGTGTTAGATGAAGGAGTCGAGGTATCGTTAGAACCAGATGATCGACTACAACGAAGAATATCACAAAATGCACGAACACAATAATGGTCAGATGGCTTGTTTTCGATGTAGCCTAATGCGCAACTAGGATGAAATGAAATTTACTGCGGCACTATGAGCAAGTATAATGCTTAAATACAATTCTACACCGACACTTTTTGCACTTGATTATCGGGTGAATATGATTTTTTATTTAAAACAGCCGAACCTGCGCATTTAACAATTTTAATTTTTAATACTAAGATTTTCTAATAAAATAATTAATATAATTTAAAAATAATGTAATCACTCAATTTGCTGATTTACGACACTTTTCGTAGATATCGATACGCATGCGCAAAATATATTACTGTTAAAAGATTCGGACATAGTAGATACAAGTAGAATAAATTATAGTTTTTAATATTTTACTAATCACTCGCACGTAGACAAACGTTTATTTAACTAACATGTACTTGCTCGAGAGTTTTTCGATGATACACACACGCTATCACAATCCGAGCAGAATGTTTGTAGTCTGGTCATCTATCTCGTCACACTATCGGCTTGGCTCGAAGCAAGAGAGAAAGAGAAAGAGAGAGAAAGAGAGAGAGAGAGAGAGTGAGAGAGAGAGAGGGAGAGAGAGAGAGAGAGTAATAAAAATCGACGTAGCGGTAGTGGAAGTTCATATTCAAATATATGTCTGTGTGTGCATGTCTATATACATGAGGTTAGCCCGTTTCACGGCAGTGGAAAGCTTTCTGACGCACGCAAATTCGCGTCACAGGTGTCGGGTTAATAAGCACCCGTTCGCTCGCATTACATTTCGTTATAACTCGTGGATTCGCTATTGACGTTTCGCCGTCATTAATCTTTTATATGCGCCTCGGAAATGACGCTGAGAGCCCGACAAAATAAATAACTAATTTCATGTGGTCTAACGTCACTTCGTGTCATCATACTCGAGAAGCGACATTTATTTATTTTTATTGCTACAACACGACCTATTTTAGATATATTTTTTGCATTAATTTTTTTATCCAACCGATTTAAGCTCTGAAATGACATTTGATTGATACCTTTCTCGATACAGTACAGATACATTATCATAAATCATAAGTTTAATATAAATTTTACATAGAAATAGATGTATATTTGTAACTTTTAAAACTTTTCTTTAAGGGGCATTTACAGAAAATCCAATTAATCTTATACTTCAGTGGTTAAAAAACTTTATTATTCATGTTTAAAGCTAAATATTCAACTTAGTATTCGTTGTTTTTTTTAATTATTCATTGCAAAAAATTTAAATAAATTCAACACTGTGCGCATAAATGAAGTATATTATAATTAAATAGTATCATTTTACAGGCATGTGCAAATTATTTAAGTAATCTAACTAAATTAAAACTATAAGAGAAAGTAAATTATAATTTAGAGAGAGCAAAACTATTATTTTTGTAACAGAAGCACGATTTTCGCGTTTTTCTGTACCTATTAAGCGGGCCTAATGGACCATTTTTCAGACCGACGGGCGATAATACGCATAAGCGGGCGTAAAAGTAACTTTTGCGCCCGTTAAATATTTTGGAAAATTGCTATTATATATATATATATATATATATATATATATATATATATATATATATATATATATATATATATATATATATATATATATATATATATATATATATATATATATATATATTTAGCCCCGCTTAATATGCCAGAAAAACCCAAAAATAATACATGCGTTGCAAAAAATATGGTGTGTACCAAGGGCAAAGTGGGCTTAAAAAGCCCACTTTGCGTCCTAGGTACACAATATGCTATTTTTTAATTTCAAATGCGGTCAAATTCAAAACAATACACTTGTTAAAATGAAACTTCATATTACTTTCAAAGAAATAATTCATCGAAGATTCAATATTTTGCAAATCAACGATGACGGATTCCTAACTTATAAATTAATATACTTGTCACTTGCACTATGAGGCAGATTAAAAGTTCCATATTAAAAAAGAGAGTTGAAAGGAAAAAAAAACTTTTCCTTAAGACCATAAGAAATCTAATATGGCCTTCGGTTCACTCTACACATCTACAAGATCAAAAATAGACGATCTATCGTCCATAAAGGGAAAAAATCGTAATTGATGTCAAGGAGTCGTGGTTCGATTCTCATTTTTGTATTTATTGATCAAAGGTTGATGCAATACAATACAGACGAGTGAGAGATATTCTCCAATCAATTCGTTTTCTACCTAATTCTAAAAATGATTCCATATTTACTTATATTTATTTTTAATTATAATTTAGTAGTTATATAGAGGTTTAGTATATATCAGAACGAATGCAAAAATGTTCAGAAGTACCCAAAATTTGTGATTTTATACTATTTATTGTTCAAAAGACAACTTTATAATGCTAAAATGAAAACTATTTTGTGTACAAAAAAGTAAGAGTAAGTAGTAGCTAATTACTATTGTCAGTATTATTTCAACGACAGCTACCTATTTACTTGAGTACTCAAAGATGAAATAAAGTATATAGATCTAGCCTTTATATAAGGTTGCTGTACCTAATATGGCCCCTGTACTTAATATGACCCACTATGGATATCCTAAATAGTTAATGCCTTGTATATGAAGTTAACAGAAGCTATTTGATCGGAAAATTTTCTCACGGAAGCAAAAGGGGACCAACTTGCAGTCTATTTTATTTAACAACCGCTTAAGTGAATTCATTACTATAATTTTGAACAAGTCATTATGCATTTACTGCGATACTAAATGAAGAAGTTGGTTCAAGTCAACACTACCTTGGATATTACTACGCATCGTCAACTTTTTTCAGTAGCATAGTTTATTTTATCATTCGGCTATGTCCCTTATTAGTATAAGAGGATGTGTCTACACACTCATTCTACCTAATACGGCCCACGTGACCAAAAATATATAAGATTTGTATTTAATGACCACGCTTAGAATTTGTTTAAGCTTTTCAAAGATAAGAAATATATATTTGTTATAAGAGATACTTATGCTGTTGATTAATTTGTGGAAAAGATATAAATAATATGTTTTTAAGTAATTTTTTCGTTTTAATTTAATGAAATATATTACTTTTAACATTTATCTATTCATTTCATTATTTTTAACCCCTTCCGATACATATATTTGCTTTTTATTAGTGATTGAAGAATGAAAAATAATGACGGACCATATTGGGTACACATAAAGGTAAGTGAATATGTCCCACTAGCTGTTTATTTTCAAAACTCTATAGAAGTGTCCATCATGCATATTTTCAAACAAAAAAAATTCTTTTTATATATCAGCTACGGTAAATGATCAAAGCTTAGGTGGGAAATATTAGGTACACTTACCTTGTATTAAAAATTATATTAACTATGAAGAACTTAATTTATGAGAAGTTAAGAGTATAACAAAAAAGTCAGAATAAAAGTACTAAATAGAAAAATTCCATCGTATTCCAGTTAATTCGATCTTGACATTGTAAGCCTAACCAATCATATCAAAAAATTTGAAATCCAAATTTATCGTTTTCGTTACTCGTTGCGCTATTGTAAGCTTTAGTAATAATGCATTCGCGCGTACGTATTACGTGAACGGCAGGCGCTGGCGCCTTGCAATATATCTGTACTTTTGACATAAAAGCTCAGGTCGATCGCGTTATACCACTGCATCGAAAATCACGATAGAAATAAGCATACGCGAACGCTGAAGGAGGCGCTTCATTTATAGGTACAATAGCACTTGCAAATTAAAAGAAGATTCCCGATTCCATCGATATTGGGAGCAGGATAAGCGCGCCGCGCATGCATGCGAGCGAGTCTGGAAACTTTATGTATATATATACATTTATACGAATTGAATTTCTTTCATTGGATTGGACATTAGCTCTTGAAATCGTTCATGAGTATAAAGTGGAGTATAAAGTCTCACTTTTCCTTAACTCTAGAAGAGATTAATTAAGTTCATTATGAGTTTTTCGGTTAACAATTAGATTACTAAGCTATATTAACTTGATGATAATAATAATAATAATAATAATAATAATAACAATAATAACAATAACAATAACAATAACAATAACAATAACTGTCTCAATCACAATCACAATCCAAATCACAATTACAGTCACAATCACAGTCACAATCACAATCACAATCACAATCACAATCACAATCACAATCACAATAACAATCACAATCACAATCACAATAATAATAATAATAATAATAATAATAATATTATTATTATAAATCGTTTTAATAATTTTATTTCAGTTTTTTGAAGCAACAAATATTACCGTAGTATTTATTCATTTGTCAAACTACTATTATCCCTTCATAAAAGAATGATTGTAGTGCTTGAGGGGTCAAGAAGGATATGATGGATAGGTGCGGGGGCGTAGTAGGACAAAATTAGGATGGGTAAAGAAGGTTATGAGGGTAACAGTGAGTGTGGAGGGGGTATTTTTCAGAAAATTATCATCATATAAGCAATACGCTAAGATCATTACGCTTAAATACGCGCGAGTTTACTAAGAGATAGTGCTTGGAGTGTCAATAAGGATGTAATGGATGGGTAAGGGAGCACAATAGAACAAAATTAGGATGGGTAGAAAAGGTGATGAGGGTATCGGTGGGCGTGGAGGGGGTATTTTTCAGAAAATTATTATTATATGAGCATCACGCTACGACCATTACGCTGAAATACGCGCGAGTTTACTAAGAGGTAGGACCTGGGGGGCCAATAAGGATGTGATGGATAGGTGCGATGGCGTAATAGGACAAAATTAGGATGGGTAGAAAAAGTGGTGGGGGTAACGGCGGTTGTGGAGGGGGTATTTTTCAGAAAATTATCATCATATGAGCATCACGCTAAGACCATCACGCTGAAATACGCGGGAATTTACTAAGAGATAGTGCTTGGAGTGTCAATAATGATGTGATGGATGGGTGTTGGAGTTGTCGTAGGACAAAATTAGGATGGGTAGTAAAAGTTGTTGGGGTAATGGTGGCCGTAGAGGGGATACTTTTCAACAAATAATCATGATCATGACGTAGTGATTCGGAGGTCATTGGTGAAGTGATGTATGTGCGTTAGGGTGGAGTGAAAATGCAAAAACTTTAAAAATCGAAATGCCTTAGTGTGGAAAAGTTGCGAATGTACACAAAAGTAAGGACATTTTTTTGGTTGAAGCATATAGTCAAAGTTTTCTGTTCTGCCTTTATGTTTTCGATTTTAACGAAAAAAAAAACGCGGAATCGCAGAAAAACGGTATTTTTTATACTTCTGATTATTTCTGAAGCGTGAATAAGATACTTTATTCGGTACGACAGTTTATTACATAGCATATTACCTTATTGATTATATCATATACATATATTGCCTATATACACTTTGTGGCATTTCGCACATGTGTGCGTTTTTAGGTTAATAAAAATTTATATGGATAATTTAATTTCATAGTTGCATAAAGTAAAGTAATAGATCTATACACGTTGGAGGATTTATCATTCTAATAACTAATAATAATTTGTTTAAATTTATTAAAAGATATTAAAAATTGTGTTCATACTAGTTATATTCAAGATTATTTATAATAATATTTCAAGCAAACTAGTAATTTGAGAAATTAAAAAATAGCGCCATATGTTTCATAAGTATTGTTTCCGTTAACGGTTGCTAGGTGGCTACGCGTTTTTCCTGCCCGCAAGTAAAGCTGTTAATAAAGGGGCATAAAGAGAGGCTGGTACGGGCACATCCTTTACTTGACGGATGATATTATATAATTATCACGCACCATTATCACGACAGTGTATTTACTGAGAATGTTGAAATTTTCTCAATTCTCTGCTAGAAATTTCGAATGTCCGATTTTCGGACGGCCGAAGGATCTTAGTCAGCATGTTCTGCCTACGTACGAGGGCGTGTTTAAGTGCTGTCTTGAGGAAAGGAGATTTCTTGGTTTAAAATCAGGTGGTAAAAGAGAGCCTTCATTTACTGATATTGCAGAAATAGTTAGTCTGAAAGTTGAGCAGATTTATGCTAAAGTTTTGATTCCCATTCTCTCCCACCAAAGAGTAAAGCCATGATATTAGCGTATCATGAGAAGTATATCAAAATAAAAAATATCACCCGTAAACGTGCTCGTGACAAAATAGAAGAATTTTAAAAAAATTCATTAAAGCTTTTTGACATTGCGACATGCAAGTGTAAACCTATTAGCAATTTCAATTGTCCTAAAGACAAGAAAGTACCTTTATCAGAAAGGGCTTTTCTTGAAGATCAAAGGAGTAACAGACGTTTAGCAATAGGTTCTGTGGATCATTTAGAAACTAAAAAGTTGCAAATGAGAATGGAGAAAAAAATGAAAAGCTCAGCACCATACAAAAAGCTCGATGTTGCAACGAGTACGCCTAATGTCGAACCACTTTCGTCAGAAGAAATGAGTACTAATAATACTCCCGATTCTCAAGAATTTTATAAGCCAAGCACGAGTCAGGCACCACCATCTTCATTAACGCAAACGAGAGTCAATTTAGAAAATACAGTTTTAATTAGTCAACGATATGGTGTATCAGACAGAGCTGCCTCAGCGATTGCGACTGCTGCGTTGCAAGATGTTGGTGTAATTTCAAACTCCGATCAATCGCTGATAATTGACAGACACAAGTTGAGAAGGGAAAAATTAAAAGTCGCTGAAAAAATAAAACGTGATAGCCTTGAAAACATAGATAATAGAGTATTTGGGCTTTATTTTGATGGACGAAATGATTTGACTTTGCATAGAGAAAAGAAAGGATCTAAATACTACAAAGGTACCATTGTAGAAGATCATTATTCTCTTGTTGAAGAGCCAGGTTCCAAATACATCGGTCATGTAACACCTTCTTCGGGTTCTGCGAAGAATATATTCGAAAGTATACATTCATTTATTTCAAAGAATTTTCTCGGAACAATGTATAATATGCAGGCTGTTGGATGCGATGATACAGTTGTAAATACAGGTAGCAAGGGAGGAGTGATTCGCTTGTTGGAGTTAAAGATTGGCAGACCTCTTCAGTGGTTTATTTGTCTTTTACATTTTAATGAGCTTCCACTCAGACATTTGTTTGAAGCTATTGATGGCTGCACATCAGGTCCAAAATCTTACTCTGGTCCTATAGGTAAAATGTTAGACAAGTGTGAGGATTTACCCGTAGCTAAGTTTAAAGCTATTAATTGCTGTTTACCCGACCTTGACATTAAGGTATTAAGTAACGATCAAAAGTATCTACTAAAAATTTGTAACGCTATTAGTGCTGGAGAATGTTCTGAGGATCTTGTTAATTTGAATCCTGGAAAATTAAATCATGCTCGTTGGCTCACTAAAGCCAATCGAATTTTAAGGCTTTACATTTCTACTGAAACCCCTAGTTCAAATCTACAAGAAATAGTTGTATTCATTCTTTCAGTGTATGCTCCGTCTTGGTTTAGAATAAAGCTGAATAGCTCTGTCAAGGATGGCACTAAGCATCTATTTGAATTTATTAAATCCTCTCGCTATCTTCCCGAAAAGTATCTGCAAGTCATTGACAAAGTTATTGCACGCAATGCATACTTTGCACATCCCGAGAATGTTCTACTTAGCATGTTGACTGATGAAATCAAGGAAGTTAGAAAATTAGCTCTACAAAAAATTCTTGACGCAAATAAAGATACTGAAAAAGGCGGAATCAATATACGTCAATTTAAGGTTCCAAGTATAAATTTTGGAGCAAACAACTACATCGACATGATTGATTGGCTTGCATGTCAAATAACTTCACCGCCAGTTCTACATCATTTCGATAAAAATAAGATTAAACAAATGTATGATGATAATAATATCCCTGCGACTTGGACATTCACAGAATTCCCATGTCATACGCAAGCTGTCGAGCGAACCGTTAAACTAGTAACAGAGGCTTCAACAAAAGTAATAGGTATACAAAATCGGGATGGTTATATTCGATCAACCTTAAAGTCTCGAGCTGCTATGCCTGCATTTGAAAGCAAAAAAGATTTTAAGCCAGTTTAAAATGTTTATATAACGGGCTACGATATAATATACTTGAAAATCTTGACTCGTAATTACTAGTTCGTTTTTCGGTTCACCGTGTGAATAATAAAAACTTGA
Source organism: Gastracanthus pulcherrimus (assembly GCA_949152435.1). Classification (NCBI taxonomy): domain Eukaryota; kingdom Metazoa; phylum Arthropoda; class Insecta; order Hymenoptera; family Pteromalidae; genus Gastracanthus; species Gastracanthus pulcherrimus. The sequence continues at coordinate 175,884,337 of OX424572.1, read as the reverse complement.
AACCAACTCAATAAAGTATAATTTGCTAGAAAAAATACAAACAGTTTAAAATATAAAAAAATATAAAAAAATATAAAAAATATAAAAAAAATACAAAAAATAGTATATATAACTCTGCCGTCGACGGTCCTAAGCCCGTGTGCAAAAAGAGGAAGGTTACAAACACACGATCAGAAGCATAAATGCCTAAAGTTAGCAGTTCGGGAATTCTAAACATCAAAAGAATAGAAAATACCGCTTTTCTGCGATTTCGCGTTTTTTTTTCGTTAAAATCGAAAACATAAAGGCTCTTGGCAGAACAGAAAACTTTGACTATATGCTTCAACCAAAAAAATTTCCTTACTTTTGTGTACATTCGCAACTTTTCCACACTAAGGCATTTCGATTTTTAAAGTTTTTGCATTTTCACTCCACCCTAATGTGCGTGGGTGCATAATAAGGTAAAATTAGGATGGGTGAGAAAATAATACGAATATTATAATGGGAAAATTCTGGACATAGAGAGGAGTATTTAAAAGAATAATGATATGATCGACTCGCTGAAACTACCACGCCTGTTAGTGGTTATAGCATATCAGTGCTTTTATCTGTTATTCGATTCAAAAAATTGTACTTTTTTAGTTAAGATAATAAGTATCTTATTTCGATCATTTATTGTCACCAAATTCAGTAATTGTAGAATTTTAAGATTCTTTCGTATCATAGTTATCAGAACTCTCTCATTATATATCGTCTCTGAGTATATCCAATTTCTTCTATTTCTGTAGTATAATAGTACATTGTGCAGCTAGGGGAAAAAAGAGCTATTTCTAGCGAGGGTGAGGTATTCAGCACGAGTCGAAGTTTAGGACGCCGAAGGTGCCCGAGACAAAGACGAGTGTTGAAAATACCTGACCCGAGTCTAAAATAGCTTTTCTTCCCATGTCACACCGTATTTTTTTTCAACAAAGGCATGATAGGGCCTTCTTTTTTGCATGAAAGTTGGGTGCGTGATCGCATATTTCGAGTCGTGCACAACGCAGCTGAAAATTGTTGTATTTTTAATTTTAACTTTTAATCGTACAGTTCAAATATTTGCCCCCTTTCTTATTACCATTTTAATCGAAACTCGCGCGTACATATAAATATTTCTTACATTTCTTCGCAATTTTTGAGAAGCTGGGAAAAAAGTAGTTATTTTTCCCCATCTCACTTTTTCCCCCGCTAAATGAATATTTTTTCACACTTTTTATAAACACGCTCGAAATGCGCGATTTCCTACGCTACTTTTAGGCATGAAAAAAGGCCTATTTGACGCCTGAGTTGAAAAATAGTATATTACGCATCTATGGAGGAAAATTATTGCTATTATTATACTCGCCTTCGGCTCCGGTGGAAATTTACACGTGCTATGGGGTAGCCATTTTCCCTCCCGTGATGCGTATACTATTTTTCACCATACCCGGGCCGAAAATGACACATTTCAGTTTCGGAGCCGGGAGAAAATGTGGTACTTTCGGCCAGGGTATGGTGAAAAATATTTTAATTATAAATGACTTATGCTATGAAAATTGAATTATAATAACAATATTTAAAAAGTAATTGGAACCTGAAGAATTTCATATCTTCTAAACGGGGTTTCTATGCTTTTACTTAAATGATTATTATAACAAAGTTCAAAGCCAAATGTAACAAATTACTCGATTTATTGTTGTACAAAAATTGATTTTTCTATTATTTCGTTTTTATTTTTTCTTAAGCAATGAATCTTTTAAATAGTAAATGATATTCAGAAAAAATCTTGATCAGCTAGTATAACAAGTAAACTACGATATACGTACATCACGCCATTACCACTTTAAAATTAGAAGATTTTATGGGTATTATATTTTTTTTACTTATTAGGGCGTTTATTTAAGAGTCGGTGTTATTATTTTATATATATATATATATATATATATATATATATATATATATATATGTATAATTAAAATCATTAAAAAGTATTGAATACAAAATATAAAAAATAATAATACCGACTCTTAAATAAACGCCCTAATAAGGAAAAAAATATAATACCCATAAAATCGTCTAATTTTAAAGTGGTAATGGCGTGATGTACGTATATCGTAGTTTACATAAATATATATATATATATATATATATATATATATATATATATATATATATATATATATATATATATATATATATATATATATATATATGTGTCAAAATATTGGATAGACCAAACAATTCAATTCGGGACTCATTTTGTCGGGACGTGTATGCAGTTGATTTTCCATGATGGCCTTTTTGAAAATTCAATATGGCGGATCCAATATGACGCATAAAATGAACAAAGTCCCGGCTAAATTATTTAGAAGACACTTACAAAAATAACAAAAGTCCAATACTTTCGATCAGACCCGACTATTAATATGTTTTTTGACCCGCTAAATCCGAATCCGATGTCAGATTCACTCCAACACCGACGGGTTTCCCCCTAGGATCAAAAAATTTTTAGAAAATCACTAAATCAGCGAAAATATCTTGACCAAAATCACTATGAGGTATGAAAACAGCCTAAAATACATATTTTTCATATATTTTAACCCTTTACATCTAGATCTGGTGTCAGATTTACTACAGTACACTGTTTTCCTCAAAGATCAAAAAATCCCCAGAAAATCACAAGATTAGCAAAAATATCTTGACCAAAATCACTGCGAGACATAAAAACAGCCTAAAATACATAATTTTCATATATTTTAACCATCTACATCCAAATCTGGTGTCAGATTCACTCCAGAGCCCACTGTTTTTCCCCTAGGATCACAAATTCCTCAAAAAATCACCAAATTAGCGAAAACATCTTGACCAAAATCACTGTGAGATATAAAAACAACCTAAGATACATAATTTCCATATTTTTAACCTAAATCCTCTATATACAAATCTGGTGTCACATTCACTCACTGTTTTCCCCTAGGATCAAAAAATCCCCAGAAAATCACCAAATTAGTCAAAATATCTTGATCAAAATCACTGCGAGGTATAAAAACAGCGTAAAATACATAGTTGTAATATACTTTAACCCTCTACATCGAAATCTGGTATCAAATTCACTCCAGCACCCACTGTTTTCCCGCAGGATCGAAAAATCCTTAAATAACCTCCAAATTAGCGAAAATTTCTTCACCAAAATCACTGTGGAGCATGAAAACAGCCTAAAATAAATCATTTTCATATATTTTTACTTTTTACATTCAAATCCAATGTCAGTTTCACTTTAGCATCCACTGTTTCCCTTTAGGATCATACATGAAAAAAAGTGAACATACATAAAAAAGAACATATGAGTCAAACATAGAACCTCCTTCTTTTTGAAGTCGACTAAAAAGGTATAAAGCTAGAAACAATACAAGACTGAGAATATGAATGTATGTGTGTGTATATGTGTAAGAAAGAAAAAGTAAAAGAAAGTGATAGCATAATAAAGAAACACATTAATTGCTTTCTTGTATTGGCACTCACTGACCATGTTGCTAAGCACCCTACTATTCATGCACCCCACTATCCACTTTCTCCACCATCTACGTACTCCACTATCCTGGCACTTTACTATCCATACCAATTTCTCAGAAGAAAATAAGTTGTCTTCTTATATGATAAATCCGAGAAAAAATTCCCTTTTGAGATAGAGAAAATTCACCGTATATCTGATTAAAAATTTGTATAACTTCTGTAGGTATATGCTATACTATTACTATTATCGTATTACAACCTCCTAATAGCACACCTCATTTATAAATGCATTTTTATGCAGATTAATAGATTAAACATTAATTTAATAATAATACTTCAGATAAAAAGTCAGGTGAAAAATGAGATAAAATCTCGGGCATTTTTTCACTTAATATTTTAGTTGAAAGTCACCTGATTTTCTCCAGTAGGATGATTATTTAATTCATATTATCCTCTATTCGCATATTTCATTATAAAAACATCATCTTATTTTTATGTCATCGCATCGTTTAATGCTTCAATTAAAACTATATGATTACACTAACAGTTTTTTATAAATACTTAATGCGTATAAATGATTCCATATAGAAAAAGGAGGATTAATGTATTTAATATCTATTTCCCGTAATACACATTGATATGGTTGACTACTGAATTTTGGCGCACGTAGCGCGTCTGAGATGCCCTAGTACCTATTGTCTAAAAAAATTTGCTTAGAGTTATTTAGACTTATAGCAATTCAAAAGTATATAATAATAGTGAAAATATTTGATCTATGCTAAGAAAAGATGAGAAATAAATTAATAGGAAAAAAAATAAATTAAATGAATGAATGATTTTCTTGAATCTTCAAGAAAACAGAAATGAATATAGAACAAAAATTATTCGACAATTATAGTTTTAAATATAATTAAATAAGTATTGTGCTAAATTTTTAAATCATCTGACATAGTTGTTTTATTCAGATTTGATTCTAATCTAAGTATCAATAAATAGTATCATTATATATTCGCATTATTTATGTTTTTATACAAAAGTTTAATATTATGATGTGAAGGTTTTATAATATTGATGATATTTTTATACATGCATTGTTATATATTCAATTTATAAGCTACTTACTTTATTATGCGCGAACTTCGAATAAAGTATTTCATCGAAAGTGTTATATGAAGTTGTTTGTCTTTTTATGTGTACAGCTGGAGAAAGTTTTCAAATAGAGAGCGGGGCATGCTGTTTTGATCCTTGTTATGTATTTGTTTGCGTATTTTAACCGACTTATACAACAAGAAGCATTTCACTGTACAATTATAATTTTATCTTTCACACTGTGAAATATCAGAATTTTAAAATACTATCTAAGCACTAAATTAAATTAAATTTTTATATTAAAATATATTTAAGTTTTCTGAAAAATATTTAAATTTTTGTATTTGTGAAAGATGTATTTCAGTTCGTTTTAGTTCATTGATTTATTATTGACCTTAAATTATTTTCATTTTTACACATGATAAAGATAATATTGCGTAAGCCGAAACTTTGAAAAAGATAATTTTATTTGTTGAGACAGAGCCGGCTAGATCATTGTGCTTTCTCGAGTTGCATATCAGTCAAAGCTTGTTGGTGTAGTCGACTTTATAACTCAATGAGTTGAAACTGGTTAATTCTGGAGTCAATCGACCAAAAATAGGGTTTTCTCTCCGCTCGGTATCAGCATTCATTTTAATATTACTACTGTTTTTTCCAGTTATTAACGTATGCCATTTAAAGTATATTATATTATAATGACGTATAAATGTTTTAGAATTTTAAATGGATTTATTATATTTATTATTACAGTTACCACGATAGCATGTCTATAATGAAAACATTTTGAAGATATATAATATAGTAGTAAATTAAGTATAAATTGTTTATAAATTTAACTATTGAAAAACCGCTGCTAACTGATTTAGCAAAATGCTTTCTTTTTAAAAGAGGAATTAAATATGAAAATTTGTAATTCACAATTTTTACTAAAGATAAAGATGTTTGGAATCACTTACCAGAGACTTGAAGCTTTATCAGTTGCAACTGAGAAAAAATCGCTGAATGATTTTTCGGGTTGATAAAAATTGGCGATATTAAAAACATGTTTTTCACAATAATATTTTTAAAACAATGTTTGGATATATAATTGGAATGAAAATTGTGCGTACTTTTAGAATATATGTTTGTTTTTTGTATTTTATACTCTAACGGAATTATCGATTAAAAATGGTCATTTCGATGTTAATAGCTCGACTCCTAAGGGTACACATGTGCTTTTCGAAGAACATAAATCTAGGCGTAAATTCCCTGGTAGAAAGTTAGCTAGATTGTCGGGTTAGCTTATTAATTATTAGCCAGATTAATAAGCTACCAATAAGCCAAATTATAGCTAATATCTGGCTAGAATCTGCTTAAGAGTATGCTTTCAGCAAGCACGTCTTTTGTCTGCAAATCTAACCCATTTACATTTTGTTTCCACAATTTAATAGTTTGTACATTGTTATACTTTATTGAAAGTTTAATATAATATGACACCAATATAAATATTCTTATCAATACATACCAACTTGCGACCATATAGACATACGCATATGAAATACTAAAAGTATTTGATAACTATAATTATTTCCCTTCCAAAAATTAAAATTGTTTTTCGAAAAAATTTTCAAAACTTACATTATTCTGTTTCTACTATTATTTTTAAAGTAATAATTATAGGACTACATGTTTTACATTATTAATAACATAAATTTCTTTAATAAAGACACTGCACACGTGACTATGTAAACAAATAACTTGACCTCCATTACTACTAGACACTTAAGGTACATTTTAAACTTTAATTTCGTAAATACTGAATGTAATTAGATTAGAAGTACCTATTACTTCGATTTTTATGAAACTGTTATTATTTTCATTATTAATTAATATATAAATTACTTATTTTATCAATTTTATATCAACAAGAATATTACAGAAAATACAGAAACGTTCATTTTTATAAAATTGCTGATTTTCTGTACGTTTACTTTCTCACGGAGAAAGCTTTGTAGCGATGATTTTTTCGAAAACCTCTTTGAGAAAGTAATCTGTTAAAGCAGTGAGCAGCGATTTTTATATTTGATATTTAATAACTTTGGATGCCATTAATATTTTTTAACATTTGGTCGTAATAAAATTTGTTACCCAATAAATTATGTTACTTAATTTTTCCTTGCAGTATATAATATCAAAAGAATTAAATGTTTGGAAACGAAAAAAGTATTTCTCTGTATAGTTACTCATATACGTATTTTAGTTCATAAATCACAAAAACATCGAAATTCATCAAAATGTCGACTTGCAAAAGTTTCATCATTACAAAGCTTTACTTATAAAAAAAACAAAATAAACAATAATGTACACCCTTAAAGTATTTTTCCGAATGTGACGGTTAATGATTGTGTCAACAGTTGCATAGTTTATGGCATAAGCTACTTACACCATAGATTATGTTCTTTGCACCATAAACTATTCATATTTTGACGGTCATAAACGGCATGTTGAGAAAAATAGTTTGGCCCTCGGGTGTACATTCATATTTAAAAGTAAAAACTACAAAAAGGGATTTTATAGTTTTTCGAACAAGAGTGGCCTAAATACATGTGATGCATTTGTCACTGTAATAAATCAGCTGCGACAAGCAACTGAATTTCCTGAAGTGCAAATGCCCATTTCGATTAAATATTACTAATACATAAAATTCAATAAATATCAAGTCTCAGTCATCTCTCGTGAATAATTCGTGCCCGTTCTCGCTGAAGCTGCAAGCACATTTTGGATATATACCTTAAATAATGCCGCGACATGCGTGAATAAAGAAAAATAAAATGAAAGTAGGTGAGAGACAGAGAGAGAGAGAGAGAGAGAGAGAGAGAGAGAGAGAAAGAGAGAGAAAGAAAGAGGGGGGTTTCGAGAGAAATATCGATCGCCGATGATTAATGCGTGTACACACGCGACAGACGTGCGGGGAATCTGCACCCTCCGATGTTTCTCAGCACACAGAATCAGTTAGAGCCTAAGAAATTAAAACTCTCGGGTACACGGTAATCCCTTTCTCCGACGTTAGTTCACGATTTTTGCTTGCCACCCTCTGTCAGTCCCTCGTGTTGATTTTTGGGACGATAATTCTACCATGAGCATTTATCATTTTTTCCTTTCACTTTGTTTTTCTCTTTTAGCATTCTTCAAATTCATATTTCTTCACGTTCCTTGTTAAGACTAACTTTCCTTTTCTATTGTATTTTCCTTGCTTTTCTGTTCCATCTTTTCGTTTTCGATTATAAATATACACGCTGAAAAGTACTTAGCCAAAACAGCGAAAAAATGGCTGAAGCAGCTATTAGCCGCTGCTATAGTATCGACACAACGATTCGCATTTACTGGAATACCGAAATCTTGACGCTAAGCCAAGCAGCTAAAAATTCAACTAATACAGCGACTGTACATGGCTATTTTTGTAAAGAAAAATAAACGTTTAGCTAACAAAAATAGCTAAATAAATTCATTTTAAATTGCATAGAGTCATTTTAACCGATTAGTTGACAATTAAAGAAGTTTACATGTACATAATATAATAAAGGTATTAAAGTTAATTAATAATAATTTTTCATTTATATTAAGTTTTAAATAAGAACAAAATATATATCAATTAAAATACAAATCGTAGGGTTAGTAAGATAGTTACCGCGAGTCATGTGCCAGTTATTGAATGATTTTAAGAAAATTTACAAGTTAAAGATAATTTATCCTCAATAAGTACAAGAAAGTTATCAAAGAGTATAAAAAATAATATAAATAATATATTCGTCAAATTCTTCCCCTAAAAAACAAAATATAAAACAATCTTTAGAATACTACATACATTACATATACGAAGATTCTAAGCCCGATAAATTATATATATATATATATATATATATATATATATATATATATATATATTCTATGTAATTTATCGGGCTTAGAATCTTCGTATATGTAATGTATGTAGTATTCTAAAGATTGTTTTATATTTTGTTTTTTAGGGGAAGAATTTGATATATATATATATTACGTACCTTAAAATGTTGCTATGACCTCATCTGAAATTCGCCAGCTCGATGACAGCTCGCGAATTTTCGACATTTTGCACAAATGTTATCCAACACAAACAAATATTTTTCAATATAAACAAAAACGGCGCCGCTTGGAGCTCATAGCAACCAAACACCTCCCAAAGTTTTGGCAGTATTAGCTATTTATATTGCTGTATGTAGCCAACATTGTCCGCTGTTTCAACGATTACGTTCGCTTATGTACCGAATTTTTCAGTAGCAGCCATGAATCGCTGTTCTAGACGGAAAATTTCGGTAATTTAGCTCATGTCTCGTGCTAAACGAGCTGAACTACTTTTTGCAATGTCTTGTTTCAGCAAAGACAGTCGCTGATATAGCGAACAATTTGTAAATTCCAGCGATAATACTTTCAGCACATATCGATCTGCTGTCCCACCGATTTTTTTTTATCCGTGTATAGTACTTTTAGTATTTCTGATTAAAATTCTGTATATTCAAATTTTTCACAAAATAAATAAATTCAATTTTTTAATGACATGCTGAAATCTACAACTATAAGCTAGCTGTCATTTCCTTTATGAGGTATAAAAGCTTGCATTAGAAAGTTAATATAGTTGTAAATTTACTTCTGACGGATTTTTTTTATGTAAATATAAAGAAAATAACTATTTCTGTTTATAAACAGCAGTTACATGTTTACACACACACACACACACACACACACACACACACACACACTTCACATACACATACTTTAATTTAATTGTAATATGTAAAAAAGAAGATCTTTTTCAGCACACAGTTGGTCCCCCTTTTGAGGCGCATAAGACCATGTTTCTTCAAAAAACACATTTTTTTCTGTAATATTATAGGCGATTCGTTAAAAATATTTAACCCCTTTTGTCATCCCAAAGTAGCTATCATTAATCCCTCCCATTTGAGACACATTTCGAGTTTAAAATAGCGCGCGATAATTAGCGCGTTTTTTCCCAAATCATAATTATCTCTCATTTGTTAAACTCTTTCCCGTTCTCGCTTCCGTCGTTTCCGGCGTTTCCTGTCGACTCTTCCTTCGAAATACCAAAGTTTAGGGTCGAGCCAGTGCCCCGGCACTGCTCAGCTCGCCAAGACGACCGTAACAGTACACTATACACGTCGGTATATATTTCGGGCAGTTCCGAGCCTCGGGGCCGGGTATCAAGAAGACAAATTTGAAAATAATTAAAAGGAAGTTCGGAGGCGCGCTCGCTACCGCCTGGCCCGCACCGAAATAACTGTAATCCCCGAGGAAAGAAGCGGTGCGAGGCAGGAGCAGCAGCCGCTTTCTGTTATTGTTGCGGCCTTGTATATACCTTGTATAGTATAGACGCTCAACCTGCAATTACGCGTGGCGGTGGGACGATTTCACCTGTGCACGAGCGCCCGAGTGTCACCTCCCCTGCACACCCGCAGCTATGTGGTGTACACAGCCGTTCTTATCTGGCGCCCGGGATCTGACGCGCGCCTCCTGTGCAGATGTTACATAGTTTTACTCGGCGACGAATTTTTCCGATTTGGTCGCTTTAGAAGCATCGCCTCGCGTATATGCGGAGGCGGTGGATGCAGCCGGCTTTCCCGACTCGGAAAGAGGAGGAGCCGAGCGACAAGGATTTACCGCGACTTAAGTTTTCCAAAGCGACAGGTGGCGATATTTCGCTCCGATGAGTGTCGTACACGATAATTGCTTCTTGGAGCTGGCGTTATTCTTCTTTATTATGGATGCATCGACATAACTCTGGATTTATTCTGTGATAACGTTATTGATTTTTCTTAAGAATTATAACCATTGTTAGTCAAGAATATTTATCGCAGATTTCAAATCTATTCCGATAAAATTGATTAAGCTCTTATTATTGTGTTAAGGTACAGCTCTAGGTTTCAGAGATTGCTTATTTCCAATAAATATTCATGGATCGCTTTATTTATTGAAAATAATCAGTGAAATTGTTGGTTATCATTTTCTCCAAGAAAGCTTTCATTTTTTAAAATCATTTTAAATGTGCCTTCATTTTCAATATAAAACTGATCCTCAAAAGAAAATTACATTCTACTATGTAGTTTTTATAAAAAATTTCGAATTCGAAAATTTGTTTCGATTTACGATTTGAAAGTTTGGAACGATTTGAAAGGTTTTAATACCTTTACGTCCACTCAATTATTACAAATAAGGCGATTCCTCTGAGACTAATTGATTCTGATACATTATTTTTATAAAATACGAGATATTTGATGGAATGCATAACTAAATTATACTAAAAACTGTGATTGATAGAATTATAACAATATTTTATTGTGAGTGTGTTATATCCTAAAATTAACAGAAACGACTTTAAAGAGTCGGAGCATTTCGAAAAAATTGACAAAATTTCCAAGAAACAAATTCACTAGAATCTTTGCGCAATTTATCACTTCTGCTCTCGAAAGGAGATCCGTAAAACTATCTGGTGCCGCATCATGGACAGTATATAGGAGATAGTATAAGATGAAGATGTAGATGAGCTTAGGGATTTCGAGATACCAAGATATATTATTGTTGCGTCTTTTGTGACGATGTTTTTAATTGACTATTTCATTCAATTATTTATTTAGAGTTTTTATAATGTTTCGTTGTTGATGTTTTCTACGAATTACTTTAATCCGTTAATGTTCGTTTAGTGTATAGTTATTTAAATTTATAGTAGTCTTCATAAAATATTTGAATATTTATTTTAAAAGGCTAAACGAATTTACCTGTTTTAAGGGTACGAGGCATTTTAGAGCCAGCAGATTTCCAGGAAACATAAACTCAAACATTTTATATGCATTTCTTTCTACAAAGTATCAATTATGGCACGCGAAATGCCTGCAAGAAGATCGTCATTATAATGAAATCCGTAAATCACTGCGGCGAATAGCTTGGTTTTTTTTTCAGGCGAGCAGGGCGGGCTCAATCCTAGGAGGACAAACCTCGGCACTGCTGCAGCGCGCGAGAGTAAAAAAAGCTTCTCGGCAGCTTAACTTTACGACATGTGAAACGAGGTTTTTCTCCAATAAAGTAAACTGACATAATTAATTGCAAAAAAGTCGCGGGCTAGCACGGGCCTTCGAAAAGAGGCAGCAGAGATCGAGAGAGAGAGAGAGAGAGAGAGAGAGAGAGAGAGAGAGAGAGAGAGCTAGAGATAACGAAGACATAAAATGCGCTAAAGAAAAAAGGATGTAGAATATATATATATGTATATATATAGGGTCGAAGGTATATACGTGTAAAAAAGTCTAGAGGGAGGGAGATGGACGACTGGTCGAGGACTTAAAACAAGAATGAAATGACGCGGAAAGAGCGAGAGGAGGTGGAACAAAGAAGAAAGAAAGGAAGAAAGGAAGGAAGGGCGAAGGAGAAATAGAGAAATGAAGAGGAGCAAAGAGGAAATTCCAGAGCTGGTCATCGCTCTTTCTTTGTTTGGCGCGCGGCGCGCAGCCTCTTCTCGCGAACGGATAAGAAGCGAGGCAGCAGCAACAACCTCTTTCCATCTCTCTTCTCTCTCTCTCTCTCTCTCTCTCGCTCTCTTCTCCTCGTCTCGCTTCGAAATCTCTTTTCTCTCCTACCTACCGCTCGGCGCGTGGGATCCGCGCGAATTTTCACGGCGAATCCACGAAGCCCAAGGTTACGCCTGCGCCGCACGGCTACGTCGCATTTTACGGGACGTTTTTCTATCCGCACGGCTGCGATTTTCTCAAAGGTTGTGGCACTGCAGTCTCAGCGGAATCAATGAACCGACCCCTCAACACGTCTTTGCTTTTTGCTTTCCCGCCAATGAATTTCTTTCTCATGGGCGTTGTGTGTGCGGATAGCTTCTTTTTTTGCCCTGACGTGTATTATATATACCTGTATTCTCTTCTCTCCTTCGCGCCAAGACTCACTTCCTAAGTGAAAGTCTAATTTGTGGATTTTTTTGCGATTTAGAGCAGACGCAGTTTCGTGTGAACGCGTTGTTAATCCTTTCAAGATCTTTCTAAACGCTTAATTTAAGAGCACCTTATATAATTCCATCTCATTTGCATCACAATCTATGTACAACACGGGTTTATTTTTGTTTCAAGCGAAAGGAAATGTTTGTTCTTAAATATGTTTTTAAACTGTTGTCTGTTGTCTTACTAGATCTGTTATTACAATCATCACTTATGTATAAACGGATTCTCTATTACGTCAGAAGAGGTTTAGAAATAAAAGCAGGTCAAATTAATTTCACGTAATTTAACTGTGAATGGGCTTTCCTGATTAGCGGTTATTTAACGGCAGCCAAAACACTTATATAAACGGATTCGCCCATTATTATTTCGTACTCTCGCGCCACTGAATAATTCGAGTTAATCGAATTAATACTCAATATTTTACGGAGCTGGTGTTCATTGGCGTCAGTGTTTACTTGCGTCGGCTTATGCAAATTCAAAATAGAATAACATATTGTTTCTCGTTCATTGTTTAATATAATTACCTACGAATTAAATATAGACTAAAATATTTAAGAATTAATCAAGTCCCACTCCTTGCTTTTCGTATATGACGAAATCTCAGAAAAAAAATACACTTTTATTCCCGACTTAACCGCAATATATGATTCCCACAATCTACTTTTTTCTCGTAAATCCACTGTCATCCCGAAAATCTACTTTTTACACTAGGTCCGAATTTATTATATTTGATATATTTATACATCATGATAAACAATTTTAAAACATTAGATGGGTTTATGAAAAAAAAATATAATTTAACGAAAAAATGTTTTACTTAAGTTTCAGTAGTCAAACGTCACACAACCGCGTCAGAACAATATTTCGTTCATAGAGTCACGTAGATCGTGCATGCCGCAAAATTTCTTCAATAAATTAGGCATTGACAGTGGTTATATAGATTGTGACGCACCTCAAAGTTTTCACGTTTTACACGGCTTAACATAAATGTATTGCGAAGTATTTACAATTAAAAGTTTCAGAAGGATTACTTTTAAAGTAAAATTTGTATGAATTCACTAATACAAAATTCTTTTTAGGGTTTATAAGTGGCTTTGCTCCCTGGCTATTATGAGTTTATTGTTAATGGTTAGATAGTGTGAGATCTATTTCAACCAGGCTTATGAATTTGCGGTTAGAAATTCAGCACTCAGAATGGCCTCATTTTAAATGTTCATATTTAAATGATGGCATATATTCATAAATAGTGATCTCAAAATCATTATCTTCTGTTAAATCTAGGGATTTTCCAATTGCGTGTTAAGGTTTTTTTTTAAGTTAGAAAGATGAATAATTGTTTCTTGATTATTTTTTCGTTTTTAAAATTCTGTCGTAAAATAATAATATATTGTTACATATTTAAAGAAACTATTTGAATTTTTAATTTAAGAGCTGTCTGTGTGGAGAAATTCATCTGCTTATTTTCACTTCGGTTTAGGATGTTTACGCTATATGCTGCAGTGGCTTCAAATATTAACATTTATAAAATACTTTTTATGAAATATATGTTTAAGAAAATATTGTACAAAAAGTATATATATTACACAAAATTCATAAAAAGACATAAAGCTTTTTTGTGCATTCAAGGTGGAATTCCCCTTTAAATATATGTATGATTCATCGTACCAAGTATATTTTAATTCTGGAGTAACTTAAATGATGGAAAATGCCTTGGTAGAAAATTATTTAGTTTTGTCTTATTCCTGGTTCTTAATCGGGGCTCCTAGCTGAATAAGCCGGGAATTTCGATGGAAACTGTTCGAGAAAGTTAATTTGAATCAATATTAAAAAACATTAATTATTTTTTGTGGTTAACATGAAATCAATAGGGAACAGACATGATGTCAAAAATATGTCTATTTTTTCTACAATAGAAAAACATTAATAAATATATTAGACATGAGTTTTTTGATGATTAATGTTTCTAAGTTTTAGTATAATTAATTACAAAATTATAAATTTTAGTAGCTTTGGAATAATGCAGCACGCTTGTGATTGGCTATCCACTTAAAATGATGGAATGAACCTACCGCACCCATAACTTACAAAGATCCATCGCGCAATAATATATCTTTATATATGTACATATATATACATAAATTTGTTAGGTCCGGGCTGCCATATTGTTTTTCTTAATCACGTGACCTCATGTAGCGTTCAAATTCTTATTTATTAGCAAACACAATTTATGTTTTGAAGCTCATTCTTTTTGTTTCTCTTAAGGACGACGGCTTAAATACATTTTTTTTCGTTTATCGATGCGTTTATGTTGTTTTAGCGGTTTCTCGATTTTTGAGTTTGAGTTTCTTGGTTATTTTGATATCGTAGAAATAATATCATTGATTGAATGATAATGCATTTGAAAGAGCATGCAATTACCTATCATTTCCCACCCGAAATTTTGAATAAGCTATTTTCCCTGTTGTGTTATTCACGAAATCATCATTATTTTTTGAAACGGTTATATCTGTGAAATATAACAAGGAAAATATTTGAAAAAATTGAGATGATTAAGAATATGGAGAAGAATATTCTGTAAAATTTTTTAGCCTTTATCTTTTTCTGCTGAAGAGAGAAAACTCTTTTTGTAAAAAAAAATCGATTTTTATTCAGAGCTTAGTTTTCCTTTAATAAACAATAATTGGAATCTAAGTTTAAGACCATTCTAATGATAACTAAATGTAAACAAACCTTTTTCTAACTTTTAAAAGAATCTTGGCCTTACAGCATTAATTATCGTTTAGCAAGGTTACAATGTCTAAAAAGGAACTTCACGGTTATTCCCTAATCAACATGCAAGTCGATATGTTTTCTAAAATTCAACCCCTATCGTCTATATATGTCAATACAGACTTGTTATGATGGTGCGATCTATTCACTTAATTTATAAAAATAATATCATCGCTGTTTTTAAATTGACTAAAAGCAATTATCCCATTATATCCGGTCTCCAAATAAAGGATTTTATTAGTATTTTTATGTATAAATATTCGCTTCCCAGAAAACATTTCTTCATAGAGAAGTATTAAAAACCAAATTTCTACCATCATAGCATTTCTAGCATGATAATGCTTATTCGTTAAAAAAAGACAAAAAATATATCATTGTCACAAAACTTTCTCCTTGAGAACTCAATAAAAGCATAAAATGCTTTTTTGACTAAAATATTTTAAAGGCTATCACCGCAGATTCGAAAGTTGTAGAAATCTGCCCTGATGAAAATATTCACTTGCTTTACTAGCTTTATTTTTTGAATGCATTCTATTGGAGATGGGTGTTAAATAATTGATAATACACAATGTATATTTCAAATAAAATATCTTTCGTTTATTCAAACTCGCACAAGGAAGGAATAACGTCAGTAATGTGCGACTGCTCTAGCTAGATGCTCTAGTACGACTAAAAAACACTTGACAAAAGGGCATAAGAGAATATCGGGGCTGAGGCATATAGTTCCCCACTCTTTTCTATATCTCGCATTTCAGTTTATGTCTTTGGGACATTTCTTAGTAAGTCGATTCATTTTTGTACAAGCATGTAGTAAAGCATAGCTAAAGCATAGCGATATTCCAACACATTCCGATACAGATCCGACTTAAGTTAAACTTGCTATCATAATTAAGATAACTTAATTATATATACTTATCTGGGAATATCATCATTAATAGATACAGTGGAGACAAATAATGAAGCTTTAAAATCTTATCTTTAATTTCTAAACATCCGTTTACATCTGCAGCCCAATGTTTATTCATCCTGTTGCAAGTAACAATGCGGAACCGTTTGAAATCAGAGCCAGTTGATGAAAAAAAGAAGCAGTTGAAAGACTTGAAAAAAGGTTCGAGAAACGACAAAGCCGAAAAAGTGTTGTACAAGTGGCTCAAGAGTAAACCGAAGCTTGTCCTCTCGCGCGCCAGTTAGCCGTTGAGTTTATTCAGTTATTTTCTCACAGACGCGGGAGAGTGAGAGAAAGAGAGGCGTTCTCACTGTCTCTCATGCCTCTTCTACGCTACACGCATACATCGTTTTAGCCGGGCCTCGTATCTCAAGGTTTATTAACTTCTCGTGTGATATTAAATTAGCTGTGAATAGAACACGTTCACAAACTTTCTTTCCTTTATTCACGTCATCGTCATACGATAATAGCTGAGAAATGCAATACTCGCACCGTCCCAGACTCGGTTCTTCTCTCTATTTAATCTACGCCAATTAAATAACGATTGCAGATCTATGTATAACAAATTATAAAAAGTACTAATAATATATGTTTTATAAAAATAAACTAAACAAAAGGGCAAAATCGTAAGGCAAAAGTAAAGTCATTATAGCCGGCAGAAGCAGAATCGTGTCCTTAGCAGCGCGTTTGAAATAAGCAGCGTAAAAGGGTCACAAAAGTATATGCAGCCAGCGAAGGCTGCTATAGCTGCATGCCCCAGCTTCCGCGCGCGTTCCATCCTCTCTCTCTGGAGCAGCAGCAGCAGCAGCAGCAGCAGCAGCAGCAGCAGCAGCAGCAGCAGCAGCAGCGCGCCAGGTCTATACTCTCCTCTTACGCCGCGCGGCTCTTTGTCCTAGCTCTTTCTCACTCTCCTCCTCTCTTATTATAGTCTTTCCTCTCCGTCATCCTCCTCTTGTGTGTTGTTCTTCCGAGAGGGCCTCGTTTATACTGTCGAGCCCCTCTCTCTCTCTCTCTCTCTCGTTTGGCGCGTCGCGCTTATGGTGGTCCGGTCGGTGCGCGGGAACTGGAATGCGCGCGCCTACACACGGAGAGAAGCGCGCACGAGAGTGTGTAGGTGTAAATAGGTATAGACGCGAGGGAGAAAGAGAGGAGGAGAGTATAGAAGGGGCTCGTGGGGGTCCTCGTGAATGGAGCTCCGAGAGTCCACAAGTATATACCTGCGCCTCCGGCGTCGGCGGCGGTGTCCTCATAATCGGGGCGGCGCTTTTGACTCCTTCTCGCTCGCTCTTGTACCGCTTGCGAAGGCTCTCCGATTTCGGAGCCGGACGAGGGGGCCCCCGCGCGCCCGGCCTCTACGGCCTCTACGGCCTATACGGCCTGTTATGCGTAACGGCCCCCGGTTTCGTAGTATTTCGCTCTCCTCCCGCGCCTCTCGTCCGGGGGCCTTGGCCATAAGCGCACCCGCCTTAATAAAGCCGGCTCCTCTCGCGAGGAGGAAAGACGGAGGAGGCGCGTCGGGCACGAGCCCGTGTGTTTGTGCGATAGGAGCATCTCGGGTGCGTTTGTACTCGGAGAATGTGTTTTCAAGCTTGGCGAGGAATTTGTTGATGTTTTGCTTGCGATGCGAAACTGTTTTCTTTCGAGGGCGCGCTCTGTGGACGCGCTTGGGAGACCTTGTTTTCAAGTTTATTTCGCGCGCGGCTATCGCGCCGATTGACCTTCGCTGCCTCATTGCGTCCTTGGGAGAGTTCAAAATTTCTATCATGACGAAGCGAGAACAAAATTACTTAATGCAATTTCAAGCGTATAACGTTTCATGATTTTAAAACTGTTTTCAGCGCTTCTGATGGATTTTAAATTGTTCTTTAACTGCGTTTTAAGGAAAAGCCTTTTAGTTTATTCACTGGCCTGGAAATTGGAATTTTTTGTCAAAAATTTACTTTACAGTGTATATATTTTCAGTAAGATTGAATTTCAAGGGGCTAATAATTCATCTGAAAAGTCTCATAGAGTGAAATGAACTAGTTTTATTGGCGCCGCGTAGTGAACCATTTGGTCATATTGAGGGTCAACACTGTAGATTATGTACTTAAATCTAATTACTATTTATGGCCATATTGTATCTACGCAACTACGTAATGTTAAATTTTAATCCTAACTTTGAGTTTAATATACTGCTTCAAACTGATTATTTTGCTACCCAGCTATTATAAAACATAAATCTGTCGTAATCCTTTGACAACAATTAGATTTTATTCTCTCATTAGTCTTAGGATTTACTACCATAGGTCTTGGATGATAAATTTTAAATATAAAGCCTGTTCACAGCAAAACTGATCTGAGAAAATATTAGAATTCTAACATAATGATTATAACTAATAATCTTTGAAATGATAACGTTTTATCAATTATTTCAAGTATATTTATTTATTCCAAATTCCAGTCTATAATTTTGTTCCTACAAATTCTTTGCACATTTCTAATACAGTAAATTCCTTGCACTGGAAGTGAAAATTCCCAGGAATTCATCTATTTTAAATACTTAATTTAAATCGTTTTAGAAGAACGGTCCGTAATATAAGCGCCCCGACACAGTGGCGTGCCTCTATACCTTCGCCCCGCGAAAAGGAAGCCGGGCGAGCAGCAAAAAGGAAAAAATAAAGCAAAAAGAAGGAAGAAAAGCCTGCGTGAGAGAGAAATGCTGCGTGTGCATAGCGGTGTTGGTATCGGCTCGCCCTTGCCTCTTATTCATCTCGCTCATCTCCTCCTTCCACGAATTGCGGCCCACGCGTGCTCCGGCGGCGGCGGACCTCTTTTCTGCGGCACAGAACGCGTCGCTCTCGCCGTTTTTTTTCCATGAATTTTTCTACGTCTAATGCATTCTACGAATCTTTTTGTATGCTACCTCTCTCTCTCGCCCTCTTTTATCTCCTTTTTCTTCCTTTCGGCGAGAGCGGAGAAGAGCGCCTCGCGAGTATTTACTCTCTGTTTAGGTGTGCATAATAAAGAGCCACGCGGGCTTCTCTCGCTTCTGCGATATAGGCGCCGACTCTCGGCTGTGTCAATTATCCGTTATTACTTTATGAGGTTATTTTTTTTATCGCCACACTGTGCGGGGTGTATGAATAGGAGCGCCGCAGGACGCTCTTTGGGCCTTTTCGTGTGTTTTCCCTTCGCGCTTGATTAACATAATGAGGTGTGAAACGCTCGGAGGAATTCATTATATGTGCTTGGAAGATGGTAATAAAATTCACTTGTAGAGTGGTCACTTAAGATCCAGGCTTTCCCTTCCGACCGTTTTTCCATTGTGTGTCCATCCGTTTCGTGCAGGTGTTTTCCTTTTGAATAAAAAATACTTTTCTTTTATCTGGATGATTTACTTCGGTTGAATGAATAAGCGTTTGCTTACAAAAACAAATATCATCAATGCCTTCGATTTCTTCTGTTATGTAAACTCGAGCTATGTAAATCATACCTTAACTTTCACCTTGAAATTCGCATATTCGCTTAACATATATCTGAATATAGTTACACTAACAAGTGGACTAACAACGTGGGTTCTCGCGGTATTTTCCCACGTTTGACTTATTCTTTGTAGCCAAATATTAAGAGAATTAGAATAATCACATTTATTGTAACTAACAAGGGAATAGGGGAAAATAGCCCCAGGTGTATCTCACCGATTTCACCCATTTTATGATATGTCGTAGTATATAGAAAAATATTGGATATCAGGGGTGAAAAACACCCCCAAAGTTTACTCCGAAAACCAGTTTTTTTAGATATATCCAAGACCAATAAAATTTACTTCAGAAAAACTGCAATTCCCTGAAATTTTGATGGAAAATTCTTATTTATAATGGAAATAGTAAACTAAAAATGACATATTTTGGTTTTTAAAAAAATAAATAATTCCCGAGGGTAAACTACCCTACCTAATTAAATTTTATTATTTTTCCGTCACTAAAAATTTATTTGACACGGTTTAATTCACAGTCATCTATCAATAATACAAATAATATTTTATCGTACCATAAAAATTCAAATTTAGCAATATTTATTATTTCAGAGAGGGTGAATTATTCCCAATATATTGTATTTAAAGTATCTCACCGATTTTGCTCATTTTGTGATATGTTGTAGTACACATAAAGAAGTAATTGACATGTATTTTTTTTCGTGCTGATAAGACCTTATTAGGAGTGAAAACCACCCCCAAAGATTATCCCGAAAACAAGTTTTTTTTTTAATTTCTCCGAGACCAATAAAAATTTTGTTCACATATTTGTGGGTTTATTTATATAGAAATTGATTATACAAGTAACGATATTCATGAAAGAAACGTTGAAGGCAAAAAGATTTTTTTCACCTGAACACTTTACAATCACTGGATGAAACCAACCTGGAACTTCGCACCATACATTACATTTGTTTCCAAAAGCAAATTTAATCGGATTCTCAAAATTACCCGACTTATCGTCGACATATCCACTTTCGTACCAAGAATATCTGAATAGATTGATATATCTTGGTGAAACTAATTGATATGGACAAGTGATTGAAGCTTGATAATGTTGTTCCTTAAATGCAAATTCAAAACTTCGTTTATTTGTAACACTGTCAGAGAAATGTTTTACGTAATTTTTCCATATTCTAAAACCATGTACATCCAAAGGCTGTACTTTGCCAGTTGTTCCCTTCGGAATTAATTTCAAATAAATTTTTTTATTTGCAGGCATTGCTTCTGCTTCTGCTTTAGAACAACGTCCACTCCATGAATCGATTAATGATACTCTTGAAAAACCAACGTTTGGAAAATATATATCTTACAGCCAGGTTTTCCGTTATAAATAAGAATTTTACATCAAAATTTCAGCGATTTGCAGTTTTTCTGAAGTAAAATTTACATAAAAGATGTATTTTAACCCTTCTAAAAAATAGGGGATGACCCCCCAGAGCAAAAGTTGTGTCCATATAAGCGTCTTTTTATAAGTAATTATTTGGTGGCGGTTTTATTAAAACATTTTGATTGGTCTTGGAGATGTTTAAAAAAACTGGTTTTCGGGGTAAACTTTGGGGGGTTTTCACCCCTAATAAGGGCTTATCAGCACGACAAAGAAATACGTCTTCATTGTTTCTTTATGTACTACAACATATCATAAAATGAGCGAAATCGGTGAGATACACCTGGGGCGGTTCCCTTGTAAGTAAGTGTACCTAATATGGCCTATGCTTTGAGTATTTACGATAGTTGATGTACCCATAGAAAGAATTTTATTTGTGCCGGTTAGATATCAAAATATAGCATAAAAACTAACATAACCATTTTTTTTGTTTAAAAATATGCATATAGGACAAATCTATAGAATTTTGAAAAGAAGCTGTTAGTGGGACATATTTACTAACCTTCACGTGTATCCTATATGGCCCGTCAATATTTTTCATTCTTCAATCACTAATAAAAAGCAAATATATGTATCGGAAGGGGTTAACAATACAGAAGTAATACATTTCATTAATTTAAATAATGTATACGCATTCTGGACAAATACAGTTATCTTTGTCGATTAAAGTAAAATCTAAGCGCATTTTTGACGACATAAATAACGTATACAACGCAACAATTACTTAAACACATATTATTTATTTATTTTTTACAAATTAATCAATATAAGTGTAGATGAGTATCTTCTGTATCAAATATATTTCTCATCTTTGAAAAGCTTAAAAATATTGTAAGGGTGGCCAGTACATACCAATCTTGTATGCTCTTAGTTACGTGGGCCGTATTAGGTAGAATGCGTAGTAATATCCAGGGCAGTGTCAACTTGAACCAACTTCTTCATTCAGTATCACAGTAAATATAATGACTTGTTCAAAATTATAGTGACTAATTCACTTAAACGGTTGTAAGATAAAATACACTGCAAGTTGATCCTCTTTTGCTTCCATGAGAAAATTCTCCGATGAAATAGTTTCTACTAACATCATATACATAATACATCAACTATTTACCGGTTAAATCGCGTAATAGGTTGGGTAGCAATGGTGGGCCATATTAGGTTCAGTCACCTTAAATTTAAGCAATAAGACAATAACGCGCCATAATAATTGAAACTTTAATGCATAACATGTATTGTTGAATCATTCATGCTTATTTATCATATTTACAATAAATGCGTTTGTCATGCAGGATCATTAATTTATTATCTCGATTCGTTTATCAAGAAGTCGACGCTAAAGTATTTAATGCTCTCCATTACATTATAATTATACATTTTTATTGCTTCACGAGAAAAAATAACACTCAATTTGCAAATACAAACGCGACTCCGAATACCGGGAAATTACAGCAAAACAGCAATTCCGAGGATGTCAACGTACGTTATTCATCGACATCGCTGCGCCATTGTACTGTGCGGCTCTTGCGCGGTATGCGCGAATAAAAAAGTGAGTGGCCAGAATGCCGAAAAATTAAAATAAAACTCCAATTCCGAGGCCGGAAGCGTATATGGGATAAACTGCACCGCTATACAATAAAAATCACTTTAAATTCAACGTGAGCTAACTCCTAATGACGTTTGCAAAAATAAGAGGTAAACAATGTCTAGATCTAGAGAAGGAAGCGAGGCGAAAGCAGAGAAAGATGCGAAGCCTCATATGAGTTGCCGAAAAGAGTCCCGCAAACTCTAAGAATTTCGCGAAAAGTAGGGGCACAGAACGGGGAGACAAAACTCGCGTCTGGAATTTGGAAACAACGGCGTGCCGCCGTCCCCGAGAATCGGATAAGAGCCGCGTGGTTTATTATGCATATGGCATTCCAGTGCTGCTGCTGTTTTGCCGTTGCAGAGTGCGGACGCACGCGCGCGAGCAAAGGAAAATGGATGGAGGGAGAGAGGGGAAAAAAACAGCCCAGCGGGTAATTGCACCGACTGGCGCCTCGTAATTGGCCGACTGCCAAGCCGTCTTATTATTTCGCAATAATAATTGTTTCGCGCGCGTGCGCGCGCGCTCGTTCGCGTTACGCAACTGTCTCTTTTTCGCGTCACTTTTCCTTTGGCGCCGCGCTGCCGCCACCGCCACGCGCACGTGGCTTTTCCGCTAGCGATTCTCCTAATCACTCGGAAAAAAGACCTGTGGTTTTCTCCTTTTTTTTGGTCAATTTGTACCGCGCTGCGATGCGCTCGGCCATCGACTGTAATTGTAGAAAAAAACGTTGCATTGATCGACGCTACGCAGTTTGCGATGAGCCGTCATTATTAATGCCTTTATAATTGTGTAAAAGCGCATAGATATAGGGTTGCGCATCTCGTAACAGTAGTTCCATTGCTGCTTATTTTGTTTACGCACGGAAAAAAATAGCCGGCTATTCCTACAGGAAAGAATGTGAATACTCCAGGCCGAGTCATGTTAATTCTCCAAACACTATCGCTTGATTCTCCCCCATGCGTGATTTTGGATACTCTACAGACGCGGCTTGGGATTTTACAAAGTCAGCGACTTGGAGACTTGCGCCTGTTTACGTTCGCGTAACCTCACATTTCGATAATTTTTTCAGCTATATATAACTATATATTAGTTGAAAATGAATCTACTTGTGTGCTTTCATATATTTATCATATTTTAAATTCAATTTTATTGTTTGTTTTCTTCGCATTTCAACAAATTTAAGCAGATACACATGTGCGATGAAAGTAGGTTAGGTTGTTTGGGCGCAAGCTTAGATTTGGATTTCTACAAATCGAGCCTGTAAGATTAGCAGGAATTAACATGTTGCGTGCCCAAATTACTGTCATGCAAATATTACGATTTTGTGTTGATTTGTTATTAAGTTTTTGAACTTATTAAACTGCATTTTTTAGTAGCTCAGTTGTCACACTACAGAATTGCAAAAGGCATCTATAATATGCCTTTCTCACATAAATTACAAAATAAAATTGCGATTGAGATCGATATAGCTGATCAATTCTGATCATTAGGGTATAAACATTATAGTATACTCTTTAACGACTCGTGATGCCTTTGTTCGTTGCAGAGCCCCGTTGTTGTCATAAAATAATAAATTAGCAAGATATACCAAAGTTTTTATAACTAATGCATTGCTGTTATTTTTATGATATGCAATGATTAAGTAATACTTCAATTCAGTCGAGTCGTAAGATTCTTGAAAACAGTAAGCGGCGTAACATAAACCGTGTAGCCTCCGGTTGCATTTGTGAAACAGAAGATTTCCTTCTTCCCACAAGAGAGAAAAAAACGGAAGTACGTGCTGCTCTGAAGGTCAAACATTTAGACGAATTTTATCGGCAAATATCATTTTTCCATAGTTTCGTCTACGCGCGGGTCGGATGTAATATGCCGCTGGTACACCGTGTCTGGCCTTGAATAAGATATTGTATCTCGGGATAAGCTAAGCGCAGTCTCTTTATCTTTGAGACCGCGCGCGTGCGTGCATACGTTTCGTCTAGACGAGATATTGAAGGCAAGAGCGAGCGAGACAGAGATGTCAAAGAGACTTTCAGCTTCAGCCTGGCACCTTTTCCTCACCCTTCCACGCCTGCCTCTAAGCCTGGATTGGCTACTTTCTAAGTGTATACTTTGACTTCGTGCGCCGAGCGAAGTTACGGCGTTGTGAAGTAGGATACATTCCGCGATCTAATCGAATGGCACGCGAGAGCTCCTTTCATTACATTGATTTCACATTGAAGAGTGTGTCGAAAGTCCATTCAATTACAGGCAAACTGCGTCGTTCTTTTTATTGAAGTGCTGCTTGGACATGGTCAGATCCAAGATTTCGAGACCCCTTTTAGTATATTGCAATATCGATCTTAAGTTAACATATAATATTATAATAATTAAAAGTAGTAAATAAATTATTATTCAATAAATAAATTTATTTAAAATGCTTTTATTTAAGATATTTTCGTTTACTTAATAATTTGATTGATTCTTTTAGTTGATTAATTAATTATATTTTTAAAAACTAATTTTACTAAATTGATTTATGTTTATTTATTTTTTAGTAATGTTTTTCATTTTTTATTTTCAACTTATAAGGAGAGTATCAGGCACTGGGGTCATAAATTTAAATGAAACTCTGAGAACTGTTTTTTCATACCAAATACTGAAGCTGTTAGTTAGTGGTTATTCATCCTACCGCTGTATATTTTGTATATATATATATATATATATATCTATGTATAATGAAAACGATATATATATAAGTATATACTCATAATACTTCATTCTAATAATATAATTTTTTTTGTATTTCCCTGATTTCGACGGAATTTCTACTTTAATACTTTGTATAACCGCAAGGGCAAGCTTCAATGCCATTGAAGTGCTGGTCTAAAAAGTATTGATTATTATGACACTTTTCACATTATGTGTGGTTGTGCGTCGGTATTTGTGTGTATATGTTTGTGTCTGTGTATGTGTGCGCGTGTGTGTATGTATATATGTGTGTGTGTGCGTGTGTGTATGCATATGTGTGTATGTGTATGTGTGTGTATGTGTGTGCGTTTAAGATAACTCAACCAAACTTTGCAGTTATATTTGGTATCAGCATTTATCAATTGCTTTAAAGTGTCAGAGAATTTTTATATCCATTTTTCGAAATTTACATGTTTTTAAATTTCTATTATATGACGTATAGTTTACGTTAAATTTAACCGTGGCAACGAGCGACTCGTTCGGATTTAGAGTAAATAGATAGTGCGTGGGGCTAAATGTGAAATTAATTTAAAATTAATAATTATGTTATAGTATTAAATAATTTTCCATTAGTTTCGGTATCATATAGATTGCAGAAAAATTATCCGCGGCTTTCGTTAAGCAAGTGCAAGAACTTTTACGATAAATGGCTTCGCAAGTCTCTGATAACTTTTTAGAATTTCATTTAGTATTGAGGGTGTGAGACCATCTTTTCGATAATCCAGTTATATACTTACTGAAATCCTCTTTAGATTTTCTCGAATACATATGAAATTGTTGAAAACTTTTCTGACATTATTACAATTAATTTATTTAAAAAAGAATACCTAGTATTAAAAAATCAATTAGCCTATCCTTTAATTGATATTTATTTATCAACAAAATCTATTAAGTGCAAAGTGCTTTTTATACCTATGTAAAAAGCAATTTTCTTAATTGTTATTGTCACTACTTCCACAGTGTTGTGAATCTAGAGTACGGAGTAATTAAGGCAAGTTCAAGGCACGAACAATATATTACGAGCGACGATGACAAGTAAAAACTTTATATACACTGCTCAGACGCAATAAAACTCGTTGCAATGAAAATACAGTGCGATTAGGATTTTCTAAAAAACGTCAATCAAAGACAAAATAATTATCGACCAAGAGCTGAAAGACAAAATGCGCAGTAGGTATCTCCTGTGATTACAAGCGACATCGTTGTGCACGCATCGAGAGCTGCTGCCGCGACGCGTTACAAAACGTATTAGCCAATGACCACGTGAAACATCGGTGCCCAGCCGCTCGCCGAGTTTGCTGTTAAATAACGATAATGAAAGAAAAAAAGGTGGAAGAACACAAAACAAAACGCGCGACAAGGAAAAAGAAATTGGTTTCATCATTGTGTCAGAGAGCAGCCCGGCTTAGTGGCGAGCGCGAGCCAATAACTGCGTAGTTAACGGCGCGTCGTACGTACTTCACGTGTGGTAGTGTGTGTATATGCGCGAACAGCGCACTGCGCGCGTTTGTCGGTACTTACGTACGCAAGAGTAAAGATTGATGTCACGGGCCCGACCGTGCAGTGATCTTGGCCTGGTTCCCATTTGAAAACGCCGCAGAGCTGGGCTCCCTCTTTCAAATTGCAACTATCAGCCGGACACTTGTTATTGTTTATTTACATTCCGCCTGTCGCGCGAGCGGACATCCTGAGAGTGAAAGTGCTATGCGTTTATATCGCTTTTATTAGAGTATCCTTTTAGCGAATTCCATTTCTGCTTCCACTGCCGGATGTGTCGATATATAGAAAATTTTAGGGATACTATTGCTTTCCGTAAAATGTCATAATCTTTTGTTTTAACTATTATAATATGTGATACAATTTTTTAAAAAGTATTACTTTTGTTTGCTTAACCCCTGTACAGCTTGTAAAAAAAGTTAGTTGAAAAATTGTCATTATGAATTAAAAATATTACTAATATCTTTGTTTATTACAATAGTTAATTTCAGATAATGAAATTGAACATAAAATTAATTAAACTCGAATTTTTTATTTGTTCAAGTGCTAAAAATTCTAAATAATTTTATATTATGATTTTTAAAAGAAACTATTACAAACAATTGTTTCCCCTTTATTGCTCATACACTTTAAAAACAAAGCTAAAACTTTCTGGGTATAAGACGTCATATACTTCAGAAGACTTGTTGCTTCAACTGTTAAAGATACTTTGCTTCAAGCATTCAATTTAATTTTTTTTCTAAGCATCGCATGTGTAGATTTACGTAATACTTTTCTCAGTCTCAAAAACTACTTTTTTTAGTAAAGAGTGTACAAGTCACTCTAAAAATTATAAAAAAGAAATTACTGGTCTACCAAGGTGCTGTTAGAGTCAACTCAAACATTTATACGTTTGTAGACGCTAGACCCATTCTCTGAATATTCTTCGAATATTTCTTTGAATATTCATTAACATTATAATCTAAACTTTAGAAACTTAGAATACCTTTTAAATGAATGATAAAAGTGTTCTAACGTATAATATCAGTAACGGATGACAAATTACTACTGACTATCTTATTTTTATTATTAAATTCCAATTTAAAAACTGAGGTTGATTCGGGCGTTAGATTGACCCGCAGTGATTCACGCATGTAGTGAACATTGTGTGCCCAATACTGCGTTCTTGATTAATATTTGAAAATAAATTTCTTTAGTTTTATGAATTTATCTTATTTTATATAAGGGGAGTGCAGGTAATGTGGACTCTTCAGACACCTTAAGGAACTTTCGATTCCCAATAAATATTATATCGGGGTTTGGGGCTTCGGAAACTATTGAGACATGTTATTTGAACCTTTAACTCTAATACCTCATGAGTTTTTTTGTAAAAAAATAACTTTCTGAATTTTAATTAAAGAAGTTCTAAGTAGTTAAAAATTGTCCATTTTACCAACAGTGTTAGTAAAGTGGCCACCTATTAATTCTTATGGTAAAATCGTATAGTAAGTGGTTCAGACAGTCAAGACTAGCCTAGCCGAGACTTTCTTTACGTGTTATTTAACTACACGATGCCGTAGCGTACGCCTTGGTGTCGATATTTTGGGATTAGTAGGCCTAGGAATATTTAACGGCGTCGATTGCCTTTTGCCTTGCAATACATTCAATAATTATAACGCGCAAATGCGTTTAAGATAACTCAACCAAATTTTGCCGTCATATCTGTTATCAGCATTTATCGATTGCTTGAAAGTGTCAGAGAATTAATATATCCATTTTTCAAAATTTATATGTTTTTAAATTTCGATTTTATGACCATATTTCAATAAAGTAGTGTTAATTGGAAAGCGAATGTTTCACACAATAAAGTATACGTTAAATTTCACCGTGGCAACGAGCGACTTTCCACTTGCTCGGATTTAGACTAAATAGATAGTGCGTGGGGCTAAATGTGAAATTAATTTAAAATTAATAATTATGTTATAGTATTAAATAATTTCCCATTAGTTTCGACATCATATAGATTGCACAATTCGTATGGCCACTTTACCAACCTATAAACGTGAACGAAAGTTACAATTTTCGCATCAAAAATACATTCTACGGCAAAAACTGGCACATGCATCTTAAAGTACGTAAAGAAAAGCTACAATTTTATGTACCGTATGATTTCTTTTCGCTCGTATCACTATGATAAAAGTGGTTTCTTTACATGCCTGCATTGTTAAGAAATCAGAATTTTTATGCTTTCACTCGTATACATGACTTTATTTTATAATTAGAGGGCGCTAGCAGTACGGTCACCGCTCCTCTCAACATCTATTGATACAATACATCTACTGTAGGAATTACGGTGCCCTATATTCTATAGAATAACGTAAACAGCGAGATCTCGTGAATGCGCATACGTCGCATGCGGATTCACACACACACATACGCACATACACGCATGTACATACATACTCACCGACGCACTCACTACAAGTACGTACACACACGTACGCATGCACGCACTCGCACGCACACGCAAACACACACACGTACATATATACGCACATACATTCACTCACACACAACTTTTTGTGAAATATTAATCTGTTAAACAGAAATGTTAAATAAGGTGATCACTGTTGCAGGGAAGGTAGGAATTGCACTACTCAGTAATGTAATTCTCAATGCTCCTGTGTAATTATTTAATAATCCCGATTTTCCAGTTTCATATTTTGAGGTTGGAAATACGTTTTGCTTCCTCACAGAGGAAGCTTTGCAATAGTAAAAAAAATTTAAGAAACGTGTTAGAAACATGTTTTGGTACATTTGTAGTCAAAATACACTATTTTTAGTAAATTCCCGTATCGATGTGCGTGTATGTGTGTATATGTTAGGGCTGCGACTGTCCGGCTATTCGGATATTCGGATATCCGAATAATGACGTTATAAACTATCCGTGATTCGGATATCGGATATCATAAACACTTTCATATAAATACGCAATTACTCATACTTTTATGCGGAATTACACAAAAAATCTCCACTTAAGGTGGGTATAACATCCGGAATTTTATTTAAAAATTTTAATATGTTATTAGTAGCCAAAAAAGAAGAATATATACCAATTTTGAGCAATTTTTACTTTACTAATCTCAATTTATTGAATGAAATGCACTTTTCTTGTCGCCAAAACAGAGGTTAATTCAAAAAGTTCCTTGCGTATTTAAGTTTGACAATATCAATGTAATAAATTGTCACTTACTTAAGAACCCATACCAACAAAAGTTAGTATTTTTTATTTTAATTTTCTATAATAAATAGCTTGAAAAAATATACCTTCATTTTAAATAAATATATGATAAAAAATACCACGTTTTTGTATAATCGGCAAACATTTTTATGTACACACTTCTTGAAAACGAAATACTAACTTCTTTAAATAATCCTTATAGGAATATTTGTTGCGAGTTACGGATAGATTAATCTATTCGAAATGCGCGAGCAACTTTTTGAAGTTAGAAAAATAAGTTTCGAGAAAAACGCATTTAAATATTCAGTACTACATAAAAGCAATGCCAATTAGTTTATGCAAGCTTTGAATGGTTATAACTTTGTCGATTATGAAGATTTTTTATTCTATCAGGTCCCAAAATGTTCTGACAAACGTAGAGTTTTAAAAAGTGTTATAAATTTTTGTTTGATTTTTTGTTCAATAGTCAGTGTAGACCCACCTTAATACGAATATTACTAAAAAATTATCGAAACTGGAAAATCACAAAATTCTGTGATTTTCTTGTGTTCTTCCGCTATTTTTTACCGTTTATAACTTCTTATATTTTAAAAAAATTTTAACGCAGCAGATTTCAAATAAAAGTTTTTCAACTTTCATTTTCATTATTGTAAAAATATTTTGTGTTGTCACACGCATCTTTTACGAGAGATTTTTTTTATTAGTTTTTCGTATAAAAACGTTATGACTTTGATACTCTTAAAATCTGCCATTCGTGTATCTTCTTTCTTTGTTAAGGAGAAAATGTCATCGATGTAAAGGAGATACATAATGTAACGTAGGTGAAGTTTGGAACTTTCGTGGAACTATTTTCAATTTTTGTGTAAATCGCTTCGTTAGGGTCTAAAATAAAGTATCCAACGTATCTAAGATAGGGCTGATCCTTAATAAGGTAGAAAACAGCCTAGAAGTAAAGGATGATTTTTGTAGCTCTATCTAGACGTTTTATCTTACTAATTTTTGTGGGATTGAATAAACCGCCTTAAAAACTATGTACACAATTTTTTCATTACATTTTATTATGAGGACCGAAATTGAACCTAGAAAAAGAAAATGAATAAACTGATTTTATTTTCCTACATAAAGTGTCGGCATTTTAGCTCGATGCTTCTTTTGCATTTGAATAAAGATTATTTTAATAAGCACCTGTAATTTTTTTGGATCATTTTAAGTATGAAGAAAATCTTTTATGTAAATAAAAATAAGTCGAAACCATTATTTTGAGGTTAGCATAATACATTTATACTTATAATATCAGTTGGCCACGTTATATCTCGGTATTTCGTTATGCCTCGTCTTCACTGGCACTTTAATAGTGTCTCGGTTTAACTTTTAACATCGAATAACGTTACAGTGATAATTGGTAGTAAATTTTAAAGAGTTCTATTGTGTAGAGATTTATTTCTTCTATTTTTTCATACTAAAAAAGTTTTGCAGTGAAGACGAGGTATTAATCATTACGAAGCGCATTACAATCTGCACGTATCATTAGTTTTAGTTTTACATAAATTCAGTATGAGAAAAAAGTTTCATTCGAATATTCACAATACTGAAACTACCAATAATACCTTGAAGAATTGATTTATCTATTTTATACTATTATTGACGATGTTAATAACGCCGACGTTATTAATTCTCATTCAATATTTTGCATTATAGATCTATATATATTTTTAATTTTTTTAATGCAAATAATCATAAGGGACTTATTTGGAACTTATTTAAATGTACTCAAACTCATTTATAAATGTTGTAAAGAATATGAGATACTTACGGAAATATAAGGTTTATTTATTTATTCTCTTTAAATATGTAATTTTAATTAGAATATTCGCAACTTCAAACAATGTGTGGGGTAAAAAAGTTTTACTAAGTTGATTTATAAAACTCTATTCTTTAAAATTCTGCTTTTAGATGCTTCTACTAAATATGTTTTGAACACTTTTCCTTTATATTCAATTTATAAACCTAAGATTCTAGTATAACTTTTACGATACTATCAGTGCTTGATTCAGTATTTATTTGCATATATTTTATTGCGTCTTGCAATTAAAAATAATAATAGTATTCCACATTTGTAATCCTATGTCTCGAGCACTCTCAGCAAGTGTTCGGATGCTGAAAACTACATTCTAACCTCTGTTTATTAGCGAGATAAAACGTCTAGATAGGATTACAAAAATCATTTCTTACTTCTAGGCTATTATTAACCTTATTAAGGACCAGCTCTATCTTAGACATGTTAAATACTTTGTTTTAGACCTTATAACGAAGCGATTTACACAAAAATTGAAAATAGTTCCACAAACTTCACCTACATAATTGAAGGACCGGATGCAATAAGAGGACTACGCTCGAAAACGCGTAAAAGTATTATCCAAATAGTAAATTTTGAAAATTGATTGATAATTATTTAAGAAAAACGCCATTTCTAGCTTGAAATACATTTTTCTCTTTAACTCGTTGTAACTTCGCGTTGTTTTAATAGTTTTCATTGAAACTTTAACATAATAATCTTCAACATATTCTACGTGTGTTAGAACATTAAAACGTTTAAATTTCGTTTAAGAGACTTCTAGTAATTTTTAAAAATATAACTATCAAAATCTGCCATATATACAATGAATCACAGAAGTTGTGTTACAATATGTCGAATCGTAAAAACTTTCAGCGAGAAAAATGTTCGTTATTGCCGAAGAAGTTTATTGGAAAGTTTCAAATCTTGATTAATAATGGTGAAAAAGTATGAGCGATTTACAAATTGCATCTGATTTCGGCGCGCTCGACGCAGCCGGCGCGTCTGGTCGCAATCGAGTATCATTCTCTCTATTATGCTTATTTCAACATTTTTACTTTACAAACAAACAGTTTAATACTTTTTTACTAATCTGCGATATTATGTGATTATCGGATCTATAAAAGTTTAATTATTTATACCTACTTATTCTTTAAGTGTACTTAGAATTTTACTTATTTAGAAGCATATTGTTCAATATAAATGATACTATAAATAATTATTTTATATTTTAAATTAATAATTAAGTACTTCATTATTTATTCGTAATATAAAAACATTAAAATAAGCATATACATATTAAAATCTTTATTGTTGAGAGAATAATACTCGATCGCGACAAGACGCGCTAGCTGTGTAAATCGATCATACTTTCTTACCATTATCAATCAAGGTTTGAAACTATCCAATAAACTTCCTCGACATATAAAGAACACTTTTCTCGCTGAATGTTTTTATCGTGTAGCAAGTGTAAGAAAATTTACCGCAAAGACGGGATTGTGCGCAGGTGTAAAATATGCAACAAGAATTACCATAGTAATTGCCGTGTCATGAAGTTAGATGGCGCTGCGTATATTTGCATTGATTGTGATAAAGAAAAGAAAGCGAAAAACAAGAGCTTATCTGCAGATAACAGCGGTTTAAATGCCACGAGCGTTGATCCTTCACCAAGTAGTGCAGATGTGGGTGGCGGGCTCACTGCATCGACACCCACGGTTACTTCTGCAAAGACTAGTGTTAGTACTAGTACCATGATCAACGCTTCTAGCATATCGGACTCAATGCGTTATTGTACTCTACCGTCATCTTTGCTCGACCTGTTCGATAAACAGTTTGAGTTACTTACAAGAACAGGGAACGATCACTATTCTTCTCTAGTGAAAAAACTTGATGCTATCGGCAATGTCCCAGCATCAGCACCAGCAGCTGAAATGCTAGTCGATAAACTGACTGCTCAGGTTTTGTCGCTAGAAAAGAAAATAGATGTGCAGACTTCCCAGCTAGAGGGGCTGCATCAAGATCGTTTGCTGTTACAAAGCGAAAATCAACTGCTGAAAGAACAGCTTCAAACGCTAATGCATAAAATTGAGGTTATGGTTGCCAGCTCGAGCAGTACACGTAGTAATAACACGGATTTTAACACCATTCCTGACGCTAACGAGTCACACATTCTAGTCTCGCTTAGAGACATCGACGGGTCGATGTCAAGTAGTTGTAAAAATAATGATAATAATAATAATATGGTTAAGTCTGTACATAGTAGGGTTAGTAATAATGATAGTATTAATAATACTTTGAATAACAAAGTAGACCAAGATAATGCGCGCTCAGCTCCATCAGGCAGCGTCCTGCCGGCGGACTCTGACGGGTTTCGCACACAGAGTTGTCGCCGTCGAACTCGGTACCAAAGTTCTAAAAACGTAAATCTTACTGACCGGAACAGGTATTGTTCAACGTTGAACGGGATGATTAGTGGCGAAGGATCGGCGGAAATAATTATTACCAATATTTTTGAAGGTTCCGAATCGCAGCGTGAGGACGTAGTCCATGCCATCCTTACCACTGTTCTACCGTCCATCGCGAGGGAAGACTTAATGTCTATACGCCTGCTTCGATCGGAAAGACAGACCGTTGCGAACCAACCCGCGAACAAACACCAGCGTCGACGATCCCCGTGGGTTGTCTGCTTTCCTCGTAGCAGCTTGGTAACTGAGATTATGAGGGCCAAAAGTAGATTTACAGCATTTAGCACTAAGGATGTTAACGTAACGCTTTTGAATCAGGACACGAGTAATAGCCTTATTAGAAGTAAAATTTTTATTAATGAACTTTTAAGTAAAGAATCTTTTACTCATTTCAACACCTTAAAATCTATTGCTCGTGGTTTAAGCTTCAAATATATTTGGCATAGGGGCGGTCGTTTCCTAGTTAAGAAGCGAGACGGTGAATCAGTGCATGAGATCACTTCGGCTGCAGATCTGCACGCATTATCTGCATCTTTTCGTAATGAGGCTAGCGATAGTGTTAACGCGGCGGTAACACAAAATACCTGTAATCTAGTCACTGTTACACCGGAAACGTCAAAAACGTCGAACTTAATTTCTGGCGTTGGAATTTGACTACGCGGGGACGTAGCAAGAGAGGAGGAAGCTGGGGGACTAAGGGCGGGCTTCCTCAATGCAACATCGCTTAGTAAGCATATGCGTATGTTCCGTCAGTTCCTTGTGACTGCTCGTCCTTTCTATCATATATTCGGCGTGGCTGAGACGCGTTTCGGGGATGACGATGATGTTGGCGTTCAGATCGACGGGTTCTCGTCAATTAGGCAGGACAGGAATAATAAAGGAGGTGGGGTGGTTCTTTACGTATGTAATTCTTATAAAGCAACGGTGCTGTGCTCCTCAAAAACTACGTTAGATAAAGGCAAACCAGGTATCCCTGAATATTTGATGTGTAAAATTCAGCAAGGCAACCATCCGCCAATTTTCGTGGCCGTCATATATCGACCTCCAGGGATTTCATTCACTGACGATTCTGACCTAATACAGAACCTGACGACTTATTCGGTAGGGTACGATCACCGGATTGTAATGGGAGATCTGAACGTGAACATGTTGTCGACATCTCAGGAAGCGTCGTTTGTTAGAGAGTTAATATGTGAATTAAACCTTAAATTAGTTGATCATGGCGCGACTCACCACGTCGGAGAATCTCACACTTGGATTGATATGATCTTCACTGACGACAATGATGTGGTGCTGGATGCGAACAACATGATGGCGACCTTTCCGAGTAAACATAATATAATTGATGTCACAATCGACATCCAAACTTCAAAGTCCCCAACTCTCAATAACTTTTCATATAGGGATTTTAAGTCTATTAGGCAGGAGGAACTTCTATCCCTCCTTACTGCTTGTGATTGGTCGCCCATCAGTTGCCCAGATAAGAATGTTGATAGTAAGTTAGAACATCTTACCCACAACATCTTGGCGATCATCGACGAACTTGCCCCTCTGAAACAGTTCACACTGAAGAAGAAATGTCTCCCTCCTTGGGTGGATGTCGAGCTGAAAGAACTTTATAATCAGCGTGATGCTGTTCGACGGCGCTACAAACGGACTCGGGACAATAAGTTGTGGCAGGAGTTCCAGTCTCTCGCAGCTCAAGCAGAACAGCGCACAGTTGAAATGCGAGAGGCTTTTATTCAGAGCAGAATCTTTGACGCTCTGGATAATAACAAAAATATCTGGAAAGAACTTCGACACCTTGGACTGTTACCAAAGGCTAAAGAGGAGCTGCATGGCTTCACTCCGGATGAATTAAACATCCACTTTGCTGGGGTCTCTGTCTCTCAAACGGAGCATGACGAAAATCTAGATAACATCTTATCGACGGCCAGCGATGATGGCTTCACTTTTCGTGAAGTTACCTTCTCGGACGTTGTTCTGGCCGTTGCTCATTTCTCGTCACAGGCAAAGGGCGAAGACGGAATACCCCAAAATGTCATCGCAAAGTCTCTTCCGGTTTTGGGCCATCATTTGGCTAAGATTTTCAACTCTTCTCTGTCTAGTGGGGTTTTTCCCGGGACCTGGAAGAAGGCTCATCTGGTGCCTCTAAAGAAGACGGCAATTCCATCTGCCGTCTCAGACTTCCGTCCAATAGCCCTATTGAGTTTTCTCTCCAAGGTCTTGGAAAAGATCATCCACGAGCAGATTTCAGAGTTCATATCATCCAAGAAAATCCTTGATCCACGTCAAACTGGCTTTCGACAGCATCATAGTACGCAAACAGCACTACTGAGTCTGTCAGAGGAGATTCGTGATGGTATTAATAGCAAGAAACAGCTGCTTACCATACTCCTAATGTTTGATTTCAGTAAGGCGTTCGACACTATTTCGCCCTCTAAATTACTTCGTAAGCTGATCAGAATGGGGTTTTCTAGGTCCATAGTCCTGTGGATCAAGTCATATATTACAGGTCGTAACCAGCGAGTGGTTACAAAATCTAATGGGGAATCTGATTGGTACACAACCAATCTTGGCGTTCCACAGGGCTCGGTTCTTGGGCCCCTTCTGTTCAGCCTTTATATTAATGATCTTGGAGACATACTAGCTGCTTTCAAAAATCCCCAGGGTGAATTATCGGAAGGTGTCGAGCATTTGCTTTATGCTGATGATTTACAAACCTATACGCAGGTTGCGAGAGACGATCTTCAGATAGGCATTGATCGCCTGTCAACTGTGGCGCGAGCAGTGTCGGCTTGGGCTTCTGAAAATGCCCTTCACCTTAATGTCGGGAAGACTAAAGCTATAATTTTTGGGTCGGACTACAATATTAATAAATTGCAGGAATTGCACCTTCCAGGCATTGAGGTGCAGAATAACGTTTTTATTCCCTTTGCCGATACTGTAACTAACCTCGGTGTTGTTATGGATTCTAAATTAACATGGAAACCGCAAGTGGATGCAGTTAGTCGGAAGGTTAACAGAGCCTTATATGGACTCAGATCTTTTAGATCCTGCACCACCGAAGCGTTACGCAAACAGCTCGCAGGTGCTCTTGTTGTCTCTCACTTAGATTATTGCTCTCTTGTATACCTCGACGTATCAGATGAGCTGCAGACCAGGCTTCAAAGGTTGCAAAATTCCTGTGTGAGATATATATGTGGTGTTAGAAAGGATGAGCATGTCTCTCCCTACAGGAGGAAACTGGGCTGGTTGACTGTGGAGATAAGAAGGGAGTATTTTGCGGCGGTAATGCTTTATAAAGCAGTTGTCATGGGACAGCCTCCGTACCTTGCGGCCCTTTTTGAACAAAATCAGTCTAGAACCTCAGGTAGGGATCCCAAGGAAATAAAAATTCCAGGGTCGCGTACTGATGTTGGCCTGTACTCCTTCAGAGCCCAAGGTGCTCGCCTCTGGAATTCGCTCCCCCGCGCTATTAGGCATCTTCCGTCTCTAAATAAATTTAAAACGGCAATACGTCGGCATATTATTGAAACCTGCGACGAACGAAATGTGTTCTGTGATAAAAATTAACTGTGTTATACTGCTAAGTAATTAATTAATTAAGGTATATTGTGACGTGATAGTTAAGACTACTGACATAAACTGTGCATTTATAATAAGCCTATGTGATGAAATCTAACGATGAATCTGTGATATGGATACAAATTTAATTTAATGTATCGCAACTATGTATATTTGATGTATATTTTTGACTTGTGCAAAATAAATCTTAATCTATCTATCTATCTATCTATCTATAAATCGAAATTTTGTACACAACTTTTGTGATTTATTGTATCATTGGCAGATTTTGACAGTAATATTTTCAAAAATTTAGGGAGCATTCGCAGTAGCGCGTACCGCACGGGTATTGTTAAAAAAATAGTTTAAGTGACATTAAACTTTGTCTGAAACAATGTTTTATTAAATATTAAACAATTAAAGACTCATGGAATGTAAAAAAACCTCTTGTTAGGCCGTTTTCGTGATGCTTATGCACGGGTACCCGTGCGGTATGAGCTACTGAGAATGAGCCCTTACTATATGACTCTAAAATGTTTTAATATTTTCTTAAATGTTTCAATACACTTAGAATATGTTGAAGATTATTCGGTTAAAGTTTGAATAAAAAATATTAAAACCTCGCGAACTACGA
Source organism: Gastracanthus pulcherrimus (assembly GCA_949152435.1). Lineage (NCBI taxonomy): Eukaryota > Metazoa > Arthropoda > Insecta > Hymenoptera > Pteromalidae > Gastracanthus > Gastracanthus pulcherrimus. The sequence goes on along the minus strand of OX424572.1, from coordinate 175,845,569 downwards.
GTTGAAGAGAATAATGAATTGAATTCTTTTTAAATTAAAAATTGCGTTTTTCTTAAATAATTAGAACAGAACAGAATATCACAATTTTGTTTTAAAACAAAAAGATGCCCAATAAAATTTTCTATGTGTATCAATTGTCAATTTGATAAAAATTCTCTCCTTGGACAATACTTTTACGCGTTTTCGAGCGCTAGTTCCCTTATTGCATCCGGCCCTTGAATTAGGCTCTTACACGTCTGACGTTACGACCCCACGTGACCGAATGCTGGTAGTACAACATTCAAAATTGCGCTGATTTCTTTTTATTAATATAAAATCAACGCAATCATTTTTGAGTATCAAAAGATATGCCAAAAATACATATTTTGCTACGTTACTAATTTAATGTTAAGCACAGTTAATTCGCTACCTAAAAATATTGTTTATTTTGAACAAAATAACCGTTGGAAAAGTTCAATACGATGCTTAGAACTCTCAAAATCCCGCTTATAATCAAATAAATTTCGAAGCGCGATGCCGTAGAGCAGGCAATGATGGAACGAGAGCACGGAGGGTAGGTAACAATAACTACCGCAGTGTGCTTCGAAAGAGCGATTTCTCCATTCGAGCATCGAATAAAAATCCAGGCCCGCAGAGACACAAATCCTGCGGCTCGAGTGCAACAAAGGCAGCAGCAGCAGCAGCGCCGTAAAAAAGGAAGAGCGCCGACCCACATTTTCCAGGGGGTGGGGATAAATGTACCGACAGGTAATTTTGCAGATGGATAATAATGCCGAATTTATTTTACCGAAGGGTAAATTTACCGAAAGGTCAAATGTGCCAATAAGTAAAGTAATCGATTAACAATAGTGCCGATAAAAAAAGTTCCGATGGGCAAAGATGCCGATGGAGAAAAATGCCGAAGTTACAAATGCCAAAATGTTGAATAGCAACGGGTAAAAACTAAGAATATCGATTATTGAAAAGAAACAACCTAGCGACAATTAACACATTATTATTATAATACAGGCGCATATTCTAATGAAAGCACTTTTTTGTCCAAATTTTCGCTTTCGGCAGTTTTAAATTTCGGCATTTTCTTTTTTGGAATTCTTGTTTTCGGCATTTTTATCTTTCGGCATATCTATCCATAGGCAATGATTTATTCGGTAATTTCAACCATTCGGTAAATTTATCCTTCTGTAAATTTATCTTTCGGTATATTTATCCTCACCTACTATATACGAGATCCACTATATAGACTCAGCGGGCGCAAAAACTGCCGTGCATCGCGGCGCGTGCGCTGCACCCGTATTATTATTATTGTTATTATTATTATTATGCGCTGGCAGGCAGTGGAGCGCGCGCAAAACACCTGACGAAAATAACAGAGGGAAGAAACGAGCAGGGCAAGAGAAAAGAAAATAAAGCTCTGTCCTTCTCCGAAGATCGGCCGCGGCTGCATGCGAAGACGTATAATGACCCCGTGCGTCAATTTCGTGTATAGCTATATATAGATATACACACGCGCGCTCGTTATTGCCTTCCTTTTTTTAGCCCGCGTAAAGACCTACATGTGCAAGCTGCAGCCGCACGGCAGCGGCGCGCGGACGAATGATGCTGCGCGCGCGCCCGCCGATGACGACGATGAAGGAGTATACGGCGTGCAGCAGGCGCGCGCTGCCGCGGTAGCGTGGTGTGGGTTGCGCCGCGTTCTTGTTGCCGTTGGAGCGCGCGGAGCGTGTGCCGGGCAGCACGCCGCTGATTTTCTGAGGGCTCGCGGTATACCTGTGCATGAGAGAGAGAGAGAGAGAGAGAGAGACATGTGGCACGCTCCAGGTGGCGATGAATCTTCCGCGTGCGGCCACGAGCTGCGGATCCGAAGAAAAAAGCGGCCGCCGCGCTGCCACCCGGCCCCGGACTCAAACGAGGAGGAGAGGGTAAATAAGAAAGATTAACGCATGGAATACATAAAGAAAAGAGGAGTGAGAGAGAGAGAGAGAGAGAGAGAAATCGTAATCTACGGTCTGCCGAGCCCAATGGAGCAGGTGTTAGGGGAAGGCGAACGCACGCCCGGCGCGCGCCAGAGGGAAGTTAATACAGTTGTCGTAAAAAGTCACCTTTTTCCAGAGAATCTCTGCGGCTTTTAACGATGTATTAATGAGAGTATATACGGTTTCAATGTATGCTTGTAATTTAAAAGCCATTAACGCTCTCAGATTTCAGATACTTATGTTAAATATTTGTCTTTACTTGTAAAATATTCAGAAAAACTAAAAAACGTAAAATAAATATCATTTTGTATTAAAAACATTATAATCATGATAAGTTTGCGTCTTATGTTGTGTTTAATTTTTCTACGTAAAATCTTTTGGAGCTGAGATTTATGAAATTTGTTCTATCTTGCGCAGATTTAAAGAAAAACAAACTTTTGCAGCGGAGTGTAATGCGAGCAGGACCTAAATGCAAGCAGGCCCTCTTCTTAAAGGTAAAGAGGAGGATGAGGAGGAGGAGAAGGAGCACTACGCAGCAGCAGCAGCAGCAGCAGCAGCAGCAGCAGGAGGAGTCTCGGGTATAGTATAGACGCGCGCGCGCGCGCGTCCGAGTGATATTCGGGGGGCTGCTGGTTGAGCCGCGCAAGTTCGGGCAACATCTGTCCGGCAGGTGCGTCGGTATACTGCGCCTCGCCGTCTCGCCGAGGATCTATAGGCATGTATTCGCGTCGCTTTTTAAGGGGTCTTTGTGCTGCTTTGCGCTGCTGCTGCTGCTGCTGCTGCTGCTCCTGCTGCTGCTGCTCGGGCGCATCGACCGAGCGGGGCGCTTTATGCGCCCTAGTGCACGCCTCGCAATCCACATGACCCTTCTTCTGTCTCTCTCTCACTCCTGATTCCCCGGCAACGCTTTGCCTCGTACATAATCCTGTCTCGTGGGCTGGCTTAGTGTTGTACGTCAAGGTAGGTCCGCAAAATTGTACGGGTGCCTGTGCAACGAGGTGCATCCTTTTAGATGCCGATACACAAACTTTGCAGCCCTGGCTGTAGGATGCAGTCAGTACTCTTGTTTAGCGCTTCTTTTTCAGACAGCTACATTTATGACACGATTCAGCGTCTACACTGAATGATTCAATGTATAAATTATAATTTAACGTATTTATTATGCCTGTTGGTCAGCGATTGGTAAGTTTTTGCAAAGCTATTAAAGCGCGATTGACCTGGTTTTAGTTAAGTTAATATGAATATAAAACTTCTAGTTTTAAGATTAATTTTTATTCTAATTTATTTTATCATATCCGGCTATTCATTTATAACCATTTCTTTAGCATTACCGTGCTCTACCACTACTCGACCACCACTATCCGGTTATAAAGATAAACATCAAATTAATTCCGTTGACTATACAATTAATGTATACAATTACAATTTTTCAGTAAATGATTTCAGAGGCTAAGGATAAGTCTCATCATTATGACTCGACTCGTTTTATAGGGTATAATGAAATGTGCATTGTTATTTTTGCTGCTCCACAAGTGCGCAAAGTTTTGGCTAAATTGATAAGTAACGTCAACTGATGTTTACATATTACAATTTACGTAATTGGTTCATTCATTATCAAATCGCGGGTTTTCTGATCAAGAATCATAACATAAACAAACTTGTTAAGAATGATACATTTATTTATGTGGAATTGGATAATGCTAATAAAAATTTTTTAGAAACAATGATATAGGTTTATAATTAATATTTTGCAATAATATTATTTTTTACTCTAATATCTAATTGCCAATTGTTAACAATTGTAACTCTGATAATAAATTATTTTAAATGCCCTTTTAATCCATTTTAATATGTTTAGCGCGAATAAATAATGAGATGAACCGGTAAATTAATAATCATATTAGTAATTCATACGTATGGTTTATTACTTATACATTCAAGTAAATTATCCTCATTATATATTAAATATACCTTTTAAAATTATTGTTTTATTTTCGAAATCTCTTCACTTGAAAGTGAATTATAAATATATAATTGACAATATCGATTTGGAATTATCATGTTCAGGGCTTGAATTAACAAAAGTAATTGTTTCAAATTATTTGTTTATCTTAACGCTTATAACTTATGCTATGGATTATTCATTTTTTTAAAAAACACGATCATATTTTTTCAGTTTCATTAAATATTACAATCGATAACACAATCATTAAATGTTCAAATGATAAGAGAAAGAAGTTAATAAACTCATACGTATGTTAAATTGTATAATTTATCGTTGTAAAAGCGCATAAATACTTAATTTTCCCTGATTAACTAGCATTTCGCCATCTTTGCGTACGATAATTATTTAATTACGTGCGTCATAACAAATTTGCAATTCTAATGCTAACAGTATACTTGGTTTAGTTGATTAAGCATATACTTTTTAAACGTGTGAGAAAGGAAGGGAATAGGGATGTTACGAAGTGCTACTGTATTCGAGCACAGTAATGATGGATTGCTGGTATATACTTTGCGACGCGAGGATCGTTGTGCGGGAGCGAAGGACGCGTGCGGCTCGTTGTTCCTTTTATTATCTAAGCGATTTATCTCGATAAAAATCGCATTTCCGATGGTAATCGAGCAAAGCACTTGTAAGTTTATGCATATACACTTGCAGCACGAGCGTCATTATAGTTATGTAATTACAGACATCACGTTTATCATTTACAATTGTAATAACAATCACGACTTTTATTCTTAAAAACGTTTTACAATGCTTGTAATTAAGGACTATCAATAAAAGAAGCTAAATGTTATTACGTTGTTTCTGTTTTATTCTTAACCGTGTATATGTAGTTTTGCATAATAAATTATGCGAGATTTGAAGTTTCCTTTATGTTAATACGATTTGCATGAACGGTTAATTATATTAACAGCAGAGTGATGTACAATGTATTTCGCAAATTATGAATTAATCATACACCAACATTTAATGTACACTCAACGTGCAGATTTAGATATCTTATGTCTATCGTTTCAATTTATTTTACATCCAGCATTTGAACAAAGATGCATATAGATCTAGTCCCTCTTGGATTTCATCAAATTGACGAATACATTCTATTTCGGATTTTGTATCGTTCGAATTTTTATATTTGTATAGTTCCGTAATAAAGTTTTGGTTGCTTAATCTTGATTTTGAGATAAATTTTGTGTCAAGTTCTTATTATATAACTTAACTTGATCAATAAATAAATAATATGTATTAAAAGTTGAACAATTAGAGAGTATGATGCGGAGTTAAGAGTAGTTTTACATTGCAGAATACAATAGAATTTATCATTTCCTCGAACACAAATCAAGGACAAGAGGCTCTGCTCAAACTGCATCTCGATTCGCACATTACTTGGAACAATCAGTTGTAGTTCGAATTATTACGCTTTCACTTCACGAATTTTGTCATAATTTGTTCAGTCGACGTGCGAATATCGCCCACGCGATTCTAGCCAACCGTTATACTAGACGCTCACACTTTCCTGAACAACAGTATCTACAATGCAACCCGCCCACCTCGCAGGCCTCGCGCTTTCTATAATAATTCAATTTTCATTTTCTCACACCCGCTAGGACGCGACGCGACGCAACGCAATGCACGACGCCGCGCGCGCGATAAAGCTATTATTAATACAGATTGTATCCATGTGCAATCTGCACAGTACCTATATATAGAGCTCGCAGATATAATCGCGTGGCTGCAATGGTAGGCGCAGCGTCGGCGGCGACATCCCTACAGGATTAAAAAGTTTCGAAAGAATGGAGAGCACGGAGCAAAGTCTGCGGGTATATACACCTTTGGCGCACATCTAGCAGCTCGATGAGAGCCCCGGAGACTTCCGGTCGGTGAAAGTCGGCCGGCGGCGGCGAACGCAGTGTTTATAAAGTATAAAGCGCGTGGGCCGCTCTCTTCCATAAAATACATACCTTACCGCCTCTCTAGCGACGGCTAGACGCCGCTGAGACTGCGTCCTTATACGAGGGTAGTTCAATAAGTCTTTAGAATAAAGTATAAAAACAATTTTTTTTGGGTAAATTTTTTTTTATTTTTCAACATAATCTCCTTGGAGCTCTATACACTTGGTCAATCGCTTTTTAAGTTTTTTTAATCCTTCAGAAAAGTGCGTTTTCGGAAGTTCCTAAAAATAAGCACTTACAGAGGCAATGACGTCTTCGTTGTCCGTAAATCTCTGTCCACCGAGCCATTTTTTCAAGTTTGGAAATAAGAAAAAGTCACTGGGGGCTAAATCTGGTGAATACGGTGGGTGTTCGACCAATTCGAATTTTAGTTCTTCAATTTTAGCCATTGAAACGAAGCATGTGTGAACTCGGGCGTTGTCGTGATGAAAGAGAATTTTTTTTCTCGCCAAATGTGGTCGTTTTTTTTAAATTTCTTCTTTCAGCTGCTCTAATAATGATGCATAATACTCACCAGTAATTGTTTTACCCTTTTCCAAGTAGTCAATAAGTATAATTCCACGTGCATCCCAAAAAACTGTAGCCATAACCTTACCAGCTGACTTTACGGTCTTTGCCTTCTTTGGAGCTGGTTCGCCTGTGGAAATCCACTGTTTGGATTGTTCCTTTGTCTCAGGAGTGTAGTGGTGTATCCATGTTTCATCCACAGTCACAAATCGACGAAAAAATTCCTCAGGATTCCGACTTATGCGCGCCAAAAGAGCCTCAGAGGCGACCACTCTATTGCGTTTATTCTCAGCTGAGAGCAAACGCGGCACCCATCTTGCCGATAGCTTTTTCATGCCTAATTTTATATGTAGAATTGAAACAACTGCACCTATAGATATCCTTGTGGCCTCAGCTAACTCACGCACTTTTAATCTTCTATCCTTCAACACCATATCGTGGATTTTATTGATGATTTCGGGAGTAGTTGCTTCTACGGGTCTTCCTGAACGTGGTTCGTCACTTATTGATGTACGACCACGCTTAAATTCATTTACCCAGTTATAAACCGTTGCTAAGGCAGGGGCAGATGTGCCATGAACTGAGTCCAATTCATTTTTTATCTCGTATGGAGTTAAACCCTTTAAATGAAAATGTTTAATTACCGCTCTGAACTCGTTTTTTTCCATTTTTCTTATCAAGCAATTTTTTTATTTCAATTGGTTATAAAAACACGTAAACTCAGAAGATGTGGACTGTGACTGCACCATATATCTAGTCGGGAGTGGTGCTGACTGAAAACAGATGATTTGGAGCGATTCGCGCGCCATCTGTTGGTCATTCTAAAGACTTATTGAACTACCCTCGTACCTTAACCTCACCCCATCTCTCTCTCTTTCTCTGTTTCTCTCTCTCTCGTTCTCTCTCTCTCTCTCTCTCTCTCTCTCTCTCTCTCTCTCTCTCTCTCTCTCTCTCTCTCTCTCTTTCTATTATATGCATGTATAGGTATAGACGCTAGGTGTGCAACCTATACCCGAAGAGAAGATCTCCCCGTAGAAAAGAGAGAGGGAATTGCGTCGCGCACCGACGACGAGAAAATGAAAGCGTTCCCCGATTATTCGCATACTTAATATTGTTTTAAAGATAAATAACCAATTAAATGATAAATTAAAAGTATTTATCAACTATAGAGAAATATGAATGTTTTTATTTACACAACAAATCATTCGTCAATTAAAATATTACTATAGTACGGATTCGTTTAATGGATTTGACAGGTTTTATTTCTACATAATGTTTCACTCATTAAGTATGCATTTATACAATTAAATAAATGAGTTAACCCGTTAAGGGGAGGATAAAAAATTACATTTTTTGTATTTATGTGAATACTATTTTAAATTAAAGAAAGAGCCAATTCTAGTTTTTACCGATAAAAAAGTTAGAAGTTAGTTTTCCTTAAAATTATCTGGATGATACGTATGCTATTCTGGAGTTATTAGAGTTATTTCAAAGTTTCTTGTTATAAATACTTGATAATATCTGCAATTGTACCGTTGTAAAACATAAAAATCTTGCTCCTATGTGATACAAGATATTACCATTGTCAATACTATATTTATTGCTAAAAATTTTGCGAAACCTACAACGGTAATTTGACTCCTTTTATCATATATTAAAACTTTTACGGTTTACTTTTTCGTTAAAAATTTTTTATCTTTATTTGTCGGAGTACAAACCAATCTTTAAAAAAATTTACTAGTGGTTTTTAAAATATTGGTTTGCTTTCTGAAAAACAATGATAACAAATTTTTTTTTAATGAAACAATAAATCGTTAAAGTTTTGGTAAATGTCATAAGGAGTCAAATCAGTCTCAGGCAGAAAATTTTTGTGATCTAGAAACGTGCACGCCGCAAAGTTTTCGCAATAAATATAGTATTGACAATAGTAATATTGTATCGCGTAGGAGCAAGATTTTAAGGTTTTGTAATGTTAAAATTACAGATTTTATCAAGTATTTGTAGTAAAAAGTTTTTCATTGTGGTTTTTTATGAAATTCATTTTAATTGTGAACTCAAATTTTAACTCAAGTAAATGTTATTCCTTACAAATAGGATTGGAAAATAATACATACAAAATATATCGATTAACCAAAAAATGCTCTACGATCTTCTCTTATTTTGAAAATATTAAATAAATTTTTTTTACAAGTTATTGGAGTAAACGCACATTTTTGTGATAAAAACAGGGGTTTTTAAAAATTGTTCTTTAGGCACACCTATTAGACAAAATCTATTTTAAATAATTCAAGAAAATTTGTAACTATGAATGAATAAAAGTTAACACTTTTGACTATGTTTAAACTCAATTTATAGTCTGAATTAAATAAAACATTTTTTGAACCTATGTAAAAGTATAGCATAGATTATGAAAAAATATTTAAATTGTATAAAATCTTAAAAAGTTTTTGTATATCCAATTACATTTTTTTCAATTGTCAATAATAAATATTGCAACAGTATAATTGTTGAATAATTTTTATTACTTCTAAATTAGTTGAATATAATGTATACTACTTTTACAAAAAAAAATTTTTCGTATTTTTGTAACTATGTTCGAGTTTATGAACAACGCGGATTTATTCATTAATTACAAAAATATCATAAAAATGATGAAGCGGTATAAAACAAAAACGAATCGGCGATTCTTAATTTTCTTTTTATTTCAAACTTTATCAAAAAATAAAAAAGAGCTTTGAATGGCTAGACTCTTTTGCAGAAAGTCACAATAAAAATTTATTAGTATGAATAAACCTTCAATTTAGTAAAATGGTATGGAAGGTACATTTGAATACATGAAGTAGAACGAGTCCGATGAGGTCAGACATATATGCGAATATATAGTTTTCCATATTACTTAGCTAACTTACATCGTACAAACTGTTTAGAACATAGATTCGTCGAATAATTATTTGACTCTAATTATCTAACTCTCTCTCTCTCTCTCTCTCTCTCTCTCTCTCTCTCTCTCTCTCTCTCTCTCTCTCCCTCTCTCTCTCTCTCTCTCTCTTCATGAGATAACTTTTCAGGGAAGCTATTTATTCTCTATAAAAAATATATATTTAATTGTCAACCGGATATAAAAGATGTTTTTGTTCCAGAAATTTGTCTGCTTATTGTACATAAAATATAAATATGTATATGTTGAAGAGTGAAAATTCAAATACTTAGGCAACATCAGTTATAGTTGGTACTGACAAACAAGAGAAGTAAAGAGATAATACAATGTATATATAATTTTGTAGATATACGTACATGTGCGATATCATAGAATAGTTATTTTCAACAAGTGAACTTTCTGTCAACTTTATATACAATGCGTATGTCAGCGCAGCCGTTCTGCCCTTATTGTGTATAGATGTAAAGAAGATAATATATACTACTATATGGAGTATTGTTTGCAAAATATTATGCTAAGTATACTGATCTCTTCCTTATTTATAATATTATAACTGTAAAAAAATATAAATATTTCATATTGCGAATTTGTTCTTGTTTATTTGATAAATTTGCCCGCAAGTAGTGCCACTTTCCTGTCCTACACGAATACGCGAGGTATCTTTGCAGCTTTTAATTACGTTAACAGGCAGTACAAACAAAATTAAAATACCAGAAATATTGGGATTGATTTTTTATTGGAATAAAACCTGGATGTATACATTAAATAGTATTGAATGTGAATAACTTATAATTTTTTTTTAAATTGTTTCAATAAAAATATATATTTTATTCAATAATTAAAATTTAATAAAAATGAAGCAAATTACATAGACTCTTTCGATAATTATAACATATTATATTTATTGTTTATAAAAATGACTAATAAAATAACTAGAAGTATTTTTCATTTATTATTTTATTATATAAGATTACAAAAATAGAGAAAGTAACATATAATATCATACCCACATGCTACACAATGATAATATAAAACAATAAACCTGTACACCACAAATTATGTTCTTATCAGTGTTTATGAATGTGATAGAAACATATTTTCTTTATATTAGTAGTGAAACGAATTTCTATAAAATATAAGTTTTTTTACAAAAATATACGGTTATTGCTAAAACGGAAATTGTTATGGTTACAAAAATGAACTATTTATTGTTTTAACAGGATGCATGTATATCATATTGTATTTTGATCAACAGATTAGAACTGTTATTTTATTGATTTGATATATCATACTTAATTTGAATATTATAGATGTGTAACATAAATAATATAAATATAATTTTTGAATAACAATTAAATTAATAAACAGTTAAACAATGAAAGCTTATGTAATTAATTATTATATATACTTTTATTATCATTGCTGACAGCGGAAATGGTATCAAGTGTGATAGTCAAAAATTATATTTTGATATAGTTTATCGTATGGTGCTAATACTGTTTTATTCAAATTTTTGAGAATTTGAAATACCTTTATAGCATAATGCATTCATGTACCTATCATTATCAAGTTGTAATTAATGAGGAGTACATGTGCATCTTATGAAAGTACATTCATTTAATTAAAAATTATACCGGAAACATTCGATCCATATTACTTTATCTGATCTTTTTTGTACTAATTAGTATAAAAGATTTTAGCAGCTGCATTATTCAACAGCTTGAGAAAAAAAATCGTGTGAATCCAAGAAAGCTTCGCATTATAGACTGCCGTTTAAAATAATATTATACCCAAAGGAAGCACATAATAAGGAAAATCAAGGTGCGATTTAGAAATTTTATCATTTTATGACTTTTACTGGATGGTTTTTATGAGAGCTGTCGTAAAAAATTAACATATAATTTAAATATTTCACCTATTATATTATGTATGCACCAATCTGTGAAGTAGGTACATTTATTTATAAAATGTTTAGTAAATTTTATTTCTTATTGATATTGAACGCGCAATATTACAAAATTGATGTATTTACAGATTTGCGTAATTATACTATAATTTCATTAATAATATAAATTTAAAAAGTATTCATACTTATACTGATAGTAATCACGATTTATAATAATGGTATATATATTTATACTGAAATTTAATGGAAATTATTATTACTATTTACTGAATTTATAATTTTATTAAATTACAGATAGTATTCAATTAATGCCTTAGTGTATTATTAAGAACTTTACAAACGTATTAAAAGAATACCAAGTAGCAGCAAAGTGAAACATAATTTCTTTACTTTTCGAAATGAATGAACCTGTAAACACTCGAGGCTGCGGTAATATATTATACAATGGAATAAAGTGCCATAACGCCGGTAACATCTCCAAAGCAATCACGGACGGATATCCCGACCTCATAAATTTTTTGATACCAAAGGTACACATGTATCAACCAAAGTCCCGATAACGTCACGTAACGTCGTCAGGCCCATCATACAGGCTTCGGCTCAAAGCCTAAGCGTCTTTTATGCGCCCGGATAAAAGGAGATAAAGAGGGAAGCGTGTAAGAGAGACAGAAGAGAAATGTTTGTTGCGTCATATAACAAGAACTTGTCCCGGTGATGCGAGCATCCTTTGAAAAATCAACGAGTGTATACATATGTCCTATATACCAGTAAAGCCTTCATAAAGACTCGCTTGCTCCCTTTGCCGAGGCTGCAGCGGGTCTTTGGCGCTTATGAATTTTATTACGCCTAGGCTCGATATTTAAAAGTATTAAGCATAGAATTGGGGATAACAATAGACAATTACTGAGTAGGTTAGCAATTGAAGAAAATAGAATCTATGATTGAGTAATTAAAAGCTTTCTTCTAATATCCTAGTATAATGTGCATTTCTGGAACGAATTAAACTAAGAATTTGCATAATAATAGGCGATAGTCCTATTTACAAGTACATTTTTTATAAAAAAAATTTTTAACACGATGACTTACTTTGGCTAATACAAAAATATGGAATATAATGCATTTTAACGATATACAAATTTCATTCAAAATTTAGAAAAATATAATTATAGTCATAAAAATTATTTTAAGAAAATTATTATGATCTAAAAATTAAATTTGCCTGGTACAGTTATTTAAGTTACTTTAAGCATTTAAAGCTACACATCATGTTTCCTGAAAATTTTGCCATGTAGGTGCGAATTCAGCCAAATTTAAAATAATTACAACACTTAAGGCTTACACGATATTTACAAGGATAAACGCATTTATATCTCAAGTTACTATATAATAGGAAGAACGAACGCTGATTTTGAGTGTATTGCTTTTTTTTCCAAGCAAGGCCAACGACGCCGAGCCACGCGAGTACGCTGTTTGCTCGCTCGGTTTCTTCGTGGATTACAAAGAGCCGAACCGGGCAAAAAAAGAGGAGAGAGAGAGAGAGTGAGACGAGACTAAGGGGCGACGGGTCAAAAGGAGCGAGACGGCGAGAAAGCTCGCGCGCGGAGAGAAAAGAAGGAAGGAAAAAAAGGAGTGCGCTGCGCAGAAGAGAAGCAGAAGAAGGATGCCGGATAGAGAGAGGTAGGAAGGAAGGGGAAGAAGAAGGTTAGGAGTTCGGGCGCAACATCTGCCGGGTGCAAGAATCTCGAACACCTGCCGTCTGGTAGTCGCGTGCTCCGCGCGGCGCACTGCTATACCGTACTATACTATACTACCCCGAGACACACTGCAGGGCCACGAAAGCCCGCGCCGCGCAGAAGAATACCTATATGTAGCCGTGCGTGTGTGTATAAGAATATACGCACGGGAGGAAAAAGTAAGAGCCGGCGCGAGACGCGACGGCTGTACCAGGCAGAGAGAAAGAGAAAGAGCGAGAGAACGATTCACGAAAAAGCCGGAGAGCTGCCGTAAGGTTGTTGTACTGGCACTATACCGACTATCTCAAAAGTAAATCATTCATGAAGAAAACCGAAATGTCAATAACTCAGAAAGAGATATTAGAGGAAATTAAGTTGGTTATTTTTACAACTTTTCCACTGTTTGAACACTGAGCAAAGTGTTAATAAAAGCATTATTTAGCTAGCTAACAAGGAGAGTGTCATACTTTTGGGAAACGAATTTTGATGAGGCTTTGGAAGATGTTTTCTGGTACCCAGAAATCAAGCCTAGGAGCTGTAGTTTGTGCTATTGGGTCCTCATATTCGAGATGCAAGCTATTTTATTTAGAATTTAAGTTATTTTAGTGAAAGAAGGTACCTCCTCTTGTGTTAATAACTGTGCATGTATTAAAGACTAGAAAAGAGCTTTATTTGAAGCTTTGTTTCATTTAAAAATATTAATCTGGTGTAAAATTATTAACAATTGACGAAGGAAAATATATGAAAAATCAACGTATTTTAAACAGTTCAATTTTAGTTTAACTATGTATAGCAACATAAGAAGATGGTTTTGAAAATAAATTAATAATTATATGTATTTCGGGGGTTCTCTTTTATAGGATTTTATAATTATTAATTTATTTTCAAAACCATCTTCTTATGTTGCTATACATAGTTAATCTAATATTGAACTGTTTGAAATACGTTGATTTCTCATACATTTAATTTATTCATTAAGAACTAATATAAAATAGAAAGTCTGCATATAATAGTTATAAGAAGTAATTGACTATTTGACTTGTAAATATTTTATAGCAACACTAATTGCACATATAATAATTGAGTTATTTTGCTAACCTAATTCATAATTTTTAAATACATACCTAATTATTTATTGCTGATATTTTTCTTTTATTCTTATTGCTTTCTGAAAAACAAAATATGTCATATCTCTAACTTGTAGTATTTAAATTTTTAATTACCCCATTTGCGTTTTGCTAAACAAGTAATTATGTTCTTAGATTTATGTTTATTTCAACCACGGGTAGGTAAAAACGGTTCCTTAATACCCCACCGAATATTCGTGGTTGACTGACTTTTGACACGTAAGGTACATACAGTGTACAAGCTCAAGGTGCATACGCTCGCTACGCTATATCTATGTACCCCTGAAACTGTTCTTCTCCTCCTCTGTTTTTCGTGAGTTATGTACCCCGGGGGCCCGCAAAAAGCAAGCGCCTTCCTTCAATGGCCCTGCGGACTGCTTCCGCAGCTCGACGTAGCTATACCTATAAGTAGTTATACGCACGGCAGAAAGAGATCAGAGTGCTGTGCTCTTCTCCCGCGCACAATTTTATTGTGTATCGAGAGATTTTTCTGCCTGCCTGCGGGGAAACTCTTGAGATGTGTGGGATGGCTGCGCCCGATTTTCCACGCTGTAAGAGTAGGAAGAAGCCGCAAAAGGAAAGAAAAGAGAGGCATAGAATGAGAGCCGGGCCATAGAGAGAAGAAAAGCGCGAAGTCATCGGTGGCGCGTGGAGTATATCCGCTACTACGAGAATAGAGGAAGGAGAAGCGAGTTTCTTTGGCAATTTGAGGGAAACTTCATCGTTATACATTGTACAGAGGGGAAATGAAAAGGTCCCATACGCCATCAGTCGCGCGCGCGCGTAGACCATTCGACTCGACGATGCGAGACCATTGCTTCTATTCATTCGAGGGCTTTTCTCGAGGTTTGTCGGCAGGCAGGGAGGGAGGGAGAGAAATGGAGATAGCGACAGGCGAGATGGCCCAGAGGATATATAAGGCGTCGAAAATTAACGCGGACCGCGCGGAGAGAAGCTGCTACCGTGGGCTGCGCACTGACTTAAAATCACATTAATGGCGCACGCTCGGCTGGATTTACGAGCTGTCGATCGACTCGCGCCACAGACACAGAAAGTGAGGCTCGCGCTTTACGATTACTGATTTATGCTATCCTATTACGGGGATCTTCTATGAATTGCTGGGTGTGAAGGAGGATTAGTTCGGCTGGTGTTATATATCTTGCGTAATCTGCTTTTATCGCGGGAAAATCTTGCTTATTGCGTCGATGGCAATTTTGATTGTTTCAACGATAGTGGGAGTCCGGATGGGAAAACAATTTAAGGTCATTTTATCGTTATCTTAAATATTCAAACAACAATCTTAGGTTAAAATAAACTATTACTGTCAGGCAGTACAGTATTTATTGTAGATAAAAGGCTTTTTTTCATATACATACCAGTATAATATAATAAGGGTTTTATATTATACCTAAATGTTTTGAAGGTAAATATTGTTTATATATTTCAATTTAAATGTTTGGATGTATAAAACAGCATAAATAATTTCTGTACTGTTAAATTGTCTTGAACATGTAATACGGAGATAGATGGCATTTTTGTATTTATAGTTCTAAAAAAATGATTTACCAACTTTAATTATGTACTTCTTTAGAATAATGTTTTCTGTTTAATTAATGTCAGGCTTCCAACGTTGGCCTTATTTTTCTCTTCGGCAAGGTGTTGTCGATAAGAAATTGCATTGTTCGCGCGAACACGCTAGAAGTAGGCTAGCAAAGCGCCGAGCGAGCTATGGCAGTTCCATTTGTCTGAATGCGATGCATCATTCTGTTGATGCTTGTTGACGCGCCGAAAATGCCGTGGGGCCCTCATTAACACGATTGTTTTTGCAATTCGTCATAAGGAGGACCGCGCCTTATAAATAATATAAATGGTACGAGTGCATATGGCACATGTGCGCGGTGGGCCTGCGTGTTTATTTTCTCGCGCGCGAAGTTGTTTACGCGTTAATGCAGTGCGCTCGTGGCGGGAATGTGTGTCGCATCCTTGCGCCGTTTGAAGTGAAAAGTAGTTCAGCTGAACCTAGACAGAGATCTTTTAGAAAATCGGCGCTCGATATAAAAACTCTCCGGTTCGTTTGCTCATTCGCTTTATTATTGGCACTGTTCATCTTGCAGTTGACATTTTTTAGTTCAATAATTAATGATTGAAACTGGTGGGATAGAAGTTCGATCATTAAAGAAGACTAAAAATTGATTCTTATGTTTATTATATTCACGTAAATACTACATTCTAGCTAGTATTAATTTAGTTCCCTGCAAAGATTTCAACAATTTTATAGGAATTCTAACGTACATATATTTTTAATTGCAATCAACTATAAAGAATTATGTTAAGTTGACTGCACTAGCATTATTGTCTAACTAGTTATGTACGTTTATGAAGGTCTTGTAAAGCTTTAAAATTATTGTAGTTATGGTACGTTAATATTTATTCCAAAATTTAACCAATATTTTTCACCTAAAACAGTCTATCTGATTAAAAATTATGAGTTGTTCTAGTCTTAATTTTTTAGAATATAAGCCAGATCACTGCAAATAAAATATGCTTCTATAGATTAATTTATTACATATTACTTCCTGTTGTAAGATAAAATTAAAAGTAATAGCTAGTCAGTTTGGACTCTATCAACTTATCACAATAATTTAAATCATCCAGGTATATGTTCTATCTAGATATTTTTGCATGCTCGGTCGTTGGTACTTTATTTTAATCATGTAATTATTATAAATTTAATAGTAATATATAATTTTTGCATTAAGACTTATCTAAATTTCAAATGTTGAACTTTTCGCGTATAATGAGTGATCGCGATGCATTGACGTTAACAATAATACACTCATAGCTTGAAAACAATGCAAGAGATAATCCTGCGTTGGCGTTCAACAATATCTATAGTAGTAAATAAACTTATATCACTATTACCTTGCCAAATTATAAAAAATTAATGACCAAATAAAACTTTACTTGTACAGCCGAATCACGGGGACTGACATACCTAGGATTAGAATTACGCGAGATCTGCAATGCTTTTATACACGGGGATTTCCTGGAGACTGAAATATTCGAGAAAATATTTCTATACCAAGTGCACATGCAGTCCCCAAGAATTTCGACCCGAGCCATTTCTGTATCCGTGACTCGATCAGTCTAATCGTGACAGTATTCGTTACTGAATATAAAAGTGAACGTAGCATAAATGAAATAAAATCTAAGATTACTATTTTAGTATTCCCATCGGTCGTAAGAATCTCGTATTGATATTAAAAATCAGCAAAAAGAAATTATTTCTATATTTTCTTGTATAATATCCAATGTACAGCTAGAATACCAATCATGCTAAAAAAAATTTTTAACGTGTAAAAGAGCAATGCATTGAATTTTTTCATTCATTTACAGGCAATAAAACAGAAAAAGTCCTCTTATTATATAGTATTCATTACTTCTACAACTCTGCTTGAATACAATTTTAAGCAACTAATCAAACTTCAAGTAAGACTTGAATTATCAACTCTTATCAGAAAAATTATTAAGAAGTTCCAAAACGTTCTTCATACCCTAACACTCTCCGTTTCCTTATTCACCCACTCTTCCACTTTCTCTCTGCTCGTGTCTGTTCGTCTGCTTCCTCCTCTCTTTCTCAGTTTACGCTCTCTTTTATTCAGCAGAGTGCAGGAGAGACTGCGTGTGTAAGTATTTTTAGCGACATTATTCAGGCCAGGTGGCACCGATTTAGCCGAGGGCAATGTATTATTGGGCGGTATATTATTGGTGAGCGGGGCGCGCGTCGCGTCTCAGTCGCGGCAACAACGCCAATCAGAGATGTCTCTCTCTCATTCTCTCTATTTCTTTCTCATTCTCTCTCTCTCTCTCTCTCTCTCTCTCTCTCTCTCTCTCTCTCTCTCTCTCTCTCTCTCTCTCACTCTGACTCGTTAACAGACGTGACTCAGAGTGATGCGTCCGTCGATACAATCTTGTATTTCTCACGTCTTAAAAAAGACGGATGGAAGCGACGCCCGCGTAACGCCGCGCCGCGACCGCCAGCGCCTTGTTACGACTGTGTTCTTATGACATCGGAATTCCCATTTCTTTCTTCATTTAGTTTCTCTCTCTCTCTCTCTCTCTCTCTCTCTCCCTCTCCCTGATTCTGTCTTTTTACGTTCGAGCTTGCTCGTGAAGTTTAATGAGACAGTCGCACGCTTTACGCCAATTATACACGCGAAACGAAGCGTGCGAGAGCGACGCCGTGGAATTCACTCCTGCGCAAAGACAAATTTCCGTGCGCCTGCGTTGGCGTGTATTAAGCTACTGTAAAATTTGAATATCTAAACGGAGAACAAATTTATTCGAAAGAGAGAGAGAGAGAGAGAGGAGGAAACGTGTCTACTTTTAGATAGCTTTTTAAATTCAGTCATCAACTTGTAACGGATATAATTCAATTTTTTTGCAATTAAATATCATCATTTAATGTCATTTGGCCAGGATTTAATTGAACAATTAATTAATTTATATCTATAATTTGTTTCATAATATTATAAAAACCTTTTTCAACAAGAGTAAATAAAAAAATTGAGTGCGTTCAAAATGTATAAAAACTTGGAATAGAAACAAGAAAGCACGTCTGCTGTGTGCAAATATACATAGTTGATTTGTACAAGATCAAATTACAGACATCTGAGCACATGAACCCGGAAACTTTTGCAGGATTCAGATGAATAAACAGACCAAGCTAATATTTACTACATTTAAAAAATCTTCAAACTTGGACAATCTCGTAATGTTTGGAAATTTGTGTTTTGCAAAAACATCCTTATTGATAAAAATGATCTTGATAAATATATTTATATTAAATAAGAACTTGTATAAATATTTTAAACAAATTTCTATTTTCCACTGAATATAATCATTGTTTATACTACTGCTTTCATAAACTTGTATAAAACGCTCGAATGTATCATTGGAATATGTATTTCTTCAGTCAGAAACCCGAAGTAAAGCTCGTGCATTCGTAACATCTGCCCTGAAAGGCTTCGTCATAGTATACACACAGGAAGGGTTGGCTATCCAGCTATAGCAAAGATTCCATTCGAAATGTGTGATCTCTCATGTCAACAAGACTAACACACACACATACACAGGCACAAAACTGTTCCGTGCGCCTGTGTGATAGTCGATTTGTACAAGATCAAATTTCGGACATTCGGAACCCCTTCGGATTTTTCGAAGGAGCAGACGTTGCAGCGTGCACGGGGAGCATTACATATAGGCGTAAGCGCGAGCCAACGAGGGAGAGAAAGAGAGAGAGAGAGAGAGAGAGAGAGGAATAGCAGCGCGAGCGTCGGCGCTACCTAATCCGACGCCCACGGCGGTGGCGGTGCGCGCGTGCGACGACGGATAGAGCCATTGTGGGCTATTTATGGTCTCGGCCGCTGATGTATTTAGAAAGTGCTTTATCTGGCCGACCCGGACTATGTGGGCATGACTCAACCGTCCGTGTAAACGGCATTAGCGTTCCCTTCCTTCCTGCTTCCTCGACGCACACACACACACACACACACATATACGCCCGCTGGTGTTATTGCCGTCGCTGCTGCTGCTGCTGCTGCTGCTGTCGCTCATATTCTAGACTTACGGTTATAATGCACGACGGCTGCGTAGGCTGCTTTTCAGCGTAGAGCCGCACACACGTGTATACGTAGGAATATTTCGTGGAAAGCCGAGACCCTTTAATTGCTCTCGCAATTAATGCGCACGTCCAGTGCACGAATTTAAGCTCTCGATCGGACTCAGGATATATGTACCTACCTTTAATCGGGAGCGCACTGGTGGCTCGTCACGCTCGTGTTAATCGGCAATATCTAGCGGAATTTATGACTCTAGCGGATAGAACGGGGAGCACAAACACTGCTTTTGTGTTGGTACCTGACAAGCGGGATGCAGCTCCGTGCGGTATTGTTTTTGCTAATGGAAAAATCTGTTTATGTTAAACGCCGTTTGCTCGCGTTGTATATATACAAGGGGGCTTTTCTTTAGTCCCGTAAAAGACTTAATGGGCAACAGGTGATATTTATTTGTTCGTTGCGCGCTCGTTAGTATTCCAGATATTAAACTCAATCTGCAAGTAAATGGACTTTTTATTTTCAGTTTTAATAGAACAATTAGTGTGTAAATCTTGGAGCTTCTTCTGTATTAATGTATTAATGAGAACTAAGAATTAATACATTTTCAGTGCGATATCAGATTGCCTGTTTCAAAGTTTTAGTTTATGGTGAAATTATACTCCTGAGCATATATTTTACTTATTTATTGCAGAAAGGTGTTAGTAGCAATGTATAAGTACATGAATTAGCGCGTTTTAACAATAATACCATTACTGATTGTCTTATAAATAAAATCTTAAGAAAAACTATAATTATATTTAAAAAGTATAATTTAAACACCTATAAGCTTTAGGCGCAATAACGACTTCGGCCTAAAATTTGATCTTTTATTTCAAATGTCGATTTTAAAAAATAAACTCCACCTTATCGTGGTACCATTATATATTGATACTAACGGTATGCAGCACAAAAATTATTATTTTAAAAGAGTAATGCCCTCATAAAGTGGCATTCCTTTTTTAATATATCAAAAAAGTTCTTAGTCGCGAAAAATTTATTGAATTGTTTAAAAACCGTATATTTTTCTTTTACTTTTCGGTAAATAATTAAGATTACTCATTACAGATACCTAACGAATGTGTTCCACTCTTCCCTATAATAGCGCTAGCTCTTTTGTAATAGTAGCCATTTATCAGTCAAAGTTTTCAATCGAAGATTTAAAATTAATATAATGCTACAAGAAATCGCTTGCACTGTATACACAAGTAGGAATATACTTAGTAGAAAATTGGACCTTCAATTTGATTCTAGTTGATACATTGATAAGCACAATTAAAGTTTTGTATTTTAATGCGATTAAAGCAATGCACTTAAGCTCTTTAAGAGGGACAATCTTATCACTAATAGTCTCCCTCTTGAGTGACAGTATGACGTACTCGTCGGCGCAGCAGTCCAATGGAAAGTCAGGCACACGAGAGCACAAGGGAGCCACCGGGGAGCCCCCCGGAAACTCGGGCATGCAAATATTGAAAGTATCTCGGCGGCGTCGGCCCGAAAAAGCGTCATCATCAAGATCAATGATTCTCTCTCGAGGCCGGGCCGCTCTTGAGCTCTCCTCGAGCGCTTCTAAAGTGGGCAAACGTCCTCGAGCATCCTCGAGGAAAAAAAAGGCGCGCCGTATAATCCGACGACGTCAAAACTCCTTCTACACACGCTCACTCTATTTTTCAAGGAAAAAAGAGGCTCGAAAAAAGGCACCCTTGCGGGGTCATCCCCGGGCGACTCGAAAGAAAAAAGAAAGAGAAAATGCGTTCAACTCTCGAGTGCAGCGAGCCTACACACATACGCACACTCGCGTATACCACTCATTCATTCTGTCAGCGCGCTCAGCTCGAGTCCCGAGGCGCATTGCCGAGCTTTCACACGCTGGGCGTATTAGGGAGCAATGAGTCACTCCATTCATGCGAGCGCGAGCCGTGCGAGTAGCGTGCGAGTGCGCGACGACGCCGGCCGCCGTAGTGTAGTACTCGTCGCCGTCGGCGACGTTCCTGATTACGCAATGCCGAAGGATATAGCGGGACATGTAATAGGAGAGAGAGAGAGAGAGAGAGAGAGAGAGAGAGTATAGAGGGAGGGAGACGGACGAGCGGATATGTGGGAAACGAGACTGCCCCGACATATATACGCGACTCGGATCGAGGCGGAGGAGAGGATCAAGACTCGCGGCGGCGAGGCTGAAAGAGAGCGAGGAAAGAGAGAGAGAGAGAGAGAGAGAGAGAGAGAGAGAGAGAGAGAGAGAGAGAGAGAGAGAGAGAGAGAGAGTTCGACGACGAGGTAGAAAATATGAGATAAGCAAGTGGAATGCAGCCGCTGGCTTTAAAATTTTGTCCGCAAGCTCGTTTTCGAACGTGTTTGAGTTGAACTGTGGGTTCTTTAATTTATAATAATAAATAATGTTCCGAGAGTCTGCAGGTTTTATTACATGCTTGTTAAAAGCAAATGCCGTTAGCAATCGAGTTTTCTTTTAGGGCTTATACCTATGCAATGTAGTTGTATAAATGTATGAAGAATTACGTAGTATACTTAATATCATAATTCAACATTTTTTAAATTTTTATTTAGAAAAATTGATAACAAGATTTCATTACTAGACTAACAAACAAACAAGTCAAATTAAATAAGAGTTTACAAAATTTTATTTAATATTTATTATCTATGCTCTATTAAAATAAAATTTTGATTCATTTTACACCTTATACGCATAATTTCATGGAATTACAATTACATGGTGAAAAATATCAACTCTCAAAAAGTATTGAAGCTGTGTGAAAGAGTAATTCAGATTAAAGATTAAAGATTTATCTTTTAAATGTAATATATAACAGCTATATAGTTCAACTTCGATGGCTCATCCAAATATTTTAATATTAGGTTAATGCTATTCGTGAGATGTCCGGAAGTCGTAATTAAGAAGGATCAGAGAGAGAGAGAGAGAGAGAGAGTCAGAGACTTTCAGGTTGAACTCAATTGAGGATCGCTATGTGTGTGTACGAGCTGCGATCGCACCGGAAGCGGAGGATGTTGTAAAAGTCACTCGTTCGGTAATTAAGAGTTCTGTGCAGTATATAGCTTATAGTCGTTTCTTTATAGCGGGGTCGTTCAGATTCCTTAGATGTTATCGAAGTTACCGTTCCATGCCGCAAAAACTTTGATTTGTTGACACCGTATTTATTAAAGACATATTTTCAACTATAAAAGATTTTACTCTACGTAGTTCACGTTATTGCAACACCTTTTTTCAAAATCTTCATATCCTTAAAGAATATTGTAAAACTGTTATTAAAGTTAATTAAATAAATTAGTCTCCACACGTCTAATAAGTAGAACGAGTCTAACTTAGTCAGGCATATAAAAATTAATGACTTTTAAAATAACTTTTGTTTACGTTATATTTAACTAATTTTTGTAAATCTATAATTTCTTCACATCTATAATTATATTATTCTAAATAAACTTTTATAAACATAATAATAAAATAAGATGTTTATGAACGTATATGGAAAATACGTAAAAACGATCACGAGCTGTTGACGTGGTATAGAATAAATATGTTTCTTGTTTTGTTGGAATATGTGACTCAGCCTTGAATCAGAGCAAGAAGATGACTGGGATCTTCCAAAACAATCTAACTATTATTTTTCGTATCACTACGGAATTCCTAGCGTATATATGGTGAATGTCATAATTGTCCGTGGCTGTCACATGCTCACAAACTTTTTATATGCGAAGCAACAGAGTAGAAAACTTGGTATGAATTGTTTCATAAGAATTCTTTTAATTTAATAATCAATTATTTGTATAAGATACAAAAGCTAAGTAATATTTGAAGTAATATAAGTTCATATATTTAAATACATCACTGTGAGATTGTGCTAATTTCAAGTTAATCGATATAACGATCTGTTCATCAAATTTCGCATAAAATGATCAACCTATGGAAACGTTTTTAAAAAATGCAGATATTTCAAATGTTAGAGTCATATTCTAAAAAGATTGTGCATATGAATACGTTCCTGCCTAAAATTCAAGAAAATTAGAATTTGCAAGGTATATAAACTAATTTACTGCGCGTTGATAAGTTTCATATTTATTTGTAGCTGATACTAAATTATAATCGAGTCAACAATAGAATTTGTTTTCTCATGTCAATATTTTGGTATGATTTTAAATGAGCTAATAAATCAAGTAAAAGAATAAAGACATTGAATGCAGTGCGCAAACAACAACAGCTCAACAATAAAAGAATGAGCTAAGCACATTATAATAAATGACTGAGATTCAACCTTACGAAAGAAGAATTAATTAAAAGTTAAAAAATGAACGCATACAGCAAAAGAAAGAGAGAAAGAGAAGGGCGCGCATAAAGAGAGCGACGCTAGATAAGAGTAATCGCAGAACGAGAGCAATGGAAATAGCAGCCTCAAATAACCCGGCAATAACACGCGCGCGAGTTTCTCCGCTGTTTACAACCTGTCCGAAAATTGCTGGCGAGCGGGAGCGCGCGCGTGCGTTCGCTCGGCTCGGAACTCGGCCTTCGGTGCCATTGCCATTGCCGTCCAGAGTTGTTGGCGATTCCGCGCGCGATTTCTGCCCGCGTGCATGAGCCTGATGGGCCCAACGTTCGCCGGCTGTACGGCCGTCTTCGCTCGATCTAACTTCTCCTCCGGCGATGCCGTGCCGCTACTGCAGAGAGGAAAGATGGACAATAGAAAAGGAGCAGGAAGAAAGCGAGTTGGAGATGAGAGAGAGAGAGAGAGAGAGAGAGAGAGAAAACAGAAAAATCAGCGCAACAGAGAGATGGAGAAGGAGCTCATAAAGATCGAGACACGTGGCGCTCGTTTGGGCTCAGATATAAATCGAGCGCTCGAGAAAAAAGCAGTTTGTTTGTCGTTGATCTGCTGGTCGTGCGTGGCTGACGCATCGTTATTCTCTCTTTCTCTCTCGCTCACTCCTTTTTTTTCATACGATATTATGACAATGACAATTTTCGTGAACCGAACGGGATGTGTTTACTCGTTTCGGAGCACTCTGATTTATTAATCATTTTTTCGACATGAGTAATGTGTGGTACAGTGTTGGATCATGGGTTTCGGTAAAAAATTATTATTTATTTAAAATTTATCGTGTCTACTAGTCTTTTATACAATTATTAATAAAGTTGTCAATAAAGTTGTCTTACCTTTTAGTAATTGATTTAAAGAATTGGTTTTCGACCGATTCGCAGAAACGGCTCTATAAATTCAATAGAAGTAAAAATTAAAGTTTTTTAAATAAATGTTATTTGACATATAATTTTTTTTAACCCTGTTTTGTTACTGTCGATTTATAAGATATAACGAGAAACCTTTTATCTAGCTATTTTATATTTATTGGAAACAACGTATTTGGAATTCACAAATTCATAATATATGAGAAATTTTGAAACCAAGGTATGATGTCTGACTAAATCTGCTTACTTTCTACTGCTATATATATTAATATTTTTATATGTACATTTATAAACACTGACGTCGCATTTTTAGCGTTTTTATTAATGAAAAACATGATTTTCTTTATAAACCCCTCTAAGTAATCATCTTAGCTAAAACTGTTAAAGGAAGGTTCTGCGAATAAAAGAAAGTTTTCTAGCTTTCCGTAAAACGCAATAAAAGTTTGATGTTGTCTTTGACATAAAAAAGTATGTTTTTCAGCAAGTTTCAGCCCAATCGATCGAATCTAAACAAAGTTATTTAAAACAGTCAATTTATTTCTGTTAAAAAGTACACATTTTTGAAATGTCACTTGCGCACGCCATTTTGAGATTCTGTTATAGGGGAGAGTGGGACATGCTTGACACTCTATTATTAAAAAAGTTAATGAATATTTTAAAGTGAATCTTTATGAAAGCACAAAAAATATACTTCTAGTATTTTCTCCGAGCACAAGATATGAAAATAAAGTGTTTTGAATGAAATAAATAAGGTTGAAATTTGGAGTGCTATGCAAGGTTGGCTTCATTTTTCATTCGTTAGACAAGACTCGAAAATTGTACATATACAATCGAAATAAATCGAATTTGATAGTTCGAGTTTCGAACTTTTGAGCTCCGTTTGTTTTTTCTACCTACAAATATTTATAAATAATATAATGGACGTATAAAAAAGCATTGTAAATGGGGCACGCGTGGCACATACGGAGGGTAGATAAGACGGCGGCGCTGCGGCGCACTTGCGCACAGCATCACTTCATCTGCTCCTAACCTACAAAGCTGAACAAGACTGTAGTTTACTTCATAATCGCCCGTGCTACCCGTGTCCCACCTCCATTTATACCAAAAAGGTATAGCAAAATAATATTTTTGAGATATTCATTCTATTTCTGCATGGATTTATCTAAATATTCCATTTTTTTTAAATTGTTTCAACATCTCAATGTTTGATATAAACTTATATTAATTTTAGGGTACCACACATGCTCCACTCTTCCCTATAAAAATTTCTATAGATCTACTAACTCCTAATGATAGAAAGTTGGCTTCGCAGCTGAAATTAAAAATACTTGGTGAAGAATTAAAAATAAGGACAATTGATTTAAAAAAGGTGAAAAAAAAACACATATGTATGTCCTTTTTAATGATTGTAGGTTATATATACCATATTTATGAAAAATATAGTAGGGGAGAACGGGGTCAAACCGAAAACTTAATTTTAAAAAATTTAAAGTTTATTGAATGGTTAAAATATTTCTACATTCTTTAGAATGTATTTCTGACCGTAATAAATGCTAAAAAGCAAACATATAAAAGATTTATATAATGATCTTTACATCGATATGTTTTAGCTACTTTTCTTATAAGCAAAGTTTGCATTAAAACCATTTTTACAATACTTTCATTTAATTATTAAAAAATTTGAGTACCAGACAAGAATTTTATTTTCTTGAGGTAATGAAACGTTTATAAAAGCTCTGTTTTGACTTTGCTAGTGCAAAATAGTGTCTGACACATTCAAATTTAACATTACGATTATAAGAAATATAAATTTAAGGGATATTTAAATTTATTTTACGTTTTGTCTAATTGATCAAAGGTGACCCGCCTTGTACAATTACCGATGAAAAAACGATTTTATATAATTTCAATACAAAAGTACGAGGTTTATGTTTTTCTGTCAGTTTAAAATTATTAAAACTATACTATTAAAATTCAAAGAATAAAGGTTTGAACTTATTCTTATACGCATAAAAAGCTAAAAAATGCTAATACTTTTTTATTTATAAAAAGTTGTCAAAAGCCAACTTTCTTTTTAAATGCTTTAAAGAATAGATCTCATCAGAAACATTCATCAAAATGGCATGCGTGTACTTTACGTTCAAAGTTTAATTTCAATTAAAACAAATTTTAAACCGTCAAAATAATACTTGTTCTAGTAAGATATACATAGAAACAATACTTTAAAGCAAAAAATTTTTTCTACATTTTTTCATTGAAAATTTGTATCAGTTATATTCCAGGTTCGCTAATATCGAATTTGAAGTACTAAATTCGGATAATTTGTAATCTTAACGACATCGTATTCTTCTTATATATCGCCTAAATAAGTATGATACATTCCTCCGAAATAAGCAGTATCTCTTCATTATACTTCCCGCGAATGTACGAGAGCAGAAGCAGCTGAAAGCGATTTGAAGTATCTCGATTGCGTCGACCCGAAACTTTTGTTTCTATTTTTACTCCGAAAGTTGCGCCCTAATAAAGCAGTAAAAGCAGCGCCACTACCTTTACTTATGGCTTTATCTCCGCACAGTCGTCTTCTTCTTTTCCCCCCTTCATCGACGAGTTCGTGCGCCTCCCGCGCCGCTCCAGCAACATCCCTCAATATTCCAGCCCCTCGCGCAAATACATTTCTTTTTCTCCGTAATCGCTCGCTCGCCGCGTATGTGCTTCTTTCCTCCGCAGGCTGCGACAGGTCGAAACGCATGAAATACGATATTCAAAAGAGGATTTGCGAGAGCTTCGGCATGTGCACGTGTACGAAGGAGATATCGCGCGACGTCCACCTTCCCGCGGACGTATTTGATCGAGTCTCTCTCGCTCGTATGCGCGCCAAGAACTGGCTAAAAGCGAAAAAAAGGGCCCATAACCTTTCGTTCCGAGCCATAAGTTGCAGGCGCATTAGCTCCGAAGCCGTAAAATCGAGTGACTAGACAGTTTACATTGCGCGGTATGATGCGACGCGTGTTGGATGTGGGATGTGCTGGGGAGGAGGTGAGGGGAGAACCGAAGAAGGGAAGCCAAAGAGAATTATGATTCGGATTTTGGAGGGGAGGGGAATGTAGTTTGCTGCAGCTTTCGTGGCTGCTTTATGTTCGAATAATTTGTCAACATGATGTCTCAGTGTTGGAGATCCCGCGTTTCTACATGTGCCACGCGCATATGGACTCAAGGATATACTTGCCGATCGCGTAAACATCTACGAAAACGACGGGAAATCCCTTTTCCACTGAAACTCAAATGTTTTTCAATTATTGCACTGATTAATCTTAATAAGAATAAAATTACTTTGCACGTATGCATTTGTACAACATTACATCCAAAGTACATAACGTACATAAGTGTACAGACTGTATTACATAAAAAGTATTTCTTCAATAGATTATATTTCAGTGTTTATGTAGATGTAGAAATTAATGGTTTTATTATAAAGAAAAGAATTATTTAATAGTTGTCTTAAATAAAATATAGCATTTCTTATGATTTAAAAATATAATTGCTGATGGGACGGTAGTACGTGATAAGCGTTAATTTATTTTATAACTTCAGTATTCGCTTCAAGGTAAAAGGTAGGGGAAACTGGGGTAAAGTGAACACACGGGTCATTGCATATCAAGTAATATTTTATGAATGAAAAATAATTGTATATTTCGACCTTAAAAGAAAGTTGGTTTGTCGATTTCGTTATAACGATTAAAGATGTTTATAATAAATTTTATTGTTAGATTTTTTTTCTAATTACTTCAAATACATTTTGCTTACTATTACCAAGAATACAGAGTTTTAAAAGAGGTTTTTCTTTTTTAAAACAAACATTTTAAAGATTCGACGTCTCGGGGTAAAGTGAATCGGGGTAAAGTGGTCCGGAAAATAATGCGATAGTACTAACTTATACGCGGCCAGATGAGAATTTTAACAAAATATTAATCAAGGTGTGTGTTAGTGTAGTATACAAAGAATTTGTTTTCGACCGATTCGCAAAAAGCCTTTGTTGCAACACATTTCGTATTTATACCAAAATCGGCCAACATAACCTTCATATTTAACTTTTCGTATTTTACGGTATTTTAAAGGTTTTAGGATGTCTTTTTAGTTTTATTATTGTCTAAATTAACGTTTTTATATATTCTTGTACAAAAACTAGTAAAATATGTTCAAAACATTTAATTCTAATCTCTAGTTCACTTTACCCCGCACTGAATAGCCCGGGTAAAGTGAACAGGTATTTTTTAAAAATAGGTAAATAATATTAAACTTAATGACTTTCTTTTAAGTTGCTAGTATGTTTATTGATGTAAGAGGTTTCTTATGCAACTTAAGAAGTTATGTTTTAAGTCTGAAAAATACATTTTTTTCGACTTTTAGAGTTACTAAGTTCACTTTACCTCAGTCTCCCCTATAATAACTGTTTTTTAATAATAATTAAATTTACGTGAATTTTGACACATATCTATTTATTATATGAAGAAAAATCAGCTAAATTTATTTAATATCAGAAATTATACCATTTTTCAATTTTTTAAATTATTATGAGTCAATTTATTACAATTAAACACCTAATTCATCTTTTTCATCATAAATGTTTAATTTTTTGGAAAGAAAATTCACAAGGTATTATAGATAAGATCCTAGAAAACACAAGCCTTTACATTCCAACTCGCAGCTTTAAATTTATTACCTTTTTCGGAGCAACACATTTGCCGATGACATTGCATAAATTTACGCAAGTTTACACTGTGATATTCAATTAAGAGTATACATGTGTCTGTGCACAGCCGCGGCTATAACTTATTAATTGGAAGTATTTAATTTGTGTAGTAAAATTATTGTTATTAAAAAAAAAAGAATAATGAAATATTGTGTAAATAATATATCTCATAATAAGTTTAACTTACAAGACAAATTGTACTAATTGGATATCTTAAATAAACATTTATAAACTTTTGTAAATTAAGTTAAGTAAAACTGTGTAAAACCTGACCTGATCCTTATCTGCGTAAACAACTTAATATACTTTTATTTATTTATTTATTTATTTATTGAAGAATTATACGGGCAAAATTGTCGTTTTAACACATCTGATCATATATGAATATATGAGCAATTCTATAGAAAATCGGAAACAATTAAGGTTAGGCCCACGTGCAGACTTTTTTCTTAGTATACTGTTGTAACTGTAATATAATAAAGCGAATAATTGTTTATAAAAACTTGTGCGAAAATCAAAGCGATGGAAATCAAGTGTACAAGATTCTGCCACCTACCGAAGATTCTTTACATTATATTATTAGTAATTTTGGAACGTAAAATAGCAAATAATAAATAATAAAATTAATAGCAAATAAACACTTTTATGAGTGAAACCGCTTTAAATGTTAAAGACTCTCCTCACACTCGTTTCATCCTCTTGTTTCTTTGTTTATTTATATTTTTGTGAAATCAAGCAATAAAAAAAGACACGACTACCTAACAGTAATAAAATCGGCAGTCGGAAAACTTTGCGTAACTATCGCTATCGCTTCCTTCGCGGGGGAGGGAAATGGAGAAAGAGAGAGAGAGAGAGAGAGAGAGAGACGACATAAAAAAGCTATTTAAAGTGACGTACCATAAATCTCGGCGAGTGTAGAGTTATAAAAACGCTAATTAGAAGCGGCAATAAAAGGCAGCTCTCGTGCTCAGGGGTGTCTAATCCACCGACGCGGTTTTTCTTTCTTTCTATTGCATGTCTCTTTTCTACTCTCCCCTCTTGAGTACACGTACATGTGTATATGCTATTCTACTTGAACGAATACGAAAGAAGACAGTAATTCGGCACATCGAACATCTGATTTATTTCATAATACAAATAAAAGCAATTTTAATTACTTTTCTAATTTATCTATTCTATTCTGAAAGATTCAGAAGTAATATAAATATTGTAAGAAGTTTTGCTTTCAAAATTATCAATAAATATCTAATTGTTTTCTTCGTAACTATAAAACTATATTGTTTTGTGCATAGGTACATATTTTACTTAAAACGACATTATAATAATTCTGAATACTAAACGTATTTGTCGTTATCCTAATCATTTCTTATTTCTTCGTAAGCTGGCTTTTTCAGTGTAATTGAGAAGTAATTCTCTTATTTCAGAGCGAAAGGGTGTCGTCGCGTTTGCATTATGTATATGAACGTTTCACTGGCGCGGAAAAACTCTGTAAGTCCGTATATAAGGGAATATTAATCGCAAAAGCAGCAAAAGGAAAGGGTAGAGAGGGGGTGCACGAGCAGTGTATTTCTGAAGTAGAGAGATAAGATACGATTTATTGTTTGATTGTAGGAGCTTGGGTGGGTGTCTCTTAAGGGCATTAGCATTTGTAATGCGAATGTCTCTCTGTATTTGCATTTGCTTTGGGTATCAAATATTATTATACGTTTTTATTGCTTTCCTCATATTTTGCACGACTTTATATGCTATGGTAGATATATCAAAAGTGGTAGTAAATTTTCATTATTTTAGTTTCAAGATTTCTTTCTTAATACATACAAGATAATATTTACTTTACATCTTAAAGCTTACAATTTAATTATACATTTTAATACTTTATTTTATAAATAAGCTAGATAAAAATATTTTATCATTCTTGGGATCTTAAAGCTATAAATATTATGTTTAACTATTTTATGGAAACTAATTAATGTGAACTAATGAGATAGTCCATGAAACTTCATGAAGAAATAGTAAACGCAAAGGCAAGAATAAGCTGTATTTTTTTTTGTTATTTCCAACTTTTAACAAGTAATGATGCTACTATATTAATAAGGAGTGCATTTTATTCGTTTTCTTGTTATATAAGATATTATATTTTACACAATATCTCATACTTTGAATGGGTTTAAGCCTTTTAAGCAAAGTGATTCCAACTAAAATAAACGATTCACGTAGTGCGTACAACTTACAAAATTTAGTGTATCTCTGGTCATACTCAGCAAAAATTTGAACTAAACAGTAATAAGAAAAACTTTTACAAATATAAGAATTTCTAAAAAATCGTGAAATATATTCTGCAGCATTTAATTTGAATTTTGATATTGTTCGTTTATTATTTTATACTTTTTTATGTCGAAAATACATACAACTTGTATTAACACTAAAATGATAGTTTTAATCGTTGACTGATATATATTTTTTTATTTAAATATTTTTTTATAATGCAATATAATTATACCTGCATAAAAGTTAGTATGTAATGCATGAAAAAACCGCTGCCAATTCATTGGCACTTAGCGTCCTGACACTTTATAAATTGTCCCAATATGAAATTATTTGTTCTATCTAATTCTTTGGTAACAAATCAATATGATTTTCCAAAAAGTACACTAAATTGATCACAATATATATATATATATATATATATATATATATATATATATATATATCATTTAAAAATAGAACAACTAAAACTCAATAATCGAACAATCGATAAATAGCTAAAGCAACGCTGTACTATACACAATATTTACTATACTTATTAAGAAGATTATCTTACACTCGCTAGTATATATTAATGGATAAATAGCAATAACTTCTATTAATGTAGCATTATTAATACTATTTTTACTAAACCATTTCCCTCCGTGTAGTCACGTTATTTTTATTCTAAAAATTATTTAGGAAAAAGAAAAGAGCCAATCCAATATTTAAGGTTGTAAAAGATAGGTAATTTTATGCTTTTTAATGAATTTACAATAGATTTATCATAATATATCTAATATATCCAAAAGACATAAAATCTAAAACTAAAAAATAGAAAAATCGAAAAATCGAAAAGTTGATGAATCTTGACATTTCTTTTTAATTTTGAATCTTCATTTTAAAAAGAAAAACATAAGACCTGTTTGTTTTTCTAGAACGGCGTGGTAATTTTTTTATCAAACACGTTTCATTTTTTTTAATTTATTTTTTGAGCGCTTATATTTCGAGAACGGTGCGGCCATTTTTTACAAAACACATAAACTCAATATCTTATAACATAAATTATCTCATCATCTGAAAAAGCACATAGGTCATGAGATAGTAAAAAGCTACCTTTTTGTAAAGTTTCAGATAAAATGCTGCCGAATTACTTCAGTTATCGTCGAAGAGAGAAAAACAATTTTTTTTACAAAATTATTTTTCTCTCGACAAAAGAAAAAGGTCAAGATTCAAAAATGTTACTGAACATTCTTCCCTATATTCTTAACCATCTAAAATTAAAAAAAAAATTTCTGTTCATATGTTTCCAAGATATAACCGTTTAGACAAAAAATTACGTTTTCATGTATAACAAAAAAGGGATAAACCTTATTCAAACTTTCAGGTCGAAAAAGTTAGGTAATTTTATGCTCTTTCAAATGCCTTTTCACTGGATTAATGATATTATTCCTAAGGTATTAAAAACCCTAAAAACTAAAACTCAAAAATCAAAAAACCGCTAACAAAAAAAACGAATCAACAAAGAAACCAAATTTTTATTGTTCCACCTTTCTGTAAGAAGAACAAAAAGAAATGAGCCTTGAAACATTAAATTTCATAGTGTATATATGCAGAGTAATGCTGATCCACGTCCATACGAGCGTCCATGCACACACACACATCCATAAGACATTTTCTAAAAGTAGCGTATTTTGATTTCTTAAGTCTCAAAACATGTTTCTAACAAAGCTTCCTCCTTGATGAAGCAAAAAATTGTCAGCGTAATCTTGTGAATATTATTAATAAAATAACGACGTACTCGAGCATTTAATATCTATCTAACAGAATGAAAATTTTTGCTGGGTTTACGATGCGTAGCTAACTCGTACTACATCTTTAATTCTGCTATAACTTGCAGAATCAAGCGCAAATTATAGCCTTACTCGCGAGTGCGTAGGCTCAATTCCGGCGACCGACACATGCTCTTCGCGGGGGAAAGAGAGAACGTATAAGTTGAGAATAAAAAAGCACGAGCATAGCGAGAGAGAGAGAGAGAGAGAGAGAGAGAGAGAGAGAGAGAGAGAGAAGAGTAGGAGGAGGAGGCGTGAGCAATGTAACGGAACAGAACTGCACGTAGTACGAGAACGTGGCAATATAAAGGCTCTCTCGCTCTTTCTCGTTCTCTTGCGCGTATAGCTATACATCCACGGCGCGGCGTTGTAGTCGTGCATGCGCTCGTGCGCGCGTGGGTCGCATCGAGTGAGGCGAGTATAAGGGGCCCGTCCATTGATGCTCTCGCGAGAGCTCGAGCCCATTCATGGATTCACCGCCGCGCCAGCGCTGCCACCGCCGCCGCGACCGCGATATCGCTTGCGTTCGCTTTACACTACTACTCATACTACTATACTACTTCTTCTGATACTACTGCTACTATTACTACTACAATTGCTAATGCTTTTGCTGCTGCTGTCGTTGCTCCGAACCAGAGAAAGAGAGAGGAAGTCGTATATATACGTATGTGTGCGTGTATGTGTCGACGCGGCGCGACCACGCGATATCTCTTCTTGTTTTCATTTGTTGGACTCAACTCGCGTGTATAACACATACATATATGTATGTTCGTATGTGTGGCGGAGTACCAAGCATTACGCGTTACACTTTTATTATTTTATTTTCCTTTTTTTTTCATGGAGCTCTACCTTTTCCGGTTGTTATCAGGTATAAGATATTTCTATGCGTTTGATATTGCAATGTCGCTTGGGAGAGAGGGACATAGCTGTTAATTTTGCATACTTTTCGGCAAAATTTCATCCGGGGATTACAGTTTTTCTAAAAATAAAAATGACGTTTTCCGTTTGCATTCTATCGCAATCGTCTTGACGTTTGAGTCAGTATTTGCAGTAGTGACGCGAATTTCAGTTAAATATGTGGCACACTATTTTACTATTTGCTAACGTTTTTTCCTTATATAGAAAAAGGATATTGATTATCGCATACAAACGTAATAAGAATTCTTATATTTTGTATTAATTTTTTTTATATAAAACTAATTAATGAAAATGTCTCTTTTTAAATTATTTATACAACGTACACAACGTTAATTTGTAACCAAAACTGTTTTTTAACATTTTTTTATTTCTATTTATTTATATTAATGGTATCTAGGAAACGAAGACAAACAAATAATACGAAAACCATGCAAGCGTACGTTAAAAGTTTTCTTTATAAATTGAAGTAGTTATAACTATAAAACTATGTATATATAAAATATATTTCTTATTTATAAAAGAAATATTTGAAAAATCCTTCTACGAACTTTCTACGTTCTCTCACTTTATCGTAATTAAATAATATGGTAACTAAATTCTATACCTTAAATGTTTATAAAATTAAGAAGAGGATTATAAATAATTTATTTTCACTGATTTTATGATATATATTTTATAAAATAATGCATAGTGGTTTGGCAATTGATTAACCCTGGTAGAAATTTATCCCGTCCACTTTATAGATCTATGTAGAATAATCTCGCGCTGTGTAGATCTATGTAGGCAAACTAGATAGCTACTATAAAGGCGTGTAACGGTCGTCCCTTCTAGTTTCCCATATTATTTGCCCCGATAAAACTAGATAAGTAAAATTATGACAATAACAACCACTTAAAGGTTATGTTTTAAGAAACAGACGCATAATCTATTGAACTTATTATGTATTATTTTGATTTAAAGGTATTTACATGTTATTGTTCACCTATTACCAATGTAAGTAAATGTAAATAACCTCTAAAGTGTAAGGTTATCAAATTTTAGATGCATCGAGTTTTTGTATTTAAGAACTCAATAACAATATTATGTTACACATATATATATTAAACAATCAAAATAAGAAAATAATCTGAATATCTAAATAATTATATGAAGTGTTAGTGCAAATATTTATTTTCTTTGTGTAAAATTGGTTTCCTTATATTTGATTATGTTCCATCCTAAATACATGCTTGGTTTCAAAACCTGTATGGTTTATGTAAGGAAAACTATTTTCACATACATTTATTATCAACTGATTAATTTTCTATTTTTAAAAAGAAATAATGTATTTGAGTTATTATATATATGTTCTATTTTTGTATTTCCTACTGTGATTAATTTATAATCAAACACTTTCATTTGACATCTATGGCCAGTTAAAACATAGTAATTTGTTACTTATAAAGAAAATTATCGTCTACATGTGTTCGACTAATGTGTTTGTCTTTGAAAATGTTGTCACGGACGAGCAGTTTATGTATTATAAAAACTCACATACGGATACAAAATTATTTGCAATTCTGAAATTAAAATTCTAGTATTTAAATAAAGCATCTCATAAAGTACATATTTGTACATATGATATTATTATTTATATATTACTTTTCAAGAAACAACTACATCAATCAATAACGTTATTTTGTAATCACTGTTTTTCATATGCAAGGAAAATTATTTCTAAAATTTCATTTTTTAGGTTACATATGCTTTCTGACTACTTTTATATGTAAATAGTATCAATAGAACTGTAGATCTTATTATTATAATTAAAAACTTGCAGGTTAAACTTTCTTTAACACTAATTTTACAATAAAAGTTCTGTTCAATAAATAATATATAACCTCACAGATTTTATACGTACATATTATTATTGAGAAAACTATGTAGATCTGTGTGGATTTATCGAGTTTTGTATAGTCTAGTACTATCTAGTTTGCCTATAAAGGCCATTATAGTGAATGTGGGCGCCACGATAAGATTTCTACCAGGGAATGTTAGTATTTTGTTATATAACATCTAAATGTTTAACATTTTCTTTAATTTTTCTTGTCATTTTGAAGTCAAATTAATAATAAAAGAAAATATGACAAAATTTGTCAGTGTCTACAAATGTTATAACCAGCGTTAAATTAATCACAAAGTCTTGCTAATATTCACGAAAAAAGTTTCTAGGAATAAATTGTTGGCGTCGTCACATCCAATCTTACATTATGCATAGCAAGATGTAGTTTCACTCGAAGGCAAGCTCCATCCTCCGAACGACCAATAAATCATCAGCCCAGCAATACCTGAAAAAGCGATTCGCGAAATCTGTCTAAAAATGGAGCAGCACTCGGAGTAGGCGGGCTGCTGCACTCTCGCCCAGAATCGATACGCACATAAAATGTGCCGTGCGTACACCTACACAAGCAGGTATATAATGCATGCACGCGAGCGTGCGTAATTCAAGCAAGGACTGCAAGGCCCGCGCTCGCTCACGTACACGCATATATATAATGCAGAGTGTAGGTACACAGATAGACATTGAAAGTGCAGCATTGGTGCCTGGGCGGCCCGGGCGAGTGTAACGAGAGGGACGCCCCAACGAGAGAGACTCACTCTCTCTCTCTCTCTCCCTCGTGTGGGTGTGAACGCAACCTTATATGTGCATAGTGGAAGTCAACTCTCTCGGCTGCTGCTGCTGCTGTTGCTGCTGTTGCTGCTGTTGCTGCTGTTGCTGTTGCCTTGTTCGCACGCTTTGCGACCGACTCAACATTCAGGCGCGCGTATGCACATACCGGGACGGCAGAGGCTGTGGATAGTGTGCATAGTATAGTGTCTTTGATCCAAACCGTCTGCAGCCTGTGGAAATTAGCGAGTCTCGTATAAGTGCGTTAGATGCACGCGCAAGCTTCAAAGGGGCCTAAGGTGCATTTCTATTAAGGGGGCTTACTCATTTTTTGGTCATTTTTTTACCAAAAGATCGATTTTTCTTTTATTTTCTTTGTCGATTCTTCAAACCTTTCTTAACACAGAAACACATTGAATTATTGATTTCCATCCAATTTTCAGTTTAAAATGATATTTTTAAATCCGAACATTCATTTAAGGGGGTCGTCTCGTGTAAATAGTGCAAGAAATCACTTTTTTTTAATTAAATCAATGCATATGTAGAGAATATGTATGTATGTGGAGAATATGTTCCCAAAGTTTTAGATCGAAATTCAATCTCTATACGGAGTTACAGCCGAGTTTGTAGCCGCGCGTCGAGCAGGTAAGGAGCGGCAAGCTGGAGCGCGCGAGGCGACCCAAACAGCTGGTGTAAAATGGCGCATTGCAGAAGCTACAGGAGGATTGTTCAACCACCCAGACCCGCTTGTTCAATCAAGGCTATTTTGCCATTTTTAAAATAATGCAAGTGTTAAATATTCAAATTGGACAATCCAAAGCATACGCTAAAGAATATAACGACATGCGGCTAAAACGCCTGGGTAAACGCAGTCTCAGCTGCAGTAAAGAAGCTAAAACTGCTCGCAGATTGCAACAAATCGAGCAACAACAATTTTATGAGGAAACTGAGGGTTTGCTGTATGGACCCGGTATCGCAGATTAGCGCAAAACAGCTGTAAGTATCCAAAAACTTATACTTTTACTGACCGCGAACTTTAAACACGTTTCTCTGAAAACGACAGTTTTCTAACTGGCGGGCAAGATAACGCGAAAAATATTCGTTTAATCACGCTCATCCGGTGCATACATACAGAAAATTATATTCCTCACCGACTGTACCTATAAAATCAATATATTATTCAATAATATAATAGTTATTGAAAAAAAAAGCAAATTTTATTGGTAAAATTTTCTACTTTTTTTCTAAGTTCCACTATTTTATTAATTTAACGTTTTTAATAATTATTCTAGGTACAGTCGCTGCGGAATCTTATAAAATAAAGAATTATTTTTGTTTTTTTTTATTAGATGTTTTCAGCCCGTCACAGAACGCCCGCCGTTTTACGCCTCCATAGCCGGAGCTACTACAATGCTAGACTATATATATATATATATATATATAAACAGAAAAGATTTTTTTTACTTTTCCAATATACTCTCATAATAGGCATAAAGTTTTGAGAAGTTTAAATAAATACTTTTCTTGAAATAAATCATTGAAAAAAATTTTTTTTTAGCCGTTTACACGAGACGATCCCCTTAAGGTCAATGTATTTTTTTTAACAAATGACAGCTTTTTCTACAGTTTTTGTTTTTCATTATTCAAAACTTTGTAGGTGCATTAGCTTATGTCTAAACTTTTTGAAATTAATTGGACATATTTTTTTTAGCATTATGAAGAAATTCATACATCGCCAAGGTGCTATGTGTTAATCTAGATCAAATAAAAAATATATATTTTCAATTTATTTAATTTTCATTTGCAATTTAGGATTCGCACCGTTTTGTCCGCGTGCGGACACATCTAGTTTACTTTCAGATAAGTTTTTGTAGCGTAAAAACTTGTAGAGCTATGATGAGAAGTAGAGATACTATTTTTTAATAAAATAACGGACAAGGAATAAGGGCTCATTAGAACAAACTAAGGGTGCTTGACATAATTTTGATGTGCCAGAAAACACCTCTCAAAGCCTCATTAAATATCGTTATTCAAACCTCTGACACTTTCCTAGTTAGTGTGCAATGTAAAAATCACTGACTGTACGGTTGATGTCTCCGAAACATGAATATATCGTTAAATAATTCCAACAGATAAAGTTGCAAAGTTCAATATTGACTTGCCAATACAACGAATCAAGAACCACGATATTAACTAAGTACCTGCCGCACATAAGAAAAAGATACATACATACAATCGTCTACCGAGAAAGCGAAACAACTTCGCGAAGAGCGTTACTCGAAGACGCACGCAATTCTACGATTTAATAAGCAATAAAATCGATGACGTCAACCACGCGGACGAGTACGTCACGGTAACTGTTTACAATACAGCGAAAAGCGAACTCACGTACACATCTCGTGGTCATGTACGTGTACGGCGCATTAAAAGGAGCTAGTGCCATACGGCCTGTATAATAGTGCATCTGTGTATGTGCGCGAGTGCACGTGTGGGTGACAGAGGGGAAGCGGAAGCAAGTGAGGAGCGAGGGGAACGAGTCGCCGAGAAAGGAGGAATCCTCGAACCCTCCTACTCCTCTTCTTTTTTTTCTCTACTCGGCGGCCGCGTGTCGCTTTTCAATACTGTAGACGAGTCATGCGCGTGTCCATTGAGGAGTTACGCGACGTTGTCGCCAGGACGTCGTCGACTTTTGGCGGCACTCGCGAGAGATCATACAGATTTGTTTTTTCCTCACATTTCGAATTGAGCATGTGTTGCGATTTCGTGTCTTTGAATAAGCACTTTTGCTTGATTATCATATTCAAATAAAGATTCAAATTTTACATTCTTAATACTTGAATTAGGTGCATTATTTTTAAGTATAAAGTTTAAAGTAGTTTCAAGTATTTAAAAGAAAAAAGTTTAAAGTATAAAGTTTAAAGTAGTTTAAAGTATTTTAAGTAATTTAGCCACGTGCGGATTTCAGTTACCAGGTTTAGTGTACGTTATTTTGAAATAAATATTTTATTTATGGCAAATTTCTTGGACCGTATGGTCATAACGCTAGAACTATTACATTTTATAGTATAATATAATATAGAGTAATAAATAACAACATTTAAATTATATTTTGTATTTTGTTACACGATATACATGAAACTTGTAAGTTATTACATCATATTTTATTTTTTATTTATTATATGTATTTTAGAATTTTTACTCACATCATAAAATTAAAAGCCATTATTGATAAAAAGATGTTTTACGAATAAATAGATTATTTTATTGCATAATTGAGACATAAATAATTAATGTAAATAACTATTATTTATAAGAATTGTTTAGTTCCCTGGTAGAAAATTATCTAGTTTTATCGAGGCCCTCGATTATTTCCTTGGCAAACTAGATAGATCTACATAATTCTAGATTAATTTTCTACCAGGGTTCTTTAAGGAGTTTTCTTTAGCGCTGGTATATATACATGTACGCTTTTGAATAAGTAACATTTTGAAGCATATTGAATGAGTAAGAATATTTTTATAATTTAACTTAAAGAGTAAAAAGAAACTTGGAAAACCTGGTAAACTATACGTTTCTGCTTGGATAAAACCTAACTAGCTTTAATTTCTACAAATTTTCAAAATAGAAAACCTGTTTGACAATAATTGTTTTAATGACTATTTAGGAGAAACGGATATAATAATCATATTTTATAATGATATAATGATATTTTTTTATTTATTTTATTTTTTTATTTAAGCTTACTGAAACCTCTTATGGAGGTTTATACAATTATATACAAAAGTTGTTTTTATATTTTATACAAAGTTACTTATAATTAACACTTATATATATATATATATATATATATATATATATATATATATATATATATATATATAAGTACCCTCCATTCAGTATAAAGCCTTTCTTGCGGAGTGTGATATTGCAGCGTTAAAACAAGTTTGTACTTTCTTTGAAAAATGTGAACTTAATATTTAGATATATATATCTAAATATTAAGTTCACATTTTTCAAAGAAAGTACAAACTTGTTTTAATGCTGCAATATCACACTCCGTAAGAAAGGCTTTATACTGAATGGAGGGTACTTTTTACATTTCATCAAGTCATAATATACAGATCGTCTTTGGTTTTCATAAAGCGGGCAATTCTAGATTATATGATTGAGATCTTGAGATTCAGAAGAACAATCGCATGTTGGACTGTCAATAATATTTAAGCGTGAGAGTGATGCTGCTAAGTTGTAGTGATTGGCTCTACATCTGTTTATGGTGACAGTGACTTTTCTTAACAGATTTTGTTTGTAAACCCAAGGTTTACTAGAGCTTGTAGCATACATTTGAAAGTATTTCTCTCCTTTTGTTTGACCTAGTTTTTGATTTTGTTGTAAATCTTGCTGAGAGTTTTCTTTTCTTTCGTAGAATTTTCTTTCGTTGTAAATCTTGCTGAGAGTTTATCGGAAACAGAGTAGGGTGTTTGTGCGTATGCGTTATAATCTACGTTGGAAGCACTTTTTGCTAGATAATCTGCCTTTTTCATTACCCACAATGTCAATGTACGCAAGAACTCAGATGAATTCAATTTTACATTTACTTTTTAATTGAAACTGTTGGTATCTTTGAGAGATAGAACACCAGGATTCGATTTTATATTTAATTTAGGGCTATTGATGTTGTATATTGCACTTAGTGAGTCAGTTATGATCAAGTAATTGTGATTAGGATTATTATTGGTTATGTCTATGACTTCGTTCAGTGCAATACATTCTGCAATGTGAAAATGGATGTTTCTTTCGGTAAGCTTTTATTTACTATGATATTTAGATCATCGCAAACGCACGAGCACCTCACCGATTTTGAATCAGTTGATTTGCTTCCGTCAGTAACATTTTTTATTGTATTATATCTATTTATTTGTTTTGCAAGGTCTTCATTTGGGTTTTGAGATTTTTAAGTGTTTTTCCTAGTTCTGTGTTAGTTGGAATTTGCACTGTAATATCTTCGTATTTATAAATATATACATGAAACTGCTGTTTAATTAGAAGCTTATTTTTTGTTGTTTCAAATATTTTTTCAAAAACTTTCTGTAGAAGTCTCTTTCTTTTATATTTCTTTTTCTTACATTTCTTAGAGAATTGTTGAATAGCTTTGTTTGTGATAATGTTAGTGTTTGAGAGTATCTTTATTACATAAACCTGACATAAAAACTTACAACGGTTTTCAATAGTTGAGAGTTTAAATTCTTCTAAGATAGTATTTGTTGGCGTGTTCATCCTGTAACCTAAAGCTATACGTACAGCCGACAGTTGAATTTTGCTACTGTTTGCATTAGGATCTTCCGAGTAGGGAAGTAAATGAACGAACCATAGTCTATGTGTGACCGTACGAAACTTTTATACAGAACGAGCAACGTTTCCGGATCTGTGCCCCACCACGTGCCGCACAGGAATTTGATTATGTTGATTGCGATAGCGCATTTTATTTAACATAGTTAATATGTTGCACAAACGACAATAAATTTATAGTCAAATATAATTCCCAAAAAATTCGTTGATTCAGAAGATTTAATAAATGTATCCCCGACTTTAATTTCAGTTTCGCCTGGTGCAATTTTGTTTTTGTTAAAGTGGATGAGGGTGGTTTTTTTAGCGCAGAGTTCTAGACGTACAGA
Organism: Gastracanthus pulcherrimus; assembly: GCA_949152435.1. NCBI lineage: Eukaryota > Metazoa > Arthropoda > Insecta > Hymenoptera > Pteromalidae > Gastracanthus > Gastracanthus pulcherrimus. The sequence goes on along the minus strand of OX424572.1, from coordinate 175,802,499 downwards.
TTTTAAGTTTTTCTTTATTACTATTATTGCTTTTTCAATGGCGTTTTAGCCTTGTTGATAGGGAACTTCTTTGTGTAAACAGCTGTGTCGTCAGCGAACTGAGAGATGCTTATACTTTTTGGTAGATCTTTCGTGATTTTAGATACGTAAAGAATGTAGAACAGTGGGCTAAAAGCTCTACCCTGTGGGACGCCTTTGAGAATAAAACGATGCTCGTTGTTTGTGAAATCTGTGCTAACTATGCTCTCATACGTTAAGAACTTTATGAAATGAATAAGTTTTTGGGAACACTCAATGATGCAAGATAGTCAAGCAGCATTTCACAAACAACATTGTCAAAGGCGCCTTGAACACCGAAAAATGCCGCGAGTGTATCTTTATGGTTTTTAAACCCTTCCTCGACGTAAAGTGTGAGATTGGTTAAATTATCCGCACAAGATGTCTTTGTTGAAATGAGCGAAAAGCAGTGAGTACATCGATTTTCATTAGCAGCTGTGGTTGCCTTATCTAAAAGTTTAAATTGTATTTACTCATAAATTGAAATAAATATTTTGATAAAGCTGATTAAGAATTTTTCTCAGTGATTTCAGCTTCAGCTTACCTTTGCAATTTTCATTCATTGGATTTTTGAGTATACTTTTTCGTTTCGGTGAAACACCAACATTTAAACATCTCGATGCTGCCCCAGGTGATTTTCTACTTAATTCACAAATATGTCAGCTGCACAATCCAGTAGAACTTGATCGAGTGTACATTCTCATAAATAGAAGCTCAGAAAACTCAGGAATCTTGACAACGGCTGTCGGATCTTTTTGCGCGCGATATAAATCCCGTTTACAACTTGTACAAAAGACTAGAGGTAGACGTGTGTCTATAGAATCATATGAAAAGTGCTTCTCTATAAACACTTTCATCGGGTCAGTAATATTTACCATTGTTTTGGTTTTACCAAAGCAAAGAAGGTCAATATGTGCACGATTTTCTTCGTGGGTTCGTGCGGTCGACATGTTTACTTTTTACACTCTGAATTTATTGCCGCATGCATTAAATAGATATGAAAAAAAAATTGAACTAAAGACGATTATACCAATTTACTATACTATACTCATTATATACCTATCTATTCTATATGTAAATAGTTCAATAAGTACAACAGTGAATTTTTCATCCTTTTTAATAAAACGTTTTATAATTAAGTTTTTCAGAAAGTACATTTCAATCCTAATTAATACTAATAAATGATTCATTGAGAGAAAAGAATAGCGAGATTAAATTATATCACCTAACGACTAATGCTTACCGCACCTCTTGACCACAGAGAATCAAGGTTTTGCTATAAGTTGTCAAGATGACTTTTAGATTAAATCAGGATCTCGTGATAAATCTTTTAAGAATACTTTTATGCTCATGATTTACCAACATGTATACAAAATTAAAAATACAGCATTTGGTAAATATAACTTGAATTGAAGTGAGAGGAAGCCAATATATTTGTAACATTCCTTTCTTCTAAATGGCATATTTCTCGGTATATAACAGATAACATATTATATCTTGATTATACTTGTAGGTAACTTCATAAGCTTTTCAATGAACCCCATAAACCTACCCTTTCCATGACTCATATAGTCGAAAAGTCCTAATTACGTCAACAATCACTACATTTCTCGATTTTGTTTTCTTTCTAACGACATATTCTGCAATATATAAAGAAGATAGTATAGTTTATCATACTTGTAGATAATTTCATAAGTCTTCAGATAAATCGCATAAAACTACCATTTTCCTGACCTATATGATACAAAAATCCCGATTACGTCAAAAATCGCCATTTTTCTCGATTTTTTCGAAGTTTTCGATATTCTATGGGCTTGAAAAAAATATACATAAAATAAAACCTTATTGATTGTATCAAAATAAAGTACTCAACCCTTAGCGGCCACACGGGGTAACTAGTTACCCCAGGCTCAGAAAAAGTGAAATTGGAGGTCTAAAACATTTGAAATTGATACAAGTAACGACATCTGCCATCTATAAATTGACCGATAAAAATCATTAGAAATATTGAAGAACACTTCAACAAACGTGAACCATCGGTTACAAGTGTTAAAACACCCATATGTCTTGTACAACTAGGGTTTTCAGCGTGGGGTAATGAGTTACCCCATGTGGCCGCTACGTGGCCTGGCTGAGGTGTGGCCGCTAAGGGTTAACCTAAAAAAAATTTGAAAAATCACGTTTATTTTCGTTTCCTCCCTGGAATTCTTTTTAATTCGGGGCGCAAAATACTCGTCAGACATCCTAGAAATTATATCTACAAAGATCTGCCTGGTGCAGGAACGTTTTTAGTTAAACTTAGTCGAGACCCATCGTGGGTTGTGATGTTTGCACCACCATAAAAGTCGATTTTTTATTAGCGTTTCAAAAAGTTTAGATACACACGAAGTGAGAGTGACTGGACGGTAACTTAAGCCATCAGATTTTTTTATGAAGTGTATGTAGGATCTTCTCCAGCTTTCTGAGAATTCATATGATTTAAACATATCATTGAACAGGTCTAATAGTATTAAGTTATATTTTAATAGAAGCATTTGTAGAATACAATAGTCTATTCCATCGGGTTTTGTTGCATATTTCGCATTTTTCGCGTTTAAGGCTATATATTAAATTCTCTTAAATCAAATGGATTATCAAAAAAGTCATTCTTTTCACAATGCGGCATGTAGGCGGGATCCGTCAGAACCCAATGTGGGCTAATTTTGTCTAAGGTTTTGCTCAGAGTTTTACCTGTTTGTAAGTTTTCTGTTACACTAATCGGTTCAGCTTTTACCCATTTATTTTTTAGGATTTTACATTTTTTTCAGGTGTATTTTATCACTTGTTCGAATATTTATTGTTTTGGCACAACCTATAAAATTTGATTTTTTCTTCTTTTTAATTTTTTTTTATCAAAGCGACTGTTCTTTTGTAATTTATTAAATCTTCTAAGTTACTTGTACGATTCCATTTGTTATAATATTCTTTTCTTTACCTTTTTAATTGATCATACTCAGCGTCCCACCAGGGAACTGGGTTTCGGTATTTTTCTACTTGAATGATACGTTTTATATGTGTAGATTCTACAATACAGTGTTTATAGATTCAAAAAATTTGATATATTTATTTGGTTTTGAACATTTCATCAAGCCGATTTGATACATTATTCCAATTAGTCCTTACTGAATAAATTTTGAACGATTTTTTATAATAAATTTGTTTTTCTATGTTGATTTTAACAAAAATTGTGTATAGGTCGGAACCCCAGGTTTCGTCATGAACGGAAACGTTTAACTTATCAGCAATACTACTATTTGACAAAATGAGAGCTATATTTGATTTTTTGTTTCTATGTATGTCTATATGTGCATGAGTGTCTAAGTTATTTATAAGTAGGTCAGAATTATCAATAGCATTGTACATTGTACAGTATTTCTCCGTTTGTATCGATTTGGTGGCAGTTCCAATTAGTGTGATGCGCATTAAAATCACCTACGAAAATACAGATCTGTTTATGGATATTGAACACTATTGATGATTTCATCCTATTGACTTTGAAACAAATTTTGGCCTGGCGTCCGATAACATGCGAATACATTGAGAGGGGGAGTTATATTATTAATATTTATTCCATATAGTTCAACGGTATCGCTTATCGAGCTAATATTTGTTATTTCTTTAAATGCTAGATTTAAAAAAAAAATTAGATACCAACAACTCTCGAGTTCGTTCTATCATATCTATATATATTAATTCCGGTAGGGTTTAAATTTTGTTTTGGTTTTAACCTCGATTCTACACACATAAATACGTCTATATTTTTTAATATTACCTTTAAGCTTCTTTGCATGTATTTATACTTCTAGCATTCCAGTACAAAATTTTGAATTCTGAAGTGGTTGAAGATGGTAGCATGGGGTTTCTTATTTGAGGTTGTGAATATATGATGTTTGGAGCGGGTTGAGCCATTTGTTGTGAGTTTTGATGTTTATTATTATCCTTTAGCACAGTTCATGTTCTGTTGAGCTTAAATCTTCTATCACTGACTTTATTAGGGTTATTTAATTTTTTGTTGATTCGATTGTTGTGATTTTGAAGGTTCCGGTTGGTGCTTGTATTTCCTGGAGCATAGTAACTAGTCCTGGTATGTCAAAGTGTAGTTATGAGCTAGTTCCGTGATTTTTGGGTTATCATAGGCTCTAAATAGAAAATATGTTATATCATCTGTGTTTAAGGGGTATTTTTCTGCATTTTCTAATAGTGTCTTTTTTTGTTTTCTGATTATTTATGGATCTTGCAGAAGAAACGGCGCTAGGTGGTGGTCTTTTCATTGGTGGAAGCATTGAACCTGATGACTGAGACTCAATATTGGTCAAGTTTAATCCTAGCTGTAATTGCGAGAATGTCTGTTGTTGAGTATCGGAACTAGCAATTATTGTTTCGGTATAGATGTTTTTCTGTAAATTCGAATTGTATTCGTTGATTTTTCATAGACTCAGGGTCTGTTGTTTAGCGGGTTCGTCATGGCTGTGTAGTGAGTTGTCATCATCCGTCGATTTTATATTGGATTAGTGCGGTCTAATACACTAGGACAGTGTTCAGCTTCACAGAGGAAGCATTTAAGTACATCTGTACTGGGGTATACGTAGTAGGTGATGTCCTCATAAGTGATTTTTAGTAATTCTAGCAGTTCTTTTACGTCGTTAGGCTCAATATATGTCTGTCTTCTAGAATTGAGTACGTGATTGTAGCCATCCTTAGTAATGGAGGCTTTAAGCGTTGTTATCGGTGACATCGTTTAATATTTTATAGCACACTAACCTCAAAATGCCAACTTTATTGTCGATTTTGAGGTTGTTGTGCTATAAAATATCGTATGAGACTGTTGTGGGAGGTGTTTTTCTACCTTGCTCGATTTTCTCACTCGCTTCGCTCGTGCGAAAACCCTCGAGCAAGGTAGAAAACCATCTCCCACAATAGTGTCATAATATACTATATATCTTGTGTGTTTTCGGTAATTTCGTTGACCATCTCCTTGCTTGAGAGGTAGAGACATACTCGGTTATATGAGATACGTGTTGAATGTATAATATTTGATGCTTCTACAATGTCACACACTGCACACATGTAATATGTTAAGTTAAAACTGTCAATACAATTAATAATTAGGCCTTGCCACGTTTTGGAAACTGTTTTTTTGTATAATTCCTGCATAGCTAGCATTACTAACGTTGTTCATATTTTTAACTGTAAATTATAAACATTTGTGGAATCACTTGTCTGGCTTTTCGAAAAAAAGCCATGATTTAATCACAATTTTGATTTTGCACTCGCGAGAATGCGAAGCCCGCTCGGTCTGTATTAGCCCTGCTTCATAAAGTTCGCACTTTTTACCGGCGTTCCACGTTATACTCAGATCGCTTGTAAACATATCCTCACTCTACAACGGTTCGACCGTGAATCATAATGATATTACGTATATAAATAAAATTATATAAATATTGTGTACAAAAAAAATATATTTAGTTGATTTATTCTGTCATGTTTACACATTTTGTGTATCAGTTGTGTTATTCTTTTAAGAAATAGGAAACGTGTAAAATCGTATTTGACAAATGCAAGCTAACATATTTTTCAATGAAGAGGTGTAAAAATACTCTTGAATGGATTGATCAAATATACGGAGTCTGTAGTGATTCATAGAAAATTCCTGAGGATTTACAACAGCTCAACCAAACCCATTACTCGTGCATCGTTCAAAAATAACAAGCTTGTATGAATGTACGAGTGAATGTAGGTTGGCATAAATACATTTTCAGAGAATTCGTTTTTTTATCAAGTCTTCAACTTACTCCAAAGCATAATAATGAAGCAAATTTACAATTTCAGTTTCAACAAAACCAAACAAAGAACGCAAACTCATTTTGGACATAAAGTATATAATTTACAAAAAAAGTATATTTACCTATACGTTTTTTATGTTACAATTTAAATATTTTATAAAACTGTTTCCTTGATGAGTCCACGAGAAATAATTAATGTAATGCGTTATCGTTTATTTAAATTGATGCTTTTTATTATCTTTGAACTACAAGTACATTCTTTATGCATGTTCTAATCAGTTCTTTTTTATCATAAATTTATTTCGCTACTGGTTTAACTAGCCTCAATGAGAGTTGTAAATTTTAAATGTATGAAAAAGAAAACATTATATAGATAATATTTGTACTATTTTAGTATCAAGAATAGTTTTTTTAATAAAATATAATATTTTTTTAATGAAATTTACATGACCATCCATTTACATGACATGTAACATGCATGTGTAACGTGACTGAAAAGCTTTTCTCATTGTGTATATACATACACAGGCGCTTAGTATAATTTACCGCGTGCAACTGAAGCATCAATGCTCCAGCATCAACAACACATAACACCCACATCCAGTTTTCCTAGAACCCGCAGATTTTCGCGCGACGGCAGCGGCAACGACGGCGCAGCGTGCCCTCGTAGAGAACGTGATGTTTGCAACGGGCCTGCACCGCTACCTATTCCCGCATAATTTCGCTTTCTCACGCCTCATGTGAAAAACAGACCTTTGACGTTCTTAGAAGAGCCGTGTTTGTGCCGCGCGACGCGGCGGAGACGTTAAAGAGCGTCGGTTACAAGGGAGAGTATAAATACGGGGTGAAAATTGAGAGGATGATGTCCTCGATTTGTAGCTTATTTGGCTTTAGGGGAAAATATGTCGTCTTTATACCGTTCCACAAAGCTGAAGCATCTTTCATTTAATAGTATATTGTGTACTAAGGGCGTAAAGTGGGCTGTTTTAGACCGAGAGTGGAGTTTGCAGTACGAGTCGAAGGCGAACGAGCACGAGCCGAAGGCAAGTGTGTATCGCGAGCCGGAGATGAGTACTGCAAATACATTATGTCAAAACAATCCACTAGCCCTTGGTGCACACAATAGTTTTTGAGACACATGTTTGGATTTTAGTGTTTTTCGTGCCTGGAAGGCGAGACTGGAGTGACTGGTTTTCGACACAGCAACGAGCCTATTAGAATAGAACATCTAAATTTTACATGATTTTTGTACTTTCCGCGGTTTTTTTCACACGCTCAGCGTTTTTTCGCCCGCTGGTCGAAAGACGGACACTTTAGTCTCGCTTCTCAAGTACGAAATACGCGAAAATTGGGCCTGTGTTACAAAAAATATTTTTATTACAGGAGGTGTGCTACTAGGTATGCATCTATTCATACGCATACACAGAGAGAATTTTCTGATAAAAATAACTGTAAAGATCATTGTAAACTTGAGATTTCCTGACTTCTGGGGAAAGATTACTGCTACTGTGGAAATCGATTTTGTAGGTTTTTCTGCGAAGTCAAATATAATATGCGTCGTGACATCCTTTTTTAATAGTCTGATGAAAAATAGTCTTGATGTGATTTACAGTAAATTGTTCCGGTAATTCGTGTGGGCTATAGTGATATTATTTTTAATATTATATGTTTTTAGGTAAAGTTAATTTTGTATCTTTGTAAAGTGAAATGTATAATTTTAAAATGAGCTTCAAAATAAAAGATTCGTCTACCTTACGAGAACTTAAAGTTATAGTATTTAGTATTCCATAATTTGAATGAAATTAAATAGTTAAATAATTAATTGATTGATTTAAAAAAGCAGAACTAGTTCAGCAAAAATGTTAACAAAAATGCCTACATTCTCATAAAAACAATTTTTAAAATTAATTAGATATATTTTACTATAGTTTGTATGACGTCAGTCTTCCTTATTCGATGTAAAGACTAACCAATACTTAGTTTTTTGGTAATATTGTTAATTACCTTTTTAATTTATATAAAGTTTGCAAGAAAATTAATTATATTGCCAATACATTATATCTTCAAATAAACTATTTTTATTATATATACATTGGGAAATCCATGAATCTACGAAATATGCTTCAAGAACAGTTATAGTCCTTGTCCAAGTAACCTCATTGCGAGGACTCTTCGCCTGTTGACTTCATATAGGCATTGCTTTCTGCGTCGAAACGACTTTCTTGTTTACTTGAAAGCGTTCCAAATGATTGATACCCATTGCACGTGATCTCATGTAAAAACTTGAAGATGGTGCAATTTCAGATCGATTCAAGACGTAATTCGCAAAGATTTATTTTCCCTTCTTGAGTCATGTACTAATCACGATAGAAAAATACTGTAAAACGGTAAGCATAATAATTTTATATGAATAAATATCACTATGATTATTTGGAGAAAGTTTTATGTTTTTAAATTAATTAGTTAAAAAGGTATAAACAATTTAACAAAAATATGGAAAAATTAATTATTTTCTCGAAATTGTTTTTCTTCAATGATTTATATGTAAAATAAGAATTAAAAAAGATTCAAATAAGATTTTTAAAAACACGTTTATGATTGTATACCTCTTCAAACGACGAATAAAATCTTATATGTCAAATTAGTTTTCTACCTGAATGTTGTTTTGAACTATTAATTAGTGTTATCTCTCACTAACAACATTTTTTTTGTAAAGCAAATATTACATGTTTACATTGATGATAGCAAAATATCAGCATGCAGTCTGATAAATGAAGGCTGAATTTACTACTGACAAAAGCCAAATTCCACTACAATATATACAAAATTAACAAAGTTGCCTAATGCAAAAAGTTCAAATCAGTCAGCCTAAAAAAGACATGCTGATGATAAGTATAGCTGCGAGCCTTGTAACAAACATATACACTGAGAGAAATAATATGGTAGAAATTCCCTTGTACATCTAGTAGTAGTGAGACATGGTCGACTTTTAAGTAAAATTTTAGAGTCTACGTATTAATTCTCCCATGTGAATTATGGAAATGTTTCTTTTATTAACTTACAAATTTTCCTAGTCTCGTAAATGTTGCGAGAATGGCTAGCGTGTCTCACCCCTACTCAATGAAAAGGGGAATTTCTACTAGATTATTTCTGTCGGTGTAGCAGGCCAGAACAAGAGCGCATTGAAAAAAGCTCTGCTGAGTGCTGCATGATATGAGATCGCGACGAATTAGGTGAATCATGAAAATACGTCGCGGCTACCGATGTTTCTCACGCGACGCCTCCTCGCCTCCGCTTGATCCCCTTCTCCCTCCCAACACCGATGTAGGACAAGCGTGCGAGGCGGCTCGCGGCAGAAGAGGAGCGCGACGAAGATCCTCGCTCGCGGCCGTGTTAATTGCTCCTAATTCGTCCCTCGGATTCCAGGGGATTTATTCTCGAGAGTCTGCGGCACTCGAGACGGAAACAAGAGCAAGGCGCGCGCGCGAGCGAGCGCTGCATCCGAGCGCCTATATAGTAGCTGCGACGTGGCCCCGCGACTGACGCTCTGAAAATAGAGGCCTGAATCGCCGGCTGCGGCTGCACGTCTGCGTATGCGGCCACGCGCTGACCGTTTGAACAAACTGCGCGAGACTCTGCACCTCGGCTCTTCTCTTCGTGTCGCGTGTATATGGCTGATTCCGCCGTAATTTGCCCAAAACAAGAAGAGGGAAAATTGGAGCTTTTTACCCCCAGCCTGCATTGATTCCCCTGAATTTACAACAGTTAACTTGCCTTTTATTTCGTAGTATTTTTAATAGGGTATTACGGAACCAACATTTTACTTTGAAACTGCTCTCATAACTACTGTTAGATTTAACGTACAAACTTTTATGCAAATAAGTCTTATGTATCTTTGTTATTAAGTAACGAAAAAGAGTTTTTACTTGTAGTAAAACATCTAATAAATAGTATCTAGATAGTAATTTAGTAGTGTTACGGGAATGGAACCTCTACGCAAAATTTTTAATTCCCAGATCTTTTTCCGGATACGTTTGATGAGGAATAACATATAGTTTGTGAATAAACCGTCAGGATGGTCTATTATAGCAAACTGCTGCGCTTTGTGGTGTAGATACTTTTGTCATCAATATTTAATGATAATAATTTAATGATAATTAGCGTGAGTTTAAAATCAATACAAATGTGTATTATTAAGTCTATAGTTTACTATGTACACGGGGGAACATTTTTTACCTACCTAACTTCCTGCCATACGTGTATAAAAACTAAGAAGGAATGTTTCTTCCAAATGTATAAGTGTCTAAGATGCCTGGACGCAAAGTGGGCAAGTTACGACGGAATCATCCATATACATCATACATACATACCTATACACGTACGAGTTGCATCCGCAACATACGTATACAGTGTGTTTAAAGAGAGTCGAGAGAGGCCAATAGCGGCGAATGAGCGACGGGGAGGTGACGCAATCGACGCAACTATCGTCGCAGTCGTAGTCGTCGTCGACGTAGTCGTAGTCGTAGTCGTAGTCGTTGTCGTCGTCGTCGTCGTCGTCGTCGTCGTCGGCGGCGGCGGCGGTGGCGTTTCTACGAAAGAGCTCCCAGACAGGAAGTCGATGAAAATAAAGAATGGAGATGGAGAATGTGCCCGCGCTGCTGCTGCTGAGTGGGACGCCGAAAGGAGAGAAGGAGAGAAAACGAAAGTGCAAGTAGCGCCTGAGTAGGAGAGAAGTAGAGAGGGAGATGGAGATGGAGACGCAGAGGTGACGAGGAAGAGATAGAAAAAGGATGAATGCGGATGCAAATGTTGAAACGTAATACTTTTTTTCTACTACTGCAGGCCGCCCGCTCTCCTTCCGTAGAATCTTTAGCGCACTTATGCGCTCACAGTGAGAAAGAGACACGATAGCGCACATAAACGCAGCTCGTTTGAAAGTTAAATTGAGCGTTTTCAAAATAGGGGAATTGATATGACGCTTTCATAGCGAAAGAGACAGAGATGAGCTTCGCCTCTTTCTCTTTCTTTCTTGCGTGCGATGCGCGTATAACGGAAAATATGCCTTTTTTCTGGGTAAGGGTACATACGGTATAATATACCACGAGGCTGCCTCAATTTGGGGAAGATGCACCGTAGATATGAGTGTCAAGGTGACAAGAGCGATTGTCAATGTTTTCTTTTTGTAACTTCTTTTGTTGCTGTTGCTTCGTTGTTAGATGGGTCGTTGACTTTGAATTTTGAGATTGTGGATACGTTTGGGTATTTGAGTGAAGATGTACAATGACTCTTTCAGAGTCGTGCTTTACACGATGTGAATTAACCACTAAAACTGAATGTCTGGTAATATAGGACGGTTCAAATGATAATCTCTATTAATATCTATTAAGACTTTCAATAAGTTGTAAATGTTATTTATGTGTGATTTGTACACACCAAAATAGATAGAATGCAGGAACTATAATGGGTGCAGTTTTGAATGATCAGTAACTAAATATTAATAAGAACACAATGATTTTGAATTATTACAAAAGAATGAATCTCTTTATTATTTTATTTTTTACTGTACCGTAAACTAACAATGAGAGTGTCATACCGTTGGGAATCGAATTTTGATGAGGCTTTGGGAAATGTTTTCTGGTACTTAGAATTCAAGTCTAGAACCTGTAGTATATGCCAATGGGCCTTTATATTCGATGTATTAGTTATTTTATTTATAATATACGTTATTTTAGTGATAAAGGTATCTCTTCTTGTGTTAATTGATAGTAAACTTGATAATAAAAGTAGGCGAAAAGAGCTTTATTTTAAACTTTGTGCTATTTAAAAATATTAATCTGGTGTAAAATTATTAACAATTGATGAAGGAAAATGTATGAAAAATCAACGTATTTTAATCAGTTAAATTTCCTCAAATTTTCATGTATTTTCCGTCATCATTTTTAATTATTAATAACATTATACCAGATTAATATTTTTAAATGAAATAAAGCTTAAAATAAAGCTCTTTTCGTGTACTTTTAGTATCACTTGGATCATTTTTCCTAGTGTTGATACGTGCATAGTTATTACACAAAAAGAGGTACCTTTTTCAATAAAATAACAAATATTCTAAGTAAAATAACTCATATCTCAAATAAAAGAGCCCATTGGCACAAACTGCAAGGTCTAGGCTTCATCTCTGGGTACCAGAAAGCAAAGCCTCACCAAAAATCGTTTCTCAAAGGTATGACACTTTTCTTGTGAGAATAATCTAAAGCTATTATAGACAGTTTTCCCCACATCCAAAAAAATATAAGTCTTAGAACGCGCAAAATCTTATAATTCTAATTTTTACTGAAATTATTTTTGATTTACGATGATTTTAAACTTTGACTTCTTAATGTCCATTCGAAATATTGTTTCCAGCTTATACTGTATTCTATCTATTAGACAAGCAGTAAATGATTTTTAAATAATGACATTCTTTTCTTAACTTGCCTCTCATATATAAGATCATTCAATGGAACATTTTCATAAATACCAATGTAACTTATGATATTAATAAAATATTTCTATATGACTTTTTCTATATAATATATTATCTACTCAGGAATGAAATGACTGTAAGCTAATGAACTATTATCGATATTTGTGAGAATACATTACATTGATAAATTAATAGATTGGTGTTTTCTTTCGATAAATATAAAAAAATATAGGTACATCAATTACAGTGCAATGTAAAAACATATTTATATTCATACTAATTTTATTCAAATGTACCAATGTTTTTTTGGCTGTCTGTAATAGTTTATATTAATAAGAACGAAACATTCAGATGATGGTAATAAAATATTTAAATCTTGTTCTTCAACAGCTGCTAATTACTTGCATGATGTAAAGCATACTAGGTAAGAAGTTTGTTACATATTGATGAGATAATTTAAAAGTTAATAAACTGGTGGCGGTGGCCTGTAATCAGTTGGTAGTGAATTTTAAAGACAAAAATCAGTGTCAAAGTTTTCGGCCTGGAAAAATTTATAGTCATTTTTGTTCACATTTCTGCGGTGAAAGAGCAAAATAAATTGTGTCCATTTTGTGAAATATCGAGATATTGAAGTTTGAATGTTTAAATTGCCATTTACCCTGGTAGAAAATTATCTAGTTTTATCGAGGCCCTCGATTATTCCCATGGCAAACTAGATAGATCTACATAGTTCTAGATTAATTTTCCACCAGGGTAAACTTATAAACTTATAAATCTATCTCCCCACTTTTGTTATATATGAACACGTCATTTTCTGTTTAAGAATGTTCTATCGTCATATTTACCTTAAAATAAAAACATTTTTGCTGCAATTTAATCATTCCTAATTATATGGCAGTCGATATTATTATAAAACAAGGTATCCTTGTCTAACTAAAAAGTCTTTTTAAAAAAATGACTTTATTGCAAAAGTAGTTATTGTTAATTAAAGAATGATTTGACAAAACTGCGGAGCCTTTTTTTATTTGTTATTCGATTTTGACAGTCTCATTTTGTTCCTTGAACAGTTTCAGAGGGACTCCGAAATAAGTCAAAAATAAATATTCCTCGATTCGTTTTTGTTTTATAACGATTTTTCTATTTTACGATATTTTGAAATCGATAATGCAGTTTATGATCATAAGTTTATAATTTGTTTGTAATTTATCTTTTCACCACAATTAATGATTAAAAAATACACCTATTTTGAGCTATTAATAAGAAAAAGAAATAGAGCAATTTAAAAAAATGTATTATAGAATAAAGAAATTCATATTGGAACAATTTATTTAGTTTGAAAAAACTAAGTGCCAATGAATTGGCAGCGGTTTGTTTCAATAGGACAATGTTCGACTCGATGGGCATTCTAGAACTGTACTTTTTATTCGTTATTGGAATTACTTTTGGTTCGCGGTTTATAGCCCCACGCGCTTGAACAATACTTTTACACATTTTCGAGCGCGCGGCGAGTTATCGGATCCAAACCCGTAATTGTTATATTTTTCTAAATTAGTTTACATAAGATCGATAAGGTATTATAGATGATTTTCTAATGGCTGAAAATAACACCATTAATGTGAAGACAACAATGTATTACGAGGAAAACCACATAAAGAATTAATTATCCGGCTTTGTTCGTTAACTCGTCAATTAATCGAATAAAAAATGTCCGAAAGGCTTAAAAATAGTTGTACTAAAAATATAATACAATAATTAAAATTCACGAAAGAAGAACGTAGTTTTGCATCAGAATGAGTTGAGAGTCGCTGACGGCTAGCGCACTGTGCGGCAAAAATCTCGCATGGCATTATCCGCGCACACTTCCTTATTATGACGGGCGGCGGCGAGCGAGCGCGGGCCTTTTGTGTGTCATTTTAGGCGAATCGGTCATTTGTGAATGCGCAGAGTCACGCCACCGCCACGTCGTCCCAAAGAGTGAAAAATTTGCCGAGGGCCTCGTGTATAGTCGGCCAATCCCCCGCCGTGCAAAAAGCTACTGCGACTTATACATAGGCTATATATCGTATAAGAGAAGAACACGACAACTGCGGGAGGCTTTTGAAAATTTCCCACGGAAAGGGACGACGAAAGGCAGAAGAGCCTCCTGCGACTTTACGACGATGTGTACGTTGCGCGCGCCGCTCCGGAAAGTTTAAGGAAAGTCCGCGACCGTGTCGCAGTCGAGGTCTTTTCAATGGAAAAACCACTTCACGCCGGATATCCCTTTTGATTGTGCGGTGTTGATTCAAAGGATATCTTCGAGTTCGCGCGGTCTTTCCTTCAGTTGTTAATTTGCATGTTGCGATGTCGCACAGCTGTATTATTAAATGCATTACACGGCAGTTTTTTTTTCACACTGTTTTTACAATTGTTTTATAATATAACTAAATAAAATGTATTATACTTTCTGTAAAACTGTTGTAATTATATAACGCAACATTATTGCTACATTTATTTTGTAAGAATATAAAGTACAATAATGAGGCTTATAAAAAAATAATGTTCAAAGAAGAATATATATAAAAATTAATTCATTTTTCTTAAACAAACAAATATTTCAATAGTTTTCAGAATACGAAATTAAGTTAGGTGTGTGCTTTTGCAATTAAGTATTTGCACTGAATAAACATGTTTAATTTGTATACTAACATGTGCAATTATGTTATTTTGCTTTCTCAAAGAGAAAACTTTGTAACGATGACATTTTTCGGATAAGAGATTTTGATAAATCTCGATGTTTTTGAGATTCCTCAGTCAGAAAAATATGTTTTCAAAAATGTCTGTATGTATATTTGTATATATGTATGTGTGTGTATGTATGTGTGAAACCAAAATTTGTATCCACCATAATTCTTGCAGGGAAGCATGTAACGAGCTGAAATTTTGCATACATATTAGGTTATACATTTGAACTTAGATCTGATATAAATTTGGAGCTAAATGATTAATATTTAGGACAATATTTATAAAATAATCACTTTTGAAAAAAATGTTAAAAAAGATTATTTCTTTTTGTAATTTTCATTGAAGATGTATAAAAGATGGACATAAATTCTTAAAATGCATATGATTTCCGTTCGATTTATGTCTTTTAAAACTATTATAAGCTATTTTTAGGAAATAAAAGTGAATTTAAAGATTTTTTAAAAAGTAGCTATTTTATCAAATTAAAAATGATTTTTTTCTGCAGTTTGTAGTTTCTGAAGATTTATAATAAATAGACATTAATTCTGAAAGCGCGTATAACTTCCTTTTAATATATGTGTTTTAAAACTGTTCTTAAGCTATTTTTATTTTAAGAAGAAACTAGAATTTAAAGAATTTTCAAAAAGTAGCTATTTTAACAAATCAAAAATAATTTGTTTCGGTAGTTTGTATTGAAGATATATAATAAATAAACATAAATTCTTAAACAGTGTCTGACTCTTTTTTGATTGGTCTATTAAAATATACGTAAAGTTTTATTCGAACTAATTCTTTTAAGGCTATTCTTAACCCTGAAATGATAAACTAATATTAGCATTAATTCCTTTAATGAGAATTTCCATTATAAGATTCTATAAGTCGATTAATCAAGACCTTTATTTAAGAAAGCATTCTGCTAAGGTAGTTAGCATCGGTGTTTTTAATATAGGTTGATAAATTTAAATTCAAATTTCTTAAATATTTTTACATACCATAGTTAAGGAATAATACAAGACATAAAGAAAGTCTTTTAAGTGTTTTTACGTAATTCGTTATGCAAAAGTAAATGTTTAAACAATACAGTCTGATAAATTTAATTTCTTATTAAAATTTATTACCCAGAAGCGTTAGCGTGAATGAACTGTATCGATAATACGGAAATTATTGTGTAACTTTGCCAATGAATAATGATTGAAACATACTAGGAAATGAATTTTTACATAATATATTAAGTGAAAATTATTTTAGCATAGATATAACAACTGTTTAATCAATTTAGGCGGAAACAGTTGGCAGGTGTATCAAAAAATAATCCAACAATACTATAGTACACTAGTAATCAATATATAGATTTTATGAATGTTTTAATATTCTATACTTTTCTGTAAATACAACTTTTAATTATGTATGATATGTAGGAATGAATTCGACAATTTCCTTACTTGTATTTAATAAAATAGAATGTCGTTATTTCGCGTTAAATTTATTATCTATAAGCATACATACAAGTTTTACAAATGACTTAATATTTGCAGTTCTTTCAAAAATTTAGTTTACATATTACGTTTCCGACATTAAGTTAGTATACTTTGATCTTGATAATATTAACAATAGATAGAAAAGACGATCCTCGTCGCCAAAAATTTGTTTGTATTTTAAACTATTTTAATAATTGTATATTTACATGTGTTTAGACAACAAAGTGGAATTATTTATATTGTCACTAATATAAATTATGACCGTTAACTACCGTCTATTTTTGTAAAAGAAATATATTTTAGACTTTTAAAAATATGATTAAGTTACATTTATCACTTTTTGTATATTATATTTTAATTAATCTATTTAAATTAAAGTATGATTATTGACACTTTAGGATATGCCTATTATATCGTATTACATATACAGAGAGAAAGAAAATTGTTTTTTTTTAATTTATTATTTATATAGAATTTTTTTTAATTTATTTTTATAATCATTTTTAAATTGAATAGAAAAGTGTATGTTATACAAAATGTATTTAATCATAAGAAAAACTCCGTAATAAAAATATGAAATTTAAATAAAAATAATTATAAAAATGTGCTCAAATATAGATTAATCTTGTTCACAGTTATCTCATTCTGTATTTTGAATAAACTTATGTGGGATGTATAAATTTAAAGCAAATTCGAAACTTGAATCAAACTTTTTTAAATAAAATGCGATCAAAGCTAGCCGTGTTTACGGTACAGTATATTTAAGTTCTCGCCAGTTTTTTTCCACGACACATTGTTTTGCAGTATTCTTATTGGTGCGAGGACCTTAAAAGAGATCGAGTAAATATTTTTAATGTTTGAGAAGAGATGCGAGGGAGCCGATGAAACTTTTTATGTACGACGGCAGCAACGCCGACAAAAATGTCAACGAACGAGACTATAAAGGCACGCCCGTAACATTTTCGTGGGGGTTTTAGTGGCACTTGAGATAAGGCAGTTTTCATCAGAACTTTCATCCCGTGTCGCGCGAGTAATCGGCCATGCTTCATTAAGACACCGAGTATCCCGCAAAATAAAATCGGAGAACCTTCTTTTTCTTCAGCATCTCCTTCTTTTCTTGCTTTATGACGACTGAAAACCGTGCACTTCAATGTCAGCTGTTAAAGATAATCGCTTGATGAAAATATTATGCTCACTGCTCGACGCAAACACTGCTGGCGCGAGTTTTGAAGAATGCCAGGAACGTTAAATTTTACGCAATTATTTTCGCACGAAATTTTAATTAGTTGAGCGGCATATTTGGTAGTGAAGTGAAATTTTTATTGAGTAATTTCATATTGATTGAACATTATAAATATTTCTTACAGATATGTTATTTACCACTTTGCTGAATTATTTATGTGATTAATGGCCATAACTATATTATTTGTGTAGTTTATTAGTCAATAAATTTCGTAATTTTATTACAAGTTTATTACGGTAGTTCTTAACCACGAAATAGGCCTTATAGAAAACAAAACTTGTTATTATATAATTTAAAAGAGCGTCTTATAATCGGTTAAACTACACGGTAATAAAACACGTTATCGTATACTTGAAAAAAAATGTTTCATATTAATTTATGTTTGTTGGGCAAAGATATTATTAAAACAACAAAAATATTACTCAATGATTCAAAAATTGTTTCATTTCTCATTTGTTTTTAATGTTTCAAAGCTTATTTCTTCCTTGTAACATGTATCTGCAAATCTACAACATTGAAATTATAAAATTGTTTATGCAGAAGAAATAAAAGCTAACTGTTTAAATAAATATTTTCATTTAATTGTTAAAACATATTTTGTTGGACTAAGTATTAAGAAAAACAAATTTTTTCATGATAAATTTAAAGATATATGTTGAAAGAAAAAAATAAGCCGTGAAACATTCAATACAAATGAGAAATAAAAAATTCTTGATTCTGGCTGATTCTTGATCTTATTTACTGGTTAAGAAATACCTTAAACTGTTTTTTTACAATAACAAGTTTGTTTCTATTAATTATAATTTTTTGTGTAAATTTTAGTTTCGTTTTAGTCTAGCTCTGCATTTTCAGAGCGCATGTAGCGTCGTTTAAATATTTGCATCGATATCATATTGTCCGCGTGGTAAATGTTCATTTCGCGCCACGCGTCCTGCGCAATAAATAGCGATGATAATTTCTCTATATGGACGCAATAATGTCCCGCGACTATTGAGTGCTCGCGTGCTTCCGTCAAAACTAGAGACTCGAGGTGTTCACGCTCGCGCGTCTTGTTGTCCCGGCGCGCGGCGCAACGACAATAAAAAGTCAGCAACAGTACGCTCATCTTTCTCATTTTGTACCTTTTTCCCCTCTCGCTCTCTTTTTCTGCATAGGACAACCTGTCCCACGAGCGATCCATTTTTATGTAAAAAGACGCGTGCGCGCGAGACCTGTTTGAATGGACAGCGCGCGAAGAATGAAGCAAGAGAAGAGAAAGAAGAGAGAGAGAGAGAGTGCGAGATGGAGAGCACGCGAGGAAAAAAGAGAGAAAGGTCGAGAGCGGCGTATAATGCCGCCGGAAATTGACGTTTCCATTGCATAATGGCGTGCTTCCGCTTCCCCTTCGAGAGAAGAATGACTCCGTCCGTCCGTTTATTCGAGCTGCTCTCTTCTACTCGCGCACAAGCTTATACACGAGCTTCAGTGCGCGACACACAAACGCTCGCTTATACGCATATCGCCTTTTCCATTCATCACCAGTTACGGAGACTTGCCTTGCTGACTTATTGCTCCTCCTCGTACTCGATCTTCACTTTTTTCCTCTATACGATTTTCTTACACGGGACACGTGTGCTGTTGTCGCGTTGTTTCCTCTTTTTTCTTAAGCAGGGGAAGTTCTTTCTAAGCCGTGACTAACATTTCTATAGTTTGTATTACCTTTGTTAAATACGAGAGATAAAATGCAACACTGTATTTTTATACTTTTTATTTGTTGATGTTAATTTTTAAGATTCTTTTCATATGTTAATTGTATATAATTTATTATTCAATTTTATCAAGCACTATAAGCGTTCAAGATTAGTAATATTGTGATGAAATTCAACCGTAATTTATTGATTCGATCAATAATTAAGAACTTAATAAACTTTATATATAAGAATTTACATATATTTAATAAAAAAAATAAACGATTGATAGATTTTATCATTACAGCCAACTGGATATTTTTACTGTCAAAAATCTATTTAGTAATGATGCAATATCAATGAAATATATATGTTAAGACTTTCAATTAAGTTCATACTATATATGACAAATTTTTTCAGTATCTAATTATATTAAATTGTGAATTTTTATGCAGATGAGATTTTTGGTTACTCTTTTTAAGTATCTAAAGTCATTTTAAATTCCTACGATCTATTTGTGATGCAGAGTGTGTGTTATGAAGTCAAAAATTATAATACAACCTCAAGAAGACTTTGAGATCTTCTTTTAAGATGTTTGAGCCTGTAGTGAAGTATTACATCAGATTACTTCTGGAGTACTTCTATGAAAATTACATAAATCAGCGAATTGAAATTTTTTCTAACTTAATTATGTGCTTTCATATCGAACGTCTTATGTAAAACTTATAACATTTTTTTTGCTATAATAATTATGATCGATTATGACTGCAATAGCATAAAATAGGAATTAAAATAAATAACAAAAGTTAAAAAAATTATAAAATCTCATTGGAAAAAATTAGATATAATAAATACTGTAATACATACCAATTTATTAAGTTTGACATGTTATACATAAATTGCTTTTTAAGAGTTACGACTCTATCTAGTCCGTAAAGCGTAACGTTTTGTAAACATAATTTATCAATCTAAGAGTGAACAGCGACCCGTAAGACTTTGTTGAAGTAAAAACCAAACGACGAATAGTTTAATAAATGTGACCAGGGCGCTGAAAGACGCAATTTAGCTTTATTCGTGCAAGAGTACTATACCTACTAAAGGGGATGCGCGCGCGGCAAAAACATTCGGTATTCGTATGCGTAATTTTGTCCAACTGTCTCTCTCTTTCTCTCTCTCTATCTCTTTTTTTTTCTTCGTACTTTTTGCGGAACGTAGCTGTAAAATTCAGAGGAAATGGCGCGCTCCTCGAGCTTAACGATGAGACCTGAAGGCACGAGCTGTCCATTTCCTTTGACGAATCGCCCGCCGGAAGTCGGCGACTGCATTCACATTACTAGACCTGCGATTCGCATTCGAAAGTAATGGAGACGACGCGCCGCGTTACTCTCTTCGACTTCGCTGCTTTTACTTCAAAATACTCGCTCTCTCTCTCACTCTCTTTCCCCTTTCGGCGCGTCTCTTTACTGCTCTTTTCTTATTCAAGCGAAGATTCAAGTTCCAAAGCTGAATAACTAATTGGGCACTCAAAAGCATCCAGCATGCCTCTTATAGAAGGAATTAATATACTTTTTAGAAATCTTTGGTTTTCAACGTATATATATATATATATAAGTATTCCTTAGTGGATCAAGGGTTTTCTCAATGGGTACACCTATACGTTGGGAAAAAGTTTTTCACATTCACGTTCGGTGTTTGTATTTTCACACGTCAACGCGTTTTCGGAGATTACGGTGCTGATAAAATGTTTGAGTTAAGTATCGATGTGAAGTGTGTCTACAACTTCAATAGAAAGAAATTTCTACATTTGTTCTAATGATGCATTTAATAACATTTATCTTACTGACTTATTGATCGTAATTCCTGCATTTTATGCTTATTACATTTATTTGCTGGGTAATCATATGATTTTTTTTCTTGAAGTTTCAAAAGAAATTCAGTAATACATAAGAATATTCTGTAGTTAACTGTAACAAGCTAAAAATATACCTGTCCACGGAAAAAAGTTTTTCGACTAATTAATAATTAGAATTTGAAAATTGTAGCCCAAATTCAACCGTCATTAGAGACGGCGACATTTGACATTAGTTTCCGGAGTATAAGTATTTACAATTCCAACAAGTAAACTTATATGAAAATAATTTCATAGATTTTTTTGCAAACGTTTCTTAATTACATTTTTAGCTCTTTGAATAGGTCAAAATAATTTATACGCGTAAATTTAAAAACTATATCTGAATATCCAGTGTATTTTCAACAATAATTTTGAAGTATAATCGATTATGCAAATTGTAAAATAAGATACAGAGTAGAAAAACTGCGATTGATCAACTTCTAGCAGCTCTATGCAACGCTACAGCTGCAGTATCTGCTTATTCGCGTCAGTATATCCGAATTATCTGCCGTGAAGGACGTGTGTTCTGTCTTTCTTTCTGTCTTTGCTCTGTTCTCGCGAAGAAAGAGAGAAAACCGCCCCCGGCAGCGCTAGTCTATAAAAAAATTACAAAGCAGTGTGCGCTCGCGCGCGCTGTTACACAAAAGAACCGCTCTCGAAATTTACCTTTAGGTGCTGTCTTGGCGCCGAGCTTCGACCTCGAGCCCACCCCGCGATTTTCAATCGTCAAAGCGCTCGGCCCGCTCTCCTATGTACACATATACCTGCGTGCGCAATGGGATTGCCGCAGCCCTTGTGTTTCATGTCAAGGGTTGTTCCGAGAGTAGCAGATTGCTTATGGCTCCATGAGGTAGTGTAATAATAATCTTGTGTCTAGTTATAAGGTATTTTTTAACACTTTCGTAATCGACCGACATTATTATAAATTGGACTAAATAATTGGTCGGAGTCATTGTCTTTTTCCTTTCGTGCTACGCAGGATTATAGTATTTATTACTTTTCTTCCCCGTGTGCTTTCTCTCGACTGAACATATTTAAACGCCTAACCGTAATATTTATTACGGGAACCGAGGCACTTTGATATTAAAAAATAATTCTTAATATAGTCTCAGGTAACAAGAAATCCTACTTTATTATATTACTTTATTATATATTACTTATTTTTATAAATATATTTTATTGAAATATAATTGCAGGAAAAAATATTCTTCATAATTTAAGGGTCATTATATACCATCAAATGAGCATAATAAATACCCTTGTATATATTCTGCTTGCACCGCAAGGTCTTAAGAGTAAAAATAATTGGATTAAGGTTTCGAAGATTTTAATGTATCCAAAATACGTATACTTATTCTATTAAGGAAAAATTGGAAAAAATTAACTGTCCAAAGTTATAATCTATTAAAGCCATAACATTCTTTAATTGTACAACATTTTATTAAAAAATATGGCTTTTAACGACTATATGTTGAGTAAATTATTTTTCTTTTCAATTCATCACATTAACAGTAAAACCTTAAAAACCCCAATATGATCATTCTGATTCTTAAGACCTTGCGGTAATATAGAAATATACTGGTTTCCGTTATGGCTATTCGAGGGGTTCTAAGGACATTTAAATTGAAAAAGGATTTTGTTCTGTTATAACCATTTTTATAAATTCTAGTCAAATTTATCAAAAAAATTAAGTATTATTATAATATACCTACTATAATGTAGGATTTATTTTTATCTAAAATAATTAAAAAATGATGTTTTATTGCTTTCTCAACGATAGAGCTTTGTGATATTATAATTTTTTTTGTGTTCTTTTAACAAATTAACATGTTTTATGCCTTGAGAAGTCCGAGTGTATGTGCCTGTGTGTGTGTGTGTGTGTGTGTGTGTGTGTGTGTGTGTGTGTGTGTGTGTGTGTGTGTATGTGTATGTGTGTGTGGGTGTGTGTGGCATATCACCATTCGTTCAATCTTCGGTATAACTTTCCAAAACTGTGCACAGAAGTTTGCTATCAAAACCCGGTGTGCGCTTCAAAATTTCAGCGAAAATGGTATAATAAATTATTTTTAAGAACATTTTTCAAAATATAAAAATTATCAAATTTCGGTTATTTGAAATTTTTTCAATGTAGGAATGGTTTTTGGAAACGAATTTTTCACATCACAATAAAGTACTTATAATATCCTTCATTTTAGGACCCGAAACGATTTTATATGAGTCGTTTTTCAATTGTTATACTGTATGTTACATTTCTTTTTTCAACATTTATTACTCAAAAACTATACGATAAAAGTCAGTGAAATTTTGACTGAATACTTGCTTCATATACAGGTATATTCCTGTAAAGTTTCAAGTCATAAGATTGTTGGTTTCCTAAGAGAGAAAATTAAATGTAAAAGAATGCATTTATTTGGACAACGATAATTTGAGTAATACTTGATACAATGCCTTGAAAATTTTTAGCCGATTTGGTTCATAATGTTCTCAGATATTAGTGATTATTCAATTTAAACAATACTTTATCACCCTGTATTTACAACATCTCTAAGCTTTATCGTTGTATTTTTTTTGCAGATATTAAGTATTATTATATATGCGATTTATTATTCTATACTTCTAGCCGTCTTTATGCATTATATTGCGCGAAAAATAAAAAAATTGGAAAGATAATGTTATATCAAAAATATTACTATTTTGTGATTTTTTAAAAATGATTACTAATGACATAATTTATTTTTGCAATATTAAATCTCTATCTATCTATAATATAGCATAGAAAAATTATAATCTTTATACTATTCTGATAGTGAAATTTGTAAACTAGTATAGGTATGTTAAATAGTAGTAAAATTTTCAAGTACGTGAGTATAAAAAGTGATGCGTTTTTGTGTCTTATGTATTTTTTTAAATGAAAGAATAAAAACAATAATTCAATCTTTTATAGGTATAGATTTGATTTGATTTTTTGATAAAAGTTAATTTCAGTATCAATGACAACTCGCTGACTACAGATATACGATAATACGTTTATTGAAAAATATTCATTTTTCAATAGGGCACAAATCACTATTAGATGAAAATAGTTAGACAGGAAAATAACCATGATGGACGGTACTGTGCAGGTCTTCCTTATTTATAATAATTTTAATTAAATTCTCTTTGAGAAAACATAGTGCCACAGCAGTTGGCAGTGTTTATAAAAATACCATATGCATATGTTAAAGGTGTATTGGATCCCTTAAGTGAATTAAATAATTTGACATTGCATCCCTTGTATATTGTTAATATAATTATAAATAATTTTTTCGTATAGTAATGCTTGGAATTTTACCGAAATAAAGATTAAAATAGAAAGTATAATGTTCCATTATGACATTACAGAAGAGTAAAACTTATTACCGTATTGAAATTTATTTAAAAAGTATATTTTCATACATTTGTATTGTAACAGTTATTTGAAAAAGAAATTTCAGAGGAAAAATTAAAAATATCTCGTAAACCAACAATTTAATATATGTTTTGATTCATGTTATTAAATCTTTAGAAATGAAGTTGCAGAAAGTAAGATGTTGATTGAGTTTTACGTAAAGTTCTGAATATTTTACTAAAATAAAGATTACCTCACGAGCTGAAGATGTTTGTCAAAAACTTTAAAACATGAGATTCACGTTTTTACCTAGAATCAATATTTTAAGTTTCAGGGAATGCCGTAATCCGTGCAGGTGTCTGTTTATAAATTTTCCTAGTATTTCTGCATATCCAGTGCATCAGAAACCATAAAGATTTTTACTTATTTAAAATGTTTAATAAAGTTAGTCGTTATAAAACAGTTCTTAAGTCTAAAAATGTATACGTAAAATTATTATTCTTGGTAAAAATCTTCACGTAAGACATAAGGTGTTAGATTTGATTACGTACATTTCACGTGAGACTTTCGAAAGTAGATTATTTATTAAAGCATTAAGATGGAGCTCTACCGATTTTTTTACAAAAAATTCGTTTTTTTTTATTGACTTTTCTTGAAGTTTGTAATGTGAGAAATATTTTAAGATTAAGTAGATGTCGCAACTCAAAAAATTAACGAAGTTTAAATAAATAGTTTAAATAAATTAATTAACATTGAATGGTATGTAAAATAATAACTGAAATGTATTTTTCTTAAATACATTTTTATAGTTTTAAAGTGTTCAAGGCATCGGCCCTCTTAACTTCAAATCTAAACATAAGAAATTTGCTTGATTTTCAATTATTTAAAAAGTCAAGATATAAATAGCAATGCAGTGAAAAATACGACTTTATACGGCTTTTTATTCACTTAAACTGCATTGTATTTTCGTAGATAGAATAAGGGTATGAAACATAAAAAACCAAGCGAATTTTCTTAATTTAGGGTACAAATAAATTAATGAAAAAACTTTTTTGAAGAGTTTAAGTTGAGAGGGCAGACGCCTGAGACATTTTTAAAATATGCTATTTTTAAGAAGAACACTAGAGAGGCTCTAAGTTGATGAAAAAGTTTTCTTTTTTGATAGCAAATAATACTACCAATCTCTTTTTGCATAAAAAATGAAATTGAAAAATGTAGAAAAATCAGTAGAGCTCCACAAGTAAATAAATAAGTCAATCTTTTTAAGTTTCATTCTGTCTTCTGAAAAGAAACGTGAAGGTACACAAGGCTTGGAGGAGGAGCAAAAGAACTCGCAACAATCAACAACGAAGCGCCGAGATTCGAAGAACATTAAAAAATGCAAGGTGCGAGGATATAGTGCAGGTGAGAGAGGAGGAAGAGAGAGCTTCATTAGCACGACAAGCGCGAGCCGAGCCGAGCCGAGCGTTCCTCTTGGCCGACGTCAACGTGCTACCACTGACGTCATTGACCGACTCCTTTCGCGGAACGTTATAAACACGCGTGCGCTTCTGATGTACACACCAATAGAGCGAAAAGTAGCATACAACTCGACTAAGTCGCTACTGTCTTTCTTGTCCCTGCGCTTCATTCCATATTTACTGGTATGTATATATGTCGTACTACACTGCTGTTTGGTCTATTGTTTCGGCTAGACCTACAGAGTCTCTATTTAACTTTGAAAGTGCAATAAAACTAATACAAGCACAGTTAGATAAATTTGGAAAAGTCCAATGGATAGAGAGTAATTTTCTGTATTTTTACATAAGTACTGCGCAATATTTATTTACAGAAATAGGCTCGATGTTATTCAATGTTTAAAGTTAAATAGAGACCCTGTTAAAGCGTAGGTCTAGCCAAGGCATATTTGCCTTTTCTCTGCGCTTGTATCTTCCATGCATGCCCATCCATCCAAATCTGTTTTAGTTTACTTGAGTGCGTTATTGGTTGTCCACGCGGAATATACGTGCGGTTTTCTTACAGTTACGGGAGACTCGATTCGACTTAAACATCATTGTTTGTGATGGAAATTAGAGTTCGAGTAGGATGTAGCAATACGATGTATAAAAGCATCTGTTGCGTATAATTTTCTGTTTAAAGTTAACGTGCAGCGTGTTTATGACGGACAATGTACAGGATATTTCATTCCTACCTTACAATGATATAAACGAAGCGTGCAGAAGTGATATCACTGGTTTATGTAAAATAAAGATCGTATAAAGACTTACTTATCTATATTATGTATACGTTTATTAAACTGTATATGTCGAAAGTCGGCTTACGTCACTTTTGGAGATAATTCACAAATAGTTCATATAGTATTTTTATATTTACGTAATAGTTATGTTAGCAATAAAAATTATTTTTTATATAATTCAACTAAATTTAAAATTAAGAAATGAGATTAAAAATTATAAAAAATTGCATACTTTTAACTAATATACAAGTAACCTGTTTTCTGTTGACATTGTATATGCGAATGGGTATAAGGGAGAGTAAAGCATTACGAACCGGTCGGCAGTGCGGACCACTTAGGGGAAGCCAGAACAAGATGTAACTATTATGAAAATATAAAATACACCTTTTTTTAACGTGCTTTGTTAAAATAATCCGTAAATTATATTCTAGAAATAATAATCTTTTCACAATCATTCCCATTCTACTGGAAAAATTTTACACGAAATATGCGGTTGTAGCCTTAACATAGCCATATTGCTTGTACCCCTCTAGTATCGATATCGCAATGAAACGCCATTGTCACGCGCACATATCTCTCTCATTTTTCTCATCTCTTTTGTCATCACTTTTTGCGCTCATTCTAGTCGGACCCTCCCTTCGCCTACTCTTTACCACTGCACGCTACTGCACAAACGCTCCGTCTCTCTTAGTTTCATTTGCCGTTTCACTTTAATCTTCCGTTCATCCGGTTGCGCTCACGAGACGACCACCGGCTGCTTTTCCGTTTCCCTCGCTCGCGGTGCACACGCACAGTGCGGCAGCAGCAGCGGCAGTAGCTACAGTGCAACCGCTTCCCCTCTCCACTGCAGTCTGCAGCAGCTATATATTCTCTTCTATATACTCATGCTGCAGCAGCAGCGGCAGCGGCAGCAGAAGCAGAAGCACACGCATGCACGCGCGAAAGACACGGCAAAACATGGCTATTTATAGTCAACAGCGCGCGCGAGAGCACATACTCATTTCCTCGGGACCTCGACGATAGTACGCGAGTAAAGAGAGAGAAGAAGAGAGAGAGAGAGAGAGAGAGAGAGAAAGAGAGAATGAGAGAGAGAGAGAGAGAACACACACGCCGAACCCCGGAGTGAGACGCAATAAACACACGAGGAGAGAGAGAGAGACAGAAGACGATGACGACTATGCGGCGCAGACCCTCTTCTCTCCGGACACGCGTGTCTGGTGTAATGCAAGTCATCAGACAGAAAAGAACAAAAAGCATGTGCACGGATGAATATCCCGGGCGACCAAGCGCGCTCGTATATATAGAGATGTGGATGTTTATTTATCTATGCTATAAGTCACAAACACACCCCAGTGACGCGACTATGAGACTATATGAGCTTCATTTTCTCTCTCTCTCTCCCTCTCTCTCCCCCCTCCTCGCACACACACACACAGACTCACAAGGGAGACTAGAATACAGAATGGATTCCCGTATTATGCGGGATGATATAGTCGTGCGAATATTTCAAATAGGTTAGCCTATCCCCCGTCCTCTATTCTTAGCCGTTTCTATAACTAATACCGTGACTGTTAAGGTGGTCCTATAATAACATTTGACGGAAAACTCGATTTTTTTATTTCATTTTCTGATACATTGTACATTTTTAGAACAGAAAATGATTTTGTAATGGCAATATTGGTCATAGAAATCATTTTAATGTACTTAATACATATTTATACGTATTTTTCCTCCGACCTTTATTGCACACAATCCAGCGTGTTCCTACATTAACCGAATCCTAACCCGTGCCCAAATCTACTCTATACTATGCAGGCAAACTTTAGAAAACATAAAAGTTATTTTAAACATTTTGATCGATATTCTGCGATAGAAAAAAGTTTAAAATCATTAGAAAATTATTTCTTATTTTTACAAAAGTACAGTGTTCTCCATTTATTATTTTCCAATAATCAGCAAGTTTTATGCGCATATAGGATTACAATGAATCAATCTGAAACTTTAAGGATATCTAATGCAACTTATTCGCATAACAAGCATAAACTCATAAATGAATAAAGCATAAAAAAATTATTAAGAAAGTTTTGCCCATGAATAGAGTTAAAAATGTGATTTTTTTAGGTTATTTTTATAATAAAAATTCAATGTAATTTTATTTTTCTTTATAATTATGTTTTTAAAATTTTGGAGTTCACAGTTCTGTGTGGTACAGGTGTTAGATATTACAGAATTATTTTGAAATGCTATTATACTTACATTTCTATGAGCAAAGACAGTTTTGAAAAAAAATTAATTTTCATTGAAAATTGCTAGTTTTTCCTACATAACTACGGGTATACTAAAACTGTCTAAGAATGAATGAAAGTTTATAAAAAACTTTCTTTTGAAGTGACAAATATAACCACCAATTAAAAAAATTTTTATCATACAACTAGCAAATTTTTCAAAATTTACTATAGGATCAGCTTAAGAAAAATGACTCTCCAATCTGGTTATTAAAAGATAATCTGTGTTATTTTATTGGATAAAATAGAGTTGCTTATCAGGCTTTTAAATTATTTTTTCTTTTCATTGAAATATTAAATTAATTAGTAGTGCACGTTATCAGAGTCAAAATGTTATTGAACATGAATCTAAATAAAATTAGAAGCCAATGTGTGATTATCTACAAATAACAGTACGTATTAATTATGCAAAATATTATTCACATTAATTAACTTATCTATTACGAATATGTAAACATTTTATTTATTCTAAAGATTTTTACAATAAATATTAAAACAGAGTTGATAAAATTGACACAACTATATATAGTTACATCTGATTTCCGATCAGTCCAGTATGATGCAAACGCTGCAGTGAACAAATTCGTATAACCCACGTATTTCCTGTTATGCATTAGCACACAGAGTTGCAAAAAGGACGATTTCATACTTGACACACACTTAGATCAGATACAAAAGTGTGTGAGTCATGTGTTATGGATATACATCGCATGATCTACACTATGTGCACAAATTATATCGGAGTGTGAGTCATGTAACGCACACGCAACAAATGACCCACACTTTCGTATATAAACTAATCTGATTATGCATCAACCATGGGATCGTCACATTCAGTGTAGTTGATGCAAAATACCAAACACGTGGTCAGATTTGTAGATAACACCGGTTTTCGTTAATGATAGTCTGTAGATTCACAACAATATAATTAGAACTTGTAAAATTTAAATTGTGTTTGAAGACAATTACGTTAATAGATACATTATATTTGTATTACTTATGCAAAGACTTGCTGTTTAAAACAGCATACTACGAAGAACTTATAAAATAAAATGAATTTTAAATAAACTGTTACTTCTACGTTCTAATGGTATTTTAGTTGTAGACCCCGTAAGTTTTTTGAGATAAAAAAAAGTTTGAGAAAAAATCAGGTAGAACGCAAGATAAACACGTTCATTTCTCGTGAAAATTAGGAAAGGGAAAGGAGATAGACACGTAGATACAATAAAAAAGAAACCAGGGATAAAGATACTAAATCTGGATAACACAGGAGAATGTTGATTTTCGTTCAC
The DNA here is from genome assembly GCA_949152435.1 of Gastracanthus pulcherrimus. Classification (NCBI taxonomy): domain Eukaryota; kingdom Metazoa; phylum Arthropoda; class Insecta; order Hymenoptera; family Pteromalidae; genus Gastracanthus; species Gastracanthus pulcherrimus. Next base: position 175,771,971 of record OX424572.1, on the reverse strand, counting down.
GCGCGCGGGGGTTGTGGCGATCACAGCCGGATGTACGTTATGTACGACCGGCTTTTTCTCCTGTGCGGAGAATCGACGAGCTCTGGCAACGCATGGGAGTTTTCCGACGACGATGATAAGGCAATCTGCCGAGTACCCGATAAATAGTGAGATGGATGACACGGAATTGCCCGAGATTTTCTCTCTTTCTCTCTCTCTCTCTCTCTCTCTCTCTCTCTCTCTCTCTCGCTCTCTCTCGCTCTTTCTTTCTTTTATTACATTTAGAGATTGTGGCTTCGCTCTTTCGAGCTCGATAGTGTTCTGCGAAATCGGAAATTTTTTCTTCGATGTCAAGAGTGGGAATGAGCGAGTGAAAAAGCTGCAATCGAAGAATGAATGCGTTCTGATTCGTCGCGGTAGCAGTAGCAGCTTGTCATATTAAACTCGTGCTCCGTGCGAAGCTCCGTGCGTTATCGTCCGATAATGATATTATATTCTTACAGTTAGATGCGTTTATTTGCATTGTCACGCAGCCTGTCTAGTATTTACATTACACGGATACTCGCGCGGATCATCGCTTAGCACTGACTGAATATTATTAGAACATAAAAATGATACATATGTATACTAGAAGGCTACGCTCCCTACCTGCTTCGCGTGCTAACCGAACACTCTTTTACTTTTGTTAATATTTTTTGGTCTTATTTTTTACAACTTTTAGTTATTTTTAAAATTGCTCTGCCCTCTGGTCTGCCCTGGTAGAAACATGGCCGGGTGCCTAGCCAGCTTCTAGCTAATATGGTGAACTTAATACATTTGAACCAGTTTCTAGACGGAACTCATGCATTTTCTACGAAGGCGAACCAGAAGTAAGATCCTAGGTTCCCTGGATAAGATGGGGGCACTTCCGGTTTAGACTGGGAGTTAGACTCATATACTCATGGACGAATAGGATCAGTTCAGGGTCGAACCGGAAGTAAAATACATGGATTCCTGGATGAGGTGAGGGACATTTTTCATCCGATCGGGGCATAAAATCCCTGGAATCCTGGAGGAGGGGGTGCTATCCCGATCTAGACCGGTATTACAATTCCCGCATTCCTGTATTAGGGGAAGTTCTTCCGGTCTGGACGAGAAGCAAATGTCATGGATTCCTCGATGAGGGGAAGCCCTACCGTTATGGACCGGAAGTAAAAGACATGGATGTCAGAAAAAGAATGAAGTATTGACCGTATACCTGGGCACTGTCGATGAACTTGCGATCTAGATCAAAAGCTGAAATAATGAATTGCTAGTTGTGTAACGGTCTAGTAAAATTCCCGAATCCCCAGATGAGGGAAAAGGTACTTTTGCTCTGGAATGGATGTTAAAATTATAGATACCAGCAAGAGCTGGGCTTGATTTTATGCATTCTTAGCAAAAAGAAGTAAAATTCATTCTTTCAAAAAGTAAAAAGTCACTTATAACAAGTAATTTATCGTTATTTCAAATATACAGAGTACTTACTGGTTGAACAGGCTAAGTCTTTGTGAAGTTTTCTTGAATGTAATTAATTTAAAGCATCTAATTACTGCGTAAATCACACCGAGAAATCTAAATGAAATAACTAGTATATATTTATACATACATTCGAAATTAATAATAATAAATAAGTATAGTCAAAAATTAATCTGCATAATAAACAAAAGTTTCTGTCGCCCTTAGCGTGTAAAATTATTTATTTATGATACCTAAGACACCAGATGAGACTGATAAATCAAATGAAAGTATGGCTAAAGGCACAAAACAAAACAATCATTTAAATACTTGATTAAAACTCATATATAAGAATGTAACGCCAGAATATCGTAAAATAATGCTCGAAACCCTATATAGTACGAGGTAAAAGCCAATCTCAAATTACAAGATCCCTCAGCGTCCTCGGCATTCGCGGTATCTATTTTTAGATCAAAAACCGTGCAGCGTTCAAAATAGCATGTAATAACCATAACCATTTCCTACGTACACGCAAAACATATTTATTTTCCGGTTGTCGAACCGTATGGTGCGCCGCTCGGCGGCAGTAGCCTTCGCGCATGCGCGACGCGCCTAATTTAACGAGGTCGTAGACTCCACTTTGAAAATTTATCTTTCGCGACGTTTCGCGCGCTGCGCACTGCGGCTCCCGCGCGCACACATACGCGCCATAACGAATAGAGAGAAGAAAGAAGAATTTTACAGAACTCAATGGCGAATGGTGGAATAGTCGACCAGTCGAACGTGAGCGCGCACCACATACACCGTACATGCCTTTCCGATTATGCGGTGTCTATATATTCTCGGAGTCTAAAATATAAGTCTCCCGGCCGTGTATATTCCGCAACGACAACGGCAATAATATATAAAAGAAGCGAGTCGAAAACACCGAGAGCGAGCGAGAGAGAAAAAACTTGAGCGACAATAACAAACCTTGTTCGCCGGTCGTCGAACCGCGCGCGACGAGCGCACACACACTCACGCATGCGTGACGCGCGTAATTTGAGGAGAGAATAGAAGAAGTGCTACGAAAAGAGACATTCCGGAAGAAAGACAGAGATGGAGCGCTACTGTACGGCGGAGGAGCGACAGCCGCGCACACAAACAAACAGTCGAGTGGAGGGAAAGGAGAGAAAACAGAAGGAAACGCGGAGAAGAGCCGCGACGCGAAACGAATGAGGGAGAACACGGAAACGGCAACGAAGGAGACGTAGCAGAAGCTAGAAGGAGGTGGAGTGAGAATTAAAAGGGATGTAGGTGAATCGTACTGTCGTTTTGTTAAAGGGGGCCAGACTATACGTACATACTTGTGTTGGATTATAAAATTAATTATTGAAAGATCTCTTTTATCAAAGAAATATATCTTCAAAACTTTTAAGACATTTTATCACACATTTTAAGAACATCTCAAAATTTCTTTAAGTTAAAATGAGTTAAAATAAGTTAAAATAAGTTAATAATATTCTGCGAAGGATCTCATCACCAACGAAGAAGTCAATTGACGGAATACATGAAAAGTAATGTCAAGTATATTTTAATACACTACGTAAGTATATTATCGATTAACCTAAGACTTTCATAAAATAAATTACATTAAGCAAGTTTCTTGTTAAACATAACAAATTTTTTAGTAAATATCATTACTTTTTTTTCAAAGTCTCGTCATTATATAAGGTGTTAAAAGGTTCTTTAGTTTTCTTTTTCTATGTATCCACACAATGAGAAGAATTAGTAGCTCTATATCTCCCGCCAATTGACTAAAAGTCAAAAGTTAAACAGAACTATTTCAACTTAAAAAAAATGTTTTCTACAAATATACAATAAAATATCCTAAAACTTTCAAAGACATCAGTTTAGTAGTTTCTTTCTGAAAAATGTTCCTAAAATGAGCTATTTGAGTGGTCTAATCCAGGTCCCCTTCTTAATTTAGTCACAAGGAAGAAGGTAACAATGGGGGCGTCGCGTTGGCCAACAATGCGTCCCGACCCGCGGAGTCGCGACGAGGCGTAAGCAGCAGCACGCGTCGCTCCTATAAAAGACCCGCATGTGAGCTAAGGACGCGGCGTGAGAGAAAGAGACTCAGGCGTCAAAGAGCTGCTGTTGCTCTACTGCTTATAGGTACATAATATATATACTGCTGGTGCAATGGGACGCGCAGAGAAAAGTCATTCCCATGGAAAAACTGCGCCTCGTGTGTGTGTGTGTGTGTGTGTGTACGTATGTATGTGCGTGCGGTGGGATTCCCGGGGCTCTCGAGCATATTGCGCGGAGCCCGCGCGAGAGAAGGAGGCGCGGCGCGAGGAGGCGAAAGAAGAGGCGGTTTCTCCTCACCGCGTGCGTGCGGCTTTCGCGGCTTTCATGGCCGTCCGATAGGCTTGACGTCACCGTGGCATCACGGCTCGACTGTAAACAAGGCACTGCACTGCTGCAGCGCCTTGCTGTTATCTGTCTTTGGGCACTGTTGTTGCGCACGGCGCGGGAATCAAACGATCGGTCAATGGTATTGTATGTGCGCCAGTCGTGGGAATTTTTGTAGACTATGTATATATGGTTAGTATGTATGCTAAGGGCAATTTTCATGGCTATATTCAGAAGCGAGTGTGCGCTGGCTGATCCTGCGCGTATGTGTGTTTCAAACTGAATACTCTTGATAAGAACCAGACAGTTACAATTGAAATATCAATTTTTATTATTAATCTTTGTGGAGCTAAAAATGGGGGCAATTTTATAGATGTACCTGCCAGAGGGTAATCGAATAACATCACGTATAATTCCATAATGTATACGTAATAGAGTTGCAAATGCGTTAAGTGTAGAAGCCGAGTCATGCGAAAAATTTGCATATAGATAGATTTTCAACATTTTACCAACTTTCTTCGAATTCCATACAATATGCTTTGACATTAAAGTGATTTAGTAAGGTTTGAGGGCCGAACTTATACCTATGACATTTAACAATAGTTTTTTCTCAACACGTGCGTGAAAAAGACCCTTTTCCATGCTGGCAAAACGAATGAAAAACTGAGCATTCCGAGCGTAATTTCCGGAGCAGGAGGGAATGGTCATTCCCCCCCCCCCCCGCTCCTGAAAATTTCTGAAAATAATGTCAAAATTTTATAATTTCCAAAATTTGAACTCAAAATTTTGAAAAAATGCAACATGTTGGAAAATATTCAAAATTTTGAAAAAATATATTTTTTTTGTATTTTGTAGGTCTGGTGGACGACTCGAAATGCCCATTTCCCCATTCTCTTTGCATGAAACAGGACCTATTCACACACTTGTTAAAAAAAATACGGTGCGTAACAAGGGTGGAAAGGGCTTTTTCAGACTCGGATGATGATTTGAGCATGAGTGGAAGTCGAGGGCGCCCTCGAGTTCCACTCATGCGCAATCATCATCCGAGTCTGAAAAAGCCCATTTTCCCCACTAGTTGCACAATGTACTATTGTATTTTTTCTCTCACAACCTATTTTGAGTAATGTGAAAAAAGAATACCTATTTCATATACTTGCTCGATAATAAGCAACTAAAGGCTCTAATTTACAACAGCAGAAACGTTATTTTGACGTTTTAGTAAGAGGTACATTTAAGAGTCTCATGTAAGGATAAATATTTCCGACTTCCCTCCATAATTAGGTTACAATCAGTATATTATGACTGTAAATAAATTTTCATTTTTAAATTTTTATGATTATTAAATGAAATATCTTGACTTATGTACAAATTTTCTTTTACGTTTTAATATATAGGTTCTAGAAAAATCAAAGAAAATAAGTAGTAAAGTAGAACCGCGGTGACAGGTTCCAGATTCAAATCTAGGCTGGTACCCTCACTTTTTTCTGAAAAATAATTATTCGTGTGCTTTAACGTTTCCCATATGTATACAAGTTGCAAATGTGATTACTCATTCTGGTTATAGATTCCAGTATATTTCTGTGTATCGAAGCAGAGGCGCAGATTCGAGGACTACCGAAGTTAGTAAAATAGTCTGTTATTAAAAATTTATAAAACATCGAAGCTGGTCTCGATAAAAAGGTACTTAGATCCTAGGACTACATCGATATCCCTACAAAGACTAGCACATTTCAGATTTCTCAAAAACACCCAGTTCTTTTCGGAGGCCTCTTATAAAAAAAACTAGCACTTTTAGATTTTCTGATTAATACTAACACTTTCTTAGATCATCTAGAAACATTATATTGTTTGTTTAAAATTCTGAAAATTGCAAATTTGTGTACGACATTCCTGACAAGAACTAGTACTTTTCGAGAAATCTGAAATGTGCTAGTCTTCGTAAGAATCATCGACACGGTCTTAGATTAATGGCAATGGTCTCAAACGTTTTCTGGAGAGCTTTAGAATGCCATCATTATTAAAAAATTGTTCGGTCTTAAATAATTCTAAGAAGAGAATTGATAAAGCGTAAATAAAAGAGTATTAAAAATTATTAATATTTCTTTTTATCAAACGCTATTTTCAAGACCATCTCAATTATTTTTACGCTCGTTGATTGTTTTATAGAAATGGGAAGCATTATTGAGTGTCCGAGTGTCAAATTAAAATGCCAATGTGTTTTTGAAGAACATAGATAAACCGTCGATCAATCAATCACTGTTTTTATCAGGTGCACGTTGTATTATCCAAGAGAACATATCACGTTTCCTCCATATAAGTATAGGCAATGCTGATAACCAACTATTTTTTAGTAGTGTAAAATTGTCCAATATAACGTGAGACCTTTACCCTGCATAGTTAAGAAAGTTCAAATAGATAGAAGCATTCAAAAACTATTTCTCACTATTCTATACATTTTTCTTTCAAGTTATATACGTATACCATTCTACTACCATCGTAGTATTCAATATGAACATGGTATATTCTATTACGATGTTTTTTAAAAATATTGGTAGCTACAAGTAAATACTGATTCACTGCATATTTTTACAAAATAATATTTTAGATTACATTTATATCTGGCATATTCAATATTATCAGATAAGAAGTATAAATTAATCCCGTAACTAACTAAACGTTCATTCTGATAATTTTTTGTTATATTTCATAGTATTTCTTTTTACCTGCTTTGTTGCATATTTCAAGTTTTGTACCATATTATATTTATACATCAACAACATCGTAAGTTGTATTATATGCATATATACATAAACATAATCATCAACTAATATTACAACTATTCTAATAACACTAATTGCGTGAAACAAGTCAAAAATAATTGACTACACTTTTCATTTTGGCAGACCGTTTGAATATATTCTACCAGAAAAGCTAAACATACTCATTCAAGTAACTTTACCACATGTTTTGGTTCGTTTCTCATGATGCTTTTTTTGCGTTCAGAGCCAGGTCAAGAAGACTGTTCTATATTGTTTATACAGTACATTCAGACGGCTCGATAACGCCTTATTTCTACAAAATAATATCTTGCATCAATCGCAAGTCGTGAGATCACAAGTCTCTAGGTCAAAAATCAAAGAATCATCACGGCTTGCGACAAAGAAAAGTACACACACACCCACCGATAAAGAAAAATATAAGCAGTGTATTACTCTGACCGATAAATACCAATATCTGCGTCTCTATCGCCGTAGGTATCCCAAGTGTAATCTTCAACTGTTGATTCCCCACCTCTCGTTTATTACCGATAAAAAAGAGAAAAAGAAACGACAAGGAGGGCTAAAGGTAAACAAAGGTCTCCGAAACCGATCTGATAAGGGGCATATTTAATGCCTTTTTCCTTCCTTCCGCGCGCCCGACGTGAAATCGAGAGAATACGGAGCTGAGCAAACGCACACATAGCCGCGCTACTGCGGTTCTGTCGCTCGCGCAGCGCTGCACTCGAAGCGCAGATGTTGCTCTCGCACGGAATATAGAATGCCGACGCCGCGCGAGTCGCGCGCGGCGCGTTTCCTCTTGAGGAATCCTCGCGCTCTAGGTTTGTGAGCGCGGTCCTGTGTGTACACACAGACCATCGTGGCCGGCAGCAGCGGCATCACTGTATCACGAACTCGCTCGGCGCCGCACGTGCGGGCAAACAAGGGCCGCCAAGACGGAAACGCACTTGAGTGCCGTGTACAACGTACTAGTATGTACCTTCGCCCCACTTTTTACTTTCTTCTTGTATTCATTGTCCTTATAACGCTCTCTTTCTCGCTTTCTTTCTCGCTTTCTTTCTTTATGCTCGCGCGAACCGAAGCTTCCCTTATACTCTGCGATCTTTCTCTTCTCGATTTAAGTCGTCTCTCCTGCTTTTTCTCTCGCTGTCTCTCTCTCGTCCTTTTTCTAGCGCGTACTCCACATCGCAGCAGAAAGAAAAGAACGCTCGAAATGAAAATTCAGAGCGAGCTAAGGATTCTGCCGTGGCTCGGAGTGCAACGAGCGTATAAGGGACAGAGATCTAGGAGAAAAGTTAAGGGGGTGCAGGTAATGTGGACACCAAAGGAACTTTCGATTCTCAGTAGATATTTATCGGGTATCGGCTCTTCTGAGACATGTTATTTGAACCTTTAACTCTAATACCTCATGACTTTTTTGCAGAAATATTTACTCTCTGAATTTTAATTAAAGAAGTTCTTATTAGTTCAAAATTGCCATCTATCAGTTCATATGGTAAAGTAGTATAGTAAGTGCTTCAAAAAGTCAAGACTAGCCTAGCAGAGACTTCCTTTATGTGTTATTTAGCTACATGCCGTAGCGTAGGCCTAGGAATTTTGAAATAGCAACCGCGGTTTTTATCGGCGTAAATTGACTTTTGCCTTGCAATGCATTCGTATGGCTACTTTACCAACCGATAAATGTCAACGAAAGTTGCAATTTTCGCATCGAAAATAAACTCCATGGCAAATATCTAAAAGTACTTAAAAAGTACGTATGATTTCTTTTTTCGCTCATATCGCGCTGACAACAGTGATTTATTTACATGTACGCACTGCTAAGAAACCAGAGTTTTGATGCTTTCGTGCGTAAACATGAAACTATCGTATAATTAGAGAGCGCTAGCAGCGGGGTCACCCCGCTTCTCTACATCTATTGACAGAATACATATAAACTGCAGAAGTTACGGCGCCCCAAAATAACGCATACTGCGAGATCTCGTGTAAGTGGCCACATTACCTGCATACCCACATCACCTGCAGAGAGAGAGAGAGAGAGAGAGAGAGAGAGAGAGAGAGAGAGAGAGAGAGAGAGAGAGAGAGAGAGAGAGACTATATGAGAATTTTCTATGTGAAAAACTGATGTGCACAATGAGGACAAGAAAAAAACACAGAGAGAGAGAGAGAGAGAGAGAGAGTGAAAGTGAATAAGAGCAGACAGATGCGAGGGGTCGCACCGAGCCTCGTGGTTGCAAACCTGCATTCTGCATCGCGCGATCCTGCATTTTCGTTTCGGTCTGACGTGCTCTTATTCTGCGATCGGAAAAATGCGCGCGCGCCCGCGGGCTTCCTTTGTCAACTCTTTTGTGTGGACCAACGGAGTTCGACAAGCCTGCGCACGGATCCAATCGGAAGATTAATGCGCGTAAACGTGCGCTATATGGGGTCTCATATATGTATACTATACCTGCACGAGGATCCGCCGCGGCGTAATGAAGGAGAGCGCGACGTGGAAACGCGTGAAAGGATGTACGGAGTGTTATACACTCGGCTGGATTTATAGTATGCCGCTGCCGCCGGGCCGGGCGGCTGTTACTTGTCGTCTCGTGGGCGTGCGCGCAGTAACGCCAGGAAATGTGGCTGTGCTTAACTGAAGGTGTTGTCATCATTTTCATTGCGGTTTATTCAAGTCTATGGGAATGTTCAGAGATCAAAATGAACGAGTGATAAGTTTTTGTTTATTGCATATTTGTATGATATTCTAGTGGAATACGCAAATATAACACTTTAGTTGTAACGTTATTCAGCAATGAAAGATAAACTAAATTATTTATGGTTTTTGACTCGTTTTGTAAATTTTGTGACTTATAATTATTGTTTCTTATTTAACATTTAATTCTAATTTTTTAATATTTGTTTCTTTTCATAAAACTTAATTAAATTTATAAGATTATTATGAATACACACACTTATACACACACACACACACACACACACACACACACACACACCTATATATATAATCTTATATTATTACTTTTACAGTTATACGTCATGAAGTGTTTTGAATAAGTTTACATTTCTACTTGAAGTATGAGCAATTAAGTTATTCAATATTTTAACGTAATTTTAACAAAATAATATCTTTAAAAATAAGATAGCTAAAATAAAATTCATATATCGGAATTATAGTAATGCTTGATAACTATTTAACAGTTTTAGGACGAGCCTATACATGAATAAGCATTTGAAAATGTATATTTCTGCAGGTTTGTTTGAAGCTCGAAGTAGATCAAATTTGATCGACTCTAAGCAATTCCAATCGGCTCACAATTCGCTGAAAAATACTTCTTCTTGCATGGTTTGGCTAGCTTCAGTTCCAAATTCTGAGTCAAGATTGGTCAAAAGTCGCCATATTGAGAATCTAAGTTTATCAGAGTCGATCAGACTTCAAGCTTCAAACGAATTCTTTGATCCAACGAAAAATGAGTAATGGATACTGGTGAGCAATTTTAAAATATTACAGTTTGCTAGAATTGGGTTGTTTCAAATTATTTATAAAGGACTTAAGATAGTTGTATCGCGAAAGTATTGTTGAAAATATGTACCAGACAAAATTTGATTTTAATGTGATTTGGAATACATAAATAATTAATTGATGACTTTATTAAAGTACAGAAATGATCATAAATGATTTTAGGAAAAATTGAAAACCGTTATCTCTAACATAATATAAACTTTTGATGAGGTTGTACATATGTTGTCTCTCCCGCACTTACATTCTCGATTTTTAAAAAGCTCTGGAAATCAAAAAATGGACGGTAACTTATATAAATTTTTGTTGGAAGTTACTCCTACTATATTCATTTCCTATACTCTTTAGTTTCTTATAATCTAAAAAGTATCTCTAGCAGACGTCTTTTCTATATTGTGCGTGTTAAATGTTACGACTTCAAATACAATTTATGTTCGTTTTTTAATAGTAAGCCTACCTAAAAACTTTGCAACTATTTAGATAGCAGTTTTATCTACATCTAGTTCAAACTTTAAGGATTTTTACAGTGAAGGTCGTAATGATACAACTACCTTATGGATATTTGTTCTTTTTAAGTTGAAAACATGTGCATAACATCGAGAAATCATATAGTAATCCTAATTCAATTTGTCAAAAAACTGGACATGTTTTTCTTTGCAACTACAGATTTGATGACTATGCGCTAATTGTCGGAATGTAATTTTTTACGAAACAGTGTTCCGAAAAAAATGAAGTGTATAAATTAGTTAATGTCTTCCTTAAATATAATTATAGGTTTTTATCTCGAATTTGATTGTATTATGAATACAAAATTGCATACATACTATAAGAATAATTAAACTAGGTCAATGTGTTAATTTCGAAAAATTTAACTTACAAAATGTTAGAAAGTGGAATGCTTATAACTATTCGCCTTGTTAAGAGCACAATCGCGCCACGCAGAGAAATTTAATATAGATGAGGTGGCGAAAAACGGAACTGAGATATCCACGGAGAAATACATTGCTCTTATGAGAGGTCTTAACAAAGCGAATTGAGATACTCTGATTTTACTTTATAAATATTGAGTTTTACGATTGTAAGAGTAAAATTAATTAATACAATTATTTTCCAAAATAGAATACAACCAGTTCACCGTATATTATCGATCTTAGCGTACTATCTAATGAAATATTCACACACAGAGTAGTCCACTAAAAATATCGTCGAATAGAATTTAATCCAATTCATTTGCAGCATTTCGATACCGTTTTCCGATGCAACTGACCTGGTCTATTTAAGTATATTTCATAATATAGTATAATGAACTTTAATTTGATTGAAATATTAGTTAATTAGTTTATTAATACTCATCCCAAATCTCATCAAGTATTTTAACTGTTTACTTTAATTTTATCTCCTAAATATATAAGTATACTGTAGGTACTAAACAAGTAGAAAGAGAAGTATAGTTTTCATTAATTAGGCTTTCGAATTATTTAATTATGAAATGGAAGTCTGTCTATTAAAATTCTAAAACACCCCTGGTAGAAAAGTAGCTAGAATGACTGGTTAGCTTATTAATTATTAATAAGCTATCAATAAGCCAAATTATAACTAATATTTGGCTAGAATCTGCTTAAGAGGAGTCCGTATCTACTGTCCTTGTCTAATCCCGTTTTTGCTATTTATTCAAATTGTAGTTTGTTAATTGAAAAACTAATAGTTGGCCCCAATTGGTATTAAAATAAGGAATATTTTGAGACCTTAAAAAGTATCTAACATTATTTTCTTTTAGAGAAAACTTCGGAACGCGAAAGTTGAGGTTAGGTTTTCCGTTTCGAACTATTCTCCGAAAGTAAATAATGTTAGGTACTCTTTTAGGTTTCAAAATATTCCTTATTTTAAGAAGTATTAGGGATCACTCTTAGTTTTACAATTAACAAACTACAATTTGAATAAATAGCAAAAACGTGATTAAACAAGGACAGTAGATACGGACTCCTCTTAAGGGTATGCTTTAAGTAAGTACGCATTTTGTTTGCAAATCTACCCTGGTAGAAATCTAAGCTGGTTTATAGCCAGATATTAGCTAGAAATCAGTTAAAAACGACATGCTTTTTAGCTAATTTTTAGCTAGATTCTGCTTAATATTCTAGTTAATATAAAATTGATAAACGAAGTAATTTATGTATTAATTAATAATGGAAATAATAACAGTTTTATAATAATCATAGTAAGTATTTTACTAAATGTAGTATGATTAGAAGTGCCTATTACTTCGATTTTTATAAAACTGTTATTATTTCCATTGTTAATTAATACATAAATTACTTATTTTATCAATTCTATATTAACTACAATATTAAGCAGACACTAGCTAGAAATAAGCTAAAAAGCATGTCGTTTCTAACTGATTTCTAGCTAATTCCTTAACCAGAATTAAAGCAGATTTAGAAAACCTAGCTAATATTTGGCTAGAAACCAGCTTAGATTTATACTAGGGAAACTTCTAATTTTTAATATGATATGTTGTACCTCCAAAAGAAGACTGTGATGACTCGAAATTCTATGCTTTTATAAAACCTGTTTTTGTTAATGTTTTTGTTTTACATGCATTTTTTATTTTTGTATTATAGTTTCTTAGCATTTTAAAACTAATTTTTGGAGTGCATGAAGGGCTTTTATTCACGTATGAGCTGTTTTGTGTTAAATAATCACGTTAAAAAAATGTTGAGTTTCGTAATCTTGTTCTGGGTCGCAATGTTAACATCTACATGAAACTTCATCTCGTTAAAATTTATTGTATAAAAGGGAAAATATTATATAAAAATTACTTTTTTACTCACAAAAAATGTTGTATAAGAATAATAAGAAATTCAGTAATAATGATAGTTTATTTGTATATATATTAAATCAGTAGAAATATACATGATTTGGTTAGCCACTTAATATCATTATAATTATCTACACGCTAAATCCGTTAGAGTGAAAAATAGAGTGGAATGTTTCACTCTTAAATAGAGTGGAATCTCACTATTTTTTAGTGAATACTTTAACCATGGACATCGACGAAAATATCTATTTTTTAAGTTTATAATATTGCAAGCGTGATAGTAGATACACTTTTCCAGTAATAATAGGTTTACCAAAATAAACAAAATAAAGTCGCAGTAGTCTATATACACAAAATTAATTCTTCTGCATGTTTCATTATATAAATATTTTAAAGTGTTTTTACGTTGCAACAAGAACTTTCAAAGCATTCTAAACTATAATAATAGAAACTTAAAGTATCTTCAAATTAGATAATACAATTAAAACAAATTTTCAATACATTATTCTTTTTTTTTTAAATTTTCTTTTTTTGCTATTTATATAGTTTTTTCAGTATATGACTAAGAATATATGTTAAATTACAGTTTTAGGAGAAGAATTTTACTAGGTTAGTACTAATCGTAATGGTATCTACCTAACATCACAATATAGTAAAAACACAGTTTTCTTTGCAAATTTCGTGGTTACAGTATATATTTTCTTGTATTCGGTGTTTTAATGGTGGTTTTTGCATTATAGAATGTTACTATATAAACTGCTTATTGTAACAGTATCAACCTAACCTAAAAATATTACTGAACACTTCTTTGGAAATTTCGAGGTCAAAATATTATGTTTTAGTATTTTTTGTGTTATAATCTTTGTATTTACATCAGAGAATGTTACTAATAAATACTAAATGTAGTAGGGTCAACCTAACCTCAAAATATTGAGAATCATATCTTCTTTGAAAATTACGTAATCAAAATATGTATAGGTTTATAATTAATGTTTCTGCATCAAAGAATGTTACTAGATGAGAACCAACCGTAATAGTGTCAACCTAACCTCAAAATATCACTAAAACACTTAGTTTTGTTTCAAATCATAATCAGAATATTATTTCATTTGGTATTTTTTGTTTTGTAACTATTGTTCTCGAATGAATGAATGCTACTAGATGAGTTCTAATGGTAATAGTATGCATATAATATAAAAATATCGCAAAAACACGATTTTTGTTACTAATTTTGTAGTAACAATATTTATTTATCGCTTTCTCACCTACAAAGACGCACACACATATGCACACACACACACACACACACACAAGCACACACGCACGCACGCACGCACACACACTCGAACACATTCACACATGCGCGCATGTCTTCACGTACACGCATATTACATACACACAAAATTTGAAGAATAATTATATTGCGATATGTTGAGGTTAGGTTGAAAGTATTACGATTGGTTCTCATCTAATATCATTCTTTGATGCATAAAATACAGTACTTCTGCGCTATTTTGAGGTTAGGTTCAGACTATTACAGTTGGTTCTCATCTAGTAACATTCTTTGATGCAGAAACAATATTTATAACACAGAAAATACCAAAAATACATATTTTGATCGCGAAATTGGCAAAAAAGGACATTGTTTGGCAATATGTTGAGGTTAGGTTGACACTATTACAATGAGTACTTAGCTAGTAACATATTATATACTAAAGAAACAATCATTATAACATAGAAAATACAAAAGAATTATATTGTAACAATGAAATTTGCAAAAAAAGCGTTTTTATGATATTTAGAGGTTAGGTTGACACCATTAAGATTGGCACTCTCTATTCATCGTCAAAAGATTGAACAATATTCATCCGTTTTTTGCCGACTCACAACTCACATTACAGAACACGTCTGAATGCGCGGGGTTGACGTGAACGATCCTACTGTTAGCACCATACGTACCAACTACTTATTCGCGTGTCTTCCGAAATTAATTTTGAGGTTTAAAACTACGATAAATAAAATAAAATTCGTTTCCGTTGTCATTTCACTCTAACTACTAGAGTGAAAATTAGAGCGAATAAATATCACTCTATTTTCTAGAGCGAAATATTTCACTCTAGTAGTTAGAGTGAAAAAATTCACTCTATTAGAGTGAAATTTCACTCTAAAATCGGTTCACTCATTTTCTAGAGTGAAATTTCACTCTACCAGATTTAGCGTGTAGTAGTTTGAAATTGGATTACATTTTTACGATTCCTAATGTAAGTAAACTATATTCGGTATTCCATTTTACAGCATTTACGTTTTTAATAGTCAATTTGAAACTTAAAAGATTATGATTTTAGATTTGCTCATTCATAACTTGATAACACAATAGTATTGATTAACATGATTCATTAAAATAAATAAGTGTAAATTATGCTTATTAAGTACAATGACTGTTGATGGAATTTTGTTGTCTTATATAAAGTATTCTTGAAGGAAATGGTTATTTATAAGCTTATATTACCTTTAATTTCAATAATTCTTCATTTATTTAGTAAATTAAATAGGACATATAGAAATTTGTGTAAAAGTTACAATCAAATAACTATATTTAAAATAGAATTTTTTTCTTCAAATTAATACATTTTTTATAAAGCAATAACTGAACTGTTGTATAAATGTCTTATTTTATCGTAATAGGATAAAAAAGTACCATTAGAGGAAAAAAAAAATAATTAAAGTTTTAAGGTGAGAAAAGCATGAATGCATAACGCAAGAAATATTTTATTTTCTTTTTACCCACATGACGAGGAGATACTTTATATTCATTACTATTCGAACGTGATTTTCCCCTTTTTCGAGGTTATCTTGCCCGCGCGTTTGAGCAAACGGCTTATCCTTGCATTCTGCGAGGATTAAGGCTGACGACATTCCCGGGTTTAATAAATGTCTGGGTAAATGACGGGAATTAGTCCAATATGTCTTCGCAGAAGAGCAGAGTGCGCTAGCAATAATTCAGGCTGCTGCATCGCGTAATTAAAATTACTCGGCGCATCATACTTTATGTCAGGGCGTCTCTCCTGCCTTCGTCCTCTCGCTATCTCACTCTTCCACGCTTTCTCTCTCTCTTTCTCTCTCTCCTCCCTATCTTTCTCTCTCTCTCTCTGTCTCTCTTTACCTCTCCCAGAGGAGGGAAAGAGGAGACTCGTCCAGAATTGCGCAGGAGTCGTAAATTCCTCGAGTACGAGACCCCCGAAACACTTGATGAACGTTCGGTCTTACCGAAGGTGATATTCTCCGTTCGCTCTACACACGATGACGACCTAATGAGATTCATCAAAATTCTTTATGTTTGGTATTTGACGTCGAATTGATACTCACCTTTATTGGCGAGCTCTCCGAACTTTTAGTATGGACGTTCTGAAAAAGAAAATATCATGTTATTACGTATTTCATTCATCATAGAAATCATTTTATTACAGACCAATTGTTTTATTTTGAGGAATTTTCCCTTTAGTAAATTATTTACCTACGTATCTAAAATTTTTTAAATGTTAAAAATATTACGTATTTAAAGCTTTTTGGAACTGATGGTATCAAAAGTTATTGTAATCGTAAGGGAATGCTAATTCTATAATATATAATAGTTGAAATCACTCTTCAATGATTTTCCTAAATGAGGTACCTAAATGTTTCATAAATATCACTTGATGGCATAAATAAAACGGCTACCACCATATTATTCTGATCTAAATTAAATTATGTTGACCTTATTATTGGCATATCAACATCCTTAGTTAACTTTATTCAGTGTACCGTCAATGATCAACAAAAATTGTGAGAGGACATTTCATGGATCAATATGTACGTATTGTCATATATAATTGGCATTCAAATGTTGAAGTGCCAATTAATGGTAACTATAACTGGCTTACGTTTTGTGTGGTTCGCCGTATGTCATGAGCATCACCCTACAAGTACTAATAATTAAATCAGACACAATCGCATGGGGACTAGTCAGCGGCTTGAGATAATCGTCACCCAAGAAGGGGTAGAAGGGGTCTAGTCTCAGTATGGTACGGACTACGGAGTTAACCATGAAGGGTTAGGAACACAAGAATATTTTATTTACTCTTAAAACATTGACCTTACTCTCGCTTTCCAGACTTTATATTTTAATGTTGTTTATGGATATCTATATAAACACAAATATTCTCTGAAGAAGACACTCTTATATCTATCAATATATCAATATAATCATAATGTTACACAATAAAATATTTAGGAAGAAACATTACAGTGTTTCAAAATAGAGTGCTGGTAATATCATTATTGGGAGATAAACATTCCTATTCTGATATATGCTACATAGAAAAGAAAATTTGCATGTATAACAGAAAATAGCACTTTTCAAGCCTACTAGAATACTATATGAAAATATTTTCTTTTATTTATTACAAAGACCGTAGAATGAGTTGCTATATATTAATTTGAATTATTTATTTGATATTTAATAGTATATTGTGTACCAAGGGTGAGCCGGAGACGAGTACTGCAAACAAGCAAGGTCAAAAAGGCCCACTTCTCGCCCGTGGTGCACACTATATTTTTTGTAACGCATGCATTGACTTTTGCTATTCTCATTTCTATTGGCTTCTGAAAGAGCGAGCGTAAAGTACAATGATCAGCCGGCATGAAGTGCTCACTTTGTGCTCGCTTATGAGAGTTTAGGGGATATTTTCAAACATCAGCCTACTAGAGTGTTTAGGCTCACCTAAACACGTGGTATCATCTGGTTGATACCACATATTTATGGGTGTCATGACATTATTATAGTTTGATTTTTCAGTCTAACAAGCGTGTATTTGCACCGTGTCGAAGAACGGCCAAATTTAGTTCCGTTTTATCCTGTGTAAAAATATAAGTCTGAAGCAACTCTGGCAAACGTCTGGCTAAGAAATTCTTGCAAAAGTCTGGATACGGATACGATCCTAGACTATAAGCCAGAATATATGTCAGATTTTTGTTGAATTATGCCTCGAAAACTTATTTTTATGTTAATATCGATCAGAATAGTAAAAAATAATAGTTTTCTATTAAACCGTGGAAACATTTCTTTAAATATTGCAATCATCTACGAAATTTAAATATTTGTAAAATAAGACACAAAGATTTAGGTTACTGGAGATATGACGGAACGATATGCTTTTGTTTTGCATCTTTTGCCAAAAGTCTGGGATCTTCTCCGAAGCCAGACTTCTGCAAAACTTTCTGAGCCATACTTTTGCCAGACTTGTCCCAGACTTATTTTTTTTACACGGGATAGGCATAAAAAAACACGTTATCCAAACATGTGTGACAAAACTGCGGTGTATTATATGGGGAAGAGGCCTTTTTCGCTTTTGTATGTTTGTAATATTTGTATTCAGCTCGCAATACGCACTCGCATTCGGCTCGTTTTACTCGCTTACGACTTCTATGGCAAACCTCACACGTGGACGAAAAGAACCTACTTCTTTCCAAGGTACACAATATACTATATCTTCGATTAAGTGAAATAGTAGGCTTAGAAGAACTGTGCAATTATTGTAAATTTTGCTTTTTATAGAGTACGTAGGAGTAGAAATACTGGTCTTCCATTGATATCTCCAGAATTTTAGATTCAACGACCAAAATGTTCATATTACCAATAATTTGTTTGCGATTGAGCTCTCAATTCTAACTAGTTATTTATCTTTAAATTTAATAAGATTTCAGGTCAAAAATCCATCTAATTGCATCACTATTTCATAGATTTTGAGGTTACTCTTTGTTTTGATCTTAAGAAATACATACTTAATTGATGTAGGAATTATAGATAATGCATCAGTTTTCCAGGAAAAAATTAAATATTTATTCTAAAATCACGTATTTTTGTTATTGATGGTAATTTATTTGTTAATAAAGTTTAAAGATTTTCTTCCGAGAAAAATATAGGTTATATGTATGAGCAATTCTACTGAAAAATTATTTCTTTTCACCCCAAAATATATATTAATATGTTTTCGAGTGCACCTATTGGATCAGATTCTTTTTTCAATACTATATCAACCGAGGAAAAAATAGTGAAAAAAGTTTACTGTTTGGGAAACTTTATTATGACAGAGTTATTATTACGGAATTATTGCTAACTATGGAAATATTGCTTCATATAAAATATTAATTATATCAAAAGTTAATAACGATCGAATATAGTGGTAAGAAACGCAAAAATTCACCGATTTTAACCTTTTAAGTCCCAAGGTCCTTTTTCGATTGGAATAAAATATGGAAGGTGGTTTATTAGCTCAAAAGAAAGTGGTCTAAAAGGAGTTTACAAATGGGTTTTAACAGAAATAACCGCTCTTAGTATGATTTATCGAGGTTGATATGAAAAACTACTATGTTGTATTTATACTCTTATATTAACTAAATTTTAACAACTAGCATGGCAATTAGTTAGTTTGAGTGTTATTATACAAGTATTTACCAAAAGGATTAAAAAAACCATTTCTTCTTCGAGTTTTTAAGAAAAAATCTATTTCGCCATACGCATTGCTTTGTGCCATAAGCATTGCTTTTGCTTCAACCTAATGGAAGCTTTGTAATAGCAAAAAGGAGTTTTCTTACAAACATGTTAGAAATATGTTTTGGACCATTTGGAACAAGATACACTATTTTTAGAAAATCTCCATGTGTGTGTGTGCGTGCGTGTGTATGAGTGTGCGTGCGTGTGTGTATGTGTGTGCGTGTGTGTGCATGTGTGTGTGTGTGTGTGTGGGTAGTGTATGTGTATGCGTGTGTGTGTGGGTGTGTGTGCGTGCGTGTGTATGAGTGTGCGTGCGTGCGTGTGTGTGTAGTGTATGTGTATGTGTGTGTGTGTGTGTGTGTGTATGTGTGCGTGTGTAGCGCCATATCTAGAGTAATCCACGGTTAAATTTAATGTTTCAGGGCTTATTTTATTGTTTTTTTTTTGGAGAAAGTGTCTCAAAAATATTTTTTTTTGTTTTTCGATGCAATTAAATTTTGTATCGGTTTTTGGATTTTTGAGTTTTAGTTTCTCGGCTTTTTTAATACCTTAGAAATAATATCATCGATTTAATGTTAATACATTTGAAAGAGCTTACAATTACCTATTTTTATCCACCCGAAAATATCCAGAAAGGTAGCTTTTAACTATCTCTTGGATAAGTTCTTTAACGAGATCATGAGGACTTTTATATTTCAAGATATTTGAGGTTATGTTTTTTTTGAAACTTTTATTTGATCGCTTATATCTCGAGAATGGCGCGGTCATTTTTTTGCCAACTGGGGCTCGTTTTTTTTTTATTTATTAATGCGGATTCGGAAGTAAAATGAAATTTTATGATTCATCGACTCGCTTTTGTTTTACAACGATTTCTCTATTTTACGTTATTCTGACATCAATGAGGTAAATTAATTTGGTATGTAGAAATAATATGATCGCGTCAGTGTAAATGCATGTGAAAGAGAATAAAGTTATCTATCTTCCCCGACACGAAATTTTTTATAAGCTATTTTCCTTCTTTTGTTACACACGAAAACGTCATTGTTTTAAACGGCGATCTTTTGAAAACAGATTTGGAAAATCTTTATAAATAAATTAAGATAGAAAAGGTAGCTTTCCACTATCTCTTGGCAGTCGTGGCTGAGCTCTTTGACAAGAATATGAAATCTTTTATTTTTCAAGATATTTGATGTTATATTTTTTTATTAATTTTTATTGCCCATTTCTTGATTATTACACGGTAATGTTTTACGAATTGTTCATTTTTTTTTGTTTTTTGATGAAATGAAATGTTTTTTATTTTTCGCTTATTTCTTGAGTATTAAGCGGTAATTTTTGTCTATTCAAAGCTCATTTTTCTTTGTTTTTTGATAAAAATTCAAAATTAAAAAGACTTTTTGAATTTCATTAATACGTTTTTGTTTTATAACGATTTTTATAATCCATACTTTTATTGTGGTGATATAATAAATTAACTCTACATAAACTTAAATGTTTTACGAACTATAATAATTTGATGGTATCAATTTATTATTTAGAACGTAAAATAGTATTATTGTAACGGTTGTGGTTGTTGGTAAAAAAATAAATAGTATGATCACTTTGAGCTGAAAAGGGTAGCTTTCCAATATCTCTTAGCTAAGCTCTTTGCCCAAACTGTAAGGTCTTTTATCTTTCAAGATATTTGAGGATATATTTTTTTTAAATTTTATTGCTTATATCTCGAAAACGTCGCAGTCATTTTCTATTAAACAAACGAATATTTAATAGCTTTTTTGATGAACATACGAAATCAGAAAAAAAATTAAACATTCCTCGATTCGTTTTGTCTTATAGCGATTTTTCTATTTTAATATTTTGAAATCGATAATGCAATTTGCGATCACAAGCTTATAATTGTTTGTAATTTATCTTTTGACAACAATCGATGATAAAAACCCACCTTTTTTGTGCTAATAATACGAAAGATATATAGCAATTTAAAATAATGTATTAGAATAAAGAAATTCATATTGGAACAATTTATGTAGTTTGAATTGAGTTCAGTATTGTAGTTTAGAAGCTAAGTTCCAACAAATCGGCAGCGGTTTTTTGTTATGGCATTACGATTTGGGTTATCATTTTAAACAAATGCACTCTTTTAAACTTAGAAAAACACTACAATCTTATTCTTGATCCCCTAGAAGTGACTTTGTGGTCCCAGATATTTTTCTAATAAAATAATAACATTTTATGCTGCAACAAAACCGCGTGTGCCTACCGGCACACTAGGTACCTACAGGGTTAAGAAAATAAACTAAAATATTGTTTATAATTTATATGTTGATACTAAGCAAAGATTAAATGAAAACTCTTTTCGTCTACTTTTATGTTCTTCGATGAAAAAAATTGTTCGCACCCTTAAAACCCGAGTTTTTAACATATCACCAAATGACTATTTGATAAACAAATAAAATACATATAAAATAAGAAAAAAAGACATAAATAAATTAAGATGGTAATTATAAAGATTAAATTTAAGAAATCTGAAATTTAATGTTTCTTCATAATAAAGTATGTTTACATTTCATTAAAATATATCGAATATATTTTTTTGAATGAATAATTATAACTAGAAAATATGCCATTTTATTGTAACTTCTTAAACAAAGTAAATGTTGCGCAGATAATTATATTTAGTAAGCAACAAGTAATAATCATGATTGTACAATTTATTAATTTATTACAAAATGTAAAAAATATATTAATTCTACTGGATTATTTTTTAAATAAATAATTATAACGTTGTAATGCGGAGGCTCATAATGTTTTTTTTTCTAGAAAAATGAATGCTTTTCTTCCTTATTTTATGTTCGAAGAAAAAAATCACGCACCCTCAGTAAAGCAAACCAGCGAGCGAAGTAAGAATTGCGTGCTCGCTATAAATAGAAACTTAAGTCGAAAAGTGATAGTGCGTGAATCGCGACTAGCTTTATCGCATACCCTACTAAAGTATGTAAGAGTAAATCTGCGGATAATATAATTATAGCGAGTCCACACGTCAAGAATGACTTTGTAAACGCAGCGCTAATGATGCAATGGTGAAAGTAGAGTAAATAGTCGAATGGATATGATCGTAATCCCGGTGTTAATAATGATGCTAATGGCATTCCTATAACAAATCTGATAAGGATGGAAAGTGACAAAGGTGATAAGTAAATAAAAATGACTCTAATGACCATTAGTATAATAGAATGCAAATGAAATAGAGAGTGGTCTTAATATGAGAAACACAATTAATTAAAATGAAGACGAACATCAACACTTATTCGTGAGCAAAAATCCACTTGACAATGTTTATTGATTGTTATATGACTATATTGTTAAAAAAGTCAGCAATTTACTATTACTTTGCAATTTTAAAAATTATTATTAGTAAAAGATAAAACTCATATTAAGTTACATTAGAATAATAATTAAATTGTTTAAAAAAAAATTAATTTTTTATTTCAAAGGCAAAGTTACACCGATTTTCTTGTAAGCCTTGTTTACAATCAGAATTCTTGCTACAATCAGAATTCGACAACAAGTGGAGATTTGTTATTTCCGCTTTATGATTATATTGCTAAGCTGTCAGAGGATTACTGTAGAAGTGAATTATTCTTCCATTACCTAAGCATACATGTAGCAAATGATGTTCCATGTGTCCCTGATAAAGTCAAATAAATTGGTTAAGTTGAAAATGACAATATTAATACCCGTAAATATCAAATAACATCAAGAAAGAAATTAAAAATTGTAAAATTGCTCAAACGACTGAGTAACGAACAAGCATTCGTCTAAAAAAATCTTGGAATATCAGCGTCCAGTGAAGCAACAAAACAAGTGAGAGTGAGCCATATGTAAGCGTCCTTCGCAAAAAAGGCCGCACGCATTTTTCCGTTCGAGTCATGCCCACGTCTGGCCGCAGTTTTAAAGAACAAACAACACATAATGCGCGCGCGCGGCGGCGGCGGCGGCGGCGGCTCTGTTCCGGCTCGGATTTTTCCCCGTCTGAGCCGAGCTCGTACTGCAGCAACTCTCTCTTTCTCTCTTTCGCGGTCAATCGCTACGACGAAAATAAACAATGCCATCGAGCGACGCGACGCTCGCGCGTCTCTCCCACACTCGTGTGCATGCGTTACGTGTATACACTCGCGCCGCACTCGACAACAATAAGCTATCTGCAGTGTGCCGTAAATCGAGGCCGCGGACAATTCAATTGACGCCGAGGCGCGATAAGCGCGCTAGGCCGCCACGCGTCGATAAGGGCGCGAAAGCCGACGCTTTTGGACTTTACGATGTCTCGCGATCTCGAGACTCGCGCCCGAGCGTCCGGTTTGCCCCGCTGGATGCAGGGCGTGTAAAACTGTGCGCTGCCCGTTTTGAGGAATGCTTTCGTCGGGTCGTTGTCTCGGCGCTGCCTTATTCGTCTTTGGGGACTAAACGAAATTACACGCTGTGTGCGATTGACACACTCGGGTATTCGAGGTGTGGCAGCACTCGGTTCGCGATAAGCCCTAGAGGAATTATTCAGCCGGGGAATAAATCGGGATAAAGTTCCTTTGTTGGACGATTGCTCGCTCGCGATTTCTTAATAACTGATTGCGAATGGAAGGACTACTGGTTTGGAAAAGCTGTCTCTAAGACGATAAGTTTGTATTTTAGATGAAGATTTGATAACAATTATTTCTACGAACATAATAACATTTAAGAGAATAGATATTCTGCATGTTTTGAAATGATTTTTTTTTTAATTTTGTACTTTATCAAGAAATACGTTGTGTAAAAAAATGATACGAACATCAAACAAAAGTTTAGTATGGAATATTTTCGTCAGTAGTCAACTTGACAATGCAGAACAAAATGCATGACATAAAATGCGTTATCATTGCATCCAATTCACGCAAAATAAAAATTTATAATTCTAAAGATACAAGGTAAAAATACCAATCATGAGGTATTTATTTTGTAAACAAATAAATGACTTTTGATGAATTACTATTTATCTCAATCGCGTTTCTTCATTGTTTTGATGTTTGAATTCAGAGTTGTTATTAAAATGAAACGTATATTGTTAAAATATACTGTAATAACCAAATATTTTAATGATATAATCTTTAAATTTTTATATTGTGTACAGATAACTTGATTTTACAAAAAAAAGAAGTTTAAACGGAAACCCGCATAATTCAGGTAACGTTAGATATATGGGTTTGAACTTCATTTATATCTTATGAATGTTAAGAAAATTTATACATAGGATAATTACCTAAATTTAAAATTATCAACACTAATTTTACATACAATTTCTATATCAGAATACGTTAAAATGAAAGTGGATACATTAGGAAATTATTATGATTTAATCAAACTACTATTTAATGTCAAATAAAACATTAACATCACTTAACAAATTTTATAGTAATCGTTACTAAAAACCTACTAAAAGTTACGTTTCAGTTAAAATTTTTTAGTGGAATTTTTTTGCAATTAAATATTTATATTAACTATTATCCTAAATCTACAGTAAACATTTGGACTAAATGGATAAAATATAGTATTATTCTATTGATATAAACTATAAATAATTATAAATGTATTGTAAAAATTGAAAATATCAAAGAAAATTTTGGTATTCCATAGTTGTTAAACTATATAAATTTAATGTTGCACTATTTAGGGGCCACTTGGATGAACCATCTATGTCGGATCATAGGACCATTTCCTTCTGGATGAAGATGCAGAAAATATGGAGTGAGCCCAAGAGAAACCCTAAGGACACGCTTTGGGAGAACTATAAGGAAGAACTAAATGAACGTTTGGTACACCTAAAAGGGACATATGGAACGGAGTATGGACTGGAATGGACACTAGAACAAGTCCAGACAGCCATTATCAGAGCATATGAGAACAACTGCCCGCTAAAGCCGAAGGGACAACTAAACGGTGCTCCATGGTGGAACAAACACCTAGAGGCGCTGAGAAGGAAAGCCCGAAAGGTTTTTAACAGAGCAAAGAAAACAAGGAACCCAGAAGGATGGAAAGTGTATAAAGATACGCTAAATGACTTCAAAAGGGAACTAGATAAAACCAAAAGGGAAAAATGGCAAGATTTCTGTTCAAGTACAGAAGGCTTAACAGAAACGGCTAAACTAGCCAAACTTCTAACCAAGGATAATAGTATTCGGTTACAAAGCCTTAAAGACAGGTCCGGGTACTTCACGGAAACAGAAGAGGAAACCATAGAACTACTTCTGCGAGCAAACTTCCCGGACTTCACCAAAGAAGAGAACGGGGAGGGACGAATACGTGTACCCGGAAACACCAGGACACGAAGGAATGCGGATTGGGCGTTGGCAGCGCAGATCGTCACACCAGAGAGGGTTAAATGGGCAATCAACACCTTTGAACCATATAAAACACCGGGACCGGACTGCATCTTCCCCAAACTCTTACAGGAAGGGTGCGATGCTGTACTGAGACTGGTTACGGGGATTTTCAGAGGAAGTATTGCCATTGGACATATTCCGGGAAGCTGGAAGTGTACACGGGTTTCGTTTATACCGAAACCCGGAAAGAAGAGTTACACATCTGTGAAGGACTTCAGACCTATTAGCCTTACCTCCTTCATGCTGTAAACGCTGGAGAGACTGGTGGACAGGTATATGAGGGAAACAATCCTGGGAAGCTTACCGCTACACCAGGAACAACATGCATATTCAGTGGGTAAATCCCAATATATTGAAAAGGCTAAAAGCGCAAAGGAAACAGTACTTGGCGCTTTTGTGGACATAGAAGGAGCCTTTAACAGCACCACTAGGAAAACCATTGACAGAGCCCTGGCAAAGCATGGCGTACCGGTAACCATCAGAAAATGGATAGCTGGAATGCTGAGCGGCAGGGACATTTACTGTGAATGGAAGGGAAAAACTGTAAAAGGAGGGGTCAACGAGGGATGTCCGCAGGGGGGGCGTCTTATCACCTCTTTTGTGGTCATTCGTTGCTGACGAACTCCTACGTATACTCGACAGGGAAGGAATCTTCGCGGTCGGATATGCGGACGACTTTGCCATACTTATTAAGGGTAAGTATGAGGAAGTTTTACCAGATCTCTTACAAAGAGCACTGAGTAAGGTTAGAGAGTGGTGTCAGACAGTATCTCTGGGGGTAAATCCGGAAAAAACAGAGATCGTAGTCTTCACCACTAAATATAAAAGTAAAATCAATAGAAGAGTTAACTTCTACGGGAAAGAAATACCGTATGCAGAAGGAGTTAAGTATCTAGGGGTACATCTAGATAAGAAACTAACTTGGAAGCAGCATGTTAAACAGCAATGCGGAAAGGTGCTAAATATATTCATGCAGTGTAGGGCAACTATTGGCACAGGATGGGGGCTAGAACCCCAAAAGGCCTTATGGATATATGAGGCGATACTGAAACCGAAGCTTACCTACGCGGCATTAATATGGTGGAAAGCGACCGGAAATACAACCACAAAGAAAAGCCTGGACCATGTACAAGCGGTCATATTGAGGGGAATTTTCGGGTTGCGAAGGAGTACCCCCACAGCTGCTGTCAGGATGATGCTGGGCATGGATGGCCTTGACTTAAACATTAAGGAGATGGCCGCCAGGTCGGCATACAGACTGATGTGCGGCGGAGGATGGTCGGAGAAAGGAAACGGACACACTACAATCCGGAGAGAAATGCTGAGCGAACCAATATTTAGAAAGCCTCAGGATAGAATTAATAAAACCTTTCAGTTTGGGCAACGTTACAAAACGAAAATACCGAATAGAGAGGAGTGGAACAACCAAAACCAAATCCTTGGACATGGAGACATCTGGTTTACAGATGGATCTAAAACGGACAAAGGTACGGGTTTTGGAATCTGCGGTCCCAAGCGGTGGGAGGACACAGCCTGCAGCCTAGAAAGACACAACACGGTACTACAAGCGGGACTAGCCGCCATAGAAACCTGTGCGAGAAACTTGGTGCAAAAAGGGGTCGGAGGCAAGGACATACAAATTTGCACCGACAGCCAAGCAGCTATTCTAGCGCTGGGAAAACCTTGCACCACGTCAGCCTTGGTCAACGAAACAAAAAATACCCTAAATAGACTGACCAGAGCAAACAGGGTCTGCATTACCTGGATTCCTGGACACTCAGGAATAAAAGGGAACGAAAGGGCAGATCGGCTTGCAAGACAAGCAGTAAATGAAAGCGGACGGACAGAAAGGGAGGTAGGAATACCATACCAGGAAGGCTGTGGCGCGATCAAGAAAAAATTAGTAAAAGAAGGATGGAGCATATGGAAGAACTCCACAGGATATAGATGGTCCAAAGAACTAATGGGAGAATACATTACCAGGTGGGGAAAGGAGATCATCAGTTTGGATAAACGGAGGGCACGCATCGTACTGGGCCTATTAACTGGACATTGCGACCTGCGGTGTTATCTACACAAAACACAGGGAATAAGTAACCTGTGCAGATGGTGTAATGAAGAAGAAGAGACTCCTAGCCACTTTCTCTGCAAATGTCCCAACTTAGCTGGACATCGACGAAGGTGGCTAGGAAACGGGATTTTGGATCCCGAGACTTTCAAGGAGGCAAACACGGAAAACCTACTAGCTTACTGCAAAGCCGTGGGGTTTGTGGAGCCTCGTTAGGTCCAAGCCGGGGGGATAGGGATACAATGGTGAAAACTAAGTGTCCCTGAGTTTTTACCCTGGTAGCTTTAAATAATAATAATAATAGGAGCCACTTACAAATTAGATCACGCTTTTTCAGAAAATTTTTTATCCCTTCCACCCACGTAACTGTCACGGTAATAAAAACCCCCCTCCCCCGACCCCTCCAAGTATGATGTAATTTGTAATTTTTTATCAATTATGTGACAATTTAAACATTACATTACATTTTAATATAGTTGACTAGAAAAATATAGTATCGTTACTACACTTTCTTATATTCTCTCCTACACGAGTATACTTAGCATTAATATAATATTTATAGCTCATTGTACTAAAATATACAGTATAGTAGAACCTCCCAGTACTATGACTCACGGCACTGTGGATATCCCAGTACATGTGAGTTAGGAGCATCTCGGCATTGTAATTTTTCTAGGGTCGGCTTCATGTATGTGCGAGGCCCCGCGTTCCAACTTTGCGGAAAAAGTTTTATGAAAAGGTTTAAACCCAAAAAATGTGATAGTAAAAGTTTCATACAAAGATTTAAAAAAGTTTCATACAAACTGAATAAATGTAATAGAAAAGTTTATAAAAAAAATTATATCATGTTATATATTTGTATACGAAGTCTTTTTTTTAATAACGCTGGATGAAAGTCAATTGTAATACAAATATTTGATTATAGAGAAGGTACGGGGGAAAGTCATTACTATAACCTCCAAGTATTCTTTTCGGCCCTGGTGCTCGACGCTGATTGGTTGGCGCAAATTCACAGTGCCGGGGGATAGCAGGTCTCGAGTATCACAGTGCCGGAAGGTTCTACTGTATTGATAATTAATTTTCTTTTGCAATGAAATATTTAATAATATAGTATTCGCTAACAATTTTGATTTTTCTCGTTGTGGATTTCTCACTCCCTGCGCTTTCAATGTTAGGTTTCATTATATTCGATCATGTATTAACATGTAACAAAATCATACTCAGAACTCTAATCTTATTTATGTCGACAGAAATAAATATCTTTAAAAAACTGAACATCTCTTTCAAGCACTCACCAATTGTCGAGCTATTTCTCTTCTCCGCGAGTAATTGACAATATCAGTCTATTCGTCTGCAAAAATTGACGCTGCTCGAATGAGAAAACGATCTCCTCGGCGAAATTTACAACGACCCACATAAAACGCAAAGATCACCGGTGCGGCGGCAAAAAGGGCCCTGCCCGCCCGCGCGACCCACGGACAAAGACAGCCGTGAATGAGTCTGCCAGCTCGCGCTGCAACTTGCGAAACTTGCAAAGGGCAGCGGGCAACGGGCAGAGAGGAAAGAATGTCACTCCCCCCCCCTCTCTCTTTATCCCCACTGCCATGGCATAAGGGTCTATTCATATAGTGAGATATCAGGGACGGGTCTCAAGTAGACTCTGCCAGACCCAGTCGGCCTGACTTGTGCGAACGGCTAGAGTGCAGTTGTTTGCGTAAATTTGGTATTTCCACGGCAAAAAGTGCAAGAATACTAGACTAATCATAATGAACACTGAAGTGATAAAAGCACGTATGGGTGTTCAAGTTATTATTGAATTAAAAATTTAATATTTAACTACTGTAAAGTCTCCTCTTTTTGACCAACAAGGAGTACTTTCTAATTTGATATTGTTAGTCATAAATACAGATTATAACGACTTAAGTTCATTTTTTTGAATATTGAGTTTCGAAAGATTTTGGTATCTTTACGTAGCATATGTATAGATAAAAATATAAGAAATCAAGAAAGTGTGAAAATAAGTGACCGAATCTACTATTTATGACTTTTTGCTTTCTCAAAGAGAAAGCTTTGTAACGATGATGTTTTCGAAAACCAAGATTTTGAAGAATTTCCATGTTTTTGAGCTCGCTGAATCAGAATATGTAAGTTTTTCAATATGTCTGTCTGGATGTAAGTATGTATGTGTGTGTGTGTGTGCATGTACGTATACGGTCAAATTTTGTGGTCACCATAACTTTTGAAGGCCACCGTTCTACGGGCTGAAATTTTGCATGTATATCAGATATGACCCACCTTAGAACTGATTAGATTTTGGATCAAAATGGTCAAAATATTAAATTTTAATAAAATTTTAAAAACAAAACTTTTTTTTATTGTTTTATGCGTTAGATACGTCAAAGATACGCATAAATTCCTAAAGAACACATAATTTTCTTTCGACTAGTGTATCTTACAATGCCCTTAAAGCTTATTTTGTTAAAGAATTGCGATTTTGACTATTTAAAATTGGTAAAAGTTTGTTAAAAATTATTTTTGTCAATTTCTACGTTTGATATGTCAAAATCATGCATATATTTTAAGCGGTTTTTATTAAAGAAATGCGTTTATTAATTTTGAAGTTGTTGTAAATTTATACATTACAGAAGTAAAATATGTGCACTTATTTATAAAGAAGGCGTAATTTCCTTACAATTCATATATATATATATATATATACTAGGGGGGTACCCCCCTGCCGCTCCACTCGCCAACCCCCATTCAACTTTTAAACTTTAATAAACCTTGTAGAACTGAGTGTCTGTTGTAATATTTCATATAAGAGTCGCGCATTTTAATTGTGTACAGTTTAACATTGTTCATATCTATATGTGCACAATTATAATGTGCATGAACCAGAATTCTATAGTTTTTACTTAAGATATATCATCATTTTTTGGAGGGGATGTGGAGGGGTGGAGGGAATGTGGAGGGGATGTAAAGGCCAATGTGGAAGTAGTGCATTAAAAGTGGAGAAAATGTCGAGAGGTGTGGAGAGTAATGTGGAGGGGATGTGGAGGGGCAATTAAGGAAAGAAATAACGTAGTTTTTGAAACAATTGAAACAATTGTTTTTGAAACGTTATTATGCGGAGGGGGTGTGGAGGGGTATGTGGAGGGGATGTGGAGCGACAAGGAGGGGTATAAGGAGGGGATGTGGAGGGGTGTTGAGCGGCATGGACGGGGTGTAGGGGGTAAAGGGCAAATAAGTAAAAAAAATAACATAGCTTTTGAAATAATTTAACGTTAATATGTTGAGGGGATGTGGAGGGGGTGTGGAGGGGGTGGAGTGACTTGATAACGCTTATGGTTATATAATATAGGAAGATGTATATATATATATATATATATAACAATTATTTTAAGCTATTTTTGTGTACGAAACACAATTTGAAATTTTAAATATGCATCTTATATGATCGAAAGTTGTGGTGACCATCACTTATAAATGCATTTGCATGTTTTATTGAAATGTAGGTTTATTTTACAACTCAGGATTGAACTGATTATATTTCTGAGCCATTAATTCACGCGTAAACATGATACTATCTTATAATTTGAGGGCGCTAGCCGCGGGGTCACCATGCGTCTCTACATCTATTGTCACAATACATATACTGTAGGAGTTACGGCGCCCCAGAATATCGCTTATATATATATATATATATATATATATATATATATATATATATATATATATATATATAGATATATATAGCGGGTGCAGGTAATGTGGATATGCAAGTAATGTGACCAGCTACACGAGATCTTGTTGTAAAAAAGTTGTTTGGAATGACATAAATATATATAAATCCGTGCGCACTCGAGTCTTCGTTACTTATCGCCGATTTTCTATATGAAAGTATCAATGAAAAGAAGCTCTCAAAAATATGTTCAACCCCTAAAGTCTACTGTGTGACCCAGTAGAGTGTTCTAAATTTTCAATCATGGCCAAAAAACTGCTATTTTCAAAAAATTCTAGAGAGCTCCGATTATTATCAATTTGAGCGAACCAAAAAAAAATTTCTTCATCTTTTTACAAACTTTCAGAAAAATATTAGACTCTCTTGGCAGCTCAATAAGCCACTTCTAGAGAGATGAATGTAAACCTGAAATTTTTTGTTTTTTAGGTTATGTTTGATCGTTTGCCATTTTACGTAATGAAAACGGATTTAGATATACCATACCTTAAATTTTTCGTCATAAAATGACCTTTAATTTCTTTTTTTATATTTAGAATCGTTTCGTATAACCAAAGTTACAGTCTGTGGAAGATAGGTACTTTTTCGGAAATCGTCAAGTTGGCACCCCTGTAACTTTATTCTATTGCAACCCTTTGAGCTCTAAGTTTCAGAAAACATAGTTTAAACAGCCTAAAAACTAATGCACTTGATTTGAATTTGCTTTTTGAACATATAGCATAGCTGTGAATTTTTTTCTAGCTTGATTTTTCCACCTAAAGTAAACGACATATTATTAAAGTCTGACGTAATTAACGTAAGTTATTATACATTGCGGACAATTAGACGCACGATAAAAAGAAAGCTGACATTAAAACCTTTAATTTGTGTGATCGAAGTAACATTGAGGGTATTTGGATGAAACGTTACGCTCGATTCGAAATTGCGAAAAAATTTAGGTAACAAATTGGGAGGTCCCATTCCTAAATTACCGGTGTTTGAGTAATTACTTTTTTTTATATATATATGTCATTCCAAACAAATTTTTTACAACAAGATCTCGTGTACCTGGTCACATTACTTGCATATCCACATTACCTGCACCGCCTTATATATATATATGAAAAAAAAAAAAAAAAAAAAATATATATATATATATATATATATATATATATATATATATATATATATATATATATATATATATATATATATATATATATATATATATATATATGGGTCATTCTTATTCTTTTTTAAAAATCATTGCACAGGGGGTCACCCAAATGAGCCACGGATATTTTGTATAAAAGTACCCTTTAAAGAAGCTCTGAAAAAATGTAGTCCCTAAGGTCACCTGTGCGAACTAATAATGTTCTGAATTTTTAAGAGTGGCCAAAAAATGTCTATTTTCAAATAATTCAAGTGAGTTCCCATTAATACCAATTTAAACGTATCAAAAAAAAAGATTTTTTCAACTTTTTACGAACTTTAAGAAACAAGATATTAGACCCTCTTGTCAGCTCATAGTATGTTCAAATCAGTTCCTTATATAGCTAAAGATACATCCTCTGGAATATAGGTACTTTTTAAAACCGTTAAGTTGGTACCCCTGTAACTTCTTTCTCAGAGCACCTTTTGAGCTATAACTTTCAGAAAACGTAGTTCAAACATCCTAGAAAACAATGCATTTAGTTTGGTTTTGCGTATTGAACTTAGCATGACTGTGAATTTTTTCCAGCTTTCTTTTTTCACCTAAAGTAAGAGTCATATTATTATAAGTCTGACGTCATTTACGTGTGGTATTGTACATTACGGACAGTTTTGTGTACGTCCAAAAGATAGCTGATATTAGGAACTTTAATTTGAGTGGTCGGAGTATCTTTGAGGATATTTGGGTGAAAAATTACGTTCGATTCAAAATTACGAAAAATTTAGGTGACCAAATGGGAAAACGCAAGTAGTCAGCAACTTAGTCATCGGCAACTTGCGCTCTTCCATTTGGTCAGCTACATGTTTTCATAATCTTGAATCAAGCTTAACTTTTCATCCAAATATCCTCAAAGATGCTCCGACTACCCAAATTAAAGGTCTGAATATCAGCTTTCATTTGGACATACACAAAAGTCTCCGTAATGTATAATACCTCACATAAATAACGTCAGACTTTAATAGTATGACGTTTACTTTAGGTGAAAAAAGCAAATAGGAAAAAATTTCACTCAAACCAAGTGCATTGTTTTCTAGGACGTTTCCTGAAAGATAGAGCTCAAAAGCTTTTCAAACAAGTACCTATATTTCAGAGGCTGTATCTTTATCTATAAGGAGCCGATTTATGCATACCAAAAAGTAATTTAAGGTCTTTTAAAGTCAAAGAATTTGAGACGTGGTAGACCTAAATCAGTATCGATTTCGTAAAATGTCAAACGCTCAAACATAACTTTAAAACACAAAATTTTAAAACATAACCTAAAAGAACAAAAAATGCCGTTTCTTGGCCACTTTTAAAAATTCAAAACACTATTAGGTCGTATAGGGGACCTTAGGGTCGATCAATTTTTTGAGAGCTTCTTTTGAGGGGTACATTCATGAAAAAGTTAGTGGCTCATTTGGGTAACCCCCTGCACAATGTTTTTTAAAAAAGTATAAGAAATATAAATGCTTATAAGTCTAAAAAAACGTATGCTATCTAGTCAGGTCTGATTAAGTCTGGTTGAGTCGCACGAGATTACGCCAGATTAGATCTATCTATAGACTCCAGCAATACTGCCTTAATATCATGACACTATGAATAAACCCTGCAAGTAGCAGCCTATCGAGCTCGTCCTGCTCGCGGTTCGCGGCATTCCTCGAGTGTCAGTACTATAGACAAGCGCTAAAGAGCGACACGCCTCGAATTTCGAATCCGTCAACGACGAGATTTATTCATTCCCGGAAAGCGTCGTATTTTAAAGTTTTTTACTGCCGCAGAGCTTCGTTCGTTAATCTGGCGATGGGTCGTTCACTAGCTAGCTCGCTGACTATGTGTGTGCGTGTGTGAGAGAGAGTGAGAGAGAGAGAGAGAGAGAGAGAGAGAGCGAGAGAGCGAAGAAGCGCGCGCGAGCTCGTATATGTGCGAATAACCGACGTGGGACCGAGGCTGAGGATCGTAAACGAGTTCCGACGCCTCCGTTCGCTGTGTTGCGGTAGGTCCAAGATCCTTTCTCGAAGTGCATTACGTTATGGCCAACTCGGGCTTGAGCTTCTCGCGCTGGTTTACGCTCTCTCTCTGTCTCTCTCTCTCTCTCTCTCTCTCTCTCTCTCTCTCTCTCTCTCTCATTCTTTTACTCTTGTATCGTACACCGAGGGGTGTCGACGCACAACGGAATGATATGGAATGGAACAACGTCAAGAAGATAAAGATAATTTATCGTTGCTCAACAGTAAAGTCAAATGAACGCAGAAGTCATCAAGACGTTACAAATTAAACATGGTGAAAAAATATGAAAGCATAAGGGCACTGCGCAGCGATGGCCGAAATTAAACCCTCTCTTGCTCGAGCGGATGGACAGAAACGCACGTTGTATTTGTTTGGTAAATGTATGCGCGGAATGCATCGAGTTTTAGAAGCTCTAAATCACGTTTAAAGGTGCCAATTAAGTAAATATAAAAGTCGAAAAGTTAATGACTTTATAAATAACAGCTTCAACTCGCAATTATTGACAGAGAGGTAAAATAGTTTTTGGTGTTTTAAATTATTGGCTTTAAAATAACTTAAGCAAGAATAGCCGCATAAATCGGGCATATATGAAAATAAATGCAATGCTTTGTGAACGAAATGAATCGGGATATTCTAGTTTTTGACCTGCATTAATTTTTGCGAAAGTTATCACAATAACAGTTTTTGTTGTATCATAAGAAGACACTGAAGATATTCACCGAGAGAAGTTTATAGTAACGGTTGCTATGTAAAGTAATAAATTGTATTATATTATATTCCTTATCTGATAAGGTTATCATTCATAAATGTAAATATATTTATTATCAACACACTTTTTACATAATTTTTCTCTATTTAACTTAAATCGCTCTATTGAATGTTACTATAATTTTTGTTAATTTTAACTATAAAAAAGGTTCTTTATACAAATATTCTAATCAAGAATAAAACATAAGGAGATGGGTAATAAAATAAATCGTATTGAGAAACATATTTATTTATTTATTAATTACGTAACACATATTATTATTAGGGTGCATTGAATATACATATAATATATGTATAATTTATGGAATCTTGAAAGATTGCAAATAGAAAGAAAAACATTGTCATAGTGCGCAAAAGTTAGTATATAATTATAATAATTATAGCTACGCGCAGCACCTTCACGAATAGTCAAATTATTATAGTCTTTCACCGAATCGAAGAAGTTTGGCATTTAGCGTGGGTAAAATAGAGAACTTCATATTATCGGGTTAGAAAGAACCTAAATAGAAAAATTAGGATTCAAAGGTCTAATATTTAACATTCTCTCACATTGTGACCACGTTGACACATTTCTGCACTTCAATTTCCTAAAATTATGCTATCCTAAAATGAAGAATTTATTCTCATACATAGTCTTTACAAAAAGAAATTCATATTGCGGTATAAAATTCGGTTAATGTCCCCTATTCCTTTTCATGATTAGGCTAAAACACAATACAAAGGATAAACTTACAAATACCGCAAGTATACAAATTTTGTTTTACGTCTTAACAAAGGGGGACCACGCAGTTAGGGTCACGGATTTCGATGAAACTTTAGGGATCGTTTTCTGATACCTAAAAATAAAGCCCAATACTCATGGTTTTATCCAATAGGCCTTTGTATGGTAGATACGGTTTATTTCAATAACGTTGATAGTGTGTATATATATTGATACGACCGGGTTCGGGGTAATTAAATAACAACTCATTATTTATAAAAAGGAACGCAAATCTCAGAGTTTATTCGTATAACCAAATAAAAGTGTAAACACGATTATTCTCATTAACTGTCAACACCAGACTACTGTTTTTCGGGGTTACGAGTCGTTGTCAAGCGCGCACTGAGAGAATGGTTCAGTTAGGCTTGCCGAAGTCGTATTACTAAGTTTGCGGAGGCCATAGTCTGTCATTCTTACTGAAGAGTTCGGTAAAAACTGCGGAACAGTTTGGCTGTTTTGGCGGATGTGTATTAAAAGTGATGTGTGGTGTAGCGCTTTATTGTAGCCTCACTATCACGTTTGTGATAAGGTAAAACAGAAGTAAGGTTAAAGTAGAACATTGAAAATGTAACTTAGACTAACTACTAATCATATATAGAAAGGTTACTGTAACAAAAAAATAAGAAATTCATTAAAATTTTCATTATTTGTGAAAAAGTGAGGTTAGGCGTGTAGCGCGACGCACGGAGACTCAGATGCCGAACTTGTCCCGCTATTCTTGCAGTATACATACTACCGAAGTCACTTCAGTCAAAACTACCAAACAGTTCAGCAAGTCTGACCGATGTATTCTCTCAGTGCGGCGATTCATGTGGTTCGAATCGCATGCTTGGCTCGATCGCAACATTACTCCCCCTTCTTTCAGATTGTCGTCCCGACAGTCTTAGGTCTCGTCTACTTGAATTCTTCACTCGAATTCGTCAGGGTTGAATTCTTCACTCGAATTCGTCAGGGTTGAATTCTTCACTCGAATTCGACAGGGTTGAATTCTTCACTCGAATTCTTCAAACAAGCTGATTCTCTTCTTACTTCCAATAATGACTTCCAGGAACCGACACCAACATCCTCTACCTTGACCCATGTCTGGTATTAAGTTACTGAGCAATGCTTACAGGTGCAAACCCCAATCATCGCTTACAGGAATAGAAAGCTGAATCCATTTCTCGAAAAAATCGCTTCTTTACCAATCCAAGCTTCAAGCGGTTGAATTTTCTTCTTTATTCCCATGATGACACCTCGATCCAGCATCAACATCCTCTACCTTGATCCTTCCTAGGCATCAAGTTACCGAGTAATGCTTACAAATGTGACCCGGCCATAACTTCCAGGAAAAAGAAATAGAAGTGTCATTTTCTCTTTCTCTCTTCAATAGGTCAAAGTTAATCTTCGGACATGAGTGGGGAGTTAGCAAGCCAGGTATCCACTCCTCAAGGCGCTGCTCCGGTATTTACCTTCACGCTCACGGGAAAAACTACGGCTCAAAAGAACCACGAGCAGAACAGTTTTCGTAATCGGGTTATTCGTCAAATTCAGGTTCGAGAGTCTTGTCTCGGACGTAAAAGTAATCATCGAGATTTTCGTCTACTTCGGTCAGATGTTCTTCCATTTAGATTACCAATAAAATTTTTGCGTAGCCTCCTCTATCATAAGGAAAATTGCTCACGTAGTCATCAGGAATCCAAAAAAATTGACAGTTTCATCACAATTCACTGATCTCGTTCCTGATCTTGCGGATCTGAACCGCACAAGACCAAGAATCGGCAGTAAAATATCCTTGATTGTTTTATTTAAAGAATTTTGTGTACGATCTAAATCTGTTTTTGAAATCTTTCATTATAATATATTTTGCAACCTAATCTAGTTTAATGCAATAACCTACACAGACCATAACTTTCAACAAAAATGCTAGAAGCTACGGCATTCGCCGCTAACATTTCTGTTTGAGAATTTGAATGCATGCTTGTGTTTGTATTTGTGTTTGCGTTTTTATTTGTTTTCTGAAATCGACTTAGCTGTTTCTTATAATGTCGATGTCGGAGTCTCGTCAACCGGTCAATCTCCGACATCAATTCGATCCTTTCTGCTTCCTGTTGTTCAATCTCAGTTTTTCCTTCAACTCTTTTATCTTCTTCAGGTGTCAAAATCTTCATCAAATCCATGAGAAATTCTAACCGTTAAGCACGAGCGTCTTCTTCGTTTAGTTCTTTATTCTTATCTTGTAGTTGAAGAACACGTATATTACCACCCTTTTCTATTTCTATCAGCTTTTGACAGGCAGATCGGAACTTCAACTTCAATATCTTCAAGTTCTTTCTAACTCGTTGTAATTCAAGTAACCTCGTTTCCAGCGTGATTTTTAGTTATGTTTCCATGATTTTCCAAAATCAGATACACAAATATTTCATGCAACATATCTTCTCACTTGAAGAAATCATCCCAGCTGAGCTCCTAAAATGTTACGACCGGGTTCGGGGTAATTAAATAACAACTCACTATTTATAAAAAGGAACAAAAATCTCAGACTTTATTCGTATAACCAAATAAAAGTGTAAACACGATTATTCTCATTAATTGACAACACCAGACTACGGTTTTTCGGGGTTTCGAGTCGTTGTCAAGCACGGCGATTCATGTTGTTCGAATCGCATGTTTGGCTCGATCACAACAATATATATATATATATATACTAGGGGAGGGGGCGGGTACCCCTTGCTCGCGCTGCTTGCTAACCCCTATTTTTTACTTTTAATAAGATAAATAGAGAAAAATAATCAGAACATTTAACTGTAAAGTGAAAATTTTGTATAAACTTTAATGTATTTAACATATTTTTAACATATACAATGGGTAGTTTTGCCGACTGATAATAAATAAAATAAACTAAAATATTGATGTTAAAAAATGTATTTATTAATTATCAACGGTGGAATAAGCTTAAGATAATGTAATAACAAAATTTTACTATTGTATATAGAGAAAGAGTTTGTTGTTTGTATATACTTTACCAATTGCATCCAAATTTTATCTGATTTATACACTATAGGCTATAGTTGTAGTACAGTTATTATAGTAGGTGATTTAGTGTACAACAATATCATTATAACTAACAGACGAGCTTTGCGTATGTTTGATTTACGGTAAGGAAGATGATAGTTAAAACAATGTATTAGAAAGAATTACCTATTCGAAACATACTTCGGGAAATAAGAGATCATTTAATGAGAGTCCGCATAAGCGCAATCCCGTGCTGTTGTTGTGCTGGGCTGTGCTGCGTTGTGCGGTCCGATTTTAGAACAAATCTATCTACGTCTCGATCTATGGTCTTTGAATTATTACTTTAAAATTATTATTTAGATTACTTAATAAATTAAAGATTTTAATAAAATATTAAAACAAAAACGTTATAAAGTAAGGTAGACAAAATTTGAGTTTATGATACTATTATGTAGAATAATACGTATAATTTATGTTGAATGTTTATTATACGTTTTGATCTTTTTACTTTTGCGTGTACATATATATGCATACATGAGAAAGATCTATATACTATATATACAGTGATATAAGCTCTGTATTGCAAGAATTATTCATTAAATATTATTTTATTAGAAATCTCAACTAATAAACCTATAATTATTGAATTATAAGAAGAATTATTATCACTTTATTAGTTTTTAACCATTTTATTCATATAATAATATCATATATTCAAATTTTTTCATTACCTGACTTAATAACGTTTTTATTATAACATTTATTAAAAAAACTAAATAATACTTTTAAAATATTAATTCAAAACCCATAGATATTTTGTGTCTTGTTCGTTTATTAAATAATCTAAATGATAGTTCTGAAATATTAATTGAATGACCATAGATATAGATATAGATGTAGATAGACTTCTCCGTTCTAAAATCGGACGGCACAGCACAGCACAGCATAGTACAGCA
The DNA here is from genome assembly GCA_949152435.1 of Gastracanthus pulcherrimus. Lineage (NCBI taxonomy): Eukaryota > Metazoa > Arthropoda > Insecta > Hymenoptera > Pteromalidae > Gastracanthus > Gastracanthus pulcherrimus. The sequence goes on along the minus strand of OX424572.1, from coordinate 175,731,608 downwards.
CGGGATTGCGCTTATGTGAATTCTCACTTATTGTGAAGCAACAAGATTGTATCTAGGTGCGTCCAGTACTCTAGTTGTATCATCTGCTACTTATGTAAAATTATATTTATCTATATCGTCGAGAGTCTACTCCGTGCCTTATTATAAATGCACTCTAAGGGCCTCTACACTTTGTTGTAAGTAAGAACAACTATTGTTATTTTACAGCTGTAAGATGAAAATATTTTAATATTATTTTATTCTAACCTCTAAAAACATTGAAGCATAAATTTTAAAGTGAGTTTTGTGATTAGATTGTTTTTTACTTGTAAATAATTTTATAAAATGTATCAATTTATAAAAGGTTGATAGTATCTCTTAATCTTAAATAACTACTACTTTCTATGTATTAATTATAAAAATAATATTTTATACCTTAAAAATTTTTTTGAAAGCTACAATTATTTATATTTATTGAAATCTATTATTCAGGGCCTATAACTGATATGAGGTATTCTAATCGATTGCGATATTTATGAGGAAATATGGGTAAATATTGAATTCTATGGAAGATTTTCGTACAAGCATTAAAAACTACCATTAAATTAATGACACGAGAAGTGAAAACATCAACCTTGGAACCAATAGAAAATGTAGAATATTTATTAAGGAAGCAGGCCTGAATTTTCATTCTGAAAATTTTTGTGCATCAATACACAATAATATCTTAGATTCTACCGTCGCTAAACCTCAAAATCTTGATCCTACACGTCACATTAAATCATTATTTTCAATACCATATGTATTAAAGAAACTTTGTTCCTCACACGATTCTAGGTGACATGATAAACGAAAAAAGTTTTTTCGACGGTTATTTGACTCCTTTTAACATGTATTACAGAAAGAGCGGAGCACTTTTTCGTTAATTTTTTTTATTATTTTTTATGGAGATCCAATAGATTTTTTGAAAATTTTTTTCTAATATTTTTAAAAAAATTGAATGGATCTACGAAATAGAATAATAAAAATAATTTTAATGAAAAAAGGTTCCGTTCATTTTGTAATACACGTCAAAAGGAGTCGAATAACCGACGAAAAGAAAATTTTCTTTTATCCTGTCACCTAGAATCGTGTGAGGAACAAAGTTCATTTAATAAATATGGTATTGAAAATAGTGATTTATTGTGACGTGTAGGATCAAGATTTTAAGGTTTTACAACGGTAAAATTAAATATACTATTAAGTGTTGATAGTATAAAAATTTTCAGAATGAATGCTTTTAAACATAAAAAGTTTTCTGGACTCATAAAGAAAAAATCGTTTTTTAGGATTAACCCAGGCCTGACCCCTTAAGTGGTGTGGCTATGGAGGGGTCGATGGAGGGGTGATGGCAGGGCGTGGCGGGGCGTGGAGGGGGTTGAGGGGCAAATGTATTATAAAATAACGTAAATTTTGAACGAATTTCACGTTATTTAGTGGAGAGACTGTGGTGGGGCAAACTCGTGGCAATTGCGGGGCGTGGAGGGCGGTGGCGGGACTGTTCACCCAAAAACACGGTAATAATTATATAATATAGAAAGATATATATATATATATATATTAAAATTGTTTTTTCTCTAACCAATTTTAACATGTATAAAGGGTTCTTATAAGTGTCTGTGAATTTGTGTCGGTAATTTTAGCACTTTTTGCATTTTGGAACTGCTTTGAATGATTTTTAGCTCAATAGGAGTACATTTTACACAAAAATTGAATATTAATTTTTTTATGCAAATTCTCTGAATTGTAAAAAAACATATTTATAAGGTCATATTATTCTTTATTACATGGATTTAGTCCATTTCGAAGCTCAAAAGTTGAAAAAAAGAGAGTTCGATCACTCGGTCGACTACCAAGAAATTCATAGAGATGCCTTTTTTTTAGTAAAAAAAGTACCTGTATAAGTCCCAGAACGGCAATTGAGCAGTATTTCTTGCTAAAAATAAAAATAACAGTCATATTATGCTAAAATATGATTAAAATGCCTATTTAGCACCTATAATATTGGGTTTGACTACATGGATCATCACTAACAAATTATGAAGGTAACTTTTATTAGTATAAAAGAAACTGATATAGTCACTCTTTTTTTCAACTTTTTCATATATATATATATATATATATATATATATATATATATATATATATATATATATATATATATATATATATATATATATATATATATATATATATATATATAATGAAACTTTGGGCATTGACGATTGAAATCTAAAAATGAAGTACAATACACGAAATTTTATTCAATGGATCTTTAAATCTGAGATAGAGGTAAAAAACATTAGCATTGCTCATACTGAACGTAAGCTCTTCGAGCAAAAAATAGTGTACAATGCACATGTAGCAGTAGGTTTCTTTGATGTATTAATCATAACTTGTAAGTGATAAAACTGAAAGTGAACTGTGCACGTTATAAATGAAGGGACTTCTAGCATTTATGGCAAAAAATAATTTGTATAAAAATACTTTTTAAACAGTTTTACGCGATCGCTTTTCTTGTATCTAACTACAAGTCTCTCTAAGCCCCATTCAAATTCATAATATCTTTATAACTCATTTTCAAACGAAGTAAAAGAGAAAAAATGTTCACAAGAGAGAAAGTGAGAGACAGAGAATCATCTATCTGAAGGGAGACTATGTCCGAAGTCAACATTGATTTTACATTATGTGATGTAAAACGATATTCTAATAATTAGAGATAAATCTTTTTTATTATTTTTAATTCTTTTCAAAACGGTTTATTTTAAGGGGGTTTAAAAGTCCATTAAAAATTCAAATTTTTCGACTGGATTTTTATTGACCGAGAAATAATTACTTATAATTATAAAAATACTGATATTTAGACAACATAAACTCTCTTGTCCTTCATTAATTAATAGTAGAAGACATATGTACGAAGTTTTAGACGTCAAAATCAACGGTACCGCAGAAAGTTATTGGAATGAAATGTTGACACATTAATACTGATTTTTAAAATGCAGTTTTCGCAAAACTACTATTTTAAAACTTCAAAAGAGTTACTTCGTAACAAATTAATTTCCGTACTGTAAATACTTACTTTTCTAGTCAATATACTTAAAAAAACGTTCGTGTAGACGGAATGTGAAAAAAGTTTAGATTAAGCAAAAAAAAAGTTAAGAAAAGTGGAAACAATCATAAGTGCAATGAAGTGCGCCACAAAGAGTCGAAACAAAGAAGTTTTCGTTCGAGTGGATGTTGCAGAATACGAGCAACAGATAGGAAGAGGAGGAAGATTCTGTTGTACAAAGTGAGCGGAATGGAGCGAAGCGCGCGAAGACTGAACCGAAGACAGAAGGATCTCCGAGCGTCTCTCGATCCGAAGGTCAGACGAAGTAATGCCTTTTGATTGGTGAATGGCCGCCGCAGCCGCCGCCAGGTCTAATGGGACCCCGGCTATTTATACTTTAATTGAATTTCCGTTGAAAAGCATGTTGTTGGCGTGCACTCGTCTCGCGCGCCAGCGAAGCTCCAGGCTGCGGTTATACTTCGCAACTTCGTCCGGCGGTACTAAGAGCACGGAGGAAGTGCCCTCTTTCGGTCTGCCGTCAAGGGCAAAAGGTGTATATACCTTTCACTCGTGTTTGGGTTGGGGGTAGGGAGGAGGGGCATTGTGAAGTGCAGAGACTGTCATTATGCGTGCGATGTTTTGAAGTGAGGCGCGCATGCAAGATATGTGTGTAAGCTGCGGAATTATAGGTTTTATTCGAGTGAGGATGCTTCGTGTCTTCGAACGTAGTGGAATTACGGATTTCAAGCGAAGTTCGTGAAAACGAAGATTCGAACTGGCATAATGATGTTTTAAGCTTGTTTTTACTTTCGTCGATCATTATTACTGATTGTTGGCATGAGTCTTCTTTGTGTATAAATTTTGAAAACACGAAGCTGGCTAATATGTTGAAATTTTGGCAGTTTGAAAAAAAGATTTCCTTGTAACGTATAATGATTTATATAATGACTAGATATTTTCTGGCAATTTGAAAACGTAGCATCATTATTTATTTTAACCAGCCCTTTTTTATTCTTCAATGTTTACATTGCAGCTACTATACTATGTATGTGTATATATAGCCAAATCCACAAATCTTTTATCTTTTGGAGTTAGTAGATTATCATTTTCTAACAGCTGTACTTTGGTTTCCAGATAAGACACATAACTGACCCAGGGCTATAATGTTTTGGTTCATCAAATGGCTACCCCATAGCACATGTAAATTGCAATACTTTTCCTCCCTAGATGCGTAATATACTATTGTCAAGAAGTACCTGTTTTTAGTCTTTTAGAAATATCAACTACGCTGCTTGATGTATCTTTATTAAAATACCAGAACAAAAAATGTAAGCCGTGGTCCAGTCATATATCTCGTCAGGAAACTAAATTACAATTTTTGAACAGTAACATAATTTGTACTTTCTAATGTTATACATTATAACAGAAAAAAAATTACCCCAAAGTTTTATAAAAATCTGAGACGTGGACTGCATGGTCTTCCCTTGTAAGTGTACATCGGTACAGGTACTTGTATATTTTTTAAATATAGTCTTATATTTATATGATATTACAAGCAGAGTAATGTTATAGCATAACGTATCTAAAAATGTATACAAAAAATGTTTGTAATAATAAAAAATATATTATAAACCATATTAAATGTTAAATAAATAACCTATTCAGTACCATGTAGGTATTAAAACCAAACATTATGTATTTCTTCTTCCATAATCGTAGTTATCCATTGCGTTATTCGTTGTTTTTATTACTATAAACAACATTCAAAAGCGTTGAGTAATTCGTTTGTCAACGTTGCTTGGTTTTCAAAAACTCGCTGTTGAAACGTTTTCGACTTTGTGGATAATGTACAATTAGAGATGACAGTAAAAAATTGAACAAAATAATATTTCTTCAATCCAGATACTTGCTTTGATCAGTAGAGAAACATAAAATCATAAAAGAACTATAAAAATACCTAGTTTCCAGGTTAAAGATGAGACTGCTACGAGTCAACTCCATAAACGCAAATCGAAAACATTGTTTCGTCGAATATAGTACAAAGGGGAGTCAACACCATTTTTCCCATACAAAAAATTATAATGTTCTTTCATCATAATAATGGTGTCTGTGCCGTCTGGATGACTTCTTTCGTGAATTCCATGACCTTCCGTAAACCCCAGACAGACGGTGCTCCTAGACCTCGATCCCTTCTGCCAGTTCTTCCTCTCTCTCTCTCTCTTTCTAGCGCGCGCGAAAGAGGGGAACAAAAAAGGTTCAACAACACTGGCGTGCTCTCTTACTCCTGATTCAAAATTCGGCGCATTAAGCGTTCAGGCTTGAGCGGCGTGGCGACTGCCAATGAGTGTGACTAACCTTGGCGCGCGTCGCAAAAAAGTGCGTCCGCGAAAGAAAAGCGTGAGAAGAAAGTGAAGACAAAGAAAAGAGAGAGAGAAAGAGAGAGAGGAGGGACGGAGGGTGTCTAACTCATATACGCCGGCGGCACATCGATATCTCGGAAGAAAGAGAGAGAAAGTGAGAGACTCCCGTAAAAATATTTATCGAGTGCTTATATACGCGTTGCTAAAAAAGAAGAGAGCAGAGCGTCATCAAAGAAAGAAGGAGAGACGAATATATTGCGTGCAACATACATAGACAGACAGAAAGAAAGGGGATATAGACGCGCGGAGAGGGAGAATGTTGATGTGTTAGTGGTCGGTTGGTCGGTCGGCCTGGCTCGGCTCGTCCCGTCTGGCCTATGACCCTGAGACGTTCTCGGTATATGGGAGTAGGCGAGAGGCTCTCGCGAGTCGTTAAATGGGCAGCGCAGACTTCCTGTGAAGCGGTGCGCGCGAACGCTTACTCGGTGTCGTTGGCCCTAGTGCGTGTCGGAAGGTCGCAGGTGACAAAAGCCGCCAGCAGCAGCCATGCAAACAAGGGGAAGAAAGGGGGGGGGGGCTTGAACAGGGACAGAGATCGAGTGCGATGTACGCATATACACAGAGTATCATAGAAGAAACGAGCTCGAAGGAAAAACCGGTTGCGGATCGCCGCCGAAGCCGCAGAGAATTAGGTGTAGAAATTGATAAGCGTGGGGAATTGTGGAGAGACAGAGAACGGAACATAATCTCGCGGGAGAGAAAAATAATGGCGCGTGGAAAGCGAGCTAGACGATAATTACTGTGTGGGGCTTTGGTATTTGGTCGTCGGCTAAAAGAAAATTCGTTGGGAGGATGAAGAATTAATTCTGTAACGCTATATATATATATATATATATATATATATATATATATATATATATATATATATATTCGCACAGGAGGAACCTTCGAGATATTGCATGGGAGCCGGTTTATTTGAATGACTGAATTAGCGATTTGAAATTGGCTACTTAGGGTCTTTCAAATGAGCACGAACAATGGACACGATGTAGATGAACTGCTTGAAAAAGTAAACAGTCCTTTTCAATGCCTGAATCAACTGTATCAATTTTGTCGGTTCTTGATTCGCTTAAAACCCCGTGTCTTATCGGCAAAAGCATTTTTATCTCTGCTAAATTAAAGTATTTATTATGGGTTTTTTTAGTTTTTTTTATATCTACCTCGCATACTACCGTTCATTAGATTTCCAATTTAGATATATTTGATTAAAATAATAGTATTTTATCATTATCAATTTTAGATAAATCAAAATTATTATATACTATTTGAATGAATTTGACCGTTTAGGTAATTGTTTCCTTGATGCACTGTTGCTAACGAAATATCAATAAGTTCAGTTCGAAAGTTGTAATTGAATCTTAAGTGAAAGTATAAACTTTGACTCAATAATAATTGGACATTACGCACCCCCTAGATATGGATTAATGCATTGATTATTCATTTCATAAAATTTTTGACAAGTTGCATGAATCATTCATATTTTGAGCCCACCTGGCAATAGAGCACAGATGAGTCATCCACAGACATGCGAGTCAATTACAAATAATTACGAATAGCACATGATATTAAAGTGATAAACAACATAAGCTTTTAGAATGAATTACAGGTAAAAGCAGGTATAGAGGAAGTACGTAAAAATATTTTGAAAAAGAGCTGTCACCGAAAAGAAATGAGGCGCGCACCAGAAAGTACTAAAAGGACGAAATGAATAAAGAAAGAAACAAGATGCTGAAAAAGAAATTAAAACAGAAAAGGGGATACAAGGAAATAGGGCAAAGAGGAAGGGAATAAAGGGAGAAAAAATAAACGGGTCGCCGACAGAACGAGAGGATAAAAGAAGCGGCAAAGAAAAGAAGCGTCGGTAGTAGTAGTAGTAGTAGTAGTAGTAGTAGTAGTAGTAGTAGTACGTAGTACGTAGTAGGAGGGGCCAAAGCAAAAGTAGAGGGCAAAAAGAAGCGAAAGAAGCGTATAGTCCAAAGTTTAAAGGTGCACAAGGGGGCATAGGAGGCAATCGCAAAGCAGAAGAGTCGATAATAACGCACCGGCAGGGCGGATACACACGATTTAGCCGCTCGGCGCGGTCGATCTCTGTTCTTCGGTGTTCAGGACCGCGTGCGGGCGGTTGATTTACATGGCAATGAGAGCCTGAGGAAGCCCTAGAGAGAGTGAGAGAGCCGATCAGAGAGAGATTTTTTCGTAAACAAAGTCTCAAATTCCACGAGTAGCGCCAGACCAATAAATATCCTTAATTCGCGAGTGGCGGCGTCGGCGGCCCACCGATGTGATGTATATTCTCGGAATTCGGGTTCCGAAGAGACCCCGACACTAGGGGCCTTCGATGAGACCTATCTCTTTCTCTCTATCTTTTTCTTCTCTAGCTCGCGCGTGCTTGGGCCTCTGCAGACAAAGCCCATAATCCGCTGCCGAAAGTCGGACAATGTCTGCGCGTTAGCAGAGACGCACGCGCTAATAGAGCCTACAACGATTACTACTACTACTACTACCACTATTACTATTACTACAACGATATGGGCCTAGCCAAGGCCTTCGACGAATTAAAAGCGAAATGATCGTCGGCGAGAGGAGAAAAAGAGAGAGGAAGAGAGATCGTCAAACTGGTCGAAGAGATTGAGCCTACTCGCTTCTCTATGGCTGTGTTTGTTTACACATTAAAAGAGATTTTTAGATTCTTTTCTTCGGGATTCGCCAATTAATCTTGATGAGCCTATAGATTTTGGCACGGTATGCCGATTGACAAACCAATACATTTTAGCGTGAAATATGGTACGAAAATTTTTTGCTATTTTTAGAAGGATTTATAAAAAATCCTACCTGTAAGGTCATACTTATGGAGTGGCTCAGGTAAAGTTATAACTCAAAATTAATATACAATATATGACAATACCATTTTATACGTAAGCCTTTTTCTTAGCGATTTTTCGGTTTTTTGGTTTTAGCTTTTTAGATTTTTTGGTACTTTAGAAATAGTATCATGGATTTAATGCAAGTGTATTTGGAAGAGATAACATTACCTATCTTTTTCGTCTTGAAATTTTGAATTTTTGTTTAAACGCACCTGTCAAATCGCCCCCCCCCCTCCCCCCACAGTCCCCTACCCTTTTCGCATTACACCCGATTTGATCTTTTCATAGACCTTTCTTGCTGTCTTAACTGCACCCACCATTTTGCCAAAAGCAATAAGCAAAAATAAAACGGTAATGGAGAGAAAGCACTAGGAAGAGCGCGTTGTCTTAGTCGTGACAAACCTACACCTCAGTTAAATAACGTAACCAGTTATCTAGAAACCATTTCGGAGTGTAACGAAAGCAACACTGCTGAACCGCAACATCGAGCACCTACTTTAGATGAAATTCGTTCGGCAATTAAAAAGTTGAAAAATAACAGATCCCCGGGAGTAAACCAATTGCATGCCTAACTATTTGAAGAAGGGAGAGAACCGTTTAATAAAATAGTTTATAAACTTTTCATTTGGCAATAAGTTAATACACTTATTTGTGCCATATTCTTATTAGCGATAGTTGCTTCTTCTATTATATAGAATAACAATGTGACTAACAGTATTTTGTTTAAAATAAGTTATATCTTGGAAACTAACCATGGAATTTAAAATTGTATTGATATGATACTATTTTTCAATAATGATTGGGTGAGAGGTTTGCACTTATATATTAGAATAAATAATTTTATTTTGGATTGATGAACTATGTTTGAGGAAACTAAGTGCCAATTAATTGACATCGGCTTTTAGATTGAGGTAGAACTAAACTGCATGCTTGGAAAATACTGATAATATAATATTTGTTAAGTATTCATGTATTAGGTGTATCCATATGGATAAAAAGGGGCGGAGCCTAATGCACATCAAGCTAAACTTTACAAAAAATGAATTTCTGCGAGGAGATGATATAAAAAAAGTAATTTGCCACCTAGCCGCAATTAAACATGCTGCAGAGTAAAGGGTGACATCTCTGTATTGACTAAATTATGCCAAACAATGTGTGCGTATGAGGTTGTGTATGTTAGTGTGTGGGTATGTATGTGTGTGTATGTGTATGTATGTGTGTGTGTGTGTGTGTCGGATGAGGTGTATATGCGTATGCGTGAGTACTGAGTATGTATGTAAGTATGTGTGTGTGAAAGTGTCTGTGTTGAGGATATGTGTAAGTGTATATATGCGTATGATTATGTATGCAAGTGTTACCGTACGCGAGTGTAGGTGGGTGTATATTCGTGTGAGTGGGTGTGTATATTGTGTATGTGAGTTTCTGCGCGAATGTGAGATTGTATGTGTGTGTATGTGTTTGTATATACTTGTGTAGATGTATGTATGTATATATGTATGTCTGTATGTATGTATGTATGTATGTATGGATGTATGTATGTATATATGTATGTATGTAAGTATGTATGTAAAATTATCTATCTTTTACCATCCTAAATTTTAAATGAAGCGTTTCCGTTCTTTTGTTATACACGGTAACGTCATTTTTTGTTTAAACGGTGATTTCTCTGAAACATGATGGAAAATTTTCGAAAAAAATTGAGGCGATCAGGATAATGGAGAAGATTATTCTGGAAAATTTTGGAGTCATTTTATTTTTCTATTCTTGAGAAAAAAATCATTTTATAAAAGAAATCGATTTCTATGGTAAACGATAACTTGAGTAAACGGCATTATTCCTTCGGAAATATTCCAAAAAGATAGCTTTTTACTATCTCTTGGCTAAGTTCTTTGTCCAGAACACGAGGACTTTTATATTGCAAGCTATTTGAGGTTATACACGAAAACGTAATTTTTTATTTAATTGGCGATAACTCGGAAACCTATGTTTGAAAAATCTTTAAAACAAATTGAGCTGAAAAATGTGGCTTTCCACTATCTCTTGTCTGAGATACACACCCACACACAAACACACGCACTCGCAAACTTTTTATAAAAAAGCAAACTAATTTTTAATTAATTCATAAAACTTCAAACTCAAACGAATAACGTATTTGATAACAAAAACAAGTTTGAGAAGAGCTAAAGAATTGGCAGCGATTTTTTACCAGTCAACCCGCAACCGTTGCTCTCTTTCATTACCTCACTCTTACCTAAGTTTTATGAAATTAATATCGATATAGAATTAATAAAACATATATGTAATTAAAAAAAGCTGTTTAATTTAGATATTTATGATAAAAGTCTCAATCATTTCTGACATCGAATACTTCCCAAAGTCAAATTGATTTTGATTAGTATACTTATAGTTCAGATAAAAATCATTTTTTCGAAAGTGTCCTATCTGTTCCTGCACTACCCTACTATTACCTATTATACTATTGATGTTTGAATGTAATCTACTTGTTTTATTTCCTTCCGAAATATGTTAACTATTTTTTATAATACATTTTTACTTTAATAAATGGAATGATTATAATAATTATAATTATCTGTATAAGTTCAAACCCAGAACATAAATTACTAATGGCTAAGTTCATCATTGAGTACCGAAAACCATAATAAAGTATAAGCAATTTGCATACTATTATAGTTTTCAATTATTTATTTATAAATATTACAAAAAACAAAAATAATTGAGTCTGCTTGGAATTTACTTTTATGTTTTCGCCAGAAGATGCTTTCCAGAGCATTGTTAAAATCTGTGACTCAAAGGGTGTGTCCCCATCTTGCAAAGGCTGGAATGCTGGGCGTTGATTATTAGGAATTTGACTTTAATTATCACCGTGAATTGAACTTTTGTGAACGTATTCTTCGTATACTACAGAGTTTAAAAGCTAATAAAAGTTTCATTGAATAAGGCGACAGAAACACCCTTAAATTTTGAATTAATTGATAATACATTTAAAAGTAAGAATAAGTCACGCATCATATATTACCTAATTTTCCCGGTAAATTTAAACATTTTATCAAAATATAACTAAAAAATTTTTTTAATTTTTTTGATGGTAATTAGGTTTCTTTGATTGGCTATAATGAATACGTATATATTGATTGAACTACCGCAAGCTTTAGAGAGCCAATGTGATTGACACTTTCAAGGTTTTATTATGTTCAAAATAGATGTAGTTATGATATGAGTGTGGGAATTAGTATATAAAAATTATTGACCAAAGTTATAGTCTATTTAAGTGAAAATTCTTCGATTTCTTAAAATTTTATTATGAAATTGGCTTAAATAGACTATAACTTTGATCAATAATTTTTATATACAAATTATCACACTCATATTATAACTACATATATTTTGAACATAATAAAACCTTGAAAGCGTAAATCGATCACATTAACTCTCTAAATCTTCTGGTAGCCCAAGAAATGTAGAGGTTTTATTTATAGCCAATTAAAAGGAACTAACGCCTTAATAAAAATAAAAAAAAATTTTTAGTTACATTTTGGTAAAATGTTCAAATTTACCGAAAAAAAAGCCAGATAATATATGATGAGTGACTTAGTTTTACCTTAAAATGTATTATCAATTAATTTAAAATTTAAAGGTGTATCTGCCCCTTAAGTTATTACTAAATAATCTTTATTAAAATAAAATTATCTTAAGTTTATTCAAGAATTTAAAATATTTTAGATATTCAAGTGAATTAATAGTAATTTGAACATTCGAATCTCCGGCTTCGTATTTCAATGATTTCAACTATTCAAAGGATTTGTATATTACAGTCAATATAGTACTGTAAGTATTTACAATTATTTATGACCCTTGAGAAAATAAAATTAAAATTAAAATGAGTATGATTTAGATATCTATAAAAAAATATAATAATAGGAATAATATGATACTTACTAATGATGGTAAAATAACATTTAGTAAACTATTAGCTTCATTCAATTATTGCAATCCAAAAGTTAATTTATCAATTATTTTATATTTTATAAAATTTGTAACTTATGTTTATATTTATTTCCTCTCATGCTACACATTACATTTTAATCATTTGAATCAAGTAAATAATGTAAGTAAAATTTAGTGTTGCAAACGTAACAATTTTATATTTCAAGTATTTATTTTTTAAGATATTTACTTTCTACCGTTTAGTAGCAAGCGTAAATGTGTATTGAAAAACTGAAGAAATGTTGAAATCTACCACTTCAGTCGAAAAAGACTATAATATAATATAGAAAAAGATCTACCGAAACGCAATTGTCGTGTTGCAAGCACTTTTAAAATCGCACTGCAATTTTCCCTCTTGACAACTTAATGAAGTATTGCACGAGGTAATCAATAGGCGATCTCATAAACAGAATTTATCTTACCTGAAATTTAAAAGCACTTAATCAGTATCTTAATCAGCTCTAGACTTCGTAAATGCGTGAATATGTGCTAAAATCTTCTAAAACAAATGCTTACCATTGCTGCATTACAGTTATCGTCAATGCGATTATTTAATCGAAAATGTAAATAATCCCCTATTGTATAGAGCCCGAGACACCGAAATACATTTGAAGGCAATTAACGTTAATTTTAGCATTCGCAACATCTGACGATGGTAAGGGTCATAATAAGCCCAAGAGCAAGGGGTATAATCGTAGATCGCATCGGGCCAATATTGCGGCCCCAGTCGCGTCTGCAGCGGCGCCGAGCACGCGAAACTATTTTCATTACACTTCAGTCTGGAAATTATCCCTAAATATAGTCTGCACTGCCACTCGACGCGTGCGCCACGGCCAGTTTCTTTCGCCGCTCATCCGCGCGCGCCCGCTCTCATTATGACTCATATTGATCTTATCTCGGCACTTTTACAGTTGCAAGAGAGACCGCGAGGCGCACGCAGGATGTGCGCCGCGGCCGTTTGCACAAGGGATACATTGTGCGTTCGACAGCATTATTCCGGGGAAAGAAACTATATACTACTTGGCTTACGCGCGCCTAGTTACAGCCTTGCAGCTGATGTTCGATTGTTACCGAGTCTTTTGAAGGAGCTGCTGCTGATGATGATGATGCTTCGTTTCTTTGATCCGTCTGAAATACTCGCAGGCGAGCCGCAGTAAAATTAATTCGGAAATTCTGCATAACTAGACTTCAAAACTCTTCAACTAAGCAAAGTTTCTCTTCAGAAAAAGGATGACAGCTGGTTAAGAGGCACGGAAACGGCACCTGCGGGCCCATAATCGTAAAAGGCGTTTTTTTTATTTAGAATAGACCTTTCGTGTTAACGTTAGCGATTCGGCTGTATGTTTGTCGAATCTTTAGAAATGGCCTGGTAAAAAAGGTTCCCTTAAAAAATCATACTCGTGAGAAGCCAGGCCTGTCTTCTATTTCGCTCTTCCTTTTCAAGCATCCTTTCCGAGCCCGCAGCTCCGAGCTAATCATCTTTGAGCATATTCGCTTTTTGCTCTTCAAATCTTCTCGTCCTCTCTCTTTCACTCGGTCTTCATCCTTTTCTTCAAATCTCATTGTGCCTACCCCCCCCTCTCTCTCTCTCTCGTTCGTTTCTACAGTAGTTATAGCAGGAGCAGCAGCGGCAGCATTTGGGCTTTCTTTGTTTCTCGGTCGTTCTCCCCGGACGGGATTCGTTTTCTCTCCGTCGTCTACGTCGCGGAGCATTGGCACGCCGTCGCGTAGTTCGCTCTTGTTGGTGGTGGTAGCAGCGGCTCCCTTTCTCCCTCTTTCTGTCTCTTTCTGGCATGGAGCAAGAAAAAGGACGGAGGAAAGACTGTGGGAAGGAGTGCTATGCGCGGAACCAGGAGCAGACGTACGCCGAGCGCGGGGAGAGAGAGAGAGAGAGAGAGAGAGAGAGAGGAAAGGACGCAGTGGTATGGGGCCAGACAGGCGAGAAGGGTGCCGTGGAGGGATCACACAGGACTATGGCCGCGCCTGCCTTTAAGGGCGCACGGGCATCCCTGCGTCTGACTACTAAGGGATAGAAGCGCTGTCTCTCTCTCTCTCTCTCACTCGATCTACTTCCCCTTCTTTCGTTATCCTTTTCTGCGTCTACCGCTCTCTTACTCGCCCTACCGCGAGCCTACAGCTGTGGATATATACGTGTGCCTGCTGTAAGTGTGTAATGGGATGGAGGGGCGGGGGCGTGCGAGAGAGTGAATCGCTGTTCTCGCTCTTTTTCGCGGCTTCCCGAACTTGCAGGGCGCGCGACGCGGGGGAGAAAGGGAGAGCGTCTAGGTCGCTCAACCCTCTTGTGTCTGTGTTGTGTATAGTGTGTTCCTTGCGCCGTATAAATCTAAACAGCGCGAAGGACTCGTGCCGCAATTGTGGCGGCGGCGGCGGCGGCGGCCTTCATTTTTCATCTTCTTTAGACAAATCGAATTCTATAATCGCTGCGACGCTCGCTACATGTGCTTTTTGTTGTCTGCATACGCGGCCACACTCACGACCATGCATCTTCGCAACTTTTGTACTTTTCAATTTTCGCTTTTACGCCGCTTACTTCGTTAAATCCTTTATTTCGTCAACTCTCGCTTCCCCTCTTTCTCCCTTTCGAAAAGAGCTTTTTCTTTTGAGCTTGCTGTTTGATGTTTTACTCGATCTCAACTGCACGCGGAATGCGAATTTGTCGCGCTGTCTCACTCGGTTTTCTTCGCACGCATTTTGGAGTATAAAATAATTGATTTGGAGTTAATATTTTTTATAATACACAATATGGTTCTAAACCATCTACTTATTTGTTACGATAATATGTATGTACTTGAAATTAAACGAATAAACGTCTAGTTTAATTAAATATTTTCTTAAATCAAGTAACGTATTTATTGCCTCAAATGAATATATATCAACTATATGACAATGAAAGGTATTTGAATGAAAATAAGTTCTGAATCTACGAGTACTAAAATATACCTTTAAATAAGGGATACGTATAAAATGATAGAAAGAAGCGGTGAGCACGCGATTAGGAGAAGAAGGAGCTGCAACTTTCGAAAGATTGATAATAAAAAAAAGAAAAAATGAAATACAGTAGACGTCGCGCTAGCGCAAAAGAACAAACGATCCGCGATTGAGGCAATATTCCGGCTCGAAAAACTCATCAATCTAATCATGCATAACAGACGGTCGGTGCGCGCGTGAGAAGTTGCGGACGGGTGGCAGACAGGGATATAAGAGCGAGAGGTGTATATACAGCGAGGAGAGTGCAAAAAGAAGAGAAACGAGGTAGCGAGCTGCCCGCCGCGCCGCCTTCTTTGGCGGTCCGCGGCGCGAGGCAGGTAGCGCTTAATTAACATCTTCGGACGAGATGCTCATGCTCCGAAACCGTTGCCGCCGAGTTTATATTGCGCCGAGAGACGCGTAGACGATAATGCCTAATATAACATACGACGCGCGCGGACGATTTTACATAATTTTTGGCCGCTCCTCGACACTTGTTGACACGGACATTTCCTATGTTGTATCGCAAGAGCTTCCCTAGAACTCGCACGTATTTCTTACAACGTTGCGTTTACTTTTATTTTCAGCTTATATTTTATTTACTTTTTCCAAGAGAGAGGAGTAGTTAATCGGCTTACTCGCTATCGATATCTTGCATTTAGCTTAAGCTTTATTACAATCTATATGCTATTAGTTTAGCATTATACCTATTCCCCAAATTAATTGAAAATAATATAAAAAATTCAATGTATAATCATAAATTTAATTTAAAGTATATTCAAGGATTATACTAAACCTATTAGTATACTTGTAAAAGTAAATTGAGATTCAATTATGACGTTTGAGTACTATCTTTTGGTGTTTAAGTAATGACTGTTATGCAGGCTGAACGTGAACAATACCGTTTTCCATTTTTTTTGCTCTCATTTTTTTATCATTTTATTTAGAAAGATGTACAATTCATAAATTTAATTCTTTTTTTGTATTGCATGTTGAATACTTATATAGGGGAAACCAGGGTAAAGTGAACATAGTAACTGTAAAAGTCGAAAATAATGTATTTTTCAAACTTAAAACATTACTTTGTAAGTTGCACAAGAAACTTCTTACATTAATAAACATACTAGCAACTTTAAAAAAAGTCATTTATTAAGTGTAATATTATTTCGCTATTTTTTAAAAATACCGGTTCACTTTACCCAGGCTTTTCAGTGCGGGGTAAAGTGAACTAGAGGATAGAATTAAATATTTTGAAAATATTTTTCTAGTTTTTGTACAGGAATAGATAAAAACGTTAATTTAGATAATAATAAAACTTAAATGACATATTAAAACCTTTCAAATACTGTATAATACGGAACAGTTAAATATAGAGGTTATGTTGGCCCATTTTGGCATAAATACGAAATGCGTTGCAACAAAGGCTTTGTATACAATACTATCTCTCACCTTGATCAATATTTTGTTAAATTTTACATCTGGCCGCGTATAAATTAGTGCAATCGCATTTTTTTCCGGACCACTTTACCCCGTTTCACTTTACCTCGAGACGTCGATTTTTAAAAATGTTTGTTTAAAAACAGAAAAACATCATTTAAACCTCTGCATTCTTGGTAATAGTAAGTAAAACGTATTTCAAGTAATTAGAAAAAAATCTAGCAATAATACTGATTAAAAACATCTATAATCTTTATAATTAATTAGACAAACCAACTTTCTTTCAAGATCGAAAAATACAATTATTTTTCTTTCGTAGAATATTAATTGTTATGCAGTGAAACGTTTTTATTGTCATCCTTGCATAATTATCTTTCACTAAAATTAAAATTAGACAAAAATAATAATTTATTGAACAATTAATAAGCATGATTCACTGTACCCGTGTGTTCACTTTACCCCAGGTTCCCCTATTATGCTTTTTTAAACTCAGAATTATTTTTATTTATGCGGTTGTTTTCTCTGAAATTCCTTATACTTTTCTAACGTCTTCGGTTATTATATTTTATAAATAAATATGCATATATTAGAACTATGATCACTAAAGGCTTCGGATATAATATAGGGCAAGTAATATAAACATAATAAAATATGTATCTGAAGTGTAGAGACGTTATTACATTAATAGTCTGCACGAACCTCAGCTTATATGGCGGGGTTTCAGTAATTTAAATGTATATTACACATTAGTATTAAATACTTCTTTTATTAATGTTAATATATACACAAATAAGTTGACATTTTCAAGTTAAAGAGTTAGATATTTTAATAAACATTTAACATCATACATACGTAAATTTTAAATTCCATTTACTTTAGTTTTTTCAATTATATGAGCCCGTATATACCATTTTAAAATGAAGGATTCTCCTTTATTTTCGAATGATTAATTTTTAATTAAAAATTAAAAGCAGCCTATTAGTTTCTCTCACGGTGTATGCAGACGGATAGGCCACGTAAAGTTGAACGGCACAGACGCAGACAACAAGTGATCGAACAATGTCAGCGCTTGGTTCACTTGGTGCAGTGCTATAAGCGCATGCAGGGTGCGGAGAGAGAGAGAAGAGGGCCATGCGCACCGCGCGCACAGCAAATGCTTTCGCAAAAAGGGGCCCGCGCGACAATTGGTCTCTCTCGCAGCCGCAGTCAGTCAGTCGGGCGGGAAAAGCAAAACACCGTAGGCCATAACAGACAGTGTTGCGCTCTGCGGCATAACGCGAGCAACAGCGCACATGCAGAGCAGTGAGCATATAAGCATGGCGACTGCGAGAATCGGCGAAGCGCGCGTCGGCCAACGGTAATTGCAAAGCAAACGGCCAGATGATAAATGAAAGTCGGGCCGCGTGTACTAAGAATAGCGCACACGCGCGCAGCGGCGCTGCCTAGGCCGTCTATTTCTAGCGGCGTATAACCTTGTTTTTAACGATTCTGCTCTCTCCCTCGCTCTCCCTCGCTCTCTTTCTCTCTTGCTCGACGTCGCGTATACTCGCGAAACAAGGAGTATAAAGTAGTGCAGAGAGGGGCAGTCGCTGCTGCAGTGGCGGCCGAGCAGCGGATATATAGACCCGAGAGATACGGATAGAAAGGCTTGTGGGGGCTGTAGAAGGGGAAGGGCTGGGGGGGGGTAGAGGTGCATTGGAGACTAGGCCAGTGCAGGGCAGAAGGACGCGACGCGGCGCTGCAATGTATAAAAAAATCCAAGCCGACGCGACGCGGCACGTGCATTTATCGGGACGACCTATTTGGAATGAGCAAGAGATAGAGAGAGAGAGAGAGAGAGAGAGAGAGAGAGAGAGAGAGAAATAGAGAGACAGAGAGACAAGTCGAGTGCTTGGCTCGGGGACGAAAAATCAAAGGGATTTCCGTTCTTTCTTCTCTGTCTTACATTCTCGTAGAATGGATTTTTTGGATTCTCTTGGATTTTCCAGGCTTGTCTCAGCTCGTAGGAGGAACAGGAGGCAAGCTAAATAATGCAGGCACGGGCGGCGCTGGTAGCGCGTACTCGATTAAATAAGATAGCCAGGAAGGATGAGACCATCCCTGTGTTCCGGACAGCGGGTGGACTCACTTCGTGATGGGTACTTGAACAATGATAGAAAAAGATCGTATGTCTGACGTCTGGCCCGATCTTGATCATCATGCTGGTTTCTTTTTATTACAATTTTAATGTATAATTCTTAGATGAAAATCTTCATTAAGATTTCTTTTATAAGGATGCATTATGATATTTTTTGTGATCGATTATTGCTACGTTTCTTCTACTGAATTATGCATCTTAAGATTAAAGTCTCTCACATTCAAATACAAATATATTTGTTTTTCAAAATTTCTTTTGTAAAATTTATTGGTAATAAATTAATAATATTCGAAAGAAAACGTTTGATAAAGAATGGTAAATTAATAATTGTTAATAAGGTTACATATAAATAATATTTTTTAATAAACAAATAAAATATTATAATTTAATTTAAAAATAACTAATTTTATTAGTTTTATCTTTAAATCAGCATTTGCTTATAGTTACTCATACGCTTATATATTCTACATATTCCAATGTTGTTGTATTCTTTATTATTATTATAGAAATTTTTTTTAATTGTTTAGAAAATAGTTTAGTTGCAATAACACAGTTTTTCACCAATGTAGAAGCCAAAAATATTCATAATGCATAATAAATGCTCTAGCTATTATTATACTTGCACATCTCAAGGTTAATATCTGTTCATCACCTTCGTACAACGTGTAAACAAAATCCTAGCAATCATTCTTCTATTTGAGTCCTACAAGTTGTGCAATGTACAATCTGACTCCATTGTAAGGCTTTATAATACTATTTAGTTTGAATTGTGACTTTAAACTGCATGGTTTTCGACGTATCGACGAGCTTCGTCAAGATATCTTTAGCTATTTTTCTATAGTGTTATAATGGAGCTCTACTGATTTTTATAAATATTTTAATTTAATGTTCATGCTAAAAATATTAATAGTGTGGTATTCACTATACAAAAATTATAGACGTCTGTCCACTCAATTTTAGTCTACAAACTAATTATTTTAATAGTTTTGTACCTTAAGGTGATGCTAAAGCCACCGGTCACCGACAGATATGAGGAACCACTTTCTCATTTTTTTTTTCAATTTCGAGTAAATATCTCTATGAAACGTTATTGTCCCTGTAGAAAACAACAACTCTTCAGTGAGATATTTTATCAAAATTGAAAATTGAAAGAAAATAGTGGTTCTCCGTATTTGAGGACAATATGAGGGTTTAGCATCACCTTAAGGGTACCTAACCACCTTAAAATTAAAAAAAAAATTGGTTATATATTTTTAGGTGAGAATGAATATTCATCAAACATTATCTATTTCTTTCGGTAAATTTCAATATTTTATCAAAATAAGTATATCGGATTTTTGCTTCCTCCTAAAGAAAATTTTGTAATAGTAAAAAAACTTCTACAAAACATGTTAGAAACACGCAGGAATGCAACTCTTTCCCCTATTTCCCCTATTTCCTCATTTTTTAAAAGTCCCCTATTCTCCCCTATTATCAGAAAATTCCTCTGTTTCCCACTATTTTTAACGTTGTCGCACACTTTATATTAATGTCTTTGCTTACTTTAGCAGCTTTGTCAAAATCGCGTGAAGTTTGGGTAACAGGCGGTTAAGTTGGTTACCCAGCCACTTGGCGTCGCATGATAAATATGTTTCCCAACCAAGTGAACGCAGAAGTGCAAATACAAAACCCTAAATATTTCATTTAATCTAAATGCCCCAAAGACCGAATACTTTTTTAGAATAAATATTAAACCGTTAATTAAAAATTTCTGTATATAATATAACTGAAACCTATAAATTTTAATAATAAAACGAGAACCCTTAAATTAAATTAACCCAAAGGTAGCAATTGTTAATACCAACAATATTTGCTTCCGAAATTAGTCAATACCCGGGCTAAGTTAAAATTGTGATTAAAATGCAAACTTTGAAAACGAAAACAGAAATTAAATAGTTCACATAAAAAATCGTAATTCCTTAACTCCGAGCCTAACTTCCCAAAGTGCAGCATTTTGCAATAGTAAACAATTTAAATAAAAACTTGTTATCCTTAAGGGGGCAGGCCTGGATTAAAATCTAAAAAAGAAAATTGCAATTTTATTTATACAAAACTTTTTTGATGTGATTTAGAATAAGGGAAGTTTTTTTACCAAAAGTAGGTAAAAAGACAAAGATTTTCACCGCTTAAAAACTTAAATATCTTGAATCTGTGGCTCGTCCAAGTGACTCCTTTCGATACTCTGTTTTTCTATTTTCAACTACTCCTCGTAGACTTTCTCAGCATCCAGTCATCGATATATTCTGCAAATTTTAGAGAATGTTTCTGATATGTTTCCTCACAATATGAGCGCAGTAGATTATTAAAAAAGTCTATGTAGTAATAATTGAAAATGTTAACCCTTAAATAATTAAATATTTTAATTAATTTTGAGGTTATATATTTTTAATACTTTCTATATAGAGTTTCTTTATAATCTGCTCCGCTCATATTGTGAGAAAACATATCAGAAACATCCTCGAAAATTTTTAGCTTATATCGATGACTGGGTGTTGAGAAAGTCTACGAGGCAGACCTAAAAATAATAAAAAATATTATTTTTAGATAATTGCATTAAAAGTTTGAAAACACAATAAACACATACAAACAGTACACACCTAAAGAAAAAATTAGAAATGCTTTGTATTTTTTTGTTATATATTTCATTAATATATTTCACACTATTGCTTAGAAAAACATGTGTGATACGTCATAGTATATTATACACCTAGGGAATAAAGTGAGCCAGTAAATGGCTGTGTGTGGTTTGACGCCCGAGCGGAGTCATACACGCTGGCAATCGCTGGCTCACTTTATTCACGCGTGCAATATACAATTTTTTAACATATCTACCAGAAAGTTCGTACTCGTTCACCGCCGAAAAGGGAAAATAGTGCTACATATTAACTCCCTAACCTCACTCTAGTCCCCGCCGCGCCACGCGCTGTTTGTGCCCGAGCCGAAGGCGAGACTCTTTGAATTTTTAATTATTTAAACTTATTTAAATAGCATTTTGTACATAAAATTCACTAAATTAAAAAAAAAACTAGTTTGAAATTTTAGCTATAATTCTGTAACAAAACTTAATATCGTAAAATGGGTTGCAGGAGCTTATTGTACAAGAAATTTGCTATTCAAATATGCAATAAAAAGAAATGATTTTTTTTTACTTTTTAACCCAGGTCTGCCCCCTTAACCCTTTCAGTCACGCAATTCAATTCATTTGGTTATGGAAGTGCAAATATATGTTTCCAATGTATTTTTGAACGAAGAATCCAAATCAAGTGTCAAAAATTGAATAAATATAAAAACAACCCCTCAAATGGGGTGAAAACCACCCTTATAGTCATAAAATTCAATCCGTTTGTTATGGAAGTGAATAAATATCTACCTGAAAAAGATTTAGAAAATAAAAAAAAAATTATAAAAAAAAAAAGAAAAAAAAACGAAAAAAAAAATAAAAAATAAAAAAAGAAAAAAAGAGAAAAAGAAAAAAAAAAGAAAAAAAGAAAAAAAGAAAAACAAAAAAAAAAGAAAAAAACATAACTCTGCCACAGACGGTCCCAAGCCCGTGTTCTAATGAGGAGGGGGTTTTTTTACTTTCATAACCAAACGAATTCAATTTCATGACTAAAAGGGTGGTTTTCACCCCATTTGAAGGGTTGTTTTTATATTTATAAAATTATTGATATCAGATTCGTATTCTACGATCAAAAATACATAGAAAACGTATATTTGTACTGCGATAACAATAGAAATCAAATTTTGTGACTAAAAACAATAGGGAGCCGATATATCGGCTTCTGTGACTGAAAGGGTTAAGGGGAGATCGGAGCGAACTTTACCATTGTGACCTCCACCTCGCGCCGTATTTTTCATTATACGTATAAAATTCACATAGTAACATCAAAATCGAGGTTGATAATAGTTTGTTATTATGTAAAGAACACCGGACAACAGCAATTTTATTTATTAGTAGCCTCAAAAGTTTTTTATTATGAAATATTGTTACAATTGACGAATGGAAAACGGTAAAAGTTATGGTCATCTTACCGTTTCTTAGCCTTACTGATAGCTTCACCTCGCGCCGTATTTTTCATTATTTTACGAAATTGTACGCAATTATGTACGCTTGAAGCTTTATAAACATTTATTATTATGACAAGAACACCGGACAACCGCATTTTTGTACCATAAATGACCACAAATTTTTATTTTTATGATATTAATTTCTGAGGTTAGGTAAAATCTGCACCAATCACGATAGCTCCGACCTCCCCTTAAGGGAAATCTCTACCATTTTTTGAGAAAAAATCGATTATTTAAAATTCTTTTTCGATTCTTCAAATCTTTCTTAGCACAGAATCACATTGCATTATTGATTTTCATCAAATTTTTATCCTGAAAATTATATTTTAAAGTACGGACATTCCATAAGGTCAATGTGATTTTTTAACAAAAACAGTTTTTCTGCAGTTTATGATTTTCTTTATTCAAAACTTTCAAACTTTCTAGATGCAGTAGATATTGTTGAAACTTGTTAAAATTAATTGGACATATTTTTTAGTATTATACAGAAACTCGTGCAATACCAAGGTACTGTGTGCTTTTCCAGATCAAATAAAAAAACCGATGCTAACTGCCTTCGCAGAATGCTATCTCAAAGAGAGGTCTCGATTGATCGACTTATAGAATCTTATAATGGAAATTCGCATTAAATAAATTATTTAATTATTTTGTATAATAAATGATTATTTTCAATAAAAATCATTATTTGATTGATATTTGCATAAATTTATTATTATATTGTTAATTTATTATTTAATTCTACTCATATGTGAGCAGAAAAAAAAGGTTTAAACAAAAAATATTTTATTCCCGACTCAACCGTAATGTCCACTTTATTGACCAAAAGCGGGACAAAAGTAGCATTCGATTCCCGCAAATCTACTTTTTTTCCGCAAATCCACTTTTTTCACACAAACTATTTTTTTCCCGCAAATGCCTTTTTCTTCTGGAAATGATTCCTCTCTTTCTTTTCAATTTTGAGCTATTTCTTTCTCTTTCTGTGTGTTACACTCTTCAAATCAATAAAGTGGCCACAGTTAAGTCGGAAATAAAGTTCTATATGCAACTCGAGAATAAAGTCGACTATTTCCTTGTTGCATAATGTATTATTCCAAATTATTAAGGAAAAGTCTATAGCGCCATATTACTCGATAAATATAATGAGCAATTACAATAAACTTGCTTTGTCAAAAAGGGGCAAAATCTGACACCTTTTACACATCCTTCTTTGAAGTTACTTAGATGGATATTTTCTTTTTAACTGTGTTTAGGTGTCATTTCAAGAAATAAGCGTTTAAAGTGTTCGAAAGATAGCAAGGTGCAATGCATTGCTGTTTGTTAAATATTATCTCACTCATAAAGAGAGTGCACACAACTTTTGGAGGGGGAAGGAGGGGGGGGGATTGTTTATGGCAACCCAATAATAAAGCCTAGCCTCCGTAAATTATTTATTTTATAGTGAAAAAATTTGACTCTCAAAACCTTGTAGTAGATGAAGAAATATACAAGTTTGTATGCTGGTCGATCAAGGGGGCCTAACGAATACAAAAAAATAATCGATATATTTTGATAAAATATTAAAGTTTACCAAATGAAAATAAGTAATATACAGGGTGTCTGAAAGTACCAGAACAGCAGAATAACTCGCCGGGAGTGCATTTTTGGGGAAAATGTTAAACACACAAGTTGTAGAATTTTTCCCTGGCTATCTGGTGATGACCTTGGATTTGACCTTGATCGTGACTTTCAAGGTCATTTCAAGGTCAAGGTCATGTTTTCAAATAGGATCCCATATTTTTGACCCCGGAAATGGAAAGAGCGGAAAAAATTACGATTGGATATGACCTTGAGTACCCCCCACAAATGACCTTGACCTTTAAATGACCTTGAAGATCATGATCAAGGTCAAATCCAAGGTCACCACCAGATAGCCAGGGAGAAATCCTACAACTTTTGTGTTGAACATGTTCCCTCAAAATACACTACGACGAGTTATTCTGCTGTTCCGGTACTTTTCAGACACCCTGTATGATGAATAATTCATTCTCAGTTAAAAATATATAACCAATTTATTTTAAATTTTAAGGTGGTTAGGTCCCCTTAGATAATAAAAATTTGCTTGTATTTTAATTTCTTATACCCTAATTATATTTAAGAAAATAGAATGTCGTTCAATTGAACAAAAATATCCACAAAAAGGTAATGAAAATCAGATTTTTCATTATTATGTTGATAATTATCTATATCTTGACATATACTTCTACCATAATAAAAAACTCAAGCGATTTTTTTTGTTTAGAGTACAAAGAAATTAAAAAATTTGCTTAGAACATTAAAAGCTGTAAAATGTATTTCGATTAAAATTTATTTTAAGTTTTTATTTTACAAACTACTTAATGTCAATTAAATAATTGAAATTATCATAAGTTCGTTAATTTTTTTTAATTGTGTTATCTACATAATGATACCGCTAATACTCTACACGTTTAAACCCTACACAAATGATCTTTTCTTCATGAAAAAATTCTACACAAATATTCTCGACGCAAATATTCCCTACACCCATTTTTTATCTAATATTTGCACTGAAAAATCCTACACAATAACTTTAACAATAAACTTAACAACGATATGTATTGTTAAGGTTCAATAATGTATACACAGAGAGAATTTTCTTGTAAAAATTACAATTAAATTTACGGTAAAAATTACCGTTCAGTAATAGTAAGAGCGGGACATAGCGCTATTTGAGTACATTTTACTAAGTTCACACGATGAATTTTGCTAAACTGAACGGTAAAAATTCTAGTACAGAAAGGTAAAAATGGCCTGTTATAATGTAGTACCACTAACATTATTTTTAAGTAGTATAATCTTATATAATATTTTTAAGGATTGTTTTTTATAATTACGCTGACTTATTTATTTATTATTTAGGAAGTGTAATTATTTTATTGGATTAGAAGAAATAAATTTTATATAAAATTATAGGTTAAGTTATGTATACATAAATGTAAATATCGCACTTGCATAATAAAAATATGACAATTTAACATTTTTTAGATCGTTATTTATCTTCATAATAAAATTAATTTCAAAAGGTTTTACTAGAATACAATAATTAAATTCATACCATATGGTACAATACATTGATAAATACAATCAAAAAAAATTTAATTCGTGTAAAAATTTAATAAAATTTACGATATTATCTTGATTTTTACAAAAAATATAGATTTTAGAGTTTATGAACAAAACAACATTGTATGAGCTTTAACAAATAAAATATTTTTTGTGTATAGGGAAATATAAATCTTGTACGATTTAGAACCATAGATCATTTATTAATCTTAACAAACTTTTATAAATTAAATAAGTACTATAGTAATATAACTAATAAAAAACTCTCCACGAGGTCGAGGTGCAAACGAAGGTTAAACGTACATGCGGCGTATGTAGGCGCTTACAGTTACCATGCGAAACATGAGTCTGTTTTACCGACATCTTGAAGCTAGCTGCCGCGACTTTATAATGACTTCAGGGTAAAATTTATAGTGATTGCACGGTAAAAATTATGCATATTTTTCCACACTTTTTCTACAACTTCTTAATAAATTTTAAGTAGCAGTCAAATTTACCATGCAGTAAGGTAAAATTTATTATTCATATAATAAAGTTTATAGAATAAAAAGTAATAATTTTATAAAATATATATAAAAAGTCCTGGAAATACACAATGTCTCACGGTTACCGTGATTTTTACGGTAATTTTTATCGGATAATTCTCTCCGTGTAGTTATTCAGTGAAGAATATGAAATTAGAAATGCGTGTAGAGAATTTTCGTGAAGAAATTATTTGTGTGATTTTGAACTAACAGCGTACGTTTTTGATTAATCGCTTCCATAAAATTGAGATTTTTGCGATACCATCTTGAGCTCTTGACTGTTAACTTGCACAGACTCTGTACAAGAAGTATGATTATGTGGAGTACAACTGACGAGTGTGATACCGTTTGTAACAGTACGACTTGAAGATCGTTGTGATTTATAAAACTTACATTTCCAATATACTTTTTCAGGTCGAGCTCTATCTTTGGAGAAAATATTATCATCGAGTAGAATTTGATCTACTCCATTCGAACTTTTCTTAAATTCGACAAGCATTTTGCTGAATATAAATGAATTTGTGGTATCAGGGTTCTATAGATTTAGAATGTTAAAATCACTTGAGGGAATAGGTTTATACACAAGAACGATAATGCAATATATAATGTAGATTAGGATCTGACACAGGCGCCCTTTGGTGGATTTGCGCTAAAGCAATCAGAGCCCGGATATTCTCCTAAATGATTATGTTAGACGTGGTCACATGGCGACATTAGGCCCGAAGTTATGCTCCTGCGTCAGTCCCCAATAGCTATGACATAAATGTGTCGAACAAGTATCGAACAAGTGTCAAACAAGTGTCGAAAAGTGTCGAAAAGTGTCGAACAAGTGTCGAACAAATGTCGAACAAGTGTCGAAAAGTGTCGAACAAGTGTCGAACAAGTGACATAAAGTGCGACTCTGTCGCATAAAATGCGACTCTGTCGCTTAATAGTAGAATCTATTTACATTTCACCTTTATCAATCCAACTGTTGTGGGAACTGTTGAATCCCAACCATTTAACGTATATTTGGTTTCCACGTTTCTTGAGAACCTTTTCAATTAGGTGTACATTCGGATACTTGGCTTTTAAAATATATTGCTCGTAGAATCCACCAATTATGGGTTGACTTTGATAGTCTGGCAGATGGTAAGTCAAAGGATTCGTGGTTTCGATTCTATTCACAGTAAATATCTCAGTGGACCAGTTGGGTGTGTAGCCCTTCTCGAACAATTGTTTAGCCTTACACACACGTACTTTGTCACCAACCTTGAATTTTGGCTTCTTTTTCACCGATTGACTCTCGCGAGAAAATCGTTTCTGAAGTTGAGCCTGCTTGATAACAGAGACTTCGTTAGGCTTCATACCAATAGTTCTATGCTTACTGTCATTATACTTGTCCAGAAAATCGGACAAGATATCGAGACACTTATAGTTTCCTTCTAAACTGAACTTTATCCACATCTTGTTTTTTAGAGTACGATTGAAGCGTTCGTAAATGGATGCTTTGAGGTTACTGTACGTCGAGTAGAGATTGATCTTGTAGCATTTGTTGTATGATTTATGAATTAATGTGGAATAACAACTTATACATGCCTAGATTATACGTTTGTAAAACGCAAATTTTAAGGACATTTCACAACTTTTTTAAGAACTGAATAAAATAGTATTTGAAAATAAATATAATATAATTTTCAAAGAATTATTACAGTTTTTGCCAAATAATACCTTTTTGACTACTTACATCAATTCTTATTAAAAAATGTCTCTAAACTAATATATAACGAATTCAGGGATTGCATTAGACTTTATGCTTTATTCATCGCATCACGAACTCGAATTCTTTATTTTGTGGAAATAAGAGGCAAAAATGTTAAAATTAAAAAAGAACATTTAAATCAGACTGAACTTTCCCTCTTAGAATTGTATTGTCTTGTAAAAGCAAAAGGCTAATTAATTAGTACAATTATAAGGAAAATCGGCAAAAAATTAAGTTTTCGTAAAAGTAGCATATTTTGCATAACACCGAAAGTCGTTCATGCTGACTGGTGTGATTGGAAACTTGCATCGAAGTCGGCTTCGCCAGTCCTGATCGTGAGTGGTAATCATACTCGTAGCTAGTGTAAATACAAGATTTTCAACCTTATGCCCAGTGTGCACATACGTGCCACCGTACGCACAAAAAACAAAAAAGATGTGAAATGTGTATTTTAGTCCTATGAGAAAACTAATGAGATGTACTTTATAATAGTCCATAACTTCATGAAGAAAAAGTGTTCAAAAAACATCGTGACGTCACAAGTGTAAATATTGTCAATTTAAAAATTATTTAGTTCAACCCCAAATTTTTTTTAATTTCTTAACCAATTTTAATGTTTCAGGGCTAATTGTTTTCCTTAAACATTTTTCTATAAAGTTAACGGAATAAATTTATAAAATAATATATCCGTGATTAGAGAAGGCCAATTGTTTATAAAATTTTACGCGTTTACTTATAAATAATTAGCTTTCTTTTATTACAGATATATTATTTTATAATTTTCTTTCGTTAATTTTGTAGAAAAATGTTTAAGGAAAACAATTAGCCCCGAAACATTAAAATAGGTTAAGAAATAAAGAAATTGTGGTTTAACTAAATATTTTTTAAATTGACAATATTTACACTTGTGACGTCACGATTATTTGGGAACAACTTTTTTTCGTTTAGTTATGGACTCTTATTAAGTACATTTCATTAGTTGTATCATAGGAACTTTATAAACTCTCACGTGATTTTTTGCTTTATGCCCTATATCTAGTGAAAGACCCCCTTAAGGTGGCTCTCCAGTGATTTTTTCGAAAAATTTCGATTTTTGTTAACTATTAAAAGTTGGTTCAATTCTCCCTTAACAGGTAGTAACAGCAATACAATAATATTTTACATGTTAAGCTAAAAAGTTTCATAGTTTAGTCAACTCTATTTATTGCAATTCCACGTTATTTTGTATAATCTCGATCGTTTAGCGGCTGTATAAATTAAATAAAAGAAAGTGTTTTTTAGTTTTTTACCATAGTATTGTAACATGGAATCAACAATCCAGGGGCCGTTTTCATGCATTTAATATTTATTTTGCGTGACGAATTGTTATTGATAACAAATGTTTAAATGAATAATGTATATTTTACTTATATTTATATATTACGAATATCCGCTAACTAGGGTACAGTATTGGGTTTCGTGTCCGGTAATTGGGACACCGTAATTGGGTTTCGGACTTCTATCGTGTCCAGTAATTGGAGTAAAAAGTTTGTATTGTTTTTTTATTTATATTTATTTATTTTATCAGTATTTTATCTCAGGAAATTCATGAGTAGATAAATAGATTAAAATCGAGATTCATTGGCCAGTTTACAAAATTAATTGAAAGAAACTTTTCAAAACATTTCAAAACTGCGAGTTCGCCACTAAGTACCCGGTAATTGGGTCCTGTACCCTATCGTTGTGTAATTTTAGTAAAAAGATATCTTTTGACAAGCCATCAATGATAAAAAAGCAGACCTTTTTTGAGCTATTATTTAGATAGAGATATAGTAATTTAAAATTAACTTATTAGAACAAAGAATTTCATATTGGGACAATTAGTTTAGGTTGAGGAAGCTAAGTGTCAATGAATTGGTTTTATTCTTGTATATTTATAGTTATAAAGTATATTAAATACAGTTTGTAATCTTAAAGTCTCATAACAAAAATTACTGATAGTCGGTGGAACATTAAGTGTATACCCGATATATATAAAATAAACATCGCTAAAAATTCAAGTTCATTCAACAGCGATATAAAAAAACTCGTTAAACTCGATTGAATGAGCATTCGAGAAGCGCGCGACGCACAGCCGACGCAAGACAGTGCGACGCCTTCTCGCTCTCCTCATCATTTTACTTGTAAGTAGAAACAGCCGTTCCGTGTACATACTATAGATCAGCTCCGCGTCAACAAGCCCGCCGGCTCGTATATGCGTTCTCCCCATCTTTTTCCGTGAATGCATTCAGGAACGTAAAAAAAGAAGTTGGTCCGAAAGAAAGTTGCACCGAAAATTGAAAGAACACGAGGAGGAAATTAAGTGAAAAAAAAGCAGCAGCAGCAGCGGCACGAGGCGACCAAACAAACAGCACGCCGCAGTTCGGGCCCTCTTGCATTTATACACGCGCTGGAGCGCAACAAAGTAACAAAAGTAACGAGTTAAGAAAATCGCAAAACGCTCCATCTCTCGAGTCTTTCGCGCTGCCTTGGCATTGTATCGCGCACTTCTCTCGCCGTCTCCCTCTTTTTCTCCTCATCAATCTCACTCTCATGCGGCGGTCGCTAAGAGGGAAAGCAGACGACGGAAAGAAGACGAAGCGGTCGCGGGGTGGGGGTCGAGTCGAGCGGGAAGGGGACAAAGAAGGGCGTACAACTCCGTCTGTGTTGCAGCGATGCAGGAGTAGGGGAAGGGAGGGAAGGAAGGGAAGGAAGGGGGATCAGTCGAGCGCTTTGGCGTTTCGGGGAAGAAGGGGGCAATAACCAGCGTCGTCCGCGAGCAGCGGCAGACCGGCAGCCCTCCTGTTTGTAAACACAGCCGCGCTACTTTTCGATGCAAGCGGCAGCCGAAGCGAGCCATCGTCACGGCGCGAGCGCTGTGTTCTTTGCGGCGCGCCCATTTTCGAAGCGACGACGCCAGCTCATCCTCCTCGCGCTCGCTCGCTATCCGCTTTTCTGTCTATATGCTATGCTGCATCGAAACGCAGCAGCGCGCAGCTGTCCGCGCGCGTCTCGTACACTCGTTGTTCGTCTCTCGTTTCCTCTTCTCTCTATATATCTCTCTATCTCTCCGTCTGTTGACCTCGTCTGGCCAGCAGCAGCAACGGCATAAGCGTCATGTAACTGCGCAGCAGCGCGCCCAAAATTTCCCGGGCCTGTTTGTTCGCTGACTTACGCGCGCGACATGCTGAATGCGCCTCGATTTCGCGGGATTCACGCAAAATCGGCCTCGTTCTGCGCGATGTTCGCTCTCTTGCTCTTTCTCTCTTTTTCCATTCTACTGAACGTTTTGTCTGCGCGCCCTCATTTTTAACCGCCCCCACAGCTCGCGAGCGTGTAGGTACACGCAGTTTTCCGCGTTCCAGCTTGTTTCCCGTGTCTCTGTGTGCCTAGTCTACGTCTTTTGTCTTTTACGCATTGCCCTATGTATACACTATTTGTATATAGTGTAAGTTCATTTTTACAGTCATTGAATGCTGCTCGAATAGACTCGCGTTTTATCTCCCCGATTTTAGTTGCCGTTCACTCCAATCGCCCATGCTTTTTTTATATCGCGATGAGAGAGAACAGTCTGGGACTTGTTGAATTCCGGAAAATCGATTTTAATCGGGGGGATTTGCTACGGCGTACGCGTTTTTGGACGATGATTTTATTGCATTTCAGACGCCTCGTTTCCCTTTCCTTTTTCCTTTTTTTCCCAGGGATTTACTCTCAGCTTAATCCGACTCTAGCTGCTACTCTGCTTCTGCTGCTGAGCCAATGAGAGTGGGCTTCACTGCTGGGTGCAGGGAATAGAGCGCGGGAACTTTAATTCCAATACGCGAAATACCTTTACACTCTTTTGCTCAGTGCGATAAAAATTGCGCGATATGATTGAGTTAGAATTTTTGCTTTACCTCTGACTAATACGCGTGCCTCTATTACGTAACAAAGTTTAAAATTATGGGTTTTATTTTAGAATAGAATCTGAATTAGCACATTGATAATTCCAGAATTATAAAATAAATTATACTTTGACATACATGTAAAGGAACCATTCCTTTACAAATATACAAATATTTAAATATGTGACCAAACTTTGGAAACTCACTACTTAAATGGGTTATTTTCAGGAAATTGTTAGATTTAGGGTTCAAAATTTTCATAATTTCAACTTTAGTTTAATGAATGTACTCTTGTATTGCATTGCAAAAATATATTTCAATGTACGTAACAAACACACGGAAAATTATAGTTTTAAAATTAAATTTTTATGTAATTTAACACGGGAAAAATGTTTACCAGGGATGTGACATTTCGTCAACTGTTATCACATTATTCTTTACAAATCCAATCTTTCGGACTCGGGCAAAAAAAAAAAAGTGTCTGTACGTTTCTTAAATACAAAAAAGAATTGCGATTAAATATAGGTTATACCATAGACGATATTATTGATGCCACGGATGTGACCGAGTTAAGTGTTCATTCCTATTTTCTTTTATAAATGATCTATGTTCGAAAATAACGAAAATGGTACACTTATAAACCGTTCTATTTTTAAATGTATCTCGTAATTAAGTCTCACTGGTAGAACCAGGAGCTGAAACTCAAAACATTTCGACGTATTAGAGATAGTAACACTGTCCTTGTTCTGATACATAAGTACCAAGTGCATTATTTAAGCGTTTTCCACCACCCATGTGCGCTTGCATAGACTCAATAGGATCTTGGATGCTACTATTATTCATGCATATCTATGGCAGGGTCTGTTCTTAGCGCAAAATGTTTTATTGACGAGTCCAGCCATTTGATCCGGGACGAAACGCATCACATTACATTCTCAAATCGGCGTGAAAATCAGTCATTCTAGTCGGATTGGGAGTTGCGGTGAGTGATGTGTTATTGTTTCCGGTCGCCGTTGAATATGTTTGGTTGATGTTCTCTGTACACATGTTATGTAGGCAGTATACTTCATATAGAAAACATGGTTTTCTACATATAAAACATACGTAATATACCGTCGAAAAGTTTCAAGGTTATATAAACTTTACTACGCGACTTTCTACCCCCAGGAAACACAAATGGTAAGGACATAATTTCGTACTTAAGACTTTGCAGTTAATGGCAAAAAATCATTGCTGTACGAATGAAAAAAGTTATCTATAAAATAACTTGAATAAAGTCCATCAACTTGTTGTAATTAAGTCATCAATAATATGATAATGTATGATCATGCAAGTTCAAGGTTTTTTATTTACTCAGTCATCAATTAATATAATGCATTATATTGCAAGTCAAAATTTCTTGTTAATAGTGTTCGCCTTGTAAAATGATAATATATAATTAGCATTAAGGTGATTCTATAGTAAATTTTGAAATTTGCTAGTTGTATGATACATTTTTTTTAATTGGCTGTCATATTTGTTGTCTAAAAAGAAAGTTTTTAGTAAATTTTCATAAATTTTTAGACAGTATACCCATAGTTATGTAGGAAAAACTAGCAACATTCACTGAAAATTGATGTTTTTTCAAAACTGTCCTTGCGCATGGAAATTAATATCTAACACCTGTACCACACAGAACTGTAAACTCTAAATTTTTAAAAACAAAATTATAAAGAAAAATAAAATTACATTCAAATTTCATTGTAAAAATAACCTGAAAAACACATTTTTAACTTTATTCGTGGGCAGAACTTTCTTAATAAGATATCCTTAAAGTTTCAGATTGATACAATCTGAACATGTACAAAGTATCAAAAAATTAAATAAAAAAAATCGAGTTTTTCATGAAATTTTACTGTAGACTCTCATTCTCTCCTTTCTCCTTTCCTCACCCCGAGCGGGGGATCTATCTAACCTCCTTAGCCCATTTTTTCCCAAGCGGCCATTTTATAGTCGATTGGTTTTTTGTCTAAAACCGCCATTTTGAAATTTTCCAACGGAAATTTCAAAATTCTGACTTCAGAATCGGAAAGAGCGGACAATTTTACTTTAGAATAGTGCTATTGGTTATTATTATTTTTTTTCGACAATTTTTTAGGCAATAAACCAATCGACTGTTAAATGGCCGCTTGGGAAGAAATGGGTTAAGGGGACAGACATACGATTAAATTTTAAATTAATTGATAATACATTTTAAGGTAAAACTAAGTGATCGAACTGACGCTTTTAGGGTTTTATCATGTTCAAAATATATGTAATTATGATATGAGTATGTGAATTTGTATATAAAAATTAATGACCAAAGTTATAGTCTATTTAAGCATTATTTCATAATAAAATTTTAAAAAATCAAAGAATTTTCGCTTAAATTGACTATAACTTTGGTTAATATTTTATATATACAAACTCCCACACTCATATCATAACTACATGTATTTTGAATATAATAAAACCTTAAAAGCGTCAATTCGATCACATTGGCTCTCTAAACCTTGCGGTAGCCCAAGAAATATAGAGGTTTCATTATAGCTAATCAAAGGGACCTAACAACCTTCAACAAAATTTCTTTAGTTATATTTTAATAAAATGTTCAATTTTACCGAAAAAATCAAGTAATATATGATGAGCGACTTATATTTAACTTAAAATATATTATCAATTAATTTAAAATTTAAAGGTGTATCGGTTCACTTACGTAGTTACCGACAATTTCGTATTTTTCAGTACTCTCATTAAATTTTTAATTTGATTCAATTATCTTATTTGTCCGGTGTTCATTAGTAGATTGACAATACCAGACAACTAAAGTTTTTAACTTTTATGAACAATTTAATTAGAATAATGTAAAATTCAATGCAGAAATTTGTAATCGGCTCCGACCTCCTCTTAAGGACGTTCACCAGATAATTGAATCATTATATATTTGCTTTAAATTTTGATAGAATGTTATTAATAGTATTATCTATTCACCCGCAAAATGTTCATGTTAATGTTGTGAACTCTAAAGTGTTAGAACACGTCAGCACTAGATTAAGCGTACGTTAAAGAGATATTTTAATTTATAACCGCAGAAATTAATTATATATTTCTCTGAAAAAGTAATATGTTGTAAAGGATTACTACCTATAACACGCAAAACAAGAAAAACTATAGTTAGCGGTCACATTTTAAAGGTGTGGCTAAGTAAACATTTTTGCCTGTATTATTAGTATATCTATATTGTGGTACAGTCTGTAGAAAAGTTTCTACCGCACTTTAGTTTTCAACCTTATTTCAAAACTTTTGGTCTGCTACTCGTATTAATATTTTAACATTTTAATTTATGAATTGAAGACATTAAAGGGGGTTCGAGTGTACTGAAAAATTATTTATAAAAAAAATAATAATTTTGTTACTTATTCTTAACAAAAAAAAACAATTTTTGTAAAAATAGAGAGAAAAATTTGAATATTTTTTACTATAAAAAGAAATGTTTTCCAAGTTTACTGTAAAAAATTTCAAATAAATTAGGAAGTTTTTCGCAAAGAAAAGTATAAAGAATTAAAAAGTATTTTTATGCGCAAAACAAATAAATTTTCACGAAAAAAACTTAACGATTTTTTCTAATATAAAGAATTGTTATCTAAAGTCGCTGTAAAAATTTCAAGCAGTGTAAGCATTTTTTTCGAAAACATATAGTATTAACAGAAAATTCATATACAGTCAGATCTCGCGCATTGTTCACTCGCACACTGTTAACCTTTACGCACTGTTACGATTCAATACCTGCACACTGTTACAATATAATTCCATGTCTAGGAATGTATCAAGCTCACGCAACCGGAGCCCATTCAAATATTTTCTTTTATTTATCATTGTACATTGGAACGTTATTAAAGTTTTACTATTGTAGATATATGATTTATAAATTTTAGTATGATAAACCTGCATACAAATTTCTATTTATACAATAATAATTTATGTTAAGATCAATATTGCAAAGTCCGTGATTCCTCTAATTTATATATTTACAGAATTATTAATTATGAAATAACCTAATATTGTACTAAAATCGTAAGTTTATTTTTTCTAATGTTGCATAGATTTTGTAATTTATTTGATATACCTATCTTGAAAATATAATCTACTTATATTCAAAATATTCAAAATTCGTGAAAATATCATTGTTATTTATTAATTTTATGAAGATTCGTATTATTAAATCTAATTTTCTAAGAAAATTTAAGCACCCTACTTTTTTGTAATTTCATTATGTATAAGCAACAGTACCCAGGTGCGTCGGTCCTGACTTGTAACAGTGCGCGAGATCTGACTGTATTCATATAAACCGAATAAAAACAATTATAATCAATTTATTGTCGTTAACCAGCTTCCTAAATGACTTAAAATTTTAGCAATGTTTATAGTTATCATTGTTGTTAACAAGTACAATTTTTTGTAGCTCTTTGCCTTCATTTTCAGTTTTGCGCTTGAACCTCATTAAGTTATAAGTAATGTCGTTTAATGGTGATTTGAAATATAAATTAACCTTAAGGCGGTTAATTTGACTAAGGAATAAGGAATACAGATAAGGAAGAGCCTTCCACCAAAAAATTCGGTGAACGAGGCTAGTCACAGACTTTTATAGTGAGAACCATTTTCCATGCACATTAGCTCCCTATAAAGCATTTAAGGAGGTAAACGGGTGTCTGAATATGAAAATTTAAAAAAATGTAAATGGATGTATATTTTTTCTAAAAACAGCTTAAATGGTCAATTTAATGTTTAGTTATATTATGTACATAACAAGGAAGTTGAAAAATCATCGAAAGAAAAAAAATATTCAACCTAACCCATTGTTGCCCGTTGTCTTCATCGGTGACTCCAAAAATTGACAGTATCACAGTAACCGTAGGATATTTTTTCAAATTTTCAGTCTTTTGACCTAAAAAAAATTGACTGACTTCTTAGAGATTATTGTTTGCCTAACAGATGCAGCACGAGCCTTATCGGCATGGGCGACATCTGCCGATCTGCATCTCAATGTCATTCAGTTTATCTAATTAACTCCTTAAGAGACTTCCAGGTGGTTACCATTGAGGTGGAGAACGGCATTTGTGTACCCTTCGTCGATACGGTTAAGAATCTCAGTGTGGTCATGGATTTTAAACTCACTTGAAAGCCGCAAGTAGATTAATTCACTAAGAGCGTAAATTGTGTACTTTAACATTAAAATTCCTCGGGTCATGCATCATCTAGACTTTTCATGAGCAACTTGTAGGTGCCCTGATTACCCGGCACCTCGAATACTGTTAGGTCACCCACCTTGATGTACCCAAGGAACTGCAGAATAAACTATAATGACTGTGGAATTCATGCATGAGGTATACATGCAATGTTAGGATAGATGAACACATCATCTGGCAGGTCGGAACTGGACTGGTGATTGTTTTCTCTTGACCATGGATCATAAACAGGAGTTGTGTTCACCCAGGCGACCGACTCGTGTACCGCGTTGCACGCGATGTCATCCTATCTTGATAATAGCTCGTGTGTGGGAGTCAATCTCGCCCAACCGACTACCTAAAGAACTTGAAGTTTAGTCTGTCCTATGTCCTATTTGCCAGCTGCACAGTACTCTAATACGCTGAACGCAGAACTGAAAGAATTAGCAGACTCTAGTAGGCAATGTATTTATATAGCGTATGTGATTGAGAATGTGTCCATCGAGATTCTTAAGTTGTGATCGAGGGTATGGAGTGCTTTCTACATAGCTAGCAAATTTTTGATTGCTCACAAGTTTTAACTTGTTCCATTATGATGCCTTTCTGATATTTCACGACGTGTCAATTACACATGACTTACTGCATGTATAAAAGTTCTATTTCCTTCATGACTTACCAATTTTTATTGCTCGCTCTAACTTCCCGCATTAAAATTCAGAGCATCTTTTATGCTATTGTTATCGAATCTGGTCAGTATTTGTTTGCAACCTCCTTTCTGATCTTTCTGATCTTCTTAATCGTTCTTTAGTCTCTAGGCCAGTTTTGTAGATCATATTTAATATCCATCGACATTAATTGTTCTTGAATAGGATCAACAGATGCAATAAGATTCTTTCAGCAACTCCTGATTAAGTACTGGCGGTCTCATGTAGTTGGTCCTAGTGCCTTCCTTTGCTGAATCCATTCTTTGTTTGAGATAGGCTTTCCAGATCATTCCTGATCTACTCGATTCCAATCAATTCCTCGTAGGTTCATTCTTTAGCTGTAGATATCTTACTTAGCTGCTGTTTGTGTCAAAGGTGATTGCATGAAAATCTTGAAGCTACTTCTGATTACTAGATCATCTTTCGATTAGCTTTTTCTCTTTACTGCAGTTTTGATTAGTCTATAGAGTCATTTAATGTACATACGGTGTGTCCATAATGGACGAGACTCGTTTCTTTATGTGCACTTGGATTTGTATAGGGAACTGATTTGTTGTTATGGATATTGATGAATGCCGTATGCATCAACTATCTTGTAGACTCAATGCCACCTTTACAGACTTTTCTTTAAGACGTCATCCACGTACTTTGGCATCAATAATTTCTTGATAGTACGAACATGGCATATGGAACTAATAATGTTTTGATCTGCCCTCTAACTCTGACTTTCAGTCTTGATCTCTTATCTGTGTGTTGTATGAATCTAGCACGAACAGCCCCTCAGTTGTGTCGCTGCTTGTCCACATTGTATTTGAGATTAGAACATAGTTTCATTTCAAATTTGAATTTAGGATTCACTCCGTGAAGCTCTTATACGTGTGACAGATGGAACGACCGATCTGCATTTAGTTTTCATGCGTAAGGTTCGCTTCATATTGTTGAAACTCAGCTGCTTCCATCGTCATGCTTACAATCTTTATGTTTCAGATTGATTGTGTATCTTGCGATATGCCCTTACGAGGGGCGTTCATTAGATCAGGTTATGTACGGCAGGCGGCTTCTACTTCGGTGAACTCACTATCATTTCTGATGAATCATAAAAAATGTTTCGACATTTTTTTCTGATAGACCACAGTAGGTAGTAAAATTTGATTATTTTCTTATTTAGAGCATTAAGGGCTTATATCCCCTAAATTGTTTTTTGTTTTTTTCCATTTTTTTTTATTGGCTTAAATCTTGCCAAAACAATCCTAGAATCAAAATCTACAACGCCCAAGTACCGATTTAAATTCAAAATTTTTTTAAATCAATTTTTTCCAAACAGCTTTGATGCTCTAAAATCACAATTTTTGCTTATTTTAGCGAAGCTCGCTTTTTTGAATTTCGCGGCTTTGGAAATTAGTAGAAGTTACCTACGATCGATATCGTGTTTTAAATTTGAATTATAGAGGTCGCTACATGACATTACGACGGTTACAGCGTCTTTACAGCACGTGTTTACTCACACTTGCCCTGTGTTTAGTCGATCAGCCGTTCTCGTTGTTTACGTTGTTATTTTGAGTTTTGCTTTACTTTTTAACTGTGAATTATATTTACAAGTACTTAATTATGAGTGAAAAGGTGTACAGTGGCCGCAAAGGCAGTAAAACAAGAAGTACAAGTACAAAACGGAGTAAAATTAGTAATCGACGCCCACCTAACCGCCATTCGTTCGAAGACGATTCGGAGCACGTTAGTACCTCGGCTAAGAAATTGAAAACTACTGATTTAGACCGTGACCGCGATGTTGATAATAATTTCGGCTACTGTTTCATAAATTTTTTCGCTGTATTTACTGCTCTTTCTGAATTAGTAGTATGCAAAAAATGTAATGGTGACGTGCGGTTTTTAGAGTCGAACAAGCGTGGACTAGGCTTCAAAATTATTGTGTCTTGTTCGAACTGTGGTGATGCTGATATTAACAGCTGTCCTATAATAAATGGTCGTGCTTATGAGATCAACTGCCGTATTATTTTAGCTATGCGCATCATAGGCATAGGTATCAACGGTATAAAAAAGTTCTGCTCTATGATGGATCTTGCAAAGCCTGTTTTTCAAACAACTTACAGTAAGATCATATCTGATATCGCCACTGCTACTTTATCTGTTCGAATTATATCTATGAAAAAATTAGCGATTAAAGAAAAAGAAATTTCTATCGAACGAGGTGAAAAAGAAGGTCTCACGGTGTCAGGTGATGGATCTTGGGGAAAGAGAGGGTTTACGTCTTTGTTCGGATTGGTGACTTTGATTGGTTGGTACACTGGCAAGGTATTGTATGTGTGTGTAAAATCTAAGTACTGTAAAGTGTGTGAATATTGGCAAAAAAAAGAAGGTACTGCTGAATACGAAGAGGTATACCCTTCACACAAACAGAACTGTGATGCCAACCATGAAGGTAGTGCCGAGAAAATGGAAATCGACGCAGTTATAGAAATGTTCAAACGCTCAGAAAAACTTCATAATATCAAATATTTGAAATATATCGGCGACGGCGATTCAAAAACATACAAAGGTATAGTCGACTCAAAACCTTATAAAGATTTCATCGTCGAAAAAAAAGAATGTGTCGGACACGTTCAGAAGCGCATGGGAACGCGTCGAGGAAAGTTGACCGGAAAGTTAATTGATGAACTTTCTATTTATTACGGACTTGCTATTAGGAGAAACTACGATTCAGTCGAAAAAATGCGGAATGAAATTTGGGCAACGTTACTTCATAAAATGTCGACGAAGGAGAATACACAGCACGAGAAGTGTCCCGTCGGAGTACACTCTTGGTGTTCTTGGCAGCGCAGTACAGCGCTTGGTACACTTGCAACGTACGAGCACAAGAGTCCAATGCATGAGGATGTTTTTAACGCAATAAAACCCATTAATAATGAACTCAGCTCCGACAACTTTCTGTCACGCTGCTTGGGTGCGTATACTCAGAACAATAACGAGTCGTTTAATGCTGTAGTGTGGTCAATTGCTCCAAAGACGGTGTCAAGCGGTAAGACTATAGTTGACATTGCGACTGACGTACCCGTTATTATCTTCAATGACGGCTTCTCGGGTATGTTTGCCGTTTACGATGCTCTTGGGTTGACTGTTGGACCAAACATGTACGAGTTTTGCGTGGAAACGGACGCCAATCGCGTCAAAACCGCTGAGCATCGTATGTCCGATATCGCGAAAGAGGCCAGGCGCAGCATTACATCAGGCAAAAAAAAAGAAGAAGAGGAAATGAAGGCCCTAGAAGGAAAATTATATGGTGCAGGGATAGCAGACTGAAGGTAAAAAAATTATTATGGACTATATTTTTGCGATTCTTAAGATTTATAGCATTTTGAAACTTCAAACGCATTTTTTTCGAAACAATGTTTTCAAAATCAGCAAGCAGTAGAACTCAAAAAGTTCACATCCGATTGACTTAAAATTTTAACAGTAGCTTCATTGTTTGATTATCTAGTGAAGGACACACGATTTTAGCGATTAATTAACAAGAAAAAAAGTTATAAACAATTTAAGTCGATTTTTTCGTCGAAAACACGATTTTTTGTTAAAACAATCGCCATTTCGCGAAAAAAAATTCTAAAAATATAATCATGTTATGTTATAGGTGGAGTTGGACGAGACTTGTACTGCTCGCTGCGGAAGACCTTTTTGAAAAAGTGGTTCACGGTAATCACTGCACAGCCGCCATTTTGTAAAAAAAATATCAATAAAAAATTTTTTTCTCTTCTTCAAGAGTTGCTTAATCCAATGTTATATTATTTTTATACCTTTAATCTCAAATGCCCTTTAAAAAAAATAATTAACAAAGCCTTGTTTTTTAGAGCATAAGGGGGATATAACCCCTTAAACGTGACTGGCGGTTTCAGTTTCTTCTAGGGTCCTTTCCGTCCCTGTATTTATTCATTGACTCAGCTTTGAATCAGAGTTTCGACGGGTGGTGCGTATTTATAAATTATTTTGCCTGGATGTATGTTAAATCCTCCAAACTTCGTATAGGCTCCTACATCTTAAAGAGTGGTCATTTTGGTCTTTTACAGCTGAGGTACTTCATTGCTAAGGGATATAAGTGACATATTAAAATTTCTAAATGTATTCGACATAACGCTGAGCCAAAAATTATTTTTTGTTATCAATGCTTTTACAGACTGTGTAACATAGCTTGTGTGTTGCTACTTTATGACAGACAAGTATCCCATTCTATTGGTTTTCTGGCTAAATCCACCTTGTCAATTTAAGTTGGAGTTATAGTGAAATTTTATCAATTTTTTAGTTTCTTTTATTTTATTTATTTTTTTTATTCTTTGTATATTTTTACACCAAAGACGAGTAAATTTGTAAGTAAGTAAAAGTAAGATAAGTGTGCTTGTCTCAAAACTATATTTAGCATTACTCTAGAAGTCTTTTGCGCATTATGTTTCAACGGATCGAGCTGAAACTCTCAGTATAGTTTCTTAAACATAATAACAACATAGTAACAACCTCTGATTGAGATTATTTTTTTTTAAGGAACGTAGCATATGTATGTATAATAAAAATAGTGATTTTATTTGTTAATTAAATTGTTTATTACAGACCTGTATTTTTAAAACAAGTATTCTGGTATAAAGAAAAATCTGAGATTGTTACAGTGTTCACTTTGCTTTGAAGAAAACAAACAAATTTTCTTCTTGGTCTGCTTTGAAATCTAATTCAAGAAGACTTGAACAAATTTGTGTGCAGTCAATTAATATATTTTACAATTATTTTGAAACTATTTTTGCGAAAAACTATGATTGTGAACCTTGTGTTCAATTTTTCAAAATTGGATAATTTTATTAAAAATTTACTTTACACTATCCAATTTCTTCACTTTTTTATTTCTTTCCCTCCTTATTTTTCTTAATTCAGTACTCTTTCTGGCCACATATTTGTGACACGTCCGTCCAGATCGAGCGGTCGCTGCGACCTCTCTATTAACAAGTTAATGTGTATCATCGAATTATATTGTGTTATTACTTCTAAAGATAAAATTAAGTTTTGAGGTTAGGTCGCGATTTAAGGCGTTTCAGTACATATTACTATACTTTGCAAGATTATCTAGCTTAAATTGCTACATTTTCTGGTAAATTTTATGATGCGCAATTTTTACTGTACTAATTACTGAATTAACTGAATCTACTGAGATTATCCTACACTCATTAGTACATATTAGTAGACAGATCTGCATTTAAAGTGAATCCAAGACACTTGATAAAATTCATTTCTATTTGGTTTATTTCCGTAATATTTTTATCGAAACAGTAATTTTTACTAAACCATTTCTCTCCGTGTAGATAATTTACAAACAAATGTTTGTTGCGTTTTCACACTTAAAAATGGTAGTGGAAATTAACACGCAAATCTAATTTTAACTTGTTACTTTTACTAATAAATG
This sequence comes from Gastracanthus pulcherrimus, assembly GCA_949152435.1. NCBI lineage: Eukaryota > Metazoa > Arthropoda > Insecta > Hymenoptera > Pteromalidae > Gastracanthus > Gastracanthus pulcherrimus. The sequence goes on along the minus strand of OX424572.1, from coordinate 175,687,897 downwards.
TGTACTACAAAATTAACAAACATTTTTAATGAATAAAAAAGAACATATGAATTCGTTGTTAACTGTGTTATATATATATTTTTTTTTTTTTGTCAAGTATGAATATTCATTTTAAAATATTTTCAGATATAATATATTATTTTAACAAATATATATATATATATATATATATATATATATATATATATATATATATATATATATATATATATATATTTGTTAAAATAATATATTATATCTGAAAATATTTTAAAATGAATATTCATACTTGACAAAAATATTATTCTGAATAAAAGTGCTTAAAAATTTCTTCATAAAATATTCAACATTCGAACGTATTCAATCTATCCCAGCTGATGTAAAGTTACACCGACAATCATGTTACAGATATTGCGAGTGAGAGAGAGAGAGAAAGAGAGAGAGAGAGAGAGAGAGAGAGACTCGCAAAGCGTAATTTCGATTGCCGATCGCGCTGGTCTCGACAACCGCCGCAACCGCCACCGCCGCCGTGAATCGGGTGTGAGTTACTGGTGGTATCGAACGCCGAAGTAACGGCAATACGGCGGCAGCAGCGGCGACGACGAGGGTGGTCGACGCTCTCTCGGATCCAGGGCCGGACGCAGAGCTTGTAACGTTACATTACCCACGCGCCACGCCAGTGCAGTAGAATCTGCTCTCTCTCTCTCTCTTACTGCTACCGATTGAATTTTTTTCTCCCGCGCGTCTCAGATACATTATGCAATCGTCTTATTTCCTACTCGATTTTCAGTGCTGGACAATTTCAAAATTCATGTTACAGTTTACTTTGAACCCGTTTAACTTAACTGGAATTATATTATGAGTATCTCATTGTTACTTTTTACTTTCATTAGTGATATTTTGTATTTTTCATTTTCTCGGTGACTGAAACTTGTACTTTTACTGACATCGCGTTTACTATATAACTTTTTAGGTTTTAAAATATATGCGAACGTTGAAATGTAATTTAAAATTCATTTGATGAATTAAATTTACACTTTGTTCAAATATGTGTTGTGTCTAAAAATAGTAATATAGCATAGTTTTATATGATATTGTTACATATATATATATAATATTTCTTTCGCGGTTTTATACAATATTGTTAATAAATAATATTCAAAAGAAAAGTATATTAGAACATGCGGAAATGGTAAAATAATCACATAACGTTTCATAAACTTCTAAGGTAAATTGGTCTAATTTTACCCTAATTATCATTTGTTTTATCCTTTTTAATTTTGTAATTAAAAATGAAGCAATTGTTTCATAAATATAGTTTGAATTTTCTATCTGATTTTCTCGTAAAAATAAAACACAATCAACAACATGATCAACATAATAAACAAAATAAATTAATCAATAGTAGTCAACCTTTGTCGGGGTAATCAGACACTCACACTCATCTACTCACGCATATAAGATCATACACCGGCTGATGAACTTTTATTTCAGATGTCTCAAAACATGTTACCGCCATTATCGTACCTTTTTATCATTACAAGCCACCCTTCTAAAAGAGCAAAAAATATCAGACATCTTTTAAATGTGTTTTGCCAAAATCAGGTTAGGGGTGCAGTTCACCCTACCACTACGCCACAGAATTGTCGCATATTTTAAGATCATGAAAGATTAGATGAAGGATGATGATATTCTTAGTATTATGCAAATAGAGGGTTGTATTTCATGGGACATGAAAATCATAATCTCATCAGCGTTTAAAGGGCCAAAATGATATTATTTTTTTTTTCAAAAACATAATTTGTCAAGATAGAACAAATAAGAATGATAACAAAGAATAAGTACATACACAGAATTTGTTTTTTTTTGTGATATTTTAAAAATACTTATTAATAAATCAAATTATTGTATTAAATCAGAATTTTGAGAAATATTTCTTACTCTAATGGCTTACAGTTTCTCGCCTGTTACTACTGAATTTCATTTTCAATGACTTACTCGGTTCTGTATGTAATATACGTCTTAATCAAAGTAATCTATCTGTTTATAAATCTTTTTCGAGATATTATTAAGAAGTTTTCACATGAAATAAAACATGAGGTTTCAAAACAATTATATTAACAGAGGAAAGAAAGTTTTCTGCAATACACATTTAACATAATATTTTTAAATTTGAAACATAAAAAAGTAAAGAAAACAAAGCTATCGTAAATTCTCAATCAAGCATGCGAACTACAACTCGCAAATGAAGTAATTCCGCCGGTATTCGATAAACTCATTATCAAAAACTCGAAAGCCCTTCTCCCATGTCGCCTACCCAATCTCGAAACAAGCGAAGAGACTCCCGAACCAAAATAAGACAGAGTCAGCGCGGAGGAGCAGGAATACGAAACGAAGAAAAAGGAGCAAAGAAAAACAAGAAATCGAGCATGAGGTGCATACGAAAGAGCGGGCGCTCCAAGGAAAAAGGAGCGAACGACGACCGAACGAACGAGTGCACAAAACGAGTGGAATGGAGAAAAAGAATATATATATATATATAATGTACAAAAAACAGGAAAAAAATTAATTCAGAACGTAAGTAGGAGAGAAAGAGAGAGACAGAGAGAGACTGGAGCACCTCGGAGAGCACGTCAGGCAACGCCGCTGGCCGTGCGCGTTGGTGGGAATCGCGCGGTGAGAGATCCCAAGGAAAGTCGCGCGGCTGCGGGGTGCAGGGAGCGCTCGTTCGCGAGCGCTCGAGCCAGCCGGGGATCAATGGACGCTACCCTACGGGGCACTACACTCGCCCCTCTCGCCCTTCCTCCTCTTCCTCCGCCACCGCCATCTCCTTCTTCTGCCGATGCTCTCCCGCCACCCCCACCCCGCCTCGCCCACGTTTCTATACTACGTAGGAGATATCCACGCGCCCGCACTATACTATACTTATACGTGCGTAGTACTATACTACGTCGTCACTATTACAGCTGGACCCCTCCACTCGTATTCCCCTCTCTTACTGCGTGCATCCTCTCCTCCGTCGGTCGACTGCATCCCTCTCGCGCCGCTCCGAGCATCTCTTCTCATCTCTGTCTTGCGCGCGGAGGGCTCCCTCCTCCCCTCTCTCTCCCCCCCCCCCTTCCCCTTCTTGTCGTGTCTAGCGTCTGCTGCTCGATCCGCAGGCCGTATAACGGCGAGCACCCCCCACTCCTTGCCCTGTCCGCCAATGGGGGCGAAGCTGCAGTTGGCGCGCGCGGGAAAACGCTCCGCGTCGCTGGCACACGCTGCAACGTGCCCGGGTGCACGGCCGTGTTATGCTCTCTGTCTCTTTCTCTCTCTTTCTCCCTTTCGCTCTGGCTCGCTCCTGTTTTCTCTCCTTCTCTCTTGCTCTCTCGAGCGCTCTTCGTCAGTTTCTCGGGCTACGACCCGGAGGAGCGAGCAAGCGAACGAACGAGCACGAGGTGGAGAGCTGCTGCTGCTGCGTATAATGACATTTTCGGGGTGCTCTGAACTCTTCCTGGGTGTCCTTGTCTTTCTTCGTTTCTTTTATTCCTTTTAGTTTTATTTTATTATCGGCGAGAGCAGCCAAGAGAGAGTAAGAGAGTATTGATGATGGGGCTTGTGTCTTTTCGGATAAAAACATTTGCTTTTATTCGTAATTTGCTTTTAGTGGAGATGGCAGTGAAAAACAAGTTGCAAGTAGAAGCGAAGAGTTTTTACATTAATTATTGAATGAATTAACAAGTGACGAAATTCTAATTAAAACGTTTGACCTTAAAGTATCCTTATTTATTTGATAATTTGTTTGTTTTATAATAAATTGTTAATAAGAATTTAATTGAGTAGTAAATACATTAACAATAATTTTTTTTTTTTTTTTTTTTATTTAACGTCGCCATGTTTGTGCTCCCATGTGGTGCTAATCGACGACGGGGGTCTGCGATGTGTTTGTAAACAAAGCACATGTAATTTTTACAGAGGTGCTTGTATCAATCGGCAGAGACTAGGATTCGAACCCGGGTCACCGGCGTGGGAATCCGACACTCTACCGACTGAGCCGCCGCAGGCCCCTCATTAACAATAATATTATTCGTGTATATAATTAATATTTCATTAATACATATATATGTGTGTACGCGTGTGCGTGTGCGTGTGTGTGCGTGAATGTATCTTAGGAGTTACTTGAACCGAAGGATTTTAATTTTATTCAGCTCACTTCTTTTGCATGTTGTAATTCATTCAAACATTTTTTGACCGTTCGATGCATTTATTATTTTAAGCGGTTTTTCTATTCTCGGTTTCAATTTTCGTGTTCATCCGTTGTAAATTAAATAATAACCCTGGTAGAAATTTATCCCGTCCACTTTATAGATCTATGTAGAATAATCTCGCACTGTGTAGATCTATGTAACAACCACTTAAAGGTTATGTTTTAAGAAACTGAAACATAATCTATTATGCTTATTATGTATTATTTTGATTTAAAAGTATTTACTTGTTATTGTTCACCTATTACCAATGTAAGTAAATGTAAATAACCTCTAAAGTGTAAGGTTATCTAATTTTAGGTGCATCGAGTTTTTGTATTTAAGAACTCAATAACAATATTATGTTACACATAAATATTAAACAATCAAAATAAGAAAATAATCTGAATATCCAAATAACTATATGAAGTATTAGGGCATATATTTATTTTGATTATGTAAAATTATTTTTCTTACATTTGATTATGTTCCATCCTAAATACAGGCTTGGTTCAAAACCTGTATGGTTTATGTAAGGAAAACTATTTTCACACACATTTATTATCAACTGATTAATTTTCTATTTTTAAAAATAAATAATGTATTTGAGTTATTATATATATGTTCTATTTTTGCATTTCCTACTGTGATTAATTAATAATCAAACACTTTCATTTGACATCTATAGTCAGTTAAAACATAATAATTTGTTACTTATAAAGAAAATTATCGTCTACATGTGTTCGACTAATGTGTTTGTCTTTGAAAATATTGCCATGGATGAGCAGTTTATGTATTATAAAAACTCACATAGGGATACAAAATTAATTGTAGTTCTGAAATTAAAATTCTAGTTTTTAAATAAAGCATGTCATAAAGTACATATTTGTACATATGATAGTATTATTATGTATACACTACCTTTCAAGAAACAACTACATCAATCAATAACATTATTTTATGATCACTGTTTTTCATATGCAAGGAATATTGTTTCTTAATTTTCATTTCTTAAGTTCGATATGCTTTCTGATTATTTTTATATGTAAATAGTATGAATAGAACTGTAGATCTTATTATTATAATTGAAAACTTGCATGTTAAACTTTTTTTAACATTAATTTTTACAATAAAAGTTCTGTTCAATAAATAGTATATAATCTCACAGATTTTATACGTACATATTATTATTGAGAAAACTATGTAGATCTGTGTGGATTAATCGAGTTTTGTACATTCTAGTACTATCTAGTTTGCCTGTAAAGGCCGTTATAGCAAATGTGGGCGCCACGATAAGATTTCTACAGGGAAGCTCAGATTTTATTTTGTGTTATTTTTTGTTTTCGCGTTTTTCTGTACCTATTAAGCGGGCCTAAACGACCATTTTTCAGATCGGCGGGCGCTAATACGCATAAGCGGGCGCAAAAGTAACTTTTGCGCCCGCTAAAATTTTTCGGCAAATTGCTATTATATATATATTTAGCCCCGCTTAATATGCCAGAAAAACGCAAAAATTAATACATGCGTTACAAAAAATATGGTGTGCACTAAGGGCGAAGTGGGCTTTTTGACCTCGTGTGGTTGCAGTGAGAGTCGAAGGCGAGCTAGCACGAGCCGAAGGAGAGTGCGTTTGCTAGCCGAAGACGAGTACTCGACACTTGGTCTGAAAAAGCCCACTTTGCGCTCTATGTACACAATACACTATTTAAAAGGTTAAATACCTTTGAAAGCTAGAATGGTGAGTTATTGATAAAAAGGCTTGATAATTAATAGCATTAAAAAAATATTGAGTACAGTACCGTACAGTACAGTATAGTACAGTACAGTACAATTTTGCATTCTTTGTCTTTATGTGTTCTAGTGAAATTATGTTTTTTAAAAAACTTCCTACGGATAGCTGGAGAAAATTTTGTAGTAGATCATTCCAAAAACTTGTTGTTTAAATATGATTTTTTAAAATAATTGTTTAAGAGAATCTAATCTCCTTTAAATTAATAAATAATTGTTAATATAATTAAAGGTTTTTTTGTTTATTTTCTGCTAGATAAATATGAATATATTCAGTCCAAATATAACAGAGAAAAATACTTTTTTTAGTTAAGAAGTCATTAGATCCCCTGGGATGGCTACAATGGATATTTGATTTGATTTGATGATTACGATTATCAGGAAACAGAATATAAATATTAAAGGCAAATTTTATTTTTAATGGGTGATTCATTTTGTCTGGGGTAAATTTACTGGACTCATCGGTAAAGCAGTATTGGCTACCTTCACATTTCTGATAATGTGAGAGAATTTAAATCACGACGTTTATCTATGACTGAACCGCGATAGCTGTATGGCAGCTGTGGTGATTATGATGGTTTGGATTCACCTAGAACTATGGGGCCTGTTATTATGCACATGCACTGCACCTACTTCTTCATGAAATGTAGTAGGGGGAAATGGATGTATCATGAATTCATGACCAGTCATGGGCAAATGGTTATTTTTGAAAAAAGATAAAGATAAAAGATAATCTATCATCTTAAATTTTAAGTAACATTATCTGTTTTTATATAAATGCCTAAAAACTATCAAAAATATTTCCAATGATTTTTTTTACTTAAATGAACCGTCTTTTGAACCATATGTTGTCAAAGAAGATAATTTATCAAGATAAAGTGTTATCTAGATAATAAAGTATCTAGATAACACATTATCTAGATACATTATCCAATGTTTTTATCCAGATGAATATCTATCTAGATAACGACTGACAAGATAAAAGTTTATCTGGATAATAAAAAGATAACTTTAACACCGCAGATCCCCGTCGTCGATTAGCACCACATGGAAGCACAAACATGGCGACGTTAAAAAAAAAAAAAAAAAAAAAAAGATAACTTTCATGAGTTTGAAATAAAATTATCTTTCATATTATCGAAATAAATTTGTATCTAGATAATGTTTTATCTAAATAGACATGTATCTATTAGATAATTTTAGCACAAAATATTAAATTTATCTAGATAATATTTTATCTAAATAGACATGTATCTAGTAGATAATTTTAGCCAAAAATATTAAATTTATCCAGATACATTTTGTTATCTACTAGTTTTAAATAGTTCCCTGGCCTTTATTTTCGTTAAATATGAGTGTCCTTATGTTGTGCAAGAATTTTTTGAACGAAGATAATTTTTTATCTAGATGGTTATCTAGATAAATTTATATAAATAATGCAAACTTCTGCAAAGTAATTCCCAAGATCAAGTATAGGTTGATTCTTCCCTACGCGTGAGGACAATTCCAAAAGGACGTGGTTATGCACAATGAAGAAGAATTCAAAAAAGTCAAAAAATATTCCATCTCTATTCCAAAATGCTCAAGATTGCTATGTTGTATTAACACTAATAACCCATTTATTTTCCAGTAATATCCCGGGCTTATACCAGTGATAGATTGCTCACTTTTCTAATAATGACTTTCCCTGGCAATGCTATTTACTTTATCTAGTCTTTTAGTAATTTCCACAACTAAATTTATCATTCTAAAATCTACATAGATAAATATAATAAAAGTTATAATACTAATTACACAGAGAAATATTCGGCTTATTATTTTAATTTCGGATATTAATGTTTTGCTCAGCTTTTACTCGTAGTTTTCTAACTGATTCAAAACCTTTAAATAATCCTAAAGTAGCCTTTTCCGGAACATGTACCTATAATTTTTGATCTACCAAATAGTTCTTTAAGGTTTTATTGTGATCAAAATTGCGTATCAAATGTAAAAATGTATTTAAAAGAAATTGTTTTGATATAATTTTCAAAAAACAAAGAATTTTAGCTTTTAAAGATCTATGAGTATTTTTAATTTATTATAAAAATCATGCATACGGCAGAATAGATTAGCGCTTAAAATACATACAAAGAATACATATTTAAAATATAAAAGTTAGAATAATAATTGAAAAACCAATTTTTATCATTAAAGCGAATAGAGTAATAAAAAATTAAAATTAAAATTAACAGTAACAAAAATTAAAACATTGGTCCTTCAATACCCTAATATTCAATACGAAAGTAAGACTTTAACAGTGAAAGTTACAACACTTGTGAGAGTAAATTAAAATATTTTTAAGTGTTTCTGATTTCAAGATTTCTTTATTTATATTCAAGTCGACAGAGAAAACGATTGAAAATGAGAAAAAGAGAAAAGCAAGGACAGGGGCTGGCTGATCGGTGGATGTTTACGTCCTTCGGTTTTTAATTTCGTGAAGTGAAGGACTCTTCTCCTTCTGACTTCTCTATCTGCCTTTATTTGTTCCATCGTTCTTTATTTTCCTTTCAATTTTTTCCGCAATATTCACTTTTTCACTATCCTCATTTTCGCCAAATCGATTTCCCCCGAATTCGTTATATAGAACTCCTTCACTCCCTATCGTCTCCATTAATTCTTTCATCTCTCGGTCCCGTTTGTTTTTCATTCTCAATGAATTTTCTATTGTTTTCAGCGGTCTTTTCAAGTCTGTCTCCCCTCTTTACTACTTTCTTACGCCTTTTCTACGCGCGATTTTTTCCCCACCTTTTCCGCTCGTTATTTTTTTCAGTTTCCATTTCGCATTCACTTTCTATCAGTTTGGACAACGTCTTATTTCTTTCGTTTTTTCACTCCTCCTCCTTTTTAGCAAGATTGCGTCGCATCTCGCTGCACATCGACCTACACCGTAGAAATTTAACGAAGCGACGATAATTAAGACAGGAAACTTTATCCTCCGACGAAACGCATCTCACCAGTCCCCGCGCAAAATTTTATTTTATTACGCGCGCCACGCGGTGTTGGTGTCGGCGGGAGAAAAAAGTCTATATAAGAGAGCGAGAGTAAAGTAGACGAGAGCAAGAGGAGAGGAAGCAAAGGCGAAGGAACTGCCGCTCGCGTTTCGGGGAAGCGCTCTGGAATACACTCGAGGTTTGCGAGAATCGCGCACGCAGCACTCTTCCATAACGCATATATTTCAGAAACAAGAAAGCGCAAGCGCTGTCCATGTCTGAATACGGAGGGAGTATTTTCACGAAATTAATCGCGACTTAACGTCTTAGTGTAGGAATTATTTTAGAGGAGCAGAACCAAGAGGCTGTTAAGAGCCCGCTCTTTGCATGCTGCGTTTGCATGACTTCACTTTTTAGCAACTACGCAGTCCCAGATATTCTAGCGCTGATGGAATTCGAGGCTTAATTATTTCTGCGGATGCAAAGTTTAGGAGTCTCTGTAAACTTTTTTGCCTTCCCCCTTGAGCATTTACCTCGGTCTACATTTGTTCTCAACTTTAGTTTTTGGCTTTTATATGTACTGAATAAGATATCCACTGTAATCCATGCTAATGTTTTTGTATAATTAATTGCTTGAAAAGTTATCATCACTTATTATAAATACTTGATGTATATTTAACTTGATATATATTTGTATGTTGAATATTTTTTTTACTTTCTTTAATACTATACAGTGAGAAATACTATACCATTTTTGCGTAGATTTGGAAGATTGCGAAGTTTTTGACTTTATCACTACTTTATTTTATTCCTTGTAAGTTGATAAGAGAATTTAAGGGAGTAGTCGTGTTACAATTGTAGTGAAAAGTTAATTTTATTCTAAATCACCATATATTAGGGTAATGAGTGCTTCAAACTGTAAATTATACTATATCGTAGCATAAAGTATACGTAAATAACGCGAACATCTTATAAAAACGCTGAATTTGAAACATAATATAAATTTTTGAATGGAATTGTATCACTATTTAAATATAGTGATTACATTTGGCGCACACTTGCGACTGCTATATTTTTCAAACGAGCACGCTAGCTACATTTTTTCTTTATTTATATAATAAGTATGGTTATTCTATGTTAAATATTAGTTTTTCAAACAAATTCTAAAAAAATACTAAACGTTATATATGAAAATGTGTCATTGAGGCATGCTCCGCATAGACCTCGCGTATTAAATATCAAAACTTTGAAGTTAAATATCTCGCTTACCGTGACGCTAGGCTTTCTGAAATTTTAACCAGTGATAGATAATAAGATCATTAACATATGAGCAAAATTTCAAAAGTATTGTAAGAAAATGAATTAGCATGACTACTCCCTTAAGCCTGTTTAACCAATTGCCACGGGTTTTTTAATCAGGCGGTACTTTATTTATGGTCACCGAGGCTTTGAACTATTATTCGGAACTATGAGTGTACTCATAGACTTTCCGGACTACGTTACTTTAAATAAATTATTTCCAACTGTTAAACACACATGTATCAACAATGATCCTATGAAAATACTATAAAAATTCTATTATTATTGATCCATGTGTGTCTAAAAGTTGGAAATAATTTGTTTAAAGAAGTATAGTTCGGAGAAAGTCCATGAGTACACTTCTGAAGAATAGTTTAAAGGCTCGGTGATCATGAAAAATATACCGCCTGGTTCAAAAACTCGTGGTAAGTGGTAAAATAGACTTACATTTAATAATGTAAATCAACGAATTCTTAGGGAGCTATAGGTTCCCCACTTAATGGGGTCTAAATCATGAGGTAAACGCATATACACTGCATATTTGGGATATAAAAACTTGCATCAACTTAGATTACGTCAAAATATCGTTACAGTGTATATAATGAATAGTGACTTTTTCAGGATTTAACTCAGGCTGGACCCCTTAATTCGAATGTACACATATTTAGAGATCGAGTTTCAATCTATAACTTAAAAAATACATTATCTACATAAGAAACTATTAATACCCGTAAAAAATAAAAATAAAATAAAGAATTATTTCGAAAAAAATACGTTTAAAGTGCTCGGTTACCTGCTGCGATCTGATCGATGCCCACGTATAAACTCTACTATAAACACTTTTAGGAATAGAATTTCAATCTGAAACTTTGGAAATATATTCTATTCTCTATATAAAAGACTATTTTTTTTCTGTAAAAAGAGAAAGAATTATTTTTACCTAGAGTGCTCCCCTTAAAAAATTTGAAACTTCCCCGATTAACGTTTCCAGTCGTAAAGCTTTCCGTTCGAGATATTTCAGGGTTTCCATTTTGCTTTCTCAAAGAGAAAGCTTTGTAACGATGAAAATTTTTTTCTCAGAGATTTTGATCAATTTTAATGTTTTCAATATTTCTGAGTTACAAAGGTGTTTTTAAAAATGTCCGTCTGTCAGTATATATGTATGTATGTATGTATGTATGTATGTATGTATGTATGTATGAATGTATGCATGCATGCATGTATGTATGTATGTATGTATGTATGTATGTATGTATGTATGTATGTGTTGTCTCTTTATATGTTAAACATATGAAAAATATGGACGTTTTCTTAACATATACGTAATTTTCATCTAATTTATATATCTACCAATTAGCTGAATGCTATTTTAGTGGAAGAAATAACATTGAATCTTGAATGCGTATTTTTCGAGAATTGGCAAATTTAGAAATAATTTCTTATTCTGATATACCTCAACAATAAAATAAACTTTATGGGATATTATATTATTTTAGGATCTCTCTTTGAAAAATTATTCTTCTAAAGCAAGCGGTTTTTCTTACTCGGTTCAAATTTTTACTTTCTCCACTCAAACATCAATATCTAGAGAGTAAAATACCAACATATTTTTGTTGATTTTCTAAAATTGCTTATTTTTGAAAAATGCGAATTGCAAACTCAAAATTGCAATTGTTACAATTAGAACTATGAAGTTATTGTTAAATATATAAATCAAATATCGTTTACTTTACGAGTAGTATGCACGTTTTGACATATCTAACGTATAAAATGACAAAAGCATTTTTCGATTTTTAAGAGGACCTATAGGTAAAAAATTTTCAAAAAATCGATTTTTATCTTGCATATTATTATTGTATAACATCTCAACAATAACCAGGGAAAATTTTAGAACAAACATTTTTTCGGTATATTCTTTGAATGAATTTAGCAAAACACGCTTTTCGCACATCGGCGCCACAACATTTACTGTAATTATTTACCGATTTCAAAAATTTCACCTGAATTCTATTCGTAATTACATTCGTTTCCGCGTCATCTACTTCTATGCACTTTGGAACACTCAATTTATTTACGGAAGTTTTTGTGCAAAAAATCACACTTTTGATTAAACGAATGCCAATTGTTTGTAAATTGCCTTTACCAACAAAAGTATGTAGCGATAGCCATCTGTATTATATTAATTAAATAACTTCTTAAATAACTTCTTTGGTTTTTTAGTTTCAGATCACCTTGCCTGAAGTTCTGATGGCGCCGGTGTAGCATCCTAAGTTTTATAGCGAAGCCGTGAATCATATAAATAAAGCTTTTTTTATTCTTCAATAGTACTACAATACAACACAAAACCTTTTATTACCTTACATTGTATCGTCATCTTAAAAATAAAAGTCATAATGTTTGCCTTATTTTAGCATAATTTATAAATTATTTAATTTTTTGCAGTAAGAATAAGAATGCGTTGGAAAGTTACATATAGATTCAGACATACAAACACATATACATTAGAAAGACATATATACCAATGTATTCTGATTCATCAACCCTGAAAAACGTCGATATTTATCAAAATCTTGGATTTAATAATTCCCATCGCTACAAAGTTTTCTTTTTAAGAAAGCTGTAATATATCCAATTTTTTCAAAAAGTCTATACTTTAACAAACGTAAAATAATTTTTTGAGAGTTTTGTAGTGGCAATATGTAAAAAAAAATATGATTATATTCTTAAAGTACGTGTGTCTTACTATCTAAGTTGTTTCAGTCAAGAATTGTAAATAAGAATTGTTATTTTAGAAACTTCGACATATTAGAAGAGAACATTATGATATATTATTGCATTTAATATATCAACTGTTTCTTTTCATTAATCATACCAATAAAGACGCTGGATTGTTATCAGTTTTTTACTTGAATACATGATGAACTAGTTTACGGATGTTTCTTTCCATTGTTCCATTTAAGAAACGACAAAAAGAAACTATTACAATGGAAAAAGTTGTTTATTGATTATTCATGAGCTGTTTGTTATTGAACTTATATAAGTAGAAAATTCTGTTGGTAATGATGTTCTGATTGCGATAAAGCTAAAAATAAACAATAGATACCCATTTACATTTTCTGTCACGAATATTGCATCATCATCGTAGCATTACGTAATTTCAGATACATTCAAAAACAAAGTACATATTTACGAATAGAAGCAATGACTCTTTAGAATACCTGAACAGAGTTCACTGAAAGTCGTGTTTTTTCAGTAAGAAATGGTTTATTGCTATTGCTTTAGCTTGTATAATCTATAGAAGCTCATTGATATATTTTACGGTAAGCTGGCAAGTTGTTTGGCGGGAACGTAAGGATTGTAACCACTGACCGCCAGATGGCAGGAGCTAATGGATGAGTACCTTTGCTCCTTATTGTATGAAACTCTTCTTATAATAAGACTAAACCTCTAAAGATTAAAATTATTTTTTTCAATTTTTCATTTTAATTTTATATTGAAGATTTAATGACACATATTCAATAAAAATAGCTAAAATTAATAGTCGAATGTAAAAATGCAAGGGTTGAATTGAATAGAAATTATCAAAAATTTCATGAAACATTATTTTACTTTCATGTAAATACTTTGTAAGTTAAATAAATGTTTTATACGAATTTATAACAAACAAGATTTAAGTAATATAAAAAATGATAATTATTTAAAAAATATTTTAATTACTATCAATTAGAAATAATCGATATAATCAAACAATACCACAAATGTACAACTGGTGACCATCATGGCACAACGACGTTTAAGTTGAAGTTGACATTATTTATTTTAATTGCAAATTGGATGGCTTCTTAAGATTATCTAAAATGTCGAAAACTATTTTTATAATAAAGTGTAAATTGTTGAAATTATTTAAAATGTCGAAAACTATTTTTAAAATAAGGTGTAAAGATGAATCGTATATTGTTCTAACTACAGATATCGCATTTTTTATTTTACGTTATGGATTAATTGTTCCTAAATTTTGTATAATAATACCAAACATTTCGCAACAATTATATGAAATAAATAAGAATACAAAGCAGCTATAGTATCAGCGTTTATATCTATTTAACCTACAAATGTTAAACAATTAATTCGTAACAATATTTTCCTAATATTTAATTAAAAATAACTTTCAAATGTAATAATTCACTGTATTAACGTAATATTCAAATGTATGTTATCAGCAGCAAAAAAATCAATTCAAAGAGTTTAGTTCATACCATTCAATTGCATATTGCATATAAGTATATTGGTAAAATAGCGTAAGTTAATTGAAAAAAGATAGTATATCTGTAAAAAAACATTTTAATTACATTAAACTTTAATTATTAGAGAAATAAACTTTAGCGCCCTTTTTCATGAAAATCATATTGGGCTTTATTATATCTGCAAACTAGCATTTTGTCACATACGCTATTGTAACAATATACGATTCAAATACTTTCGAGGTAATATCTTTATTATATACATAAGTTATGTACACAATTATGATTGCTGTTATAATTAGAAAATTATTTTTGCTTTTTTAGAGAGGATTCTTCGTAATAGTCCAAAAATGTTTTGGTAAAAACATTATACAAATATGTTTTGAGCTTCAGGAATCATAATACACTATTTTTAGTGTGTGTGCGTGCGTGTGCGTGTGTGTATGTGTGGCTCTCGATATCTCGAATAATCCACAGTCAAACTTAATCTTTCAGGGCTCATTTGGTTTATTTGTTTTACACAATCGGCGCACAAAATAAATTTTTATAGATTTTCGGATTTGTTGTTGTTTTTAGCGGTTTTTCGATTTTTGGATTTTAGTTTTTCGAGTTTTTTGGTATGTTAAAAATATTATTATTTATGTAGTATAAATGCATTTGAAGAGCATTAAATCACCTTTTTTTACCCAAACGAAATTTTTGATAAGACAACTAATTCCCTTCGTTTATTATAAACAAAAATGTTATATATAGAAAACCGCTAACCGCTGCTAACTGCTTTTAACAATGCTTTTTCAAAGAGATTTAGTACACAAACATTTATTGAATTTTTACATTGATAAAAGTTTTTTTAGGACTAATCGACAATATTATAAAGAATGTCATCTTTGTAATGTAAGAAATAAAATAAATAATGTAATTGTAAGAATGTTTTGAAACCTATCAGATATCAAAATTTGATGTTTTATCAAAGTTATACGCAGTTAAGGAGGGTCTTTCGCTAGATATAAGACATGAAACAAAAAATCATATGAGAGTTTATGAAGGTTCTATGTAAAACTAATGTAATTAAATAGTCCTTAACTATGCAGAAAAAATTATTCCAAAAGATCGTGACGTCACAAGTGTAAATATTGTCAATTTAAAGAATATTTAGTTAAACCCAAATTTCTTTTTATTTTCTAACCAATATTATTGTTTTGAGGCTTATTTTTTTTCTTAAACATTTCTCTACAAAGTTAGCCAAAGAAAATTATAAAATAATATATCTGTAATAAGAGAAATCTAAATATTCATAAGTAAACGCGTAAAATTTTATAAACAATTAGCTTTCTCGTATCACAGATATATTATTTTATAAATTTACTCCGTTATAACTTTGTATAAAAATGTTTAAGAAAATAAATAAGCCCCGAAACATTAAAATTAATTAAGAAATAAAAAAAGAAATTAGGGTTCAACAAAGTACACTTGTGATGTCACGATTTTTATGGAATATTTTTTTTTATATAGTTATGAACTATTATTAAGTACATTTCATTAGTTTTATCATAGGACCTTTATAAACTCTCATATAATTTTTTATTTCATGCCCTATATCTAGCGAAAATTCCTCCTTAAGTAAGACAATTTATATTAGATAACATACAAAATTGAATCTTTAAACGTGACTTTCTCGCAACTAATTTTCCTAACTTTAAAAAGTGGCTTGCGTATGAGGTTTTTATGAATCTTTTTGAAACTTTCAGAAAATATACGTTACTATATGTAGAAAAGAAACTGTTTACAACATTAAAAAAATGTTCTTCTTATCTCATTTTATCCATCAGTCATAAAAATACGTGATTTTTAGGCATTTTCATAAGTCAAATGAAAACTAAATTGTTTTGAGGAATCAGAAGACGACTTTTGAAATTCTGTCAACAGTTTATTTTATATTATAGAAGGCTCAATTACTCGTTGTTGATACTAAATTAGAGAAGAGTTGATTGATCGCTACGAGTTAATTTTATTACAAATTCCCCACGTTTCGAATGTATTGGTAACATTCTTTCTCAAGGGCTACAAGAAAACAGTACATAAACCGTTAATTAAGTACAATTAAATTACAACAAATTATATAATTGTATACTCGAACTTGGATCAATCTTCAAGCACTATTATTAACACATACTCACCAATTAATTACATAAAAATCGCTTTTCGTAGCGATCACATGATGTAGTGGAATTATACATTTAACGGAACCTAATAAAATTAATAAATAAAACTATTTCTTAACGAAAATTAATAAAAACAATTAAAAAATAGATAAAAAACAAACAAAACACTCACAACGAGCCCCCCAAATATACGCGAGAAGAATATTAAAATTGCGTTCTGTTCGATATAATGCAATCTACTATTTTGCACTCCAAAGACAAACTGTAAGGAGGAGGCCAAGACAAATTGATGTGAGCGCTACGAAAAGCGATTTTTATGTTATTAATTGGTGAGTGTGTGTTAAAAATAGTGCTTGAAGATTGATCCTACTTCAACTATACAATTATATAATTTGTTGTAATTTAATTGTATTTAATTAACGTTTTATGTACTGTTTTCTTGTAGCCCTTGAGAAAGGATGTTACCAATACATACGAAACGTGGTGGATTTGTAATACAATTGATCCGTAGCGATGAATCAACTCTTCTCTAATTTAACAGTTTATTTTGTCGACCAATCAATGAAGTGACTCAATTCTTTTCAGAGAATTTTCTCAAAATGCTATGCACAAGTAACACTTTGAAAACTGGTCATTTTCGTTTATAAAAATTGTATTTTATCAATAATCTACAAATGATATCTGCAATATCTTGAGCTAAAAATTGATATAGAACTTATTAATATCATCCTACGTAAGCGTTCAAAATTTTAGCTCATAAGACTGAACAATAAAAAAGTTTGTTTTTTCGCCATATTCCTACCTTAAGGTAAATACAAATATTTAATTAAGTTCTATGCTGAGTTATTTCTAATAAACTGACATTTCAATAAAATATACAAATGCGTTTATAAGTGATGGTGACCACAAATTGTGATCATATAAGATGCATATTCAAAATTTAAAATCGTGTTTCGTTCACAAAAATATCTTAGAAGAATTGTTTTATATATATATATATATATATATATATATAAATAACAATTCTTCTATATATATATATATATGATTTGTAACGTATATAACAATTCTTCTATATATATATGATTTGTAAGGAAATTACTGTAATGTATAAATTAACAATAACTATTTTCAAACTTGTACATCTTTTAAGTATTAAAAATCACAATTCTTTAACAAAAACAACTTCTAGGACATTGTAAGGTACACCAATCGAAAGAAAATTATGTCTACTTTACGAATGTATGCATATTTTGACGCATCTAATACATAAAATAATAAAAAAAAATTTTTTGTTTTTTAACATTTTTTTAAAATTTAATATTTTTATAAAGAAGTAGTAAGTTTCAACCATCTAGCTCCAAAATCTAACCAGTTCTGTGTTGGGTCATATCTGATATACATGCAAAATTTCAGCCTGAAATACGGTGGCTATCAAAAGTTATGGTGATCACAAAATTTGCAGGGGGTCTTAAATGTGGCAACCTCTGCCCGTCCACACGCCCGCCCGCACGCACGCACGCACGCACGCACGCACGCACGCACACACACAAATACATACATACAGATAGACATTTTGAAAAACTTACATATTCTGATTCAGTGACCTCAAAAACATAGAAATTGATCAAAATCTTGATCATCGTTACAAAGCTTTCTCTTTGAGAAAGCAAAACGCATGATGGAAAAACATTGAATACATTTAACATGATCAGTAACATAAAGTACAAAATCGATTTTATCCAGATCATAAGAACTTTTAATTTTCAAGATATTTGAAGTTAAATTTTATTTTTAAAAAAAATTTTTGATTGCTTATTTTTTTAAATTAAAAAGAATTTTTAAGATTCATCGATTCATTTTTGTTTTATAACGTATTCGTTATAAAACTAAAAATTAAAAATTAAAATAAAATAAACTAAAAATTAAAATATTCATTTATATAATATTTTTATAATAAATGAATAAATTCGTTGTTCATAAACTCGAACAAAGTTGCAAAAAGGAATTATTTATAAAAGTAGTATTCACTTTTATATACATACAAAAAATTAATCAATAATAAAATAGTGTTGCTAAATGTATTATTGTCAATTGAAAAAAATGTTACTTGATGTGGAGAAACTTTTAAAGTTTTTATTGGAATCGGAACTTGTTTCTAGCGGCGAGTTTCGTAAGCTGTATATATATCGATAGCATGTGCGAAATTGTCAATATTTGAAGCTGTGAGAGAAGTACAAATGTTTTTAAATGAATTTAAATATTTTTTCATAATATATGCTATATTTTTGCATAGGTTTAAATGGCATATTAACAACTTAAATCTATGTAATCTTGACATTTAACAAAATAGTTGGATATAAATTTATTTTGGGACAATTAATAATGTTTGAGGAAGCTAAATGCCAATGAATTGGCAGCAGTTTGTTTGGTTTGTATCGATTTTCGCTTAATTTTAAAGTACATGCGAATTGGAATTAGAACGACAGAATCCGAACAAGCTACAAAATCCCACAATACTATGAATATCAATTAAGAAAGTATAAAAATCTCTCTTTAGGTGGTATTTCTTTTACTAATTCGTTAACCCTTTACTACGGCATGAATCGCCGATATTTTTATATTTTTATAAACTTTTATAAATTTTACGTATACAATACAAATAATTTGTTAAAAATTGCTATTTTTCGCGCGGCAGTGAAAGTGTTGACAATGTTTGCTTAGTATAATAGCCCTGAAAAGGTCACCGTATGCCCATGAAGAAATTTTCCGAACGCTTATACTCAATAAACTCTGAGAGTTTAACTCTCCCCTTATGCCCCTTCTCTACTAGGACTTTAAGCGCATCTCGCTTTAACTTCAATGTTGAATAATATATATTCTATCCATGTTATCAAGATCTGTTAAGTTGTATAAAATAAAGAAAAATTATATACTCTAAAAAGCGAGACTAACTTAAAGTCCTAGTAGACAAGGGGCATTACGCATACTTCCATAGATACACTGTAAAAAGGCCTATGTAAAATCACGTCGCAATATAAAATTATACAAATCGTGATATCAGTTATTACTTCTGTGTTATTTTCAATGAAAGTGTGAACTTTACGCAAACCATCACTTTATATTTTTTTGAAGAAAGTGTACTCAATTGAAACTTTATCTGAAACATGTAAAACTCGACGGATGCGTGTGTTAGAAATATATAGCGACCACTGCTGACTTAGTCAGTTTGACATTTCACGATTGTATAAAAGTACAGCAGTAAGTGTAGTACAATTCAACTTTTTCATGTAAAGTTACAGGTTTGATACGAATTAGACTACAAATTGGAAGACCTGGATAATAATCAGTTATTTTGGCATTTTTCTGCTTCATTAAATAGACATGTCCCAATAAATTAAATTTTAAGTATAATTATAGAAAAGAACGAGTGACTAGTAGTTCTTGCTTCTTACATTTCACTGTATTTCTAACCTAACATGAAAATTCGAAGCTGGAAATCGGGAATGTAATATAAAATTACATATGAACATTGAAAATTACCCTACAGTGGTCGCTTTATTTCCACAAACCAGCAGTCTAATTTTATATTAACTTTTGTATAGTATGCTCGGTTCTTCTACAAGTAATATATGTGCTGCTTTTCGCTTCCTATCCTAGCTACGTGTTCAGTCCATCCTAGAATATTTGGAATATTTAATTCGGAGAAATCAACGATAACGTAAACCAAAACTCAAGCTTGTTGGCTGTGCGGAGAGCGGAACGGTGAGCGGGGAAAGGGAGGGGAATCCCTCTCTCTTCCCCACATCCAATGACACTCCTGAACCTCCTTAAATCTATTTTCTTCCCGTTTAGTTAACGCCCCCGTTTTGCATCCATATAACAGTACTGTCAGTAAAGTTTGATAGATGCGGCCTTTCAGATACTATTACTGCTAATCATTATTAACTAGGCAGTATAATATAATAATAATAGTGTACTCGGTTTATGCCCTATCTTGATACGTGCACATTTATATGCGTCTGTGCGAGGCTGCGTTGTATCTTCTTTTCACACTTCACCTTCTACCCAAAAATACCATCAAATAGTGCGTTTTGGATTGCTAGAACTTCAAAATTGTTCGTGAGATTATAATTACATTTAGTTTCCCTTGGGTCTCAAAATATATTTCTATTAAGTGGGCCGTTTACCCGCAAATCTACTTTCTTTATTTTACCAACTTACCTTTAATATTTTTTTTCTATTAGATGACGTATGTAAAATGTAGTAAAAAGTGACGTTATGGGATTAAAAATACCGCTATATGCTTGAGAAAATCCCAAAAATTGTTTAAAAATTACTTAAAAATTAGTCGTTTTGAAAATGTAATTGGCGATGAAATACTGATTTTGGTGAAAAGGCTTACGGAATATATATTCGGAGGTACAAAATGAAGAAAAATACGTACGGAATTTTTTTTAAACTCAAAATAAATAACTGCACCTGGTAGACCAATCAGGCCCATGAAAAATCATTTTTTTAGTGCATTTTTTGAATAATTGTAGGTTTGACCTTGAAAACTTGTAATTTTTAAAAAGCATACGTATTTTTCTTGCTTACACAATGAGGAATCACTATACATAATTTCAAGTTGATCCGTTAAAAGCTTCATCACCAATCCTACTTTGAATCTGAAAAATATTCGAATTCTTAATTCTGAGATAATCAAGGTTTTATTAACAGAAGTTAAAAATTATATTTAAGGGTTTAATTTTTTTAGTAGTTCAATTTTGATTTCCTGAAGTTTCATAACTGTTATTTTTGAATAGGTTGAATGAATATATTGTTTTCTCTGGTGGAAATAAGAACTCAACAATATCGACTTTCAACAAATTTCTGTAAATCCTTAAGTGTCATATAATTCGAAAAAAATTCTTTTTGCCTATTTTAGAGGCATATTGTTATACTTGCCTGTATATAGTATGATAATATATGAAAATTGAAAAAATGATTTCTATTTTTGTATTTTTGACGATTTTTCTAGTAAACGGCATCCTTAAGTATCTTAAAAAAATTTTCGCTCGATCACAAAACTTTATATTTGAAGAAGCAAGTAAATTGTTTTATGCCCATCTGAACGAAAATTGCCACTATTTTCCCTGAAAACCCAGACCAAAATTACACTTTTTGCCTGTAAAAATAATTAACGGGAGAAAAGTTACTTTTTTCCCGCATTTGCGGGAAAAAGTGACTTCACTAGAAACTAGTCCAAATTCCTTTATTTCATCAAGTTTTACCAATAACCCTGATTTTCGATTGTCTTTTAATAATATTGTCTTTAACGGTCCATTAGTCCCGCTTTCCAAGTCAAGAAGTGGCCATAATTGAGATGGGCATAAAGTACTATATGTAACTCGAGAAGAAAGTCGATTTTTCCCTCGGACGATACTGCCCTCGCTTCGCTTGCTCGGGCAGTAAATTCGCTTTTTACCCTTGTTACATAATGTACTATTTCAGTAAACTAAAATTATGATGAAAGAAATAAAGATTACTTTCTATATGACATAAATTGGATAACTTATAATATATGTTTAGTGACCTTAACCCTCTAGTGCCTACAGTGCCCCTGGAGGCCACTCACTTTTGCAGTTCAAATAAAAATCGAAACGAACAAAAAAACCGCTGCCAATTCATTGGCACTTAGCTTCCTCAAACTTTATAAATTGTTCCAATATGAAATTATTTATTCTATTTAATACTGTGGTGTAAAATAACAAGTCAATTGCTCTTTAATATGTCGAGATATATACAGTATATATTTAAATTTTGTAATTTAAACTTATGCAAAAGCATACAATAGATTATTAAACAATATTGTTGATTAAAATATTTTTTAATGTATATAATGCATACTATTTTTACGAATAAATTTAAGATAACATATAACTAAGAAAATCTTAAAAAGTTCATTAAGTGTAATAATTCGAGTTAGTTATTCAAGATAATTTTTTTTATTCAAACTCAATTCAACTGTGAACTCAAATTTTAACTCAATTAAATATTATTCCTTACAAATTGGATTGGAAAAGAAAACAAAAAATATATCGATGAACTAAAAAATGCTCTACAGTCTTCTCTTATTTTTAAACTATTAAATAAAAAAATTTTTTTTACTAGATATTGGAGTAAATACATATTCGACATACATGCATATTTTTGTGATAAAACAGGGGTTTTTAAACTGTTCTTTATGCACACCAATTAGACACAATATATTTTAAATAATTCAAGAAAATTTTTAACCATGAAAGTTAATATTTTTTACTATGTTTAAACTCAATTTATAGTCTGAAATAAATAAAACATTTTTTTAACTTATGCAAAAATATAGCATAGATCATGAAAAAATATTTAAATTGTGTAAAAACTAAAAAAGTATTTGCATATCAAGTTACATTTTTTTCAATTGTCAATAATAAATTTTGCAGCAGTATAATTATTGATTAAATTTTATTTATAAATATGATATATACTACTTTTACAAATAACATTTTTTCATATTTTTGTAGCTTTGTTCGAGTTTATGAACAACGGATTTATTCATTAATTACAAAAATATCATAAAAATGAAGACGGTATAAAACAAAAAACGAATCGATGATTCTTAATTTTCTTCTTATTTCAAACTTATGCATTGAATGGCCAAAAAATACCGCATAATAATTTACTCAAGAGGAGAGCGATTAAATTTTTTTTTAATAACATGAATATCAAAAATTGAAAAAATGTTATAAAAGAAAAAAACAAATCGATAAATCTTAAAAATTGTTCTTTTTTAAAATCTTCGTTGAAAAACGTAAAAAATGGGCTTTAATTGGTCAGAAATGATTGCATAATCCACAATAAATCAGCTATCAAAATTTCTTTGAAAAATAAAATATCATAAAAAATGACAAAATGCTCACGTCATAGCTGATTTTCAAATGGAACAAACGAGGAAAAGTACATAAGAAAGAAAGTGAAAGATGGGGAACTATCCAGACAAAAGAGGACTATGCCTAGGGTGAACATTAATTTTACATTATAGGATACGTTGCAAGCTCAAATGCTAATAATTAAAGATACATACTTTTTAAATTTTGGAAACCTTCTTAAAACAATTTATCTTAAGAAAAACGTAAATTCTTACATTTGTTATTACTAATTTTTAAAATGCATTTTACTAAAAACTACAAATTTGAAACTTCAAAATAGTTCATGCGCATCAATTTTTAATGAATCGGTCTGAAAAATTTGTACACGTCTATTTTGACAGATTTCCCTTAACCCTTTCTTGTGCCAGTCAGTTGCCTTACCGATGTAACAGAAAAATTCATATAGTCATGTTAGTAACCGTTCAGCCAATCAATGCGTCTCAAGATATACACAAGCACTACATACTTAAATATCACATACAAACAATGATACTCTCCCCACCAGTGTAATTCGTAGATTTCTAAAGCTTCTGGCACACGAAAGGGTTAATAAGAAAATATGTACTGATTAGCGATCTTACGTATTCAGCTTAAAAATTCTATCGACCCGCATTTGAGCACTAATATGAATTCGAGCACTATACCTTACATATATCTGAAAATATTCATGTACACTTTTTATTAAACATTTTCATTTTAAGTTCAAAGCGGCTAAACTATAAAAATATATTTATATATTTTAGAATAAGTAGTAATGTTTAAAATTAGTCAGACTTGCAAGTATACTACTCTAATCATAATCAGTTATTGCTCTTACAATCAATTTTTAATTATTTGGATTAGTTCTAAATAATTATAGATTAAAAAGAATAATAGAATTTCCTCACGAAAACTGTTCTTGATTTAATTCTAAAATCTTTTTTACTATTAACTTAGAAAGATCATTTATTAATAAAATAATAATAGTATTAGGAATTATTCTAAAGTAAATATAATAAATAATAAATAATAGTTACATTACATTTATAATATAACACTTTGCAATTCTAAGAAATACAGTCTATTAAAAAATCACAAAATTATGCGTAATCTCGGTTTAGTTTCTGAGTAAATACAATGTCCAATTCCCATGTAATAGATTCACATATATTTCTTTAAATCCACTGACAATACACTTTTTTTGAAATTCCGTGTGAGAAGCTAAGTTTCTCATGCGTGGATAGCGTGCGCGAAGTGACCGATTTACGCATTTTCACCGCAGATGCATTTTAACGAAAAACTGTAGTTATCTATTTAGAGAAATTAAAAAGTTTGGAAAAATTGAAAAATTGAAGAAATTTTTGTTTTAATGATTTATAAGTAAATTTTTCTCCTGGACCCCGTCCGGCGCCTCTGCCTCCCGCCGAGTGCACCTTGCCATGATCATACAACTTTATTTTACTCTAATTTCGTATATCAATATTGATTAAGGATGTAGCCCGTATCAGATACCCATTTGAAGAAAGAACGTAGAAATATTTGAGCTACTTAATAATATACTATACTTCATGTTTCTCTCGCACTCGACATTCTCACACTCGTTTCAAAAAATAGTATACGCAACTCGTGCGCGAGGCGATTCACGCACTAGTTGCGTAATGTACTATTGTGTATTTTTTTTGTTCTAAAGATACGGTGAACTATTTTCTGATTTTAAATAGTTAATTTAAATAAATTTATGTTTTTCTTGTTTTACTGCTGATTACGTATTTACAGTAAAATGGTCATCCATTAGGCATACCTTAATGGTGAGAAATTAAATCATTGAACCAATATATGTTACGAATTCTCGATCATTAATAATGTATCATAAAATATACGTTACTCCTGTAGATATAAAAAAAACATTCACGTCTAAAGTAAGCAATTTGATACGCTATGTTTCCCAACGAGATCTGGAAATTGATGTATAAATTTGATCTAACATGTTACACATTTATACAGAAATGTCGAATTCCACGCATCTTGGATATGAAAATAGCAACGTGAAACTATTTTCTATCCTCGCCGATGATACAAAAAATTGTGACTTTCTCTCTCTCTCTCTCTCTCTCTCACTCTCTTTCTCTTTCTCTTTCTCTTTCTATCTCTATATTACTCGCTTTCCCGCAAGCAATTTGAATCTATCCTAGTATAGTATTTTCTGGTAGGATAGGGGAACCACTTGTTCAGGAAAAGAAGAAGACTTTAGGCACAGAATGATCGATGGTCTGGCGATATTGCCAGCGACATATGAAGTAGCATCAGGCAACTTCGGTAGTCGCTTCTAATGGGGCGCGCTTCTCTGAATGCACGTACTGTTACGCATGTCTTCTTCTCCCTTCTTCTGTCTCTCGCTCTTTCTTACTTTCGCTCCCACTCCAACCATCCTATCGGGTATCCCTATTATACTTTTTCCATCCCCTAATACATATTACCGGCACGCACTTTTGGTCATCAAAGAAAGAGCTGCAAAGTGCTAGAGAAAGGAAAATTAATGAGCGAGGTAAGCAAACTTCGTTCATTTTCTGTCTCTCGCAATATCTAATTTTTTTGTCATCCTCCTCTTCGTATATTACTGTTGAGCCCTTGAGCTACGCCGAACTTCTGTTCTTTTTCAGAATTCTATATAAAGATCTGTTCACCTTTTGAAGAAACAGGAAGGGGAGGAGACTCAGTCAAGCCTCATTTTTCACAGAAACCTAACATTTTTTGTGGATTACTATGTGTATTATTTGGGCACGAGCTTTTTTATAACTTAAGATTAATGATCAGATAGCTGACCGCTGGTTTTTCCCGCGTCACAAGTTCTTGATCCCTGAGCAAATTTTTCAAAACTTCCTGGTCACGGAATATAACAATGATTTTTGTATTCGTGGAATAAGTTATGCCAGGATATAGTTTAAAGACGGTTAAATTAAAAGTAAAACTCTCATTAGGCGGCTGCAAGTCGCAGGAAGTGCTAAATTATGGAATATTCGAACGATGTTTTTTTCCTATCTCTCTCTCTCTCTCTCTCTCTCTCTCTCTCTCTCTGCCCCTCTCTCTCTCTCTCTCTCTCGCGTGATCTTTTCTCTATTTTCTGCAGGCTCACTTTCGGAATTTTGTAATGAATCGAATTCGAAGTGGCGTATTCCGCTCACGTGCTGAGTTATGCGTTTTCCACGAGGAAATTTACGAGCACGTCGTTATGAGTCGAGAAGGTGTGGATGGACGTGCAAAGGAGGGCGAATCGCTCCCTTGGAAAAATATAACTCCGCTTCCGAATCGCATCCTTAATGCGGGACGACTCACACGTTTTTCGTGTTTTCTGCTTAATATTTTGCGATTTCACGACAAATTGCCTCTTACACATGAAATGGGAAAATTCAGCGTAAGCGTCTTTTAAGACCTTTATTGGTTTCTCCTACCACTATTGCAAAGTGAATGCTTGATTATGTAATTTCGCGAAGTTTTTAATGAATGTATTTTTACAGTCTTTATCGCTCTTGTTTGTAAATTAAATACTTCATTATTTTACAAATTAGTTACTTTGCGATCTCATATAGTTGTACTATACGAGATTTTTTATATTATACTAGCTTTGCTTCGCACGGTCGTTTTATAAATTTGAAAAAAATATAGATACTAGAAACTAAAAACTTCACTTTTTTGTCTTATACAATAGTAATGTATTTGAAAATGTAATTTTAGTTTTCATTAAGATTTTCTTTTGTAAACTTAATTGTATGTATCTTAATGCAATCTAAAATGACATTTTCAAATACATTACTATTGTACAAGACAAAAAAGTGAAGTTTTTAGTTTAAAATATAGTTATATATCCTAATAATATAATAATAAATTTATAAACACGTTATATGCGTGCTTCAGGCACAAAAAGGTACCTTCTTATTTCAAGACATTTAGGTCTACACTGGTAATGGTTTTTCTTAGAATGGATACTTAGAAATCGATTAGAATGCACAAGAACTTTTACTTTAATTTTTAAAAACGCACTATTCACTAACCAAAAATTATTATTACTTTTTTCAAAATTCATAAAGACATCAATATATAAATGTAACGAGCATAGACGAATATATAAGCATGAAGCGCCCGTGGCGAGAATATTTTCGACATTGAGAAAAATCGTGTTTTTCCCGTTGTTATTGCATTTATGGCAAAGGTAATCTTTTCTACACGTGACATTTGATCTTGTCGTATCACTTCAATGATGCGTATTTCGCTAGTGCCTACACTAATCGATTTATGGTACTAGCGAATTGTTTCTCTCAGTGTATAACCACACATTTATTCACTTGTTTATAGACCGAACAATCTTAAATATTAGCAAAGTTATGTGGTTAAAAATGAAACTGAGAATAGCGTAAAAATTGAGAGAAAAATAACACAAATTTTCTCTTCTTTCATTTTCCGTCATGCAAAAGAATTCAAGCTGTTCACAGGTTGAGTTATTGATGTTTCATTTTTACAAGGGAGCTGAGAGACGATTATAAGCAATTATGTAGTGCTTCTCTATTTAAAATGTTCCATAAGAACAAATCACCCTCGAATTTATGAATTCATGCGACATTCGATTTCTGAAGAATCATTATTATACATCGTATATCATGCCTTGAAGCTTTGTTATGTCCCACCAAAAATGTTAATAACTTGATGATAGTCAGACTCTGTGCAGCTGTGCGCCATGACCCTTGGCTGCTCCATCTCAGATCGAGTTTTGTGGCAAATAATTTGCAAATGAGCTGACGTCGCATCGGCTAGTCATAGAGCTGTAGCTATATTCACAGTCACGCCTGCGTGCGTGCCCTCGGCGTTTACATCACGCCTCGCGTCTCGCCGCCTGTGATATTTTCCCGTCAGAGACGAATATACAGGCAGCGAGGGGGAAGGGGAGTGGGGGGAGTGGGGGCGGCACGAGTCAATCGCGGCTCGTTAAAAACGCGTCGTGCTCGCTTTAATTCCTGGCGGCGTTTTTTCAGCGCCGGCTCGCTCGGTTCGTCGGCTGCCTTGTCTTTGATCTAGCTCAAAGGTGCGATGCGCGTCAGCCGGCCACTTAGACTCCTGCTAATAGGCGCGCTGTACGCGTGAAGCGCAAAATGGCGACGGCGCACTTAAAATGGCAGCGGCGGAAAATCGAATACCTCGCGTCTAGAGGCTTTAAGCTCTGTGCGCGCGAGAGGATTCGAGAAAGGGAGCGGGAACGTCAAAAGATGGAGGTCGCCTATATGGACAAAGAGGATGTTGGACGGCGGCAGGTGGCGCACGAGGAGGAGAAGGAGAAGGAGAAGGAGGAGGTGGAGAAGGGTATATAAGTTTGATGCAAAGGGAGAGAAAAACGTGATCGGCATACGATTCGCGGGGGTCGCTCGTCCGCTGCCTCTGGCAGCAGCAGCCACCGACACCGCGATCGGCGAAAGCAAGACGGAAAGTCCGTTTTCATTTCGCTGAGCTACTATCTGATCAGGAAGGCCTCTCACGAATCGAGTGATTTATTCCTTCCCATTCCTCGGGATTGTTGTATACATATAGATGTTACGTGTAGCCCGGGACTCCCTTTTCACCTCCCCGAAAAATACATGTACGTACGTCAATGAGTCATAAAACGAGATCTTTCTCCCTCTGATCCCCCCTCCCCTCTGCTCGTCTCACTTGCTTTCTATCTCGCCAACGAGCCCGGGTCTTCGTATCCTTCGCGGATGTTATACGAAGCACTTGGGTGAGCATGCCTGATACTCGCCCGGTGCCCGTACAAGCCCGTCAATGGCTTCATAAACACGCTCGAGCTCCTCCTTGTTTGCACAGAATGTACCAGAGCAGAGGCCCTGTTTATTGTTACTTTACTGTGTGCTTAAAATCTTATTTCGACCTCGTGAAAGCGTTAATTTTTCTACTGCTGCTGCTACTGCTTTGCAACCTTCCTGGATATTGAAACTTTCTTTGCAATAATAATGTTGCAGCTTATATGTCTCGTGTACGTGTACTTTCACCGGAATATCTTAAACTGAGCTAAAAGCGTTGTGTCAACAATCTTTATGTGGGCTCCAATGTGCGCCGTAATATAAAGCAAATTTAAATGGCTCGAAAGTAATATGTTTATATTACAGCTATTAAGTTCAATCTAAACTTACACTAAAGTAAGTGTATTTGTGTTAAGTGTCATATTAAATATTGGAATGTATGTAAGATGTTCATACGAACATTCGCTAATTAAAAAATGACTCTAACGTCTAACTTTGATCAATTTTAAATGATTACTTCTAACAGCAAATTGTAGACGAAATTGTTTTCATTTATATGAAAATTTTGACATTTCGGGTGTCTCTTACACCCTTCTTCAGGTCAAAGAATAATTAATTCTATAATAAGATTAAATCTAGGTAACTTATCCTCATTGTGAGTGGGAAAAAATCAACCTGACTGTGCACCGACACTCGATGGCTGAATACGTCCAACGGAATTTTCAACCGCGTTGTGTGGGATGCAGCGAGCAGTCTAGATAAGTTACCTAGATTTAAGCTTATTATAGAATTAATTATTCTTTGACCTGTAGAAGGGTGTAAGAGACACCCGAAACGTTGTCAAAATTTTCATATATATGAAAACAATTTCGTCTACAATTTGCTGTTAGAAGCAATCATTTAAAAATGTCATATTAAAATTACGATGATTGTTTATAATCAATTATAGTCATAAAATAATGTTTATCATAACATTATTATGATTTTCAATTACTTTTCAGTTACAAAAATTTGTTTGTATTCCAAGAGAAGTATGATTAAAGAGATTTATAAATTCCCTACAAAATTTTTATATAACAATCACTATTTGGAAAAGATTTGTATCAATTATCCTATCGAAAATAAACTTGTATTAAACGTAGATAATTTATTAGCATTTTCTTAAAATCGAGAAATTGAGCATGTGCCTTTTCGAGCTATTTATGGGTAGAATCCCGTGAGATCGAAAATTGAGCCCTGAGATTTTCAAGAATTTCTTGATTCATAAATGTCTACTATCTGAATCGTCAGTGATTATCTATGATTTAGTTAAAGAAAGAAAAGACAAAACTGTTAATTTTTCTAAGCAACTTTTCTTACAGCACATTGTCTCTGTTACATAATCAGTTGTAAAATTGTTCCAATATATTAATATAAGCGGCTATTTTTTTAACCTATTAGTATCAAGGTAGTATGACGAATTTTTCAAAACAACTCTGATAGAAAATTAATGAGTCCGGCTGGTCGGTTGGCTAATTATTAGCCACTTTGACTTAGCTAATATTTAAAGCAGAAAGGCAAAAAGGACAAGGTAATGACTAGTTAACACTTGTGAGGTTATGAATGCAAAAGCGAAATAGAAAAAGTCTTATTAAATTTTTACTGCATAAAAAAACCTGCTACATAAAATACACTCACGAAAATTAAAAGCAAACGATTAAAAGTTCAGTAACTAACTTTAAGTCTGGAAAGAGGAGGAAACGCGTATACACAAAAATGAAGTGACAGAATTAGCACGATGATTCCGCGTGTATGCCTGTATTTTCATATTTATACACACGAACACTCACGTACGCATAGGAAACACAATGAGAGAATGTATATTAAAGTTGATTTTGATATTAATTCAACACAGAACGTCATCAAAAATGTAAAAGTACATAATATAAAATGAGTAGTTATAGCTGAGCGCGTGAGCGCAGCGCATGTGTTTTCGCGTAAACGGCTTGATATTTATCTGGAGAACACAAGGTTACTCATTATTTTCATTGCCAATAAATTGTATATTACTAAATAAAGTAAAGATCTTATGATAAAATGTTATATTTTATCAATATTTATTAGTATAATATGATTGTAATTTTATTAAAGTTGATAAATGAACATTATTATTTTAAAATTAAGTTCTTAGTCAGTTTGTACTACAAATCTGTGGTGAGATAAGCAACATTTGTAGTCAGAAACTCGGTAAAAAGTTGGCGAGTTTTTACAAATCTGGCCATGGACTAGCTAAGAACTAGCTAACGTTTCTACCAGGGAACCTTGTAGAAAAAAGTGTATTTTTTTAAATCCCATATCGTAATATTTTTGGCGAAATTGGTTGTACATTAAGGACAAATTTTTATACTTAAATGAGTACTTCTGAAATCTTGTATCCCTCAATTTTTTGGATTGTTGATTATGAATCCGATATCAGAATTTGAAAATTCAATATGGCCGATCCAATACGGTAAAGAACATTTAAATGTTACTGATTTACGGTAAATCGGTATCTGTGAGGATTTTTCAAGTCGTTGATTACGAATCTGATGTCAGAATTTGAAAATTTAAAATGACCGACCCAATATGAGGGAGAACAAAATTAAAACATCACTTTCTTTTAATAAACATCAGTATCTAGTAGGTTAACGACTTATTGGATAAGATATTTTAAGCTTTGAAATTCTATTCTTTAATTACAGTTAAATATTATGTTACCGAAATTTTAATATTAATGAACGAAATGAAGAGATTTTTTTAAAATCACTGTAGTAATAGAAAATTGCAATTCGCAAAAATTTAAATTTCCACATTATATAAAAAAACTAAACTCAAAATTGCTTGTTGATTGTACACACCATTTTTTCATGCTATTTACGCCTACTGTTAGTAGAGAAATTAATTTTGAACAGAAACGAATCATAAATAACACTTGATTGAAGTTGATTCTATAATAATTATGATTTTCAACAGTTGTAACATATTATTATGATTTAGCTCTTTAATTATGTGTGTATATATATATATATATATATATATATAACGTAACTGGAAAGACTCTTTGTTATATATATATAACAAAGAGTCTTTCCAGTTACGGCACCCAATATTAAAAATATTAATTATCTCAGTTTATTCAGCTTGCCTAAAGACCACAAAAAATTAGACTCTCGCTAGAAAAAAGCTCCGATAAAAACGAGTAATGGCCTGGTCGTTTCGTCGAAGATATAAATCAGCTAAGGCAGAGAGATCGTATAATTCTCAGGGGCTGGTGTTGCTGTTACCGCTTCTTGCTGCGCGCGCTTCTTTTTTCATCAAAACACCCGACCCGTCGAAATTTCAAGGTCACGCCTTCTCGAGCGCAAGTCGTCCCCCTCTTCCCGTGTATATATCGCACCCCACCAGTGGCATTTGGGTTTCCCAGTGTATAGATCGAATTGGGGGCTTGACCTCATGGCCGCGGAGCGGCTCGTTCGATTTTGCGCGCCCAGACATTTTTCGCCGAAATCGCTATAAAAAAGAGGATTTTACTTTTCGCCGCCGTCGACGCTACTGACTACAAAAAAAGTGGGAAAATCCGAGGGGACGATGCGTGGTGCGGAGAAAACTGGATTTGCCATTAGGGTCTGCTGGTCATTTCAAGGGAATACGGAGGAGCCCGGAGCAGTAAAATTTTGATGAAATTGACTGTCAGATATAAGATTAAGTATCTTCTTTCTTTTTCCTTATAAGATCGTTTGCAGCGAAAAGTTCTTGTATAGACTATTTCAGATTAGTATGCGTTGAACGAAATATGTGAATAATTTAAAAAACGAACATTTAAAATTTTACACGAATGTTTCAAATATTACACCCTAAAAACAAGCTGATACCAACCCAATATTTGTTCAATCTGATTTTATACTCTAAGTTTTTCATACGAAAATAAAAGCCCCTTGTATACTTAGTTCAAAGATTGGTTGTACACCATTATGAATCTATAATTCAATAATAACATTTTAGTAAAAGAAGTTGTATTGCATGAATAATTCACGTTACTTGCTTCATATTACAAAACATTGAGATCAGACTACTTATAATATAGTCTTATTCTGGGAATGCGATATCTACCTTAGCGTATTAAGGGGGCAAACCACCTTTAAATTGTCAAAAAATCGTTTTTTTTTATTTACCTCATTTATAGGAAATTTCCCGTAGAATAAGCTCCCGAAAACCGTTTTAAGATATCATAATTCCTTTTAAAGTTACAATATAAATTCTGAGACAGCGTTTTTGCCGATTTTGCGTAAATTCGGTATTTTATCAATTATTATTTATTTTATTATTATTTATAACTAAATGTTTGATTGATTATTT
Organism: Gastracanthus pulcherrimus; assembly: GCA_949152435.1. Taxonomy (NCBI): domain Eukaryota; kingdom Metazoa; phylum Arthropoda; class Insecta; order Hymenoptera; family Pteromalidae; genus Gastracanthus; species Gastracanthus pulcherrimus. Next base: position 175,654,144 of record OX424572.1, on the reverse strand, counting down.
TATTTAGTTATAAAGCAATAAAATATAATATAATAAGATCCATGCTTGTATATTCAAATATTTGCGCGTTGTTATATGTAATATTGGCGCATGTGCGAATTACGAGTAACGTGACATGTCATTACGTCTCAAGATAAAGGTCGATAAATCAGATCGAATCTTTGACTAACCTTAACCGTACATTTTTGCTACTTTTGACAGTTGGCTTTTATGTTTACAAACCACCTGTTAGTAAACACAGCTAATATTTTTATTGTACTGAACTTATACAGTGTTTTAATTGCATTTGACAATTTGTGAATGTGTGTAAATCAGTGTAGTGAAAATGTCTTCTAAAAGAGATAAAAAAGGAAGATTTACTCCAAAACACAGCTAGTGCTAGAGACACCAGTGATACAACAAACAGAATCATTGACACTTCAATTTTATTTTCTAAACTTAGAAGTGTTCTGTGTTGTAATCGGTGCCATGGCAGTGCTCAATTAAGTGAATCTGGTGTGCAGGGTCTTGGTTTCAAAATAGATATTGTGTGCTCAAAGTGTGGTGAAATAGCAGCGATCAACTCCAGCAACAAAGTAGGAGCCAAAGGAAATGCATATGAAGTGAACAGAAGATCTGTGCTGTCTGCTCGTGCACTTGGACATGGACACGCTGGCCTTTCAACTTTTTGTGGGATTATGGACCGATGCAAGCCAGTTGCCCAATCGGCTTTTGATGAAATAAATAAGCAGTTGAGTGAAGTGTGTGAAAGTGTCGCTCAAGAGTTTAGTATGATAAGTACAGTTTACTCAATTTATTCATTTTTGTGTTTTTTTTTCATTTCAGGTTATTTAAGGAGGAGGAAGACTAATGGGACTCCACGCACCAGAAAATATTGATGTACACTGCTGCAGATGTTTGTATGCTACGTTGAAAAGAAGAAAAAAGTAGATGCAATTGATAAGATGAGTATAAATTATATCTATTAGAACTTGTAAATTAATTGTTAAATAACTCTAAATGTTCTTTTTATCAATTTCAGCTTACTGTCCGTAAGATTCCAAGTGAACGCATAGACCGATTGGGCTCAAAATTTATGGAGATACTCATTATAGTAGTACTTTTCATATGAGCGTAGGAATTTTGATTTGAACGAGTAGAAAATTTTTTACATCTATAAAAGTGATAAAATTATTAAAAAATAAGTGTTATATTGACAATGTTCATATAAAAAAATACTTCTACTCGTTCAAATCAAAATCCCCACGCTCATATGGAAAGTACTACTATAATGAGTATCTCCATAAATTTTTAGCCCAATCCATCCATGCGTAGACTTGGAATCTTACGGACAGTGCTTAAAGTCTTCGAAAACAGTCTAGTTTGCCATGGAGGCATAGAAGGTCTAACGAAGGTAAAAAATATACAAATTGGTAGGTTTTTATGTATACTTTGAGGAAAAAAAACCCTTATTAAAATAAATATCAAAATAAAAATTCTTAATTAATTTTTTTGTTTCAGATTTTAAAGGTGGTGTGCCCCCTTAATATCGAACACGCATCAAAATTTGTGAAAACTGACTTGTAAAGGTTTAGGTTCAACTATTAAATTATAAGCCTGCTAGGTAGTTTTACTCATTTTCAGAGTCCTGGAGTGTGTATTAATCTGATAAAAATATACGTCACAATTAAGGATTAGCTGAAATATATTTGATTGTAGAATCACATAAGATCAAGTTTATTTAAATTATCGCCTAAAATGATCAACATTTGTCGTTCGTCTGTTATTATTATGTATGTTTCTTTATAAATTAAATTCACAAAAGTCAATAAATTCGATGTTCTAGAATATAAATTAGCAAATATTTTCTTTTTACTTCCTTTGAGCCGACAGATAATACTTTAAAAGCAAAAATAAAGATCATTATTATAATCAAGAACATATTTAAAACTGTTTCTCTTTTAATTCAATAGATCATAATAATTTATTATAATAAAAATGTATTAATATATAATAGAAACATCATCTTTAATAGATCCAATATTAAAATAACTTTGGAGTAATTAGGAACATGAGCATTTAAACTAATGGTGAATGTATCATCGTCTGCATGTAAAAATACGCCTAACGTGGTCTGAGAACGAAATTTCCCTGGACGCAAAAAGCGAAGTAAAGAAGAAACCCGAAGACGGATGAGTGCGCGAGGGAGCAACAGTAGGGTTGCGTGGCGTAAATAGGGGGGTGCGCACGCCTTCCCTCCCCAAGATACATAAAACAGGTGAAAAGCTAAAAAATGGGTCAGCTCCCGACTACGATCCGCGCGCACAGACACATCGCACGCCGGCAAGAGGCCGACGTCGCGCGCCCGAGAGTAACGAGTGAATGAGAGCACAAGCGAGAAAGATGGAAAAGAGAGCGAGACAACGAGAGAAAAAAGAGAGAGCTGGAAGAGGGTGTTCCCCAATTGCAAACTGTGGAAACTCTCTCTCTTTCTCTCTCTCTCTCTCCCATTTTATATTTCTGTCTTTCTCTCGGCAGGCGCGCGAAAGAGAGAAATCTGCCGTGCTGGCGAACGGTCGCGCGCGCGCGGGAGAAAGAAGGAGAGCAAAAGCGCGTGGGGGGAGCGAAAGCCGAGGGGTTGGCGATCCGAGAGAGAGAGAGAGAGAGAGAGAGAGAGAGAGAGAGAGAGAGAGAGAGAGAGAGAGAGAGCGAACGCAGAGGGTGAGGCCAGACGGAGGCTATTGATCCGACAGGATTCACCTCCAACGAGAGCGCTAGTGGGATAGGCTCGGTCTCCAATTTCGCTGGTTTCAATCTCACGCTCGCGACGATGACGACGACGACGCCGCCGCCGCCGCCGCCGCTGCCACTGTCACCGACGCTATCTCCTCTCTCTCTCTCTCTCACTCTCTCTCTCGAGAGAGAGAGTACCCACCTATATTAATCGATCGATGCGGCTTCTTCGGCATTTTTAATTAATTCGCAGGCACCCTCGCGAGCGTTGTAACGCACCGACCGTCCATTCCCTCGCTCCCGCATCCTGCAACCAGCTTCTTCGGGAAATTGAATATCGCGCCTCTCTGTCATACAAACGTCATTCGAGAGCGCACGCTTTTTTCTACTCCAGTTTTCATTTCTCCGCGGCTCTTGTTCTTCATTCTTGGCGTTCGAATTAATAATATTTTTCTTTCTCCTTTCGAGGATAGTCTATCTGTCTCTTTCTCAAAGAGATATTTTATACATATACAGGTCGATAACATTTTTTTGTAGTTTACTCGTTTTCGATGTGTTTTATATTAATTCATAATGTATACACTTTTTTGCACCTTTTGTTTAATTAAGTTTATTACCAAATTACTTATTTTGTTGTCAATTCAACCAATAGCTTTTTCCCTAAGTCAAGTACCCGTGGTATTGGTAGCATTTTTCTTCTATTGTATTTTATGCTTCCTTCTGTATTGGACATGTATATGATCCTCTCGGGCTATTTTGTGAATACAATAGAGTTGATTAAATTATTCGTATTCAATATACAGTGTCATTCAAAAGTTGAACTTTTGTTCATTTCTGTAGTACGTTAATGAATCCCATCAGGGGTGTCAGGGGTGCGTCATATTGGTACGGCGGTAAATTTGTTAAAAAATAATTTTACATAAACTATTATACATATTCTTAAAGCAAATTACAATTTCAATTGTGTAATAAAATTTCGATGTTAATATTTTATTAAAAAGAGTTGTTCATTACACTTCATTTGATCTTGTTTTTATTGTAATGGTGAATATAATTTACTACTTACATTTAGTAAGGATTACTTAAAATCTTTTCTTTGAATATTTAGAAATGATTAAACATTTATAAATACATAACAATTGACAATATTGTATTATAAGAATGAAAATATGCGTTTGAAATCGATTTAGGAGTACAAGCCAACATATATTTTCTTAATATTCTTGGAAAATTCATCAATTTATTAAAATATAATTTTTCATAATATAATTATTTAATATAAAAAAATTGTTATAAATTATTATTAGAAAAAACGCTTTTTAATTGTTAATATTTGATGTACACAAGCGAAGTAATCACAACTGTTCCATTACACCCCATGCCCCATGCTCCATTATATCCCAGTCTCCCCTATGCAATTTCGTTCAGTAAAATCTATACATGTTGTATGTGCAGCATCGATAACGACTCCGCGTGTGAAATCGTCACCATTATTAACGAGTCGTTTGTGCACGATTCATCCCCTTCGCTCGCGCTATATTTCGCCTGCGTAAGTACTTCACTATACTATGCCAAGTCATACACAACACCCAATTATACGGTTACTTATTTGCAAAATAACTCAAGCACCTAACTATAAAATCTAATTAACTTATCATAAGACCAAGAACTGTCGAAAATTAATTGATGAAATTCATGTAAATAAAACAAAATCAATGGGAAATGTGATGCTACTTGAAACAAATAAAATTGCGAAATCTTCGAAAATCAAGTGATAGCTCTACTTTGGGATTATGTATTTTCTAATTTTATTACTACTTACGAGGGTAGTTCAATAAGTCTTTAGAATGACCAACAGATGGCGAGCGGATCGCTCCAAATCATCTGTTTTCAGTCAGCACCACTCCCGACTAGATATATGGTGCAGTCACAGTCCACATCTTCTGAGTTTACGTGTTTTTATAACCAATTAAAAAAAAAAAATTGCTTGTTAAGAAAAATGGAAAAAAACGAGTTCAGAGCGGTAATTAAACATTTTCATTTAAAGGGTTTAACTCCATATGAGATAAAAAATGAATTGGACTCAGTTCATGGCACATCTGCCCCTGCCTTAGCAACGGTTTATAACTGGGTAAATGAATTTAAGCGTGGTCGTACATCAATAAGTGACGAACCACGTTCAGGAAGGCCCGTAGAAGCAACTACTCCCGAAATCATCAATAAAATCCACGATATGGTGTTGAAGGATAGAAGATTAAAAGTGCGTGAGTTAGCTGAGGCCACAAGGATATCTATAGGTGCAGTTGTTTCAATTCTACATGAAAAATTAGGCATGAAAAAGCTATCGGCAAGATGGGTGCCGCGTTTGCTCTCAGCTGAGAATAAACGCAATAGAGTGGTCGCCTCTGAGGCTCTTTTGGCGCGCATAAGTCGGAATCCTGAGGAATTTTTTCGTCGATTTGTGACTGTGGATGAAACATGGATACACCACTACACTCCTGAGACAAAGGAACAATCCAAACAGTGGATTTCCACAGGCGAACCAGCTCCAAAGAAGGCAAAGACCGTAAAGTCAGCTGGTAAGGTTATGGCTACAGTTTTTTGGGATGCACGTGGAATTATACTTATTGACTACTTGGAAAAGGGTAAAACAATTACTGGTGAGTATTATGCATCATTATTAGAGCAGCTGAAAGAAGAAATTAAAAAAAAACGACCACATTTGGCGAGAAAAAAATTCTCTTTCATCACGACAACGCCCGAGTTCACACATGCTTCGTTTCAATGGCTAAAATTGAAAAACTAAAATTCGAATTGGTCGAACACCCACCGTATTCACCAGATTTAGCCCCCAGTGACTTTTTCTTATTTCCAAACTTGAAAAAATGGCTCGGTGGACAGAGATTTACGGACAACGAAGACGTCATTGCCTCTGTAAGTGCTTATTTTGAGGAACTTCCGAAAACGCACTTTTCTGAAGGATTAAAAAAACTTAAAAAGCGATTGACCAAGTGTATAGAGCTCCAAGGAGATTATGTTGAAAAATAAAAAAAAATTTACCCAAAAAAAAATTGTTTTTATACTTTATTCTAAAGACTTATTGAACTACCCTCGTACCTATAGGTATAAGGAATAAGAACATTTTAAACCCTATAAGAGTTATGAATAAGGTTTCAAAAATATACTTCATTGTATATTGTATGAAAACGTGATCTATAGTCTAATATCTAAGAAATTCACCTCCCAAAATACATTTCTTCATAGAACAATAATCAAAAATTAAAATCTTTAAATTTTCTACTTTACAAAAATGACTATGAAACAAAGAATCGATCGATCATATGCATGTACGTACGCATGTACACATATACGTGCATTGTTTACAAGGTTATACTATATTTATTTCGTGATATATAAGTATTTAATAAAAAGTATAATAAATGGTTAAAGGTCTTTTAGACTGACAAGAGAACTTTTTCAAGGGGTAGATATTCTGACAGAAGGCGAAATTATTAGATGGACATTATTTCAGAAAATATACCACAGAATGTGGTGTGTGAAAAATACACAGATGTGGTGTGTATTTTTAAATACAACATTATATCTTTATTCCTACTTCCAACAAATATAGTATTGACACTAGTGTTATATATCGTGATGCGTAGAATTAAAATGTTGCGGGTTTACAATAGTAAAATTAAAGATATTACAAAATATTTATAGTCATAAAATTTTCAGAAAGTTTGCTTTTAAATATAATAGCATTTTATGCAACTAGTGCGTAAAGTGAACTTTTTCGCGTAGGTGCTGTTTGACGCTACAAACGAACGAGTGTGAAAAAGTTACGCACGAGTTACATACAATATTTTTTTACACAATGTGCGTAAAGTTCGCGATCAGGTAGCTATAGAATAGGTAACCGTAATTGAACGTTTCGTTAAATTCAGTTCGTCGGCGGACATTGAGTCACGAATCTCTCAAAGTAATGGTAGAAAAAATGAAGGAAGGAGAGCAGGAAGGGGCGCAGGGGGTGAAGCCCCCGATGTTGGGGGAGGCAGCCCCCCCAACAAAAAAATATACTTAAAATAATTTAAAAATAGTAAAAACAGATTTCATATAAACATGGATTTATCCTGCACTTCTCTTATTGTATTCGTCAATATGCAATAGTCACGGAACCGAAAGCAGAAACTATAAAAGCATGACACACCTACGGTTCCATTTCAGCTACATAAGAATAATGATCGCTATAAGCAAAAATTGTGTATTTATAATCAAAGAAGTGTGTAGAGAATATCGGATAATTCCACTTTTTGTATAATTCTGTAAATACTAAGAAAAACTATAATCTTTTTCTATTAATTTAAATGGAGAAACGTAATGTCAGATGGTTTTTAATAACTACATTTTTCCACTTTGCATCGAAAATAGTAACATAAATGTTGTTCGCAACTTGAACTTTAGAAAAAGAAAATGCGCCCGCGCGATTCTATGAGGATGTGCATGTGTGAAAGACAGAAAAAGAGTTAAAACACGGCTCGATTAAAATCTGTGGCAGCTGATATTCGAGCTCCGTGTCAATTATTGTAATTAATAATAATGAAATGTCTTAAATTTTCGGTATTGTCTTTAAATGTTGAAAGTTAAAAATTCTGTGTGTGTGCGTGCGTATTGTATATGTGTGAAAAGTGAGTAAATTACTTAAATTGATACACGTGGTTGAAGACCGAGCAAAATATGCGCAATACGCGCAAATATGGCTCCGTTTAGCGCCGCAGGCAGAGTGGAAGAGAGCGAATTCGCCGGGTACTCGCACTTTTGTTGCAAGTGCGACGTCTGCGAATTGTTAAGAAAGAGGGGAGAGAAGCTCGCGCCATCCCACTCGCAACGACCACCAGTAGAGTTAACCCGCTAGGTCTAGGGTGGGAGGTCAATAACTGCAGCTCTCTCAAAGAGAAATGAGTGGCGCGCGATTTGAAATCTACGCAATCCCACAAGCAACAAATGTGAAGAGAATGCATTACAATAAAAAAATACGTAAAATCAAATTAATCCAAAAATGGAATTATTCGGTTTTGGTTGCACACTCCCAAATTCAAATTTTACAAAATAATACTTTCCACTGCTTCATCGACCCCTTAATAATTTGTATATAATAGAGTATAACATAATTATTATGCGATGTCACATAATAGATCAATAGAGTATCTAGTTAACTTATCTGATCGTATAATGCCTTAAAAACAAAACTTACCCTTAAAAATAATGAAATTATAATTACCCTTACAAAAATAATGAAAACTATACTCTACTTTTTCTATTGTTATCAAAGTAGCTTTACAATTATCATGTGATCGTTATGAAAGTTAAGGCGAGTCTATATTGATTTGTGGATAATTAAAAAAACGTTTCAAAAACGCGAAAATCATCTGCAGTAGGGCTTCACCAAGACCTGGATACTTGTCTTGATATCGTCTTGTCTTGTCTTGAATTTCGAGACAATACCAAGACAAGACTGCGTCCAACAATTTCAAGACAAGACCAATATCTCAGGTACCAAGAATATTGTCTTGACAATACTTTTGTAACAAGATCTTGCAAGAGTCTTGGTCTTGGCCATTTTAATTTTTTTTTTCTAGCATTAAAAACAATTTTATTTTAATTAATACATACATTAGAAAAACTATATAGTAATGGTAATTACATATAATTCATAAACTTTACAATATTATGTCGTTAAGTATATAATGAATATGTAAAATTTATGATATACGAATATTATAAAATATAAAGATTTTATTTGAAAGTTTAGTAAAAGATATATTTAAGAAAATTCATTAGTCATTTTTACATCAATATCGTAGTATATTATTGTTTTCTTTTCTGCCACATATAATTAATTGTTTAGTAAGGGGATGCCGGATATCGACATTGCAGTTTATCGTTATATTCAATGAATAAATGAGAATCGATTTTTCATCAGTAATCCGACACGGCGTGTGAATTCTGATCAGTTATAGATAAAATGTAAAATAAATCTAAATATTCATTAAATTTATATTTTTCATACTCGTAATATTAATTTTTAATATGCAAAGTATTATTTTGCACGAGCAAAAGTTTATTTACCTCATGAATATATAGGGTATTCCTCAGATAAGGTAGGATGCACGGTATGTAAAGTAGAGAGGTAAGCAGGGAGCGCCTTCCTTACCGGCGAGGAGCTAGCCCCGAAATTAGGCTTTCTCCGGGAAAGCTACACTGGAAGACAGACCCGATGCCCCCCGTGTGGGTAGAGAGCGTCGGTTTAACCTGCACGGTGTGGTCTAAAAATATGGTCTCCACTGGAGAACCCCTCCCAGTATAAAGCAGTTAGGGTACAAATAAAATACAGTAGAAAGGTAATGCACTTGCTGGGCCGAAAGGCTGCAGGTGGGTAAACCCCCAATAATAAAATATAGACGGTATTCCTAACGCCTTTTGGTGCTTCTCCTATATACATACATGTAATACGAATCTAAATTTTCTATTCTTTTTATTTTCTACAGGCACACAGTAACCGGTCTTTATTAACATAGTTAAATTAACTTAATTTAAATAAAACTTCATACGTTAAAATAGCTAAGATACGCGGGGAAAAAATAAATATGCCTGTAAAACTATGCAGGGCAAATGTGCGCATTGAATTTTTTCGGATAAGATAAATATAAGTACGCTATGGATTAATGATTGAGAAGAAGGAAATAAGCAACCATATATGCATACATATTGCTTTTTAAAAAGATTTTTTCAATAGAGTTTAAGTTTTAACGCCAAGACCAATATTTTCTCGTCAAGACCAAGACAATATCAAGACAAGACAATTATATATTACTTCAAGAACGTACAAGACCAATACAAGACTTTTAATTTGCGATATTTTGCAATACCAAGACGATATTTTGGATAAATCTTGTATTGTCTTGGTATCGTGAAGCCCTAATCTGCAGCTTATTAATCATGTTTTTTTTATAGTAACGGCGAATATAATTTACTATTTACATTTAGTAAGAATTACTTAATTTTTCTTAAAATATTTAGAAATTAAGAAAAATGTATAAATATATAACAAATGACAAAATTGCATTATAAGAATAATAATTTATAATTAATGTCAATACTTAATCCATGATTTCATTAATTAAAATTTATATTTGTATGATATATAAATTAAATGTACTTCTTTTAGAATCTTATATATGCACTTAATATTTGTATCAAAAGTTCGACTAATAGTGTATCAACTATAACCTAGTTTTAAAAAATTCATGGATACAAATTATCAATCGATAAAGACCCGATATTTTCTGGCTGTTTAAAAGTCTCGCAGCACTATGAAGCAATGAGAGTAAAGTAGAAAAAAAGAAAAGCAAAAGCCAGAACAGGTTTATAACTGGCTGGAAAGCTCAGACCTTCATTTCCTGGCCGGGTGCGGGTCCCGGAATCCTGGGCAAGTAACCTGCGAGCACGCTGAGTGCGCGAAAGAAAGGGATGAAGTATATAACAGAGTAAGCGAGCGACTGTGCCGAGGTTTGAGAGAGAGAGAGAGAGAGAGAGAGGTGCAGAGCAGTTCAAAGGACGCGTGTAATCCGAGAGCGGCTCTCCGATGTAATATACTGGAACTTGCGTCGTGAGTTTGAGCCTTAAAGTTTAAGGGCTCGCGGAGCTTGAACGCGGCGCTGCGTGTGTGTCCTGCGGGCTAGCTCCGCGCTCGCTCGCTCCCCGCGTAATGTTACGAAATGAGCCGGTTTTACAGGCAGTAAAATGTTGATTGGAATCCCGGCGATCGCAGCCCCACGCGCGCATACCCGCTTTACTCTGCTGTATAGGATAGTCCGCACACAACGCGGCAGCAGCTGCCCGCTGCGTGTACATGTTCGCCAAGCTGCACCGGAGTTTCGCGAGCGACGCGAGGGAAGGACAGACCTGGACGACAGACCTGGACAGACTTTTGCCAAGGAGTTGACAAAGTCAGCTGCGATAAACGGACGGATGCTTTAGCTTGTACATTATATCGGGCGAGAACTCTGAATAAGATGCTCGTGTTGAACTTTGTGGATAAACATAGCTGCATGTATCGATCAACTGACAAAAAATGTATTGCTCGAGTAGCCACATTCTGGTTGATCGAACTAACACTGCGTATTGCTGCTGCACAATACTTTGTTATTGCTGTGACAAGCACACAACATCGCTACGACAGGCATATGTACGGTTAATCGAGCAATATTGATGCGAGACCCATTCCTTTTTCTCAGTGGATAGTTCATAATCAAATTTCTCTAGCTGTGCTAACGTGCTTTCGTGATTTTAAAGATAGTAATTCAATTGTATTTATAGTCAACATCCACTTGTTTATGGTAACAGTTTAATCCATTAGAACAAAATTCACTATATTAAATAAGAAGGTCGAATCTCTTTACGAAATTTAGAGAAAGAATATATTGCTTTGAATTTAATTAAATTAAACCAAATGTGCTAATTACCAAGTTTAAACAATAATATTCGTCGAATACGTTGAAAACCTGTTCTACAATAATATTGGAATAAAGAAGATATTTTGACAATACTTTTTCTATTAATTTTAGAATGATTTTTTTTTAATTATTGGGCCATTTGTTTTTGAAAATTCTCAGTAAATCTTGAACCGTTTGATTTTTAGAATTATTTTAAATGTTCTTTCTTTACGAAGAAAAAAAATGAAACATTTGAGTTTCAATTCTATGCGAATTTCTACAGAACAAGCGTTTTTCTATATTATTAAATGTTGGAAATAAATTGTGTGAACTGTAAATTTTATACATAGGTATTTAAGTAGGTATGGTTAATAGAAGATGACTGCATGCATATGTTATCAGCTTCAATACTATAATAAGCAACAAAATGTAATTATGCCAAGTATATTATTATTTATTAAATACTACATTTGAATGATTATTTGAATGATTAAGTTTTAAATTTCATATAATTGAAAATATTGAGAATCACGCAAAAGTTCTACAACACTTGTAACAGAAAGTATATGCAGCTGCTTTACATGACTTCATAATAAGGCAGCCGTAATACAATATCACGTAACTCAATATTTTGTAATGTACAGGAAAAAGGGTAGGCATGCGCATTGTGCCGACAACATTTGCAGCCCGCATAATAATGCATTTTTATTTGCACTCGATCAGAAAAAGGCAGGTTCATCTTTTGTCCAGTGCAAAGCTGAAAGTATGAATAATAGCGTGTATTACGCGAGGAAATGAGAAAAAGATAAATGAGAAGAAAGAAAAAGGGGGGAAGAAAGCGCGGGAGCGAACGTGGAATATGGCATCCGATGGATGAACGGAATCCACAGCGGCTGCGCTCGTTCGCGAAGGGCGGGCATGAATATATATAGGCGAGAGCACGGCACAAGAGCCGCTCCGGCGCGGATGATGCGCGCGGGCGCTCGCTTTTTCGATGCATGCAGAGCGCGTGCTCGCTCTCTCTCTCTCTCTCTCTCTCTCTCTCTCTCTCGTTGGATGCGCACGCGGGGGCGTACAGCAGAGGTTGCGAGGCTCGAAGGGACGCCCGAGCGCTGGCGTACTACGTTTTAACACTATACACGTCCCCCGCGCTCGTACACATGCACGTGTATGCTTGTGCACAATGGCGACGACGCGCGCGTGTCGATCCTGACCTAGCGCAAGCCGTCGCACTGCCAGTGTGATGCCTATACGTGGTGCGTGTGTGCGTATACCGCTGGAACCGCAGCAGATGCACGAACGTATATATATATATATATAGATGTGCGTGCACCACTCGACCTACGTGCGACGCTGTGCTGGGCTGTCTCCGTCGCTCGGGTGTTGCAGCTCTTCTTTTCAGCTGCGGCGGGCGCCCGCGCTTTTCCTCTCTTCGCAGCCTCGCACGCGGCCGCTTATTATCCGACTCCCTTTTCCTGCACTCCTTCGTAAAAGTATTATATTGCAGTACCCTTTTTTCTTCTACACTTTTTATGTACGCTTTTTCTGCTTCAATATCGTTTTTCACTTTTTAGGCTTATTATCTTTGAATATTTGAGTAACCTATTGTTACGGATTGACATAATATATATTTGTAAAATTAATCACCGTTTTCTTATATTTATCAAGTGATGTTTTATGTTGAAATAAACAAATGCGTAGCGTTTTGGAGCAATCTCGAATGTTTATAATAATTGCGAGTTAGTCTTGTTTGAGATAATGTTAATAAAGTTAAGTAAAAGTGAAATATCGTTCGTTATTTATTTTTCTCCTGCAGTAATAATCTGCTTAATGCAGATACACCTATAATTATTGAATTATATTTTATCATTTAAATAATTAGGAAATTTGTTCTCACATTTATACATGTATAAAATTCGAGAATTTGGTCAATTTAGATGCAACATGCGAACTTTGAGATAGCTTGAAGCGCTCGAAAGGGATTTTTGAATAAAGAAAAAAGATAATCTTTAGAAATTATTCGTTAGATTAAAGATCTATATATCTACGAGTTTTATATAATAGGACCTATATGTATATCATTTATGTATAGTAAATTATATTTTTGTTATGCACTGTTTACTCTCTGAGAATTCGTGCTATTTTCTATTTTTTCCCGCATTGTATTCTTTCTTTGTCTCTCGGTGTATTTCCCATTTTTATCATGCGTCTTTCCACCCGCTTCCCTTGCCTCTTCACAAGCCTTCCACAGCTTTTATACCTACCCCCTCAACATTTGCGTCTACTTTTTCTCACTCATCCCAGGCACTGCACCTGTTTCTGCATTCTCTACCTCTCCCCTCGTTGATATTTCTTCATTCGAATGCCATCGCTACTGCTGCTGCAGGGCTCTACAGCAACCCTACGCGCATCCTGCAAATATTCGTGAAATGCAGTGCAGCTTGCGTATAGGACACGCCTCGAATACGAGGCTGGTGCGAGGCTATATACGTGCGCGCGGGCGAATATCAACGCTTTATTAAGTGGATTAGCCAGCGCGACCGATGGACGAACCGTGGCCTCGTGAATTCGCGAATTTACCACTGATAATTTGTGCGTAAAATTTGGTACCGCGTGCGCGTGCCTGTGAATGCCTAATTAGGAAATCGATGCGCGTCGCACTGGCGAGCACTCCGCGAATCGCGATCACTTCTGCCCTCTCGAAAATCCCGCTGAACGTATATAAATTGCAGCGAGCGCTTGGCGCAAAAATGTACGAATTCCCGAAATGGAGGGAAAGGAGAGACAGAAAAAGCGCAGCGGGACGCGGGAGAAGCGAGACAAAAATATGGAGAGAGGAAAATGTCGCGTGGAAGGGAAAAAACAGTAACAGACAGTGGAAATGAGGAGAGGGAGAAGGAGAAGGCAGAGGGCGGCGGCGAATGCGAGAAAAAGGGTGAAAACAGAGGACATCTTTACGAGTGGTCTGGCCATCGTGAGCGTAACTTACTCGACGCGCGTGGCTCTTCTGCATGTTTTTTACGCTTATACTTAAGGACAGAGAGCTGCTCGCAACGCTTGGCTGGCTGGCGACTCGCCGAACGAACTTGCACACGCTGCTTTCTCTGAAGTACGAATTTAATCCACTAACGCCGGCAATTGCATTTAGCCGTAACTTCAAAATCAAAGTTTTCGATACCAAAAACTCGCTTACATTCCCCGGGAGAGCAGCAGCGAAGAGTCTCCGAGCGGAGCGAGTCGCCTGATGGGAGGGAGATAATTTTCTAGATTATATGCGATCCGAGTTACGAGATAAGACCCGATCCTCTCTAAACGTCCCGCCACGCTGTATACTGTGCACATCCAAAAATGGGTCGTGGATATTTGTCTAAGAGTTTTGGATTCCTTCTCATGTGTATAACTTCGTTTATTCGGCTTTACTTACGTTTGCCTTCATTTCGATAGTGTTCTGGACATATAAACCTATACAAATGACAGAAACAGTAAAGATACTATTTTCTCTTACATTTCAATAATAATACTACTTTAATCTTACTAAAAAAGTGTAATTTCAGTATTAAGAATAAATTTAGCAACTACATTATTATAAAGATATTAATACATGTTTAAAAGTATACCTATTTTTTACCTTTAACCATTTTTAAAGTGTAATACGATATTCTCATCAGATTTAGTAAATTTAAAAAACCAAATTTATAAAATCGCTTGTAAATACAGTAGAACAAGAATTTTCATATTTTTTTATAACTTTACATATGATTCAAATTATTCGGTTTTAGTGACCTTAGTTGAAAATTATCCAGCTTTATCGAAATTCTAGGTTTATTAAACTAAAAGAACTCTGATTATATTCAAGAAATTTTTATTAAATATTTAATAAGTATTAAAAAAAGAGTAGTTACGAAAATTAGTTAATGATTTAGTTTTACAAAATAACCAGTTGAAGCAATCCTGGAATGATGGGAAAGCATACAACAAAATGATGGAGCCTATCAGAAAAGTCATTAATTTCCGAGAATAGCAGAATCCTAGGATAATCGAGTAACAATGTAAACACAGAATTGACCACCGCTACCCTAATATTTCATTTGGCACATGACAAAACTAATATATGAACCCAAATTGATGATTCACATCTATAGACAACTAATGACACACCCATAATTAGTTTCCATTCAAACAACCTCCTGCTAACATCAGATTTTAGTGAGTCCTATTACTGAATGAAATTACACGAGTCATTAGAATAAACATTACTTTATCACTCAAGTACTATTTGTACTGGCTTCGATGCTTACTTTAATGTCTTGTATTAGAACTATAGAAAGAAATCGTTATTGATGTATAATCTCACTATATTACAAATTTATTTGTTTAAGTAAAATTAAAGTAATTTACACAGTCAGGCTGCATTAGATCAACTCACGTTTAGAGCATAAAACGTACAAGCGACCGGGAGTTATTTCAATGTTATTATTCTTCAAGTGGGCTAGGGCAGACGATAAAATTAAGCACACAGCCGAATGCAGAAGCGTGTCCCAAATTGTGCCGGAACCAAAATTTGGGAGGAAAACGTGGTTCGTGCACGTGTCGAGCGCGGTCGAAGAAAAAATCGAATATAAACAAGACAATAAATTAGAAAGAGCACGAGCATCACGAATGCGAGGAAAAACAGCCGCAGCAGAAGGCCACAGCAGACGACACGTGAGGCGTAAAGAAAATCCTATAAATTCATCCGGTCGAGGGAGCGAGAGAGCATGAGCGTGCGCGAGGGGAGTTCTGTTTACAAGGTTTTTTTTTTCTTCTTCCTCCGCTCTCTTTATCGCTCGCGAGGAGAACGTGTCAGCGTCGCGAGCTTTTTCCGTTCTAAATAAAGCGTGAGCGGGGCTATACGCGCCGTATCGCGTGAATCGTGCGCGTGTAGACGCGCTTTTCAGGGTGGAAAAGAAACGGCGGGGGAGAGGAGAGTGGAAAACTTAGTCAGGTGGCAGGCGTCGAGGGTGGAACGCACGCACGAGCTCAGAAGGGTCCGCGCGCGTCCGTTTCGCGTGACTGGCCCATTCGTCTCGGGCTTATCCTTCGTTGCTGCTTTCGCTCTTCTCTTCTCTTCTCTTCTCTTCTCTTCTCTTCTATTCTCTTTTCTGCTCTTCTCGGTTCCTTATCGCGGGACACACGCGTTTTATCTGCCTCCCGTCAGCGTATCCGCGGCGCCCCGAATCACTTTGGAAATATCTCTCACTTTCTCCCGTGTGCACTCTCTCGCATAAAGATCCGTCGGTTTTTACGCTGCCCGGCGTTCTTCTGGATTTGTAGTGGATTTTGTGTAAATCCCTCTGCAAGTTCGCAACTTTGGAGGGACGTGATAGCGTGGATAGGGAAATAATGAGGGAGAGAGAGAAAGAGAGCGCGTTTGGGGTGGCTACTGTATCTGTTGATAGAGTCGGGAGAGAGGCCAAATTTAAAGCGATATACGAGGGAGAATGTGTGGGAACGTATATTTATCGATTTTCAGGAAGGCTTAGAACGCTGAAAATCTGCTTCCAGAGATTTGGCTAAGCCCTTTTTATTATGCGGAGGATAACACTTATGATAAACGTTCCCAAAGTTAAAATTTAATATTACGCCTGTTTGTAAAAGGATTTTCGAGCGACTTCTTAAAACTTATTTAAATTTTAATTTTTTTACTTTATTGTTACTGGTAAACTACAATTTTTTAGTTTTCATTTTTATTTCTAGTATATTTAATTTAAATACTTGTAATACTGTAATTTTATAATATTAAATTTAGTAATATATGTACGATTTTTAGTGAACTATTACATTTGATGATCCTTCTTATAAATACTATTAAGAAGCAATGTAATTGAAATCGGCAATTGTATGCAACAAATATAATATTTTACGTACTGGCCAATAATATTAGATATGAAAATCAGCACCTATCGTACAATATCGTATATGTCTAATATACCCAAAATGTCAATATACCGTGGTATGTTGCAAAATTACAGTAAGATTGATATATAACTACCTTTATGAAAGATTTAAGCAATTTAAAGATTGCGCTCCTAAATGTGTATGTAAATGTAAACATTTTATACCAAATCAGAATTATCAAATAGTTGATTTAATTTTCGAATGCATGACTTAAAACGTATTCCATTCGAAAACGCCAGTACTATGCAATCTAGTATCAACGTATAATCCCTTACAGAAAAAAATTGCAGAATTGTATGCAGGATTCTCTGCAGAAAATTTCTTCAGAATTCCCTGCAGGGTATTTTAATATGCAGAATCATCTGCAGATATTTCGGCAGATTCTTTTGCAAGGTTTTTGCCTGCAAAGTTGTCCGTAGAAATATATTTAGGGGAAATTTTGAATTAAAAAAGATATTAAAAACTATAAGCGGTTTTAATATTTTCTTTTAATTGAAAATTTCTGCCAAATATATTTCTGCAGACAACCTTGAAGGCAAAAACCTTGCAAAAGAACCTGTCGAAATATCTGCAGACAATTCTGCAGGTTTAAATGCGCTGCACGGAACTCTGCAGAAAGTCCTGCAGAATTTTTTGCAGAGAACCCTAAAGACAATTCTACAGATTTTTTCCGTAAGGGATTCGCTTTAAGCGTTTGCTTGGAGGGGATAAACGAAGTGATCCTAGCACCCTTGGTGACGAAGAGTGGCAAAAATGATTGCCTTAAATGTATTACTATACATTATATTGTCGATAAAGATGACCTAACTTCAAAAGACATTGAAAAGAAAATAATTAGTCAACTTTAACCATTATCTTGTGTCTTTATAACACATCAAATTGATGTTACGCCTATACAGATTCACATTGTAGACAATAATTAGAAATCAATCTTTATTTTCGTTGTTATCTCAGTTTTTAACAAATTTCCTATATGATGTATACCTACTGATTTGTCCAACATTAATATCAACCCCATGCCAAGGTACTCGTAGATGACACGTCCTGTAATACTCACAGCGAATATCTGCACATAAATCTGTCTTTATGTACATGAATCCGACGTACTATAATAATATAGTGTTCAGAAAATTGACATTCTAATAATTTTCAAAAGTGCCGTTGATTTTATCGTCTGCAAACGGTCTGTTACTTCTCAATAAAGGGTAAGTAAGTTCGGGGTTTGTCTAAAAATAAATAAATAGCTTTGTAATTAAAAGCAATTATTCACTTCTCAGCAGGTACAAATGAAAGCGGAAAGTTTGAATATTTAATTGAATTTCGAACCATCTTAAGGGGAGGAACCGGTGAAATTTCAGCCTAGTAATATTTACAGGATTGGAAAGAAAAATTTTTTTTAGACTCAAATTTGGATGAGAAATGTAATAGCGCATTAAAAGAATATCAAAAAAAATTTGTCCACTATTTTCACAATTCTATTTTGATTTTTTGATTTTCGATTTTTAATTTTCAACCTATAGCACGCTCAGCCAAATCCATGGGCTAAGTTGTTTGAAATAATCCCAGGAAGTATGAAAAAAATTTTCAGCCCTAAAGATGAAAAAGTGTAGGAGGAGTAGTAAATTTAGTGTGCCGCGAATTCCCCTTGTCGTACCTTGCCTTGCCGGCCCGGTCGCGGAGTCGCGCACGGGCTGCGGGCGGTGCGGCGCTGCGGCTTGCTTATTTATAATATGTACGATTGTTGTCGGACTGAATTGTGCATATAGTTTTTTTTCGTATCGCAATTTTACTTCTACAATAGAATTTTCCAATATACATAGTATGGATTTCCAGTGTTTTACAAAGAGAAATCAATTATGAGATAAACTTCTCAAGCAGAGAAAGTAGAATGAAATTCGCAGTATCGCACTTTCTGGGATGATTTCAAACAACTTAGCGCATGGATTAGGCTGAGCGTGCTATAGGTCAAAAATAAAAAATCGAAACCAAAAAAAAATTTTGAAAATAGTGAAAAATTTTTTTTTGGTTTTCTTTGAATGCGCTATCACATTTTGCATCCAAATTTGAGTATAAAAATTTTTTTTTTCTTTCCTTCCCCTTAATGAGGTTTGAAATGAGCCAACACTCATATTTAACTATTTCGTATTTTGTAGTATTTTAAAGAGTTTTAGATGTTATTTCATTTTCATTATTATCTATTTTAACATTTCTATCTATTATGGTACAAAAAGTAGAGAAATGGATTAAAAATATTATATTCTATTCACTTTGCCCGACTCTTAATAATACTAAAAGTAAAATTGTTTGTAAATTTATTAAAGTAAAAAGTTTTTTGTATGAATCATAAAATAAGACTTAAAAATACATTTTTTCTACTTTAAGAGTTGGAATGTTCACTTAATTAGATATCCTTAGGAATCACCATCACGTCTCTACTACACCCGTTGAATAATTAAAAGCATGAAAATTTTAAATATGCGAAATGTCAAATTCTAAGACGAATTAGTTGCTTAATAATGCAGAACTTAGAAAACTTGAGAATTCTGGTTAAGGCAGTGGCATCAATCATTACTTACAGTAAAAGTGAGCGAATATTTGTGAAATTTTCATGGGGAACGAGAAACTTTGCCCAAGAGTCCAGTAGCTATGCGCTCGGCGTTCATCTTCGCGCGAGTTCATGCCGCGTAACTCATCGCGCGGGCTAAAAAATTCACGAGACATTTCTTAAGAATAGGCAAAACTATTCCGACGCATTTTACATAAATGAATCCGGACATAAATTTCGAGTTTGCTCAAAGCCCGTAGTAGTAATACGCTTCCCCGGTCAATTAAGAAAAAAGAAGAGCGCAAGGGCGGAAAAATGGGTCGAATAGAAACGGCGCACAGAAACGTCTCGTAAAGTCAATAAATCAGTTTCACTCTACAATAGGGAAATACGAAAGGGAGCTGCATGAAAAAATCATGGAAACTGGTTTCACGCATAGGAATAATGAGGATAACGAGAGATAGAGAGCGCGAGAGAGAGAGAGAGAGAGAGAGAGAGAGAGAGAGAGAGAGAGATTTTCGACGGCAGTATGAATTTTTGATGAAATCGGTCGAGGTGCGAATGAATCTCCGGAACGTTAACACCTGGATTCGAATATCGCTCACCTCACTCTCTCCCTCTCGGAGCGGCTATATTCTTCGTCTGCTCGGCATTCCCTCTCCTCTCTGCTTGAGGCTCCTTCCATTCTCTCCATTCTGTTAGGCTTTAGCGCGCGCTTCGCTCCGATTAACGGAAGCCCGAAAAGTTGGGCTCGTACAATATCGATTGGCCGGTGACCCAAATTTCAGGGATACGTTCCACCCCAAATATCTCTGCCGTGTGCCGAGCCACGGTCTATACTACATATAGCGCCGTGTGCGCCTCCGAATAATACGCAGCACGCGCGCGTCGTCGCTCGCTCGTCAGGGTCGACAGTATACGCGCTACTCTATGAGCGGAAGAGAAGAGAGAAAAAAAGAGGATGAAGTATAAGGAGGGTGAAAACAGGAGGAGAGGTGAAAAATTGGGTGACCCCAATCTCCGATCGAGCGGAGGCTCCGAGCCATCGACGAGACGCCCTTTACCTTTTGCCTCGCACTCTCATTGTGCGTGTGATTTTAGCCTGACCGTTGGAGAATAATATTTTTTTTTCTTCCGTATGACCTCCCCTCTTCTCCTTTTTCTGGCTTTCGGAGAGACACGGGATTCTACTTACTGCTCGAGCGCAGAGGGAGAGAAAAGCCTCTATTCATTCCGACCGATGGACATTTCGGCTTTTGAATGATTCCTGCGGAATCACGATCGAACGCGGCCGGACTTTGAGGATAACATCGGCGACCGTAATTTGGGAAATCGCAGGATGAAAAGAAGCGGGGAGGCGCGCTTTTCTTCGAGATAGATTGGGAGAAGAATGATTACGCGCAATGTGAGGCTTTAAACAATGCAATGTTTATTCGCGCGTGATGGGATTGGTGAAGAATGACGCTGGGGACGATTGAAGAATTACTTTTCCGGCCCTGAACGTCGGAGCTCTGTTTGGGTTTTGCACGCGCGCGTGGTTGGTATAATGTAATCTTTGGAGTAATCGATAGATACGCATCACGGGTTGTTAATGATGCGCTTACAGTCTGCGTGATGAATGAAGGAATACGGAAAATCTTGATGGCTTAAAGCTTCTGAATGGAAAAGTCAACGAATGAATAACATATATTGACAGATTCTTTTTTTATTTCTATTATTAGTAGTTTCAACGCTAACTTTATTATTGCTTACTTTCAAAATTATTTCTAATTAAATACAATCTATCTATTCAGTCTGAAAATATAGTTAGTAGTTGTCATGTATTTAATACAAATAATATGTTGCCTTTTTCTGATTAAAAATCACTTTCTATTTATCTTAAAAATTAATTATTTACTGTAAAAGCTTATTGATTTTCTTATTAAAAGTAATGTGCTTTCGTTATCAATTGTATGCTTTTAAATTATACAGTCGTAAAATTGAAACTAATAATTATCAGTAACGTATAATTAAATTATAATTACGGTGGTTCCTTCGTAATTTCAAAATCCATCATTAACAAAGATTAAAAATTCCACTGAAAGTGTGCACTTTATACATTCTATTTAAATTTTGGTGAAGTGGGGTTGCCAGGTAAACTGAAGAGAAAAAAATATTTCGAAATATTTATGCCTGTAACTATTTTAAAACACATGATTTCTTTATAAAACCACCAGGACATTGTATCTTTTTTATTTTAGATTTCGATTGTTTAACAAAAATACCCAGTTGCCAGTCAAATATAAAAAATATTTTTATTATTTCTAATATATTATAACATATATTAAGGTCAATAAGTCTGACAATTGATATTAAATCATTTTTATTAAAATTGCGTTAGTTATTAGAATAAAAGGCACCCCACGGGGTCTGCGTAGATACGGGACTACGCGACAGAGCCATCTTAACCCATTTCTTCCCAATCGGCCATTTTATAGTCGATTGATTTTCTGCCTAAAACCGCCAATTTTACTTCAGAAATGTGCTATTGGTTATTATTATTTTTTTTTTCGACAATTTTTTAGACAAAAAACTAATCGACTATAAAATGGCCGCTTAGGAAGAAATGGGTTAAGGGAGCAAACCAGAATTTTGTATAGTTTACATTTTTCATAAAATTCATATTTGAGAAATAAGAGCCTTAATAAGTTAAAAGAAAGTCAAAAAGCAGCACATTTTTACGTTTATTTGAAATACTTGCTCGAGGAAGCAAAACTTGAAAATGTTTTGCTTCCTCATAGAGGAAGCTTTGTCATAGTAAAAGAGAAGTTATGCTAAAATCATTATAGAAACATGTTTTGAGACATTAGGAATGAAAATACGCTATTTTTAGAAAATCTCTATATGGATGTGTGTGTGTGCGTCTGCGTGTGTCTGCGCGTGTGCGTGCGTGTATATGTGTGTGTGTGTATGGATGTGGATAAGTATTACTCTGAATATTCACGGTCAAAATTAATATTTCGGGGGTCTTTCTTTTTTGTCTTTTCTTAAGGAAGGGAGCTCAATAATATTTCATTTTGTTTTTCGATGTGTTGTTTTTAGCGGTTTTCAATTTTTGAGTTTCAGTTTTTTTTTAATTATATCATCTTTTTAGTTTAAATGCATTTGAAAGAGAACAAAATTATCTATTTTTTCCGACCCGAAATTTTTTGTTTAAAGGGTGATATCTGGGAAATATAAGATGGAAATTTTTTGAAAAAACTTGAGGTAATTAGGAATATAGAGCAAAATGTTCTGTAAATTTTCAGGTATTTATTCTTTTCCTTTTTCGGGAAAGAAATAATTTTGTGATAAAAATCGATTTTCTATGTCGTACGATAACTTGAGTAAACAGTTTATAACAAGTAACGATTCTTATATTTCAAGTTATTTGAAATATAAGAAGATTTATTTGAAAGAAAGAAATATTTGAAATAATTTTTTTCTATTTTTTTTATTGTTTATATCTCGAGACCGGCGCGGTCATTTTCTGCTAATCGGGGCTTATTTTTTTCGTTTTTTAATGAAATTTCGGAATCGTAAAGAAATGTTGACATTCATTTACCCGTTTTGGTTTTACAGTGATTTCTTTATTTTACGATATTCTGAGATCGATAAGGTAAATTAGTGTAAATGCATTTGAAATAGCATAAAATTACCTATTTTCTCCTATGCGATATAATTTTCTATAAGCTATCTATCTTCTTTTTTTATATAAGAAAACGTCATTTTTTGTTTAAACGGTGAATTCTCGGAAACACATGATGAAAAATCTTAAAAAAAATTGATCTAATTATTATTTGTTTTTTTGATGAACATATGAAATTAGAAAATAAATTAAGATTCCTCGATTCGCTTTTGCTGTATAATGTTTTTTTCTGTTTTACGATATTTTTAAATCGATAATGCAATTTATGATCACAATCTTATAATTTTTTGTAATTTATTTTTTGACATCAATCGATGAAAAAGAAACACCTTTTTTGACGACAATCGATGATAAGAGAACACCTTTTTTGACAACAAGCGATGATAAAAATACACCTTTTTTGACAACAGTCGATGATAAATAACACACCTTTTTGAGGTATTTTTAAGAAAGAAACACAGCAATTCATTTAAATTGTTTTTTTTCAATTACACGGTTGAGTTATGATTTAGAAACCTGTTCTTATCGATTATCGAAATTATATGTGAGTTCGAAGAGAATAGATTATTAACTATTTTATGTCTCTTTATGATACTGACACCTTTAAAGGCTGTTGTTATTACACGATTAAATAAAAACTTTTATATAAATTAGAAATAGAATTAAATTTTTATATAAATTAGAATAAATTATGCTTGAACATTCTTTTATTCTTTTTTTAATTTTGATTGCTTATATCTCGAGAATGTCGCAGTCATTTCTTATGAAACAAACGAATTTTCATTTGTATTTTGATGAAGATGCGAAATGAGAAAAGAAATTAAAGATACATCGATTCGTTTTTGTTTTATAAAGATTTTTTTAATTTTACGATATTTTTAAATCAATAATGTACGTTTGACAAACAATCAATGATAAAAAACGCCTTTTTTGAGCTATTAATTAGAAATATATGTAGTAATTTAATATTAATGTATCAGAATAAAGAGAATCACATTGGAACAATTTATTTAGTTTGAGGAAGCTGAGTGGTACTGAATAGACAGCGGTTTTATTTTTGTGTCAAAAATATGAAAGTAAGTGATAGAAAAGCCTTTGAAAATATTGTACGCACATGGAACGCAATGAAAAACATCTATTTATCCTATTTTTTACAATTTGAAACGGTTATTGGTTAATTAAACCAAATTATATTGATCAAATTAAGTTCAAAATGCACAAATAACTTTCTGATACACTGTTTTGGGTATAGCCCTAAGTTATACATGAAGTTATACATGAAGATAAATGAATTAAGACAATTTTAAATTGACCTGGGTTGTACGATTTTTAGGTATGAGAAGTTTTATATTGCAGACTTACATGTGAAAAAAGCTTTTACGTAATAATCGATAGATTAAATTTATGCAGTATATTTCTGATAATTAACCCTTAGTTGGCACACTTCTGTAGAATTACGTAATTGACATAGAGGGTTAAAATAACCCCAAACCATTTTTAAACCTGAATCTCTCAGACTATGCATAATAAATAGGTTAACCCGTTGACTGCTTTTGGTCAATATATTGACCATCAACTTTATTAATATCTGAATAATATTATATGCATTCTTTAACGATCGTAATCGTTTACAAAATGAACTTCGTATAAGCTTATTTTTCCCAGGCGTATTAGTTATAAAAAGAACTGTTCCGTTTCATTCGTACAATTTATATCACTGGAAGCTCATTTTTTAATTTTTTAAGGTAACCCTGGTAGAAAATTAATCTAGAACTATGTAGATCTATCTAGTTTGCCAAGGAAATAATCAAGGGCCTCGATAAAACTAGATAATTTTCCAGGGAAGAAGCATTTATTCTATATTTTAGTATCCAATTTAATATATTCCCCCACTTACAATTGAAGTTTTCATGATCAAAAAATTTATAAGCCGCATTGAAAAAGTGTACAATATATTGGACAAATGCAGAGAACGCCCTCAGAGTAAAATGATTTATATATTTTAGGATGCGGCGGAGTTCAAGGCTTCGGAAAAAGAATGAGGCGTTACTAGAAGAATCACTATTACGCATAGGCGATGAGAATGACTCGAAAATTGAAGATTTGACGGATATAAACAATAATAAATAAAATTAATAAATAATAATAATAATAATATAAAATCGGAGGACGTTCACTGCATTTTGCCAATATATTGGCCACTGCGTTTTTGTTATTTATAATGACTCTAAGCATTTTATAGCTCTATATTTCTTCATTGCGTACCAAATCCTGATGAAACAGTTAAAAAAAGAATTTTTGCACGGTCGGAATATAGAGCTGCAGTCAGCGGGTTATAGCTATGCCTAAGGATGACATATAATAAAAAAATGACTTTTGTCTTATACATTGTATACTATATATTGTATATATATAATTTGTATAAAGAATTAAGTTAAGCATACTATTAGCAGCATAATACTTACATATACTTGTCAAAGCTTATTTGATATTTAAATTTGATTGCTTAATGTTCTACACATATTTTACAATATTTCACACGTGTATAAAATAATCTTTGTGCATGCGTACAACACTATATCGTTCTTTTTCCATTTACTCTGTAGAACATTTTCCAGTAAGCGATAAACTAACAGAGAAAAAAATTATGAGCGATAAACGAAAAATAAAATGAAAGACAAAAGGCCATAAAGCAAAGAGGGCAGTGCACGTTCATGAAATGTCCAGAATCCAGATAAAGCACGCGAGTCCTAAAAGTTCGATGACGAGCTTTTTTGGTAATCGCAGTCAATAACACCCCGTCAATCATGAAAAACAGATTTTATGTTCAATTACGGGATTGTATGTGCGGT
Source organism: Gastracanthus pulcherrimus (assembly GCA_949152435.1). Lineage (NCBI taxonomy): Eukaryota > Metazoa > Arthropoda > Insecta > Hymenoptera > Pteromalidae > Gastracanthus > Gastracanthus pulcherrimus. The sequence continues at coordinate 175,627,936 of OX424572.1, read as the reverse complement.
TTAGTAACCATAAAACGCGGTTTATATATTTTTTTCGCGTCGATCACACGGCCCTATCCTATAAGCGAGCGTAACATGTGCCTCTCGGTCGAGGGGAGAGGAATTAAAGGCTCGTTTTTCGGCGATGCAGAGGGCGCGAGAGATCAGAACTGCGAGGCTAAAGATAAAAGTGTCGTAGTGCGCTCTACTTCATATATTTGCGGAGCGGCTTTTTCTGGAAGTCCTCGCCTAACGCGGTCTATATAGACACCGACCGACAAAGAGCTAATGATTTATAATGGAAAACCCGCACTCGGGGATGCGACATCCGCGAGTAATTGAGGTTGGGTAAATATGTATCGGCTTTGACCCGTTTAATGATGACAACCGTACGCGCGCGCGCGCGCACACACACACACACACACACACGGCTGAACTTTTCGATGGCTCTCGGTGAAACGAACGTGTACACGTCGCGCGTGTATCCTTTCTCCATGATCCCTTGAACAAACGGCATAAATACTGTTTTTAGCAAGAAGCCAAACCGTGTAATCAGCTTACGGACAAAAGGGAGCGGCAAATACGGTTCCCATTGGTGTAACAGCGCGACGTTACTAATTTATAGCAAAATTTTAGATAATCTTCCTTTTTCATGATCATGAATCACGAATTGAGCATCTACTGCTGTGCAGTTTTAAATTTACAATTTATCTTGCAACAAATTAGAATTCGAGTCCAACTAACAATTTAAAAATTTCAAAGTAGTTTATTTTATAGAATTTTGAAACTTTGAAATGGGACTTACATTACCAAGTCAGTATATTACGATTGTAGCAGATTGCTGAAAGTCTTTTTATTAAAATTCTATATAATCTTTACTTTAAATTAGAAATTTTGCAAAAGAAAAACATAATTGACGATATAATGACATCACTGATTTAATAGTGGTCAACTTTTAGCTGTTTCGAATTTTCTCAATTATAATTCAACCGGAATATTTTGGCATAAAACCTATGAAATTGAAGGTTGAAATAAAAAATTAAAGGTTTAATATAAAAATTCGTAATAGTTTTCAAAGGCCTAAATCGCGGTATCACTTTACTGGAATCCGAAGAAAAAATAAAATAAACTTTTGCATTATTATTTTAATGAAAAAAATATTCTTAGTTTTTTTATAGAATTCCGTGAAAAGTTTTTGAAAAAGTATCATGTGAACTTGCTCATATTGACAGGGTCGGCATCCCTATTACAACTTTGCTATAGCATTCGTAAGGTATATCTTTTTACAAGTAAAATTGGCGTCGAGTGTACGAGGGTCGTGAAAAGAAAGTTGAGGTCGAAGAAAGGTAGGGTCGAGGGCTCGATTCTCAGCATGAACATTTTTTTAGTGGGGGGAAAAAGGTGTAAAACATACAAGTAGTACGAGCAGAGTGAATTGTACTTGTGAGTTTTTCCTATATGTATTGCGTTATGTTTACTAATTTACTTCAGCAAGCATTATAAGTAGCTAAAATATATTTAAATATATGAATAAATGTTTTACAAATGTAAATATCTAGGTTTCATTTGCATAAAAATGAAAATAAGTGTACTAATACAGAAACGTGAATCGGAAAAGTCATCCTGATAATCTGTCAGGAGGTTGAGAAACCCCCTCAGGTAGCGGCGGCGTGAAAAAGGCAAAGAACATATCGGGGAGTGTAATCGCGTGCTCATCATACTTTGCATGATCCGATAATCAGGGAGAAAAAGGAACGACTACCGAGCAGCAATTACTCCGAGCGGGGTCGTGATGTCTCGCGGCTCGTCGTTTGTCAGCTTCAAGCTCAAAATCGCAATGTGCACTTCTTGCCTGCAGGCCTTAGGAGCGCATCAGGGGAGCAGGCCTCGAGCGCGAAATAAAGATATAGAAAGAGCGGGAAGCGGGCGGGAGGGACGTGCAGCCAGGGTAGGAGATCGCATAGGGGTATGGAGGCAGAAAATAAAAAGCCGCACTGCGCGCAGAGCGCAAGGAAGAATGGAGGGCGTGAAAAAAGGACGGAAAAATCAAGATAAATAGGCGGATAGAAAGGCTGCACAGTGAGGAAGGAGATAAAAACGGAGATAAACACAGGAAAAGGAGGGAAGGATCGGAAATCCGAGAGAAACAATACGAAAGCACCTTGGATGGAGCCACCGGCAGCAGCAGAAGCAGCAGCGCGTGGAGCGGGGGTAGGAGGGTGAGTGGGGGCGGGGGTTCAAAGAGCGAGAGTGGCAGTGGGAGTAGGGTGTCAGCGGTGGCCCCCCCGTACTACGGCCCCGCATAGTATTGCGGCGGCGTGGGGAAGAACGCGGGGAGTTTATCGACCACTGACGTCATCCGCCCCCACTAGACTACGTCACGTTACGCGCGCCACCCCCGGACGCGCGACCGGATAGCGGAGCAGAGGGAGAGCGACGGCGCAGGGCCGTACGAAACTCTACCTGTGCCAGCGCCCTTGCCTGTCTTTTTTTACTTTCAGCCCTTTTTTACAGCTCCCCGACGATTATGCGTGTCAATATTTTGTCAATCCCTCGCGCGAGGGGAAGATTGTTATGTGTGTGCGGGGGGTGGGGGTGCCGGGGCCGATGACAGTGTTTCGTGGAAGAGGGCTTTGCCGGGCATGATTTTTATGGGTGTTCCGAGAAAACGTTGATTAGGAGCCTACGATATCACGTAGATTTCGAAAGGGGCGCTCGCACCTTTTGCATGTGCCGTTTTTTGCTCGAGTTTACTTGCACTTTTTGAGCGTGCGAAGCGTACGCGGGACTGTCTAGATCAAAATATCGGCAGGAAATTGGTGTAATGAAAAATAAGATTGACAATGTTCTCTCGGAAAGCCGGAAATTCTCTTCTACAAATTATTTCACTTGTACACAATATGTATTTTTACTTTATGCTTTGTGTGAATATTTATAATGTCTTAAGGAGGCAGGTCTGGATTAAATACAAAATAAATGATATTTTTACGTGTTTAGAAAACTTTTTTATGTTTAAAAAATAATCATTCTGAAAAATTTTATACTTTAAATACTTAGTAATATCTTTAATTTTACCGTTGTAAAATCTGAACATCTTGATCCTACACGTCACAATTAATAAATAACTATTTTCAATACCATAGGAACCTTGCTCCTCGCACGTTTCTAGGTGACACAATGAACGAAATTCTTTTTTGCAATAATTGTCGTTCTTTTTATGAATTAACTTTTCAATCTTCAAACGTTTGTTATAGTGTAAATTATTAGTGCAAAGGTCATTTTAAATGTATTTATTATTTAAGAATAACATAATTGAGTAACAATTGATAATTTCAGCCAATTTCTGTTTTTTAGTGTTAAAAATTTTATCAAATGTTTTGGCTCATAAATGTCATTGAGGTATGCAACAACAATATTTACCGAGCAGTCCAATTTTACTTAAAATCAGCATTAAAATATCCTCAATAACTTCAATAACATTTGTTATAAATTGTTGAAAATGTATGTGTAAGTTACTAATATTATTATAAACATGTCCAGTAAATATTATTTTGTTACCCTTAAGCTACAGAAGTTTTATTTTTTACCAGGGAGCAAAAAATATTCATTGTGACTGTGTAGAAAGCGGAAGAACTACATTTTCTAATTGGAAAAAGTATATACAAAAATGACTGTTCTAATCATATATAATTACTTATTTCGGTGACCGTATATAAGTACGCCATCATTAAATTAGTTTCATAGAGTGATAAGGTCTTACAGTAGCCCCATCGATCATTCTCATTTCGTTCGTGCATATCACCGCTACATTTTATCGTACCAGCTTAATAACAGAAGATAACCGATTCAGCAATTTAGAGTTTCAATTTTTACAGGAACGATGAAGCACAGGTAAATAAAAATTTAATAAATTTAAAATGTATTATCACAACATTGATTTGTCTTACATCGAAACGCTGCCAAATGCCTTGATGCTATGATTCTTCTTAATCAATATTTATTGTCCATTCACTACTTGTAAAGTACTAAAGATCATATCGCACCTACAAAACAAGACAATGACAATTTAACATTCTTTTAGCTTATTTTTATACACAAAACGGATTGTACGAAATTAAAAGTCCTTCATACACTTCAAAAATTAGTTTAAACAGTTGAGAAATTGTAGTGCAATCATAAAAATTACGTAAGAAATGTTATTTTATGAAAAATTTACGTTACTTACTTAATATTACGAAATCATAGAATTTTAAATTGTAGTAATCTTCTTCTGGGAGTGAGATATAATACTTAATTTCTACAAAAAAAAACATAGTCACCAAAATAGGTTATAAATGTTATGATATACAGAATAAAATATGTTATAATTGAATGGTCTTTAATATCCCAAAAGATTGTGAATTATTTTTTTCTTTATTTGTTTATCATTTTATCTGTTAACTTTACACTTTTTTTACTTATGCAGCCGACGATAATACCTATGGTAAATATCCAACTGCATTACGTTGGACAGATCCTAAGTGTTTTGAGTATTCGTGTAACAGTTACTTGTAGGCTACAAGTTGTAGCTATTGTTGATGATATCTACTACCTTTTGCGTACTATTGCAATGTTATGTTCGCATTTTCATTCAAAGCCTTATGCCTCGTCTTCACTGGCAGTTTAATAGAGTCTCGCTTTAACTTTCAATAATGAATAACACTTACGTTGTTTAGAAAAGCAAAACTTTTTCAATATGAAGAAATAGAAGAATCAATTCTGTACACAATAGAACTCTTTCAAATTTACTAGAAATTATCACTGTAGTGTTATTTAATATTAAAAGTTAAAGCAAGTCTCTATTAAAGTGCCAGTGAATACGAGGCATTACTATGATTTTAGGAATTTAAATCTGTTAAACGCAAAATCAGGTTGGAATAAAGGATCAAGTCACTAGGATGTTACTGTACCTTTAACTCAATAGTATTTAAAAACATAATTTGTAGACGATTTTATGAAACCGTCTTTGTGTCATTAAAAATTAGTAAAAGCATATTAATTAAAAATTTAATCACATTTTAACTGTAATAGAACTTGGTTTATTATAAAATACAGTTATATCTTTCAACTTTTTAACTTAACTTTTAACTTTATTAATTTTATCAGTTAGTAATTCTTAAATAAATTAGTTTCGATTTCGCGTGCCTCATAACTTTTAAAAATTAAAAAAGTTACCCGGCCCTGTAAAAATTTAATAAGATTAACCCGCTAATGCCCAGCGGGTTCTAAGTCTTACGTATTCTAAACTCGCGCAAAATGTTATTTAATCATTACAATGATTTCTGTAATGCTTAACTTTTTGGTTTGGATAGTAAGTAATCCAAAGATACTGTTAGATACGAAAAGAAAATATAAAAAGTTATGCATACGGCGAGACTAATTTTTCCTTATTAACTCAAAATTAAAATTTTCGTGTAAGTCTATCGATTGGTAGTTGTTTAAAAATACATACTGCAAGAAATTATCATATTAGTTATTAAAATTTAATTGAATCAAAATCAGATTTACTTGAAAAATAATTTTTATATCTTGTTTTTATTAGAATAAGCTATTCGAGGTAGATGATATAAAGGAGCATTTTAAATTTAACAAGCCTTTTTCTATTTATTTTTTCGATGATATACAGCCCTTGGTGTTAGAGAGTTAAGAAAAGAATCATTAACTGGAAGTTGCCCATATTATTCAATATAACAATATTAGTTGTTAAAAGTTTTAAATCCTTTAACGTAATTCTACCGCGAGCAACATCAAAAGATAAAACGCAATTCAAGCTATGGAATTTTCGAATAGAACGCGGGGACGATAAACATTCAGCGCAAAAAAAATGACGGGAAACCCCAGGAAAAAACTTGAATAGGGCTTCAGTCGCGAAAAAAACGGACGTCGATCGCATTGAATGGCAAAAAATACACGTAGATATCCCTCCGCACGTTCACGCATTGCGCGCTATTTGAAAAGGAGCCGAGCGTATTTCTCTTTTGCGCGAGAAAAAACGAGAAAGCGCGCGAAAAACGAGCTAGGTAGGTATGCGTTGCGGCAGAGAAATTGAGGCTATGCCTCGGGGCGGCCGCATAGCCCAGTTACACAGTCCTGCGCCCTCGTGAGCCCGTGAAACTTGGAGTATTGATCCTCTCCGCGGCTCTGCCTACTACTACCACTACTACTACTACGACTACTACTACTACTACTACACACTACTAGTGCCGCTACCTACTATTGTCGCCCTCCGTGAAATTTTCCACCACCCTTTCCCTCCTGCGTTACGTCCCCTCCCCTCTCTCCCTTCCCCTACCTTCGCTGGTTTCACCCGTCCTCCCCAGTGTGCCGGAGGCCCTTTCTCCCGCTTTTTTTCCCCTTCGCTCTCTCCTCCCGCCGAGACGGGCCGAGCCACCATTTGAACTTCCCACCCGTTTCTCGCCCACTTGGAAATCGTAATCTGCGCTTCGGCGAACGCCGAATCATTCCGGCATTGATGAGGGACGCGATCTCTTCACGGCTCGGCTGCGGATGTACTCGTGATTTTCTCAACTGGCTTCGTTTTGGCATATTGCACTAATCACTTCATCTTACTGACTCTTAGCGAGTTTGTTTTTCAGTTTATCTAGGTAATAAGCAAGGGCCGCGAGACGCTTTCTACGCTGGTCATTTCACGCTCCTTGTGTATTCTGTCGCTGTCTATCTGCCCATCGGGAGTCATTATTTTCATCGTACGTTATATATATACACACATCGACGCACCGAATATGTTTCTTTCATCAAGCGGTCCATTTCCCCAGACTATTTTCTCATATTGAGTGTATGATTATTTATCAAGCGATAGACTCAATAATTTAGAAATTCACTACCGTTTACGGGGTCGCTTAATGTCGTTATTACTCTCACTCACGGAATATAGGTTACGTATTCTTCTTGTACTGTGCACTTTTAACCGCATCAAATTTTCAGTTGATCTAGGGCAATATGGTTGTTAAATTCATAATATATCCGATTAAGTAATTTACGGTTCTTAGAAGATCGCTGTGTAATTTGCGTTCATCTAGATAATAAAAATTAGAATTTTCAAACACTTTTAGATAATTGTAGTTTACAATATCAAAATCGTTTAGTAACTTTATTTATACAAAAAGTAAATCATTTATCAATAATTTTAAATCAAAAATATAGAAACAGATTTGAATTATTATATTATAATTCATTGTCTGACTATATCGTTTTTAACTACTTAAAATTGTATTTAAGGGAGTCCGAAAGTCAATTAAGAATTCAAATTTCCCGCCCTGATTTTTTACCGACCGAGTAGTGAATAATTATTTATAATTATAAATATACTTATATTTAGACAAAATCCAAACTTGCTGGCCCTTCATTGAGAAGTACTACACATCTATACGAATTTACAGATATCAAAATCAACGGCACCTTAAAAAATTATTTCAATGAAATGTTAACGAAATTTCATTCCTATAATTTATTAGGGTGCCATTGCTTTTGACGTCTAAAACTTTGTAGAGAGGTGTATTCAAATCTATTAAGCATTGACAAATATATTTTTTCCTTTTTTGGATGCAATACTACGTAAAAAGAAGTTATTTGCATTAGTTAAACTATCAGAACAGTCAGAAAACCTTCAAAAAAGGGCATTATTTTGATTATCCTTTTGCGCAACAGGCATCGGTGAATTTTGATCAGCTTGAATGTATATATTTCATTTTAAGTAAAAATTAGAAATCTATGTTGCAATATTATTTTATTTTTGTTTTTAAAAAAATTCTAGAACTAAATTTTAATTTTGTCTTTCCACAAAAATCATGTATTTTATTATAATTATTACCGAGCCAAACTTTGTATTTAAACTTTTATCAATAGGTCTCAACATAGATTTATAAAATATGTATTTAAAAAGTAGATTACCATACATTTAAAACATAAAAATAAAAGCTCGTGCGCAAAACGCAACTGGAAGTTATGAAAATGCAGAATTGAGAAAAATGACTTTAAAGTAAAATAGTAGTAATAATTAATAGTATATTAATATGTACCTAGGGTCTAAAGTGAGGCATTAATGCCTGCGTGTGGTTTGTCACACACGTTGCCAATCGCTGGCTCCCTTTATTCACACGTGCAATATACGATTTTTTAACGTACCTACCAAAAAGTTCGTACTCATTCACCGCCGAAGAGGGAAAATAGTGTTACATATTAATTTCCTAACCTAAAGCTAGTTACCGCCGTCACGCGCTGTTTGTGCCCGAGCCGAAGGAGAGGACACATGCGCGTCGCGGCGGGGACTAGAGTGGGGGTAGGGATTTAATGTAGCGCTTTTTTCTCGGCTCGGCGGGGAAAAAGTACGTACTTTATGGCTGGGTGTGTTAAAAATAAAAGTAAATTCGTAATTATTTATGATTCCTTTTTGGTTTTATGGGATACATTTTTTTGTCCACCACTGACATAGGGTTTTCACATTTACTGATGTTTAGCCTTACTTATGGCGCAATTATTTAACTTTTATTATCATGCAAATGTTGAAAAACATTGAATTTTAGATAAAATCGAAAATATTAGAAGTAGATTAAAACAACTTAAAGAAATCAAATTGTCTTTTGAAACCTTTTTCATTATTAAGAATAAAGGTTAAGAACTACTATAAAAGAATATAAAATAAAGTCGGCCTTTTGACCAAAACCCTGTATCTTCTTCCCTTAAAGCCATTTTAATTCAATTAAATAGCTTTATTGGTATTAAAATAAAATAAAATAAAATAAAATAAATAACTTGATATATTACACCATATTGTATGTAGATCCATATACCAAACTTGATAAATGAAAGCTCATCATTTTTACTTCTCCTAAATACACACCGATTGATAATTTATACTTGACATGACCTATTTAAAATCGATTTACAAATAATCGTACACATCAACGAGTCTGACGAAAACGAAACATTTTTCAAGTACAGAAAGAAGAAAATGGGATAACACGCGTCTTTTCTCCCGGGGGAAACACAAGAGAACGCGTCACCGCCCATGTGCACTCCGACTAATGTACGCAACGCGTTTTACGTTGTATTGTATTAAAAAAAGTTATGCATAGAAATTTTGCCTCTTAAGCTTAATATAAAACGTTCTATATTTTCAGAAAAAAGACTTAATAAAACACGTGTTAATCTAGAAGTCGCATTTATCCTGAAAATGTATAAAAATGTAAGTTAGCAAAATTTTTCGAAGTTCTTTTTTTATTTTATTCCTCTAGATTTCTGCTTCTTACAAATTTTTAGATTTTCCTGTTCCACAATACTTACGGAGATATTCTTTATCGTCGGTCATTTGCGCGTTAAAATATAATTCATTTTGTGTAAATAGTTCAACTTGCAATAGAGTGTAAGTAATTTTATCAACGTGTAAAATGATGCAACCAAGTGCAAACAATCATGTAATAAAATTTATCCGAGTACAGACTTATAGATTTATATATTTTCATACATTCTTACAATCTGTTGCATCTTTTTACAACTTATGACATAAACACTTTTTGCTATTAAAATCACTGTATATATATATATATTATTATTATCCACAATAATGGTAAAATTTCTTGGCTGAAATATGTAAATTTACAGCATTACTGTTTTTACTGCATTCATTAACATATATTCGCCATATAAATTTACTAGCATGTTATCCTATCCTGTATATTATGTTCACATTGGAGTAATTAATTTAAAATCGAGATAGATGTATTGGCTGCTGTACTAGACGTAACGAACGCCTCGGAGCACGAGTATCGCAGAGAGGACTGACGAGGGGAATAAAGCTTAATGTTCGACACATAAACCGCTAAGGTCACTATTCTCGAGCACCTCTAAGCTTCGGCGTTGTGCCGAACTGTGTTTTCGAAGGTGCATCGACAATTTATTCGGGAGCGGATTCGTAAGCGCCATTTTTATTCTAAGGAGGCGACATGTGGAATGTGGGACAGCAGCTCTTGAGACGGCAAAATACACGTAGTCGGCTATTTTCGTGCCAGACAGCCGCGTGATCATGACGACAAAAGAGGGAGAGAGAGATAGCGACAGAGAGAGAGAGAGAGAGAGAGAGAGCGTGCGAGAGAGAGAGAGAGAGAGAGATAGAATTATATATACGATTGTGTATACATCAAGAATTAGAAAAATACTAAAGTCATTAGAAATCTAATGGACAAGTGACTATATATAATAGAAGAGTACTTTACGCATTGAAAAAAAAATAAACAAAAATTGTGTTACGGATCCGAGTAATAGTCTCAAATGAATTTGTATAAAGAAACGTAAGATTGTAGGATTTCCGATATGTTGTTATTTCTGTGGTACTTAGAATGTTTTAAATAATATTGAACTATATGTTATAAACAAATCGGAAATGCTGCTTGACAATAAGATTGTACTTGTTTTAAAATAGTTTAGTTAGACTAGCACCGTCGCAAAAGCCGCACACGTCTCAGAAAAATTTAAAAATTATTCTAGCCGCGATTTAAATATAAAAGTGTATTAAACGACAGTATTAATTATTTTAAGTGAGGTGACTGTACCAAATATGGCCCATGTACCTAATATGGCCCACCGTGTCTTTCCTATCTATTACGCGATTTACCCGGTAAATAGCTGATACATTATGTATATGGTGTTAATAGAAGCTATTTCATTAAAAAATTTTCTCATGGAAGTAAAAGGCGACTAACTTAGAGTGTATAGGTATATTTATTGTGATAATAAATAAAGAAGTTGGTTCAAGTCAATACTGCCCTGGGATATTACTATGTATCGTCAGCTTTTCAGCAGCATACTTTATTTTATCATTCGGCTATGTACCTTTTTAGTATAGGAGGATGTGTGTCTACACACGCATTCTACCTAATGTGGCCCACGTAACCGAAAGCATACAAGATTTGTATCTAATGGCCACCCTTAGAATTTTTTAAAGCTTTTTAAGGATAAGAAATATATACTTGTAATAAAAGATACACTGTTGATTAATTTGTGGAAAAGATGGAAATAATATTTGTTTAAGTAATTTTTCGTTTTATACTTTATTTATGTCTTGAAAAATATGCTTAAATTTTACGACAACCAATAAAGATAATTGTATCTGTACAAAATGCGTAAAACTTATTTAAATTAATGAAATTAATGAATGAATTATTTTTATCCCGTTCGGATACATATATGAGTGATTGTCAAGAAAACGGTAGTGTTAGTGTCGCCAGTACAATGAGAGTGTTACACTTTCGGGTCACGGATTTTGATGAAACTTTGGGAGGTATTTTTTGGTACCCAAAATTAAAGCCTAGCACCAATTTTTACAATGGGCCCTATTTATCGAGATATAAGTCAGTATACCTCAAACGCGTATGAGTTTATTAAAAAGAAACACGTCATCTTCTCAACATAACTCTGCATGTTTTTACATGAAAAAAATGATCCATACAAACGCAGAAACTAGGCAAAAAGAGCTTTAATTTAAGCTTTGATATGTATAGAAATATTAATCTGAGTAAAAGTTATTAACAATTTCAGATGGTGACTGAAAAGGTGAAAAATCGACGAATTTATAACAATTAAATTTCCTCGAATCCTGATGTATTTTCGGTCACCATCTTCAACTTTTAATAACTTTAAAGTTCAAGGTACACCAAGCGAAAGGAAATTATGTCTATTTAACGAATATATACATATTTTTGACATATCAAGCTCATAAAACAATAAAAAAAATTTTTCATTTTTAACAAATTTTTCAAACTTTTAAGTTTTTTGAAAAAAGCAATAAGTTTCGACAATTTGGCATAAAAAATTAATCAGTTCTATGTTGGGTCATATCTGATATACCTGTAAAATTTCAGCCCGAAATACGGTGGCCTTCAAAAATTATGGTGAACACATACATTCAACACACACACTCACACACACACGCACGCACGCACGCACGCACACACACGCACGCACATACACATACATATACATACAGACAGGCATTTTTTAAAACCTATATATTTCGATTCAGCGACCTCAAAAACATCAAACTATATCATAAACTCAGATTTCAAATCATCACACATGTAACAAAAATATGAAAAATATGCGCAACGATTCTCTCTTTAAATATGAATTGTATTTCGTACATTGAAACAACAACAGCGGAACATGCACTTTGCATATAGTGCACGGTACTGCGCAATTCTCCTATATTTATTATAACTTAGTTTAATTTAAATTAAATTCTCTTTGAGAAAACACAATGCCAAAGCAGTTGACAGCGTTATTTCTTCCTAACACAAAGCTCCTGTGGAAACAAAAAAAGAAGCAAAGAACTTTACTAAGAAAAAAGAAATATTTGATAACACTAAAACGACAAATGGAGGGGGGAAGTTTCTTGCCAACCCACAATCAATAACCGAAGTTTTCAAGGATCAATTTTGTCCTTGCCCCTCGTTCATATGTTGACATTAGCGGCGTCGAAAATTTCGCAATGATTTCAGTTGAATGAAAAAAATTTATTAACAATGTTAAAGAACTTGTAAACGTCAATATGTGGACGGCAAGACAACAATCGATAACCAAATTAATTTCTCCTCTATTTTATTATTAAAACATAATGTGAAGTCAGCACAAATAAATAGATCAACATGTTTTTATTGTGTATACTTGCTTGGAGTAATTAAACGCAATAATTAATTGAATTATTAAAATAATAATATTTTATATCAAATATCCAACGATAATTATAGCTTAATAAAGAAAAAGAATGAAAGTAGTTGTTTCTCTGCTTGAATTTTTCTCTTTCAATGAGAGCGCGGTCGTTGAAAGAGGGAAAGAAGGTAAAAACTGAACGAGCTTAAGCGAGGGAGGGAGAGTCAGACAAAAAGACAGAGACGGGTGCATCCTCAGAGCACCAAAATTAGAATGAGTCACGGGATTATTTGCGTTTATGTAATTCGAGTAATTCAACGCGACGCGTGGTGCGCGTTTGCCCGGCGCTAACGCCGATTCGTCGCTCACGGAACGACGACGACGTCGAGGACGCACGATGATGACGATGATATGCATTGCGACTGGGCTAGTATGCGCGTGACAGTCTAGAGCGCGGGAGCGACAGAGACGGAGAGCGAGGGTTTGTGTTACAAACTACTTATAAGCTTTTCATTTTTAGATCGCATTTTTTCCTCTCTCGCTGGCTCGCTCGCTCCGTCGCCCCCCTTCCCGAGTCGCGTCTTCCGCTCATACGAGTACCTCGCCGCTGATCCATCCGTTCGGGTTTACCAGAGTATATGAGCGCGCGAGGATTACTTTTAAATGGAACGATTTTTCAATGCCCTTTGCCGTTTGATTTATTTTTTTTTCCTGGCTTCCGATGATTTATCTATTTTCAAAATTACCATTCATTTTATCATATGCCTTCCCATTACGCTGGAATGTGACACTGTGTCGAGATTTTTGTAATTTTGGAACCCTCCTATTACTAAAGTTACCTTTTAAACTGCATTATTTAATTATTTAATTTGTTACTTCATACAAATACATATTAAAATAACCACTGACAATTTATTCGCACTTAGCTTCCTCAAATTTAATCAATTATTCCTACATGATCTAATATGCTAATTAAATTGTGTAAGCAGACGTTAGTACGTCGATTCACTCAATACATTTTTCGATATTCCTAATCATCTCAATTTTTTTCAACCATTTTCCATCATAGATTTACGAGATATAACCATTTTAACTAAAACTGACGTTTTCGTGTATAAGAAGGGAAGGAGCTTAAATTCAGAATTTCGGGATAATTCTTTTAGGTCAAAAGACTGACAATGTGAAATAATATCCTACTGTAACTGTGATAGTTTCACCAGGGAACTTACATGGGAAAATCTATTATGTCCGTGTCAGATAAATTATCGAAAAATAATCGACACGTATTTTTCTTTTTTCAATTCAATGATCAACAAAGTTATAGAAGATTGTAATGTCGCGTGACGTCACCGCTTCTGTTTATATCCTCATTGTAGTATATCGATATAGTCAGAAACAGCAACGTCACGCGCGGCATTTCAACTTGCTCTATCTTTGTTTATAAACATTTAATTGAAAACAAAAAAATGCGTGTTGATTATTTTTCGATATTCTATCTGACGGACCTAATGGATTTTTTCATGCAAGTTCCCTATTTTAGGAGTCACCGATGAAGACAATGGGTAGAAATGGGTTAGGTTAGATAATACTTTTATTTTGATGATTTTTCAACTTCCTTGTTATGTACATAATATAATTAAGCATAAAATTAAATATTTAAGCTTTTTTTAGAAAAAACATAGATTTTTTATATTTTTTCAAATTTTTATATTTAGACACCCTTTTGCCCCCTTAAAACATTTAATTTTATTTAAATCCCTGCATTGATTTAATAAATAATAATGAAAAATATTTAAGTTTATCTTCGTATAAAGAATTTTGATTTATTATACTGATTTTAAGGGAAAAAGATACAGGTTTTTGGTATAACGATTTTTTTAACTAATTCTTAACCTCGTTTTCTTGATAATAATAAAGGTTGACAAGAAAATTTGACTTCTTAAACCTGCTTTGATTTTTTTAAATATTTTAGTTCTTATCTAAAATTTAATGTTTTTCAACATTTGCATTACAAAAATAGTCAAATAGGTGTACCCGAAGCCAGGCTAAAGGTCAGTAAAAGTCAAAACCATATGTCATTGGTAGACAACAAAAACTTATCTCATAAAGCAAAAATGGAATCATAAATAATTACGAATTAACTTTTATTTAATTATTACTACTACTTAGCTTTTACGTCATTTTTCTCAATTCATTATTTTCATAACTTCCAGTTGCGATTTGCACACCAAATTTTATGTTTATGTTCTAAATGTATGGTAATCTACTTTTTAATTACATTTTTTATAAATCTATGTTGAGACCTATCGATGACAGTTTAAATACAAATTTTGCTTCAGAAACATTAATAATAAAATACATTATTTTTGTAGAAATAGAAAATTAAAAACTTAATTTAGCTATAGAATTATTTTAAAAGCAAAAAAAAATATTCCAACATAGATTTTTAAGTTTTACTTAAAAGAATACATACATTCAAGCTGATCAAAATTCACCGATGCCTGTTATGTAGAAAATAATGTTTCTTTTTAAGGTTTTCTGGCTGCACTGATATTTTAAGGGTGATTAGGGGGATCTTCACTAATTCAAACATGTTCTTTTTTACGTATTATGTACAAAAAGAATGTATTTGTCAATGCTTAACAGATTTTTTTTACTGTAGCTTCTTTCCTTAAGTACGTACAATTTTTTCAAATTTGGAAAATTTAATTGATATTGGAGCAATAAATTTTACGAATATTTAGAATTTCACGTGTTGTCTCTATCATAAAATCAAAGCATCTACAGAGAAATCATCGTAAAATCTCAATTGCTGGCCTTGAGACTTCAGAAGCACTTTTGTTAACTAATAAATCTAACATGCGGGACGCTGGCTATTGCCAAAATATGTGTTACCTGTTTAAGGTAGACTGTGATTCATGCCATTTTCTAAACTGACACCACGAAACGGTGACAAAAACGTGCCATTATAATTCATATATTTATACTTGCTGCATTCTTTTCAACCTACGAATACATCTTTGTATCTGTTTCAAGAAAGCGTGCCAAAATCTCTTTAAGATTTTAATAAAGCACTCCAAAAATATGTAACAAAATAACTTATCAAGTTTTAAAAGTAGACAAAGACAACTGTTGATGTTTTGCTTGATTTTACAAAATTTACAAAATTATATATACAAGTTACGTAATTACATAAACGGATTAGGCATAACGAATAAATACAAAAATAAAGTAGAACTGAAGTATTAAGATAGTTAAATTATTTAATTTATTCATTGACTATATTATATGAACCATTGATGATTGAAAAGAAAAATTTAATGTTTAATAATTGAATAATCTATAAGACATATTCTAATTTAAGCAACTATTATCAATATGAATTATGTAAATAAGGTTCATATGTAGAAAATATATTAGATCAGAGTTTTATTTATTTTTTGTACTTGTCAATTCGGATTGACGAGTACAAAATAAGGATTATAAGGATTATATATGATTAGTAAAAAGCGTCATCGAATACAAGCCCGAGTTAAGTAAGTTAATGCTGATCAATACATATATTAATATTTAGTACAATCAAACCAAATAAACTGCTCAAGCGTGTGAATAGCATATCAGCGCTAAATGAAATTATAATAATTCGCAAATAATAATGCTTATGACAAAACAATGTAAAGAATAAAGTATCTCGTAACTTTCATACAACGCACGTGATGTATGTGTCCCCGCACATCCTTTATCTACTTTACATATTTATTATATAAGATTAACATATACTTGCAACAATGCGTCTTATCGTCTTGAAGAATCTCGACAAGGCCCGTGCGCACACACTGCGTAACCTCTTTCGACAATTTCCCCTGCGAGTCGTTCTCATCAGCAAGTATACACATACATATATATATACATATATATATATATATATATATATATATATATATATATATATATATATATATATATATATATATATATATATATATATATATATATATATGTGTGTGTATGTCGTGCGACGCGAAAAAAAGGATTACATTTCGTGTAACATCGCCCTACATGTCGGCTCGTTCTCGGACGCAGGCGCGCTCGCGCTATACCCAGTATAGTCAACGATCTGAAGGTAGCGTTTGGACTTTCTGAATCTTTCGAGGTCCAACCCTGGCTATACCTCCCCAGTGCCGGGGCGCACGCGAAAGGAAAAAGGTGTAGCGAAAGTAGGCATACGGAAAAAAGGAGGGAAACGGTATAGGGTTCGCGTTTCCTCTCCCAGCTCTCTCGCTTCCTCCGGCCGCGGAGCGTTGCAACGTTCGACAAGCGGAAGTCGCGGGCGATCCGCCAGCCGCCGATTGACCCAGTGAAAAAGGCGGACCTCGGCCGCGCGCTCGATCTTCGCTCTGCGGCGGCTCTGGCCAGAGTGTGTGTGTGTGCGTGTGTGTGTGTGTGTGTGTGTCTAGCGGCTTGTCGAACCGTAGCCCGAGCAGCATGCAGCACGCGACGTCGCGTGTCCACACCTATGCGCCCCCTCCAGCCTCGCGGCGCCGCGTCGCCGTCGGTCGGCTCTCGAGCCTCTATTCAGCTCTACCGACCCGACCCTCGCTATTAGGTATTTATCGCACACCCGCTGACTCTTGGTTTTTTTAAGGCTCTTTCGATTCTGCGTCTCGCGCTCGCTTTTGTGTATGATTTAGTGACTTTTCTAACCTACGTCCTAATTGTATAGAATTATATTTTCAAAATGATTGCATCATGTATATTATGGGACTCTGAAAACTTCACGTATGCACACGATCATATGGCGTATAAATGTATAAAACTTATATTCATTCGATCATAAATTCATTAGATTGTTGGAAATTTTTATAAACATTATTATAACATTGTGCACGAAAATATAAGTGTTACAACTTATAAAACCTTATTTTATTTCACTTGAAAACAATGCAATAATATTTCTAAAGAAATGAGCATCAGATTTAACTGTAAGATTGTCATGCATGAAGGTGTAAACATAAGTATAAATCAACTATAAGTGATTTTACAGTATAATAAAAAATCGCGCAAGACATTTATTTTTTAACACACCAGTAGTTATTTAAATGTTAAATGAACAATAGAAAACTATGACATTAATGCATGGAAATCTACTAAATTTAAAGAGCTGAAAATCTTCAAATTTTCATGAGTTTTTCGTCATCATTTTTTATTGTTCATAACTTTGCAACAGAATAATATTTTTATAAGAAACAAAGCTTAAATTAAAGCTCATTTAGTCAACTATTTTATCTAATTACATTATTTCTCAAGCAAAATAACTTGTAGAATTATGATACGAAGTATAGGTACCACTTTTTATTGAAATAACCCGTATTTTTAACACAAACAGTCATATCTTGTCCTCAAGGGTCTGTGGAATGAAACTACGGGTGCTAGGCTTTATTTTTATGTACCAGAAAACACCTCCCAAAGTTTCATCAAAATACGTGACCCGGAGGTGTGATACTCTCCTTGTTAGTGGCGACAGAATGTATATATTGAATTAATAAGATTATAATGTATAAAGTCGTATATTATTAATACATTATGAAAACGTAGTTAAAATCTTGCTTTACCATTAAGGACCCAGTTTCTGCTAATTTTTTTTATTTTAGACAATTAAAAATATTTTAGAATACGTATTATGGTTTTTTGGAGGATTCGTACCTTAAGATGAGTCCGTATCTTCTGTCTTTGTCTAATCACGTTGTTGGTACTTATTCAAATTGTAGTTTGTTAATTGAAAAACTAAAAATTGACCCCGATTGGTATTAAACTAAGGAATATTTTGAGACCTTAAAAAGTATCCAACATTATTTCTTTTTCGAGAAAACTTCGGAACGCGAAAATTGAGGTTACCTTTTCCGTTCCGAAGTTTTCTCGAAATAGAAATAGTGTTAGATACTTTTCAAGGCCTCAAAATATTTCTTATTTGAATACCAATTGGGGCCAACTTTTAGTTTTTCAATGAACAAACTACGATTTGAATAAATACCAAAAACGTGATTAGACAAGGACAGAAGATACGGATTCCTGTTAAGTGACTGATTCACAATTTACGTCACGCTTGGAGGATGGAGGGAGGGTATTTATTAGTGTGAAAGTGGTACCAAATACATTGGAAAATTAGCGAAAATTCGTTATGTGGGGGGAGGGAGGATCAAAAACAGCGACACATAATTTGTAAATACATTTTCCAAACTTGTTCTAAAATATGTTTATAAATATTTCAAGAATATCCATAAATCATGTAATGACTCGTGTATTATTCTAATATATTTTAGTATTCTAAAGCTACAAAAAATGTCAACTTCTGCATGTGAAACAACGTCTTTGTAATTTGTTGGTGGTAATAAATAAAGTCAATAAAAGGACTGAAAAGACTCTTAATGTGTATGAGTATAGTTATCCAATGAATATTCAATATATTAAATTGGTTGATATAAACCCACATTTTAATATTAATCAGATGAAAGAATACTTCTTTTGGCATTTTCAACTTTCAACGCTGACTATTTTAAAGATTATTGATCTAAATTTGATTTTGGAGGTTCATTGGATACCGAGCCCGATACAAATTAAGAATCTTTTAGTTGTTAAGATCCCGCCACTGATCAATATCGCCAACTAGGCATTCAAATTTCAAGATACATGTCTTTTTCCTGCCGAGATTGAGATAAAAAGAAGACAAAAAAATAAAAAAAACTTTTCTTGTAGTTTGAGTGCTAACATCTATTAGAAAAATTTAAGATATTTATCTAATAATATAAAAATCACTGAAAATCGAAAGATTGTTCAAAACTACGTAGAAAAATTAAATATAAATAATTGACAAGTAATACACAGAGATAATAATTTTGTTATTAAAAATTACCATGAAAATCAGTATAAGCCTGAGACATCCTAACTTCCGGGGAGAAATGACTCTGATGAACGGTAAAAATAAACGTTATACATTATAATTTTTACAGACATTTTTATCATAAAATCCTCTCTGTGATAAGAATTGTCCCGTCTTCAAGGTTTTTGCGATCGATCTCATTACTATAGAATCTATTGATAGAACTGCGCATATAAATTGTGTCAATCATTGAAACATGCATCCTTTATTTTTCGCACAATGCTATAGTTTCCTGGATGAACAAGCTCCGATCTTTTCTCAATGCATCAACAGATTTCTCTACACGTACACATGTATTTTCTGCACTGATCTTCGGGCATCCCTCTCGCGCTGGGTCTCTCTCCTCGGCGCGCGCGCACTCTCCCTTTCGTCCTGCTGGCTTTGACACCTTGCACCTGCCCCGCGCGTCCATGTACCGGCACGTGCCTGCAGCTGCACACGCATGTCGAACAATTGCGGCGCGCGCGCGCGGGCAGTAGCAGGCGGCAAAGATCGCATCTCCGTGGCGTGTGGCGTGCGTGCAGCAGCCGGGCCATCCGGCGACCGATTTAGCTCTCTTCTCTATAGCTATACGTGACTCTCGCGGCGAACATGCGGGCTGCAGACCGACTATAATACCGATCTCCGCTCGCGCTCGCTTGTTATTTTTCAGCAATTAGCGCCGCGCTGCTCGCCTGCATTGACCTGGGCTTGCGCTTCTGCGCTTTTATTTTACCTGCGACAATAAACGCCAGGGTCGGCAGGATAGAGGGGAGGGAGAGAGAGAGAGAGAGAGAGAGATAGATAGGAAAGTGTGTTGTGGTACGGAATGAACAGGGCCGTATGCACATCGCATGCGTTATGAGAAAAACTACAGCTGCTTTCTTGCGAGCGATAAAAAGGTCTACCCGACGGATCCGGCAGATCGTATATATGTATAGCAGCGGCATAGCTTCGGCAGATGCTTTGCAAATAATTAGAAAGATGTACATGAGTGGAAGACAATTTACAACAAAGAAACAACTGACTTTTTTCTATTATACGAGAAAAATATTTTTATGAATTTACTATATATTTATATATTGTTAAGTGCTCATTTGAAATTAATTACAAAAAGCGTATGGTGGGATAACACCTGAACGAATTTCAGTAAAATATTATTGCATTCAAAATATCAAAGGGAGAAATTCGACTATGTGCATTCAAAATGTATCAAAAGGCATGCAAACGTAACTGAGTTTAACATGCTGCTGCAATTGAAATATACCTAAATCAATAGCAGTATAGTGCATACAACGCATACACTTGAATATGCTATTAAAATTATGTTAATTTTATAATCAATTTAGTCATTGAAAGCATTTATTTTCAAAATTTCAGAGATGTCTATTAAAAAAGAATTATATTTCATATTCAATACATTTTATTAAATAATATTTATCATCATTCATTCGCTATATAAAAAAAAAATATTAATACCGTAATTCATAGCATTAACGAGAAAAAATCATAATACGCTCCTGAACAAGTTTATCAGAAATCAGTACTGCTATATAAAGCAAGCATCGTCGCCTAGTTTTCCACCAGATTAGCACAAAGTTTTGCACGACTATGGTCGGAAATAACGCAATCTGTGCGTCGCTTGTGTTGATGTCTTTCGGGATTGGCTGTGTGTTACCCTTATTCCTCGACGGCTCATTGAAACTAACGGGCGTCACAAAGTAAGTAATAAGACATGATTCTGAATACCTTAGATATCGCTTGCATTGTCGCGAGAACTTTTCGCATCATATTATCCGTTTTACATATATGTATTTTTATACTTAGAACAAAAAGAAATACTCGTGAAAAGAAGTTCATAAAAAATAAAATAAAAACAAATGTGCATAAACCAGATAAGAAATAAATTAAGATATAAATTTCTACGTAATAATACAATGTGGTAATGATTTTTAATATATTATAATATATACCTATATATCCATATTTATTTCTTATTTATAAAAATATGAAATTGAAGTGAGAAACAAAAGTGTTTAACTACTATTATTAATGTAAGCATATAGCGAGTACGTTTCTTTAGTCACAATTTTCATTAAGATCTCATTAAAAATCAAAGCAATCATTGTGATGAATTATAAAATTTAAAGTTATAACCAATTAAATTTTAGTGTAAAAACAATGCAGCTGTTGAACCAACTTTGCAATGAGTCGCAGGACAATAAGTCGATGAATCGCGACGCATGCTACGGTTGTTTCTTTCGAGCGTCGAGTCATCAGTCCGGATATCCGCTCTTACTGTCGATGGCCAATTGCGCTGACAATTACTTAAACAACACAAACTATGGGCATTGTGCACAGTATCTCAAGGCAAGTTTATCTGTCATAAAATATCATGATGGTTTCTTGTTACATAAGAACTTTCAGCGTAGTTTATACATATTGAAATTAGATTGTTACTTGATATAATACAAAAACAACTGTAGGTACTACAGTATTATATACAGTAGTATATTAGTATAGCTAGTAATTCATATTATTAATTAACATTTGATACGGTACAAATTTTATTCTATTGGATCAAAAAGTTAATTTTGTTAGTTTTATACCCATTTAAAATTCATAAATGCACTGCTTATTTATATAAGAAATAAAACTAAAAATTACAATTTTTTCAGAATTCTACAACAGCGATCAGTAGCAGTATAAATCCAACGTTAGTGTATTGTTCATTCCTCGAATGCGTTCGTCAAGTTAATAAGGATAATTTGGTAAACTATAATATTATTGTTATTATTATTATTACTATTATTTAACAATGAATGCATCTTTATTAGGTATTTATTTATTGTATTTGTCACGTTTATTTCTTTTATTAAATATCACTTAATACATTAATCTGTAAATAAAATAATTCCAAACTAATGTACAGAATACACCGATGACAATACAAAGAATAATAGGAGATGCAACAAAGTTGCATTCGTCGCTAACACGTATTTCGGCTGTCTCTCATAAAAGAAAGACGATTTGCATTATTAAACAAGTAAATGTTGAATCTAATACGGTCAGACCTGGGGCGGAACCAATAGATCCAAGAAATGGAAATTTAGATCAGTCAAATACGAACATTTAATGTACATATTTACAATAAATATATTAAATACTTGTAAGTATAACATATGGTATGTAAATATTATATGTATTTCTGTAAATAATAATAATCAAACGCTGTACATACTCTGGTAGAAAGTTAGCTAGAATGGCTAGTTAGCTTATTAATTATTAATAATCTAGCCAAATTAATAAGCTATTAATAAGTCAAATTATAGCTAATATATGGCTAGAATCTGCTTAAGACTATGCTTTAAGCAAGAACCTATTTTGTTTGCAAATCTAACCTATTTATATTTTGTTTCGAAAAGTTATTAGTTTTTAAAAATATACATTATTATACTTTATTTAATGTTCAATAAGTATGCCGCCAAAATAAATATTTTTATTTATAAATAACAACTTACGAGATTATAGAAATATGTATATGCAATACTAAAAATATTTCATGATAACTAATAATAAATGATAACTAATAATTTCCTTTCCGAAAATTAGTCAATCATAACTTAGTCAACAGAAATTTTGTGATTCATGTCGAATATAAAATTTTGTAATAAAACTTCATTGTAAATCTACAAATATTTGTTTACCAATTCTCCAAATTTCGTCATAACTTACATTATTCTGTTTTTATTGCTATTTTTAAAATAACAATACTTATATGACTACATGCATTTTATTATTTATAACATAAATTTCTTTAATAAAGACACTTAAATTTGACTCGGGGCTTTGGTACTTTTTGTTTAAATAATACTTTTTAAATGTACGCGTCGTTATGTAAACAAATAACCTAATCTCCATTACTACTAGCCATTTAAGGTACATTTTTAACTTTAATTTAGTAAAATACTTAATATAGTATGATTAGAATTGCGTATTACTTTGATTATTATAAAATTGTTATTATTTCCATTATTAATTAATACATAAATTACTTAGTTTATTAATTTTATATTAACTAGAATATTAAGCAGAATCTAGCTAGAAATTAGCCAAATAGCATGTCGTTTTTAACTGATTTCTAGCTAATTTCTTAACCAGATTTAGAAAATCTAGCTAATATTTGGCTAAAAATCAGCTTAGATTTCTACCAGGGTAATGATCAATATCTATGCTTACGTAGGTCTTTTAATATCACATAATTCTTTAGCAAGTATTAGCAAGTACTCTGTATATATAATCTTTAAACGACATATTTATTTTCTTATCCTCTTCTTAAACTTTAGTTTTGTTATACTCTAAACATAACTTCATGTAACTGATGTTATTTATATAAAACGTACATATATTTTTGCACAACTATTAGGCTGCTTTCAATCTTTATCTTTATATATATATATATATACTACTAGTATTTATTTACCAATTGGCATAAAAGTTGATGTTGATGTGAATGATTTCTTATTGGTCCGACGAGTGTCTCGTATATTTAAAGTTTTCGGTAATTTCTTTGTAATATAAAGATATTTTTATTGTATTAATGTAAAAATACTTATCATTAAATTCGTTTGGTTAAATAAAGAAGTCACTGACATAATTACGTTAAGCCTTTAAAATCTACTTGAAAAAGTGGTTTTAAAATTTAATTCTTATAATGTTAATTTATTGTAATATTATTCACAGGGCTTACTTTCTTTCTAATATTAAAAAAGTCCCATCAGCTAAATTTTACACGTAAAGAAATATTTTTTTATATATTTTTGCTTTATCGTTCGAACATTGCCATTAGTTGATAGATTGGCTAAATTCTGTATTGTTTCCCGTGTAAAAAATAAGTCTAGGACAAGTCTGACAAAAGACTGGCGACGGATACGATCCCAGACTATAAGCCAGACTATATGCCAGACTTTTGTTGAATTATATCATGAAAACTTGCTTTTACATACAAGTAGTTAGGCACTTATTGTTAATATCGATCGGAATCGTAAAAATAATAGTTTTCGATTAAACCGTGTAAATCTTTTTGAAATATTGCAATTATCTATGAAATTTAAATATTTTGTAAAAAAAGACACATAGATTTAAGTTACTGCAGAAATGACGGAACCCTATGCTTTTGCCAGACTTTTGCCAGACTTTTGCCAGACTTGTCCAACCTTGTTACATGTGCATAGCGCACACAATGAATGCCTCTAAGACTCTAAAAGTAATAAACAAGTCCTTGTGAATTTTTGCAGATACGCGAGTGCGTCGTCGAGGCCGCGCGCCTGTTGCCGAGCTACAGCGGCACGAGCGCACACCTGGCCCAGCTTTTCGTCAACACGAGCGCGTGCATCCTGGCGAAGACGCGCTGCTCCGAGCCTAACCCCATTACGGGCGCGTCTCGCGACGACACGTGGAAGGACAGCAGCTCCTTCAACGCGCTTCTCGTCAACTCCGACTACGACATGAACATTGTGCGCCTGCCCTTCGGCAGCCTCGCGCCCGACGAGTGCCACAAGTACAGGAACGTCGAGATCGCTAGCTGGCCTAACGTTCAGTGTTAGTTTCAAGAGTGCCTTACATTTTTCTAAGCATTTTCACTAACAATGGATCTTTCTTAACAAAAATTTATTCAAAATATATAAAATAGACTCAAAACTTTTAACTTCAAGTGTTATCACTGTTGCATTTACATTTCATAAAAATACGACTTTTGAGTACCTACTTACTGCCATTGAAGTAAATAAATAAATAAATGATGATATTTTACAATTAATGGTAATGAAAAATAAAACTAATTACTTGCATTAAATTAGGCGTTCATTAAATTAAAAAAAATATACACGCCTGTGTTCATAAATTAATAATGAAGATATGTTTATATAACTATTAATAATACGAATCATTTTTTTTAATTGTACATTTATTAAATAGTACGTATTAAAATAGTACGTATAAGATAGTAAAACTATATTTTAAAGTTTTGATGCGAATGTGATGCCGTCATTTATCAACAATTTTCACAACATACGCAGTTGGAAGAGGGACAATAAGTGCAATAGTATATCTACTTAATTGTGCAATAAATTATTATTTCGACAAAATTTTGATAATACCTAAATACTTTGATATAGAAAAGTAAAAAAAGGTTATACATGTATGAAAAAAGAAATTGATGCGTGTGCTTCATAATATGGCTGAATTTGAATGGAAATAAAGCATGCACCATTGTCTTGTTCAGAAATGCATAGAATTTTACAGAAGTGACAATGAAGCGACTTTTCACATATGAATCCACAAACGACTTTCCTGATTCGGTACTACTCAAGGTATAATACAATATACAACTTACACTATGTTCAACAAAAGTGTAACAAAATAAAGTACACATTAACAAAATACTATAAAATTTTATTACACAAATATATGAAGAGAAATATTATAAAATCACAATTATTTTCACATTTAATAGCTTAAAAATTATAAATTGTTACAAAGATAGACCTTATTTTTAAAACTGTATCAGACAAAATAGAGTTAATATAAGCTACAATATAAAATAAAATTAACAAGAAAAGATAAAAATCTATAAGATTGTATATTACGTCATTGATTACGTTATAGATACATTTAATTACTAATTAAAACAATATGTTTATCTAAAAATGATAAAGATTACCAATGGAAGTAACCGAACACGTTCAAAAATTTCGGAAAAGTATTTAAAATTGTGTTTCAGCATTTTATAGAGGGATTTGTACTAAAATTATTTTCTATTTTCCACATTATGAGATTGGATCTGGTTTAGTTTTACCTGTTACATATACTTAGACTACAAAATTTCGAGTTGATTACGTAGAAAATTTAAAAAAACGAAAAAAAAACATACTATGTGTCTTTCAAGACGCACGCACACGGCGCTAACGGGTTAAATAAAACTACAAAACTTATAAATTCGCTACTTTTCATACGTCACTAACTTTTTTCGAAATCTAGAGCAGATTTAAAATAGACTAAAAAGTTTGACTTGGGCAACATCAAAACTACAGTTTGTTAACGAAATAAAGTTTCGTAAGTATATACCTTTGGTTTCATTTTTTAAAAGCTTAAATTTCAATATATTCATAAAAATTAAATTCCGATATTTAGTTAAAAGAAAATTATGAAAAGTGTATATTGTAGCATAAAGTAGAGTAGCAGTATTTCCTCTCTAAAGGTAAAGGTTTTAAAAAATGTCTACGCGTTTGTGTTGTGGAAATTACAAATTTCTTAGTTCTAAGATATTTCATAGAAAAATATTTATATAGAGTTATATAAAATCTATACTATTTTTATTTTCAGTTAATAAAAGAAATATTATGCATAGTTTTGACTATTGTGCGAAAAAAACCACTTTTGACTTAGTGGATGTTTTATTTAGATATTACAATTGCTTAGAACTTTATATTGTCAATCCTGCTGCAATTCAACTACCGTTAGTCTTACAATTAAAATTTAAAATCCGAAAGTAGATAAAATAACTTCAGTTCTATCATTAACTTTGGTAATTTATATTACAATTGCAATAACGCGAATAGCCACTGTGATGTTCTGCAAATGGTGAAAGAGGTCATTGCAGAGCACAAATGAAATTAGCTTAAAGTTCCCTTCACGTGCAATCGAAGCTGAGCGAATAGCAAGCGAAAAGGCTGAATATAAAATCTACTTTAAAGACAAATGAAAATCAACCCGCGCTATCGTACGTCAGCATCCGCCGAGAGTCGTAAGAAAGAGTCGTACGCACATGGTGCAATACCTCGTCTACACGTCCACGGGTCAAAGCCACATGCATGCACACACTAAAACGCGCCCTCCTGCGTAGCGGGGTTTATTCGCAGATTTTTAAGCTTCGTGGCGAATGACGCAATGACCCACGTTGGCGCGCCTGTGACGCAAGCGAGGCAGGTGACGGCGACTACGTCGTTATTAGGGGGCGATCGCTCGCGCTCCTTCGATGCGGGGGACACGGTCGCGCGTGGCGACGGGATGTATAGGACGTTTAACGCGCGACGACGCGCACACATCGCCGCCGACGTCATCGGCTGCCTGACGTCACGAGTGCGCATGTATTCCTCTGCAGAAGCGGCCAACGAACTGCGTGCTCTCTCTCTCTCTCTCTCTCTCTCTCTCTCTCTCTCTCTCGCTCCTTTTTTATCTCGAGGCGCGCTAGCGGAGTCTGCGCATTATGCAACCGAATCTTCGCTGTATTTTTGCACTACCCATTTTCGGCTAAATTCATTATGTTTGCCGACGACCTGGTCCTTTAGAGGCTCGACTGGACGTCTAGGAATATTCAGATGCCGGGGAGAGGAAGTGCAACTGCACTCTGTATTGCTATTGCAGCTTTCGTTGAGGTTATGGTGCATTCAACTGGCGGAAAGCTCATTCGAGACAGGCAATATCGGCAATATCAATATGTATACGAAAAAAAGGTCAAGGGGGAGAAAAGAAAAGGGTGCTCTATAAGCTTCAAAATAAAAGACATCGCAAGCAGACTGATGGATGAAACTGGCGCAAGGTGTCATATTTTGCTTACCGGCAAGGTGGGTAAGCTCGTCATGCCTCCCGACGACGGACAGAGTCCTCGTGGAGCGGCGGCCGGATTATCCGACGAGGACAAGCCGTGTCGCGGTCGCTCACAACGACTAGATCTACTCCCGGCGGACGCACGATACATCCGCGGCACGGGATCAAGGAGCAGAAAATTATTGCTCAGCTGTACGGCGAATTGTCGAGACGGAATATTCTTCGATCGACCGTGTTCTATATAACGATGGCAGTGCGCGCGTTAGACTTTTACACGAATTTTGTAGAGCAGTCGATTCCGCTTGCTCGAAATCGCGCACACTGGAGACATCTAGTGGCGGCGCGGCCAAGTTTCTCGTGAAAATTACTTACCGACCGATCAGTACTGTTATGCCGATGAAAGGTAAACTTCAGTGAGCGTAAATATGAACATTTTATTTAAAAATCATTTGTTCTTATTATTAAGGGGTAATTTGTATGATTTTTTACAAGAGTAGGAAAGAAGGGATCAAATTTCTTTTTTGTGGGTTTACTATACATATATTGAGGTACAAAAATATATTTTTTTTACATTTAAATACAAAATGGCGGCTATACAGCGAATCTAGTGAGAAGTCTTTTTCAAACTTTTTTTTTATAAACAATTTACATCGTTTTTTTTCGAGAAAAATTGACTTTTTTTTCAGAAGTGCGCCATTTCTACAAAAATTGAAATAAAAAAATAACCCTACGTACTTCAAAAGTTAACGTTATATAGATTAAAAATTTCTTTGGTTTTTTGTTCCAGGTCTCATACTTTCCGCAAGGTTCCAGCACTAAAAGAAAAAAAGGTACCGAATTGAGGGGCGCCAACTGGAACGGCACTTACTCACGGGTGATTATAGTATATTATGACACTCGCTTCGCTCGTGCGAAAACCCTCGAGCAAGGTAGAAAACCATCTCCCACAACAGTCTCATACGATATTTTATATCACAACAACCTCAAAATCGATAATAAAGTTGGCATTTTGAGGTTAGTGTGCTATAAATTCATTACTTATTCATTTTGTAAATAAATATTTTGTAAAACCATGTTCAAAACCATATACCTCAGACGTACAATTAATTAAAGAGTTATTATAAATATATTATTAAATAAGAAACTTTCAGAATCATATCGTCACCCGCGCATAGAAGTTCAATCAATAAATTTACATTATAACACATATTTTCAAAACAACATACCCCAGGAATTAAAATTTATAATTAACTAGTAGTTATTAAATAGTAATCATTTATAGTACATTATGAAACAAGGAAATAGTCGGCTTTATTCCCGTGTTGCATATAGAACTTTATTTCCGACTTAACTGTGTAATAATAGTATATTGTGTACCAAGGGCGGAAATTACACTTTTTGCCCGCAAAAATGATTAACGGGAAAAAAGTTACTTTTTTCCCGCATTTGCGGGAAAAACGTGACTTCACTAAAAACTAGTCCAAATTTCTTTATTTCATCAAGTTCTACCAATAACCCTGATTTTCGATTGTCTTTTAACAATATTGTCTTTTAACAGTCCATTAGTCCCGCTTTTCAGGGCAAAAAGTGGCCCTTTTCGTTGAAATTGACATTACCAATATTTAATAACATTATTATATTATTTTGTTTTTATTCTTGAACAATATATTTCAATAATGACTTTAAAAGATGTTATTTATTTTCTCAATATTACAATGAACTTTTACATTGATTATTTAAATTTTTGAAGCTTGGGAGAAAATATATACATTGCCATTGCATTGGTATAATATTCCTTTTTTTGCCAATTGAAGGCATCGATTCTAAAACGTCCTTAGCGCTCGGCTCGGGTTGCCGCTATATACAAATTGACGTCATGGTGACCAATTTTTAAATTTGCGGAAATGAATTTTTAAAAATACATCGTATAGAGGATACAAAATGGCAACATAGTATTTGAAAAAAAAAATAAAAACGGCAAAATTTTAAATCTTATTTGCACCACGTTTTTTAAACTTAGCTCGCTGCAGCTCCGACAAATATGAACGGATCTTGCTCATTTTTTGAATAATCTCGTAAAATAGTCTAGCGCTGCTGGTAAACTCATAGATAGTTAAATATTAAATATTTTTCTTTCAACAATTTAATTGCAAACCAGTGAGTTACCTTTTATATGGTTAAGTATATTCAACGAAAAAAAGTATCGAGGGAAGTTTAAGACTCAGTGAACTTTCAACGAGACATTTGTTTGTTAACAGTTGAAGAAGTTTCTCAGAAAATTACAGATCAATTGGATGAAAAGTGGCAAAGATAGAGCGATTTTGCCAAACTTGAACGCTCCGCGCGAACATTAGCGAGTCTGCGCGATACACGACGCTCGCAGAGTATGTCAGTCATATAATGCCGTTTACTTGAAGATTTGCTGTCCTTTTTTTTAAAAAATACATACTTAATCAAATCATACTATTTAATACTGTCGATTTATAGTGTAGAAGTTAAGAAAAATAAGTATCTGATGAAACAATAAGAAATTAAATAAACAAAGCAAAGGCAAAATCAAACGGCAGTTATTCATAAAGTTGTTGAATTTTTAAATCTTTGTACGAAAGTTTTAGAAATTATTGTTAATTCTAAATGTTATATACACTAGATAATAAATGGTTATAATAAAGCGTTCAAATGAAATTCACACACATTAAAAAGAATATTGCAGCGTAAATGAATTGAATAGTAAATTACAATCTTTGAAAATATAAATTTCCGGGAAACATATAAATTTCACAGATTTTTGACATTGTTCAGTAAATTAGAAACTTCAAATAACTAATACTTATATTTATTTATATTTCTACATTTATTACAAATAAGATTATACAAATAAGATTTATTTACAATTTAGTCGCAATACATACAACGCGTTTCAAAAACATATTACTTTTTTTTTCCTTTTATTGTTTTTGTTTTCTTTTTTTTTTTATTAATTTTTAAATCTAATTTTTGCTTTTGTTCGTCGCTTACTTTTCTTCTTTTTGTTGAGACAACTTCCGTTTTTCGAACTTTTTTGTTACCATGTTCTTCTTTCACATTCTTTGTTTTACTGACAAAAGTTTTAATAGAAGTTATTTTTAAAAATTTTTCACCAAAATGTTGCCCATTAGTAGTACAAAATTGCAATAAATGTTTAAAATCCTTTTCTTTTTCTTTCGTTATTCCTACCTTTTTAGCTAATGATACTTTCGACAAATCTACTTCACTGCTGTTTCTTAGTTTAATTGTAATTGGATTGCCATCATAATCCTAATACAAATCAATTTGTCCGTTAGGAAAATATACAATTCTAATAACTTTGCTTATTTTAATTACATTTTTCTGCAAGTCTTCGTCTTTCGCAAACAGTTATTCATAATCTTTTACTTCGCACTGTGAAATAGCAACCATTTCGAATGGAGGATTTCTAGAATTTTTTATTAGTTGCACATAATCATTTTCTGTTTCAATTCTTTCTTGCTTTTTTTTCTTACTACCATACAAACCGAAATTTCGGTCACACTGGCAGTAGGAATGCCCTCTAACAGGAAATAAATGTTGGATTTCTAATTGCAATTTGTAAGATAAAAATGAAAAGAATTTCAAATTAATGTAATTTCGATTTTGACCTCCTGCAGGATCAGAAAATAAAAATATTTTATCGAAGACGTTTAGTTGTAGTTCTTTCCTTATCGCATACTCAACCATATTACATACGCTGTTGGCGCCCTTTTTTAAAATCCCTTCAAGGAAATGGAACATGTAACTTCGATCACTATCGAAAATGTGTACATTAAACAAATACATCCAAACTAAACGACGAAAAAATTGAGAATTAACTGGTAGTTTTGGCAATGGCAAGTTTTGACCAAAGTCAAATTCACATTTTAGTACATTTACAGTGGACAACATTGAATTTTTTAAGTTTTTATACTTTTCAACTTGCACGATATGTTCAAAATACTCATTTTCTCGTCCTTTGTTCGTTTCATAAGTAAAACAAAGATCACATACATCAGTACGTGGCAGACCAATAGAGAAATTCACAAAATGATTAAAATAATTAAAATATGTTGTTTTACGAGGGTAGTTCAATAAGTCTTTAGAATGACCAACAGATGGCGCGCGAATCGCTCCAAATCATCTGTTTTCAGTCAGCACCACTCCCGACTAGATATATGGTGCAGTCACAGTCCACATCTTCTGAGTTTACGTGTTTTTATAACCAATTGAAAAAAAAAAAAAATTGCTTGTTAAGAAAAATGGAAAAAAACGAGTTCAGAGCGGTAATTAAACATTTTCATTTAAAGGGTTTAACTCCATATGAGATAAAAAATGAATTGGACTCAGTTTATGGCACATCTGACCCTGCCTTAGCAACGGTTTATAACTGGGTAAATGAATTTAAGCGTGGTCGTACATCAATAAGTGACGAACCACGTTCAGGAAGGCCCGTAGAAGCAACTACTCCCGAAATCATCAATAAAATCCACGATATGGTGTTGAAGGATAGAAGATTAAAAGTGCGTGAGTTAGCTGAGGCCACAAGGATATCTATAGGTGCAGTTGTTTCAATTCTACATGAAAAATTAGGCATGAAAAAGCTATCGGCAAGATGGGTGCCGCGTTTGCTCTCAGCTGAGAATAAACGCAATAGAGTGGTCGCCTCTGAGGCTCTTTTGGCGCGCATAAGTCGGAATCCTGAGGAATTTTTTCGTCGATTTGTGACTGTGGATGAAACATGGATACACCACTACACTCGTGAGACAAAGGAACAATCCAAACAGTGGATTTCCACAGGCGAACCAGCTCCAAAGAAGGCAAAGACCGTAAAGTCAGCTGGTAAGGTTATGGCTACAGTTTTTTGGGATGCACGTGGAATTATACTTATTGACTACTTGGAAAAGGGTAAAACAATTACTGGTGAGTATTATGCATCATTATTAGAGCAGCTGAAAGAAGAAATTAAAAAAAAACGACCACATTTGGCGAGAAAAAAAATTCTCTTTCATCACGACAACGCCCGAGTTCACACATGCTTCGTTTCAATGGCTAAAATTGAAGAACTAAAATTCGAATTGGTCGAACACCCACCGTATTCACCAGATTTAGCCCCCAGTGACTTTTTCTTATTTCCAAACTTGAAAAAATGGCTCGGTGGACAGAGATTTACGGACAACGAAGACGTCATTGCCTCTGTAAGTACTTATTTTGAGGAACTTCCGAAAACGCACTTTTCTGAAGGATTAAAAAAACTTAAAAAGCGATTGACCAAGTGTATAGAGCTCCAAGGAGATTATGTTGAAAAATAAAAAAAAATTTACCCAAAAAAAATTGTTTTTATACTTTATTCTAAAGACTTATTGAACTACCCTCGTATCAATAGGAATAGCTTCACTCCCTGTTACAGCTGCATAAAAATCCAAAAAGGAAAAATAGAGTGAATGTAATGTTAACGATGTATCAAGAAAATAGTAAAGCTTTGAGCTTTCTCTAGTATAATGTGACTCAGAATGCGGAAGGCTTTTACAATGTTCCAGAATTAAAGTTTTGACATCTTCAGTTAGCTTTACCTTGTGATTATCTTGTTTTCCTCTATTATCAGACATCGTTTTGCCACTTACTATTTTTTCTTGAATCGTTTTTATTCTTCGTTCTCCAATTTGGAAAATACTGCAAACAAACTTTCGACAAATATCGATACTAGTGCTTTTGTAGTAACAATGAAATTGCCACTGTAAACGTTTTAATTCTTGTGTCGATTCTTTTCTTACAATCATATTTTCTAATATTGTATTCTGTACTTGAAAATCTCCACTGCGCCAAAATTTATGAAACATACTTTTTTGCCATTCATGATCTACTTTTAAAAAACACTTTTTAGGACAACAATTTTTGATTTCTGTGAACGTCTTTTCAAGCACTTTTTTCCACTAACTGATTCATATTCTAATCCCTATATAAAAGACGTTTGGAAATCATCATTTTATATATACGTATTAATGAAAAAATTTATTTTACAAAATTGATTACAGCTTCATTTTAAATGATTTGAAAATAGTGCATTTTGACACGGGTGTGGAAGTTGATTAACGCATGGGATGCATAAGTAATTAAAATAATTAACCTCAAATTGTTTATTTACATAATATTTCACAACAGCATAAAAATTTAGAGAGTTCTTCGTTTTAATTAATTTCGAGTTTTATATACATGTCATTCAATCATATTTGCAACAGAAATTCTTTTTTATAACAAGTCTTACGATATTTTACTTACCTTATTTTTACAACTTTTATTAATAGTTTTTTTCCATGCATGCTCATTTCTAATTCTTTTATGTCCTATATTGATCGACATTATGCTTATAATTTATTTAGCAAGTAAAACGTTTTTTAAAAAGATTAAAGAAATTAACAAATTTGTGAATAAATGCAGCTTGTAAACGAACAAGAAAATCAGTGTGATTTCAATGCGAAACGAGTTCGACTTTGTTTTGTTTATTTCAGGATAACTTTTATCATGTTTCTTAAATTATTTCTTATTCTATGAGTGACATACACTGAGCGTCATGTATCGCGCAGACCCGCTAATGTTCGCGCGCATCGTGCAAGTTTGGCAAAATCGCTCTATCTTTGCCACTTTTCATCCAATTCATCTGAAATTTTCTGAGAAACTTCTTCAAATGTTAACAACCAATGTCTCGTTGAAAGTTAGTTGAGTCTTAAACTTCCCTCGATACTTTTTTTCGTTGAACATACTTAACCATATAAAAGGTAGCTCACTGGTTTGCAATTAAATTGTTGAATGAAAAATATTTAATATTTAACTATCTATGAGTTTATTAGCAGCGCTAGACTATTTTACGAGTCTATGCAAAAAATAAGCAAGATCCGTTCATATTTGTCGGAGCTGCAGCGAGCTAAGTTTAAAAAACGTGGTGCAAATAAGATTTAAAATTTTGCCGTTTTTATTTTTTTTTTCAAATACTAAACATTGTACAAACAAAGTAGATATATAAAAAGTTTCCATTTTTGATCCTCTGCACGATACTATTTTTTAAAATTCATTTCCGTAAAATTGCAAATTTTGGTCACCATGACGTAAATTTTGATATAACGGCAGCCGGGCCGAGCGCTAAGGACGTTTTAGAATCGATGCCTTCAATTGAATTATCGAAATTGAAATCAAAGATTCGATGTAAATTGTCTATATCGCGGTGCATATTAATATGCCGGAAATATTTATATTAAATACTATAAACATTTATATGTATAAATAAAATAAATATTGTATACATTAGCTCCTTTGATTATCGTTCTTTATTGTTATAGCGATATTTTCCTACTTGCTGAATAGTTTTTTGAATACTTGCAATTCCGGAGAAAACGGAAAGGATCGGACGATTTTACCATAGCATAAATAATGAGTAAATCACCATAATATAACTTACACTTATGTTATTTAAATGATCAATTGTAGCAAAACACAAATTACATTTACGGCAAAGTTTGGAAAGGTTCGTAACGTTCAGAAAAGTTGGAATAAATTCAGGCAGGACCGGAAAGAGAACCTTTCCATTTCTTCGGTTCCCGAGGTCCTTTGTTTTGTTTGTACATACTGATTACCTTGACCAGGGGCGCCAGGCAGCGGCTGCCGTAGGGGCGCAGCAATGGCTAATACGACCCTGCCTACGAGTGCAGATACCAGGGAAACTAGATACAAGTAGATATACCAGGAGAAGAAACATAACGCTTTAGCTTTTAGACGGAAAACCAGGGAGACTAGAAGAAACGTAATGCTTTAGTTTTTTGGCGGAAAACGGTTTAAAGGCCGTTTAGGGCGCTAGTGTAGCGCTCGGTCACCTAATTCAACACAGAGCCGGGAAGAAAGCAGCAGGAGGTATATATAGGTATATACATACACTCGTAGCAATGCCGTGAACGATAAAATGCTTGAACCACAATTGCGTATATACATATTTTCAATTTTTAACCAATAAAAAGTTCATAAATTTTATGTGTATCGAAATAAATTATTATTTATTGGTTAATAATTACAATTTTGAACCTACAATCTACAGTGTTAAGTTACTAGCAATTCATCGTATTAAAGTAAGTGATTTCTTATTGTACAATATGCACTCTTTAATATAATATGATTTCTGTTAATGTCAAAGTATTAGATTTAAATTTTTAATTTCTAACGAATAAAAAACAGTTTACTTTGACTTGTCGATAACATATTTTATCGATTGGTTAGAATATAAAAATTTAAATATTAGAAATCTGCTTTTTGACAAATTACATTATAAGTGTGTATATTCGGTGTATGGACGTAAATAAAGTTGTAAAAAATACTATATAATTTTGAAATAATATAATTATGCACAAAAAATTTACAAAATTTTATTACTACGCATGTTTAAAATTGTAATAACGTAATACAAAATATTAATGTTAACACATATCTAAAATTGTAGCATAAAACAATATATAATTCTATTTAAAACAACAACGTAAAGTATTATTAAACAGTTAGTAATTTTTCTATTTAAATTATACTCTAGCTCTCTTATGTAACTCTTTTACTTTCGTCGCTTTCTTATTGTTTCTCAATTTATAAGATTCATGTAAAAAATCTCCTCTAGGTACAACATAAAAATTAATTATTTGTTTTGTTATATCAATGCATCTTAATTCATCCAAAATTTGATACAATGTGTGAATATAGCTAATTAGTACCCCTAGAACTTGGAGAACTACAGTTTCCAAAATTGCAGTTAAACGCACAAGTACATCGCTTGGATAAGTCAAATCTCCATGATCAAATAACTGTTTAAATCGTACCTCAATTTCTCTTATGGGAATTTAACATGGACGAAAAGAGCTTTAATTTAAGACCTGCAGCGTTCAAAAAGATTTACAATGTCAAAAGTTATGAACGATTAAAGATAGTAAATAACACGAAAAAATCACTAAATGTTGTGATTTTTCATTTGTACTATTTCTTCGCGTTGTTTCTTATTTATTTACTATTTATGATCGTTCATAACTTTTGACATTGTTAATCTTATTGAACGCTGCACTTTTTAATTTCTTTTTTATCCGGTGAGTTGGGGAATTTTGTTTACGAACCATAGGAGGGTGATGCGGCGTGCCCCCCCCCCCCCCCGCATGTGTGGAACTCAGATGTCGGAGTGTTTCCGGTTTCCTTGAGCGAAGACCTCATACACTGCGTCAACAATACCCACTAACTTTATTTTTGTTTAGGTGCCACCTCGGTGGAAAACTCTATTGTACAAGTAAAATTGAGATACGAAAAAAATGCTATATGCACAATTCAGTTCGAAAGCAAGCGTACATATAAATAAGCAAACCGGGGGGCACAGCGCCGCGCCGCCCGCAGCCCGTGCGCGACTCCGCGACCGGGACGGCAAGGCAAGGTACGACAAGGGGAATTCGCGGCACACTCAATTTACTACTCCTCCTACACTTTTTCATCTTTTGGGCTGAAAATTTTATTGCAACTTCCTGGGATGATTTTAAACAACTTAGCACATGGATTAGGCTGAGCGTGCTATAGGTCGGAAACCAAAAAGAAAAATTTGAAAATAGTGGAAAAAAATATTTTGGATTTTTTTTAATGCGCTATCACATTTCTCATCAAAATTTGAGTCTAAAAATATTTTATCTTTCCGATCTTTTAAATATCACTAGGCTGAAATTTCACCCTTCCCTCCCCTTAATCCAACAATACTTTAGGGAGTAATTCGCCCTGTTGTTGTCTCCAGTTCTCTTCTATCTTCACTCCACCGGTCACAGTCAAAGATGGTGTATTCCGCGTCATTCTTTACATGTCCGCAATGCAGGCATTTTGCATTCTTCATTTTCCGTGTCCGGTGAAGAATTGCGTTACGTAGTAGTTTACCTCTCCATGTCGTCTATCTATTCTATCCACTTATTGATTTCCTTGATTAGTCTTGCGGTCCATCTGCCTCTGGCATCTGCGGTCCATCGCTCTTGCCATTTCTTGATCGTCATCTTTCTTTCCTCATTTTTGACTAGTTGTGTGCTTTTCTTTCATATACATAGTGGAACCCGGTTATAACGCCGACGCACGGGGCTGTAGGGGCGGGAATCCGCATTGTATTAGGGTCCCCTACTACCTCACTCGGGAACACGCGACAGACAAGTTCCGCCTTGCCTTCCATCGCATGCGCATGATTTTACCTTAGACCTTTGAACTCTACAGAAGTGTTTGTGGGAGCGTAAAAGAGCGGAGACTTATATCGAAATAATTTTGATTTGCTTTTGCGCAGGAAGGATGCTAACTCAACTACAACTTCAACTTCAACTAAGTTTAAACTACATTCTTAACCGAAGGCACCACAAGAACTGAAATACTCTTTTATCAACATCCGTTTTTGGAGAATCTCGGAACAAAGGAAAATTTGAAAGAGGGAAAGGAAGCACCATCTAATTTCTACCTTACATCGCTGACCTGAGACCTTGGGTTCCCTCAACATGACAAACCCACCGCAGCTAGTCTTCAAGATTTCGGTCTGCTTCCCCACTTCAAGCTGCTTATCCGGACTCACAGACAACGAATTTAAATAAGTATTCAGCAACCCCTTCCTATACGACGAATTTATATATCTCAAAAAACTTTTTAGTGAAACTTTAACGTTGTAATTTAGTTGAATTATTATGGTTAAGATTGATAAAAGTAACCTTTTATACAGCAAACTCGATACAAAAGTCTAAATAGAAACCCAGTATTTTTTATTTATTTGACCTACTGCTACAGCATCTTAAATCATAGTCCATTTTATTTAGTATAAGTACACTGTAATAATGTAACATTTTTAATGTTTTAATCCACAAAGAGTATAGTTAAATTCTTCATAAATTCTTCATATAATTTTATAAAAATAAACAAAAAAGTTTTTTATCACTTAAATTCAATACTCTTTTTGATTAAAGCAATCAAACAAAGAACGGACACGCTAAATTTAGTATTTATCAAACTTATTCATTAAGAATATAAAAAAAAATGAAAAAAAATCTAACAAAACTATTGTGACAGGTAAAACATTGAAACGAACCTTTAAAGGCAACTGGAAAAAGAATTAATTGAAATAAATTCACCTTACATATACACTTAAGTATTTTTACTTCCCAGAGGAAAAGAATATATTGTATCAAACTTTAAGTAGTTCAAGATAATTGTGAAAAATCTGAGAAACTATTTTATTAGTTTTTAAATAATCAATTGCGTAAGTACTAATGTTTTAACGTTTTGAACGTCTTAACCCCAAAAATAGTATAACAAAATTCTACATATAATTTGGTAAAAATAAACAATAAACTTTTCATATCATGAAACTACCCATGAAAGAATTTGCCTGCAGTGATAGTTCGGGCTGATTCTGACTGAATATTGTATGCCAGTAAATTATTTTTCGGTTCTGAAACAATAAAGGGATTATATCGTTTGGATAAGAATGGGCCAGTAAAAAGAATCGACGTTGGCCCGAAAAACGTCTCAGAGTCGGTGCAATACTAGTTTTTAACAAAATATTAATTTAATGTACGATTACTAAGCTCACGTGAAATTTTCGGCCGCGCTATAGTAATCTGTAGTTATGATTATTATACTAAACTTTGAGTAAAGTGTCTCGCTTGTGTCTAAAAATTTATATTTCTTGTACAAATTTGAATATATCAAGAAGAAAAGTGTTGTACTGGCCCGTTCTTATCATCCCCACTACATCTCAGTGCTGGACCTCTAACGTTTGCAAGTACTGGTAGTGTCGGCAACTAATACTCGAACAGTATTCTGCCGAGAGTAAATTCTTCCATGGGTAAATACTCATTCCAATTAAAACAATCAAACAAAGAATTGACGCATTCAATTCATCATTTAGTCAATTAATTTATTCACAGCATTAAAAAAGAAAATCTGAAAAACTATAGAGCCACGTAACAACAACAACAACAAATAAAGCGAAAATAAGCCCTTAAATGCAACCGACAAGAGCAATAATTTAAACAATTTATCTTGCGAATACACTCAAGTATTTTTAATTCTAAGGATATACAATAAAATAAACTACTTCAAACATTAAGTAGTGAAACATAACTTTTAGAAAATTTAACAAATTATTTTACTTTATTCGATTTTAAATAATTCACTGCGCCAACACCAATGTATTATATTATCAAAAAAAGAAAAATTTTAATAGATAACTGACAGAGAAATTTTAAAGAAACTTATAAGTAGAATCAAGTCAGGGTGCAATTCTTGGACAATAAGCTACAAGTCTTTTTACTTTTTCCCCAGTACTGTTTAAGGGATAGATGCAATAAACCTCCCAACCAACGAATCAGATATGAACTGTACGGAAAATTATTTTATCAGGGCAATGCTTTGATGAGAAAAACGGTGATACATTTCGCCACTCCAATATTGCACATACAAACATTGCAAAAAATTCCGCAACACCTGAAATCGCGTTAACCCCCTCCTTATACCCATTTGGTCAACTTTAGGTAAAATAAAATAAAGCGCTTTCTGGAGGTGCCTCAGAGTAGAGACGCAATATTCTCGCGCATAAACCCGATACCCAGGCCCAATAATTCCAACTGAACCCAAACTTCTCGATACCTCGCAAAGTAAACAAGCACTTACCGATACACAGTAACCTTGCCTTTCCAGGCAGCGACAAGGCACTTGTATTCTTGATCAACTTATACAAAACCCAGATATAAGCAATAGTATATTCTTCAAACGCTAGATATTATTCGTCCAACTATTTTAATATTATTCTCTGCCTAATAATAAAACTCCGTAGACACGTTACACAGCAAATAAAAAAAAAAATTTTTCATTTACTATTACCATACACAAATGAGATTTCGTAACATTTATGATTAATTTAGATATCTCTAAAGATAGATAGAGAATTTTACACAAACCAAACAACACACCTCCAACATTTCTCAATCCTTATAAAATTCCCCCATAACCTTATACCTTCTGCTGTAAATAAAAACTCAATCATAATTTAACACACATACTCAAACCAACAATCTCATGCACTAACTCTGTCTCTCTATAAAATAACTCCGCTTTTTAATTTACAATACAAATTTTACTTTTAGTCTCAGTAAGATACCTATAAATGAATTGAAAATCAGACACAGAAACATAAAACCAAAACCCCTTTACATATTAAATATAAAGTTTTTAAATTATGCTAAGTAAGTACTTAATTGCAGACATTACAGCTTTTTAGAATCTATAACTTAAAACTAACAATATTTTTCCTTACAGTCAATAAACTATACTTAAGGGGAGATCGGAGCGAACTTTACCATTGTGACCTCCACCTCGTGCCGTATTTTTCATTATACGAGTACGTCTAAAATTCACATAGTAACATCAAAATCGAGGTTGATAATAGTTTGTTATTATGTAAAGAACACTGGACAACAGCAATTTTGTTTATTAGTAGCCTGAAAAGTTTTTTATTATGAAATATTGTTACAATTGACGAATGGAAAACGGTAAAAGTGATGGTCATCTTACCGTTTCTTAGCCTTACTGATAGCTTCACCTCGCGCCGTATTTTTCATTATTTTACGAAATTCTACGCAATTATGTACGCTTGAAGCTTTATAAACATTTAATATTATGACAAGAACACCGGACAACCGCAATTTTGTACCATAAATGACCACAAATTTTTATTTTTATGATATTAATTTTTGAAGTTAGGTAAAATCTGCATCAATCAGGATAGCTCCGACCTCACCTTAAAGTCTTCACAACTAAATAACTCTTTGAATCCAACTAAATCAAATTCCAATTTAAAATACAACTAAATCATCAATTTTATACAAATTTCAGCAAGATATATATAAATAAATATATTGAGAATCAGACACATAAACATAAAACTACCTCAATATAATATTGCATAGCTATCCTACAAATAACATTGCACATTTGAAATACACCAAGAATCCAACCTTTAGTTTAAGTAATACATTTACAAATATTTGACAAGTAGGCACACTAACATAACATTACTATACACATCCATTACAAGTTCCCGTAACCTTCACTGAGAGAATGGTTCAGTTAGGCTTGCCGAATTCGCATTGCTAAGTTTGCGGAGGCCATAGTCTGTCATTCTTACTGGGGAGTTCGGTAAAAACCGCGGAACAGTTCGGCTGTTTTGGCGGATGTGTATTAAAAGTGATGTGTGGTGTTGCGCTTTATTGTAGCCTCATTATCACGTTTGTGATAAGGTAAAACAGAAGTAAGGTTAAAGTAGAACATCGAAAATGTAACTTAGACTAACTAATCATATATAAAAAGGTTACAGTAACAAAAGAATAAGAAATTCATGAAAATATTCATTATTTGTGAAAAAGTGAGGTTAGGCGTGTAGTGCGACGCACGGAGACTCAGCTGCCGAACTTGTTCCGCTATTCTTGCCGTATATATACTACCGAACTCACTTCGGTCAAAACTACCGAACAGTTCAGCAAGTCTGACCGATGTATTCTCTCAGTGTTGCTAAGCAAACAAACAACATCCTTTCCGAAAAGCTGGCAACTCTGTACACACCGATTGAATAACATACTCCCGACTTCACACAAATAGTTTCACAGAATATAGGGGAGAACGGGATAATGCCGGTCACTGGCTAATTCCG
This sequence comes from Gastracanthus pulcherrimus, assembly GCA_949152435.1. NCBI lineage: Eukaryota > Metazoa > Arthropoda > Insecta > Hymenoptera > Pteromalidae > Gastracanthus > Gastracanthus pulcherrimus. The sequence continues at coordinate 175,584,977 of OX424572.1, read as the reverse complement.
GTTACTCTTATTTTCAATAATCTAAACATTTTTAGGTAATAATTCGAATAGTATATAAAACGCAACATAAAATGCAATTAATCTAGTATTCAAACAACCTTCTATTCAGTATTATTAAGGAATTATACACAATTGAAGTTTAGGTCTACATTTCTTATAAGAAATCTGGTCTATAAAATAAGCTTTTATGCATAGTATTTGTTACATTATGCAGTTATTGAATTGTGGCCGAGAATTTGCCAACGTGGTAAATTCCCGATAGTTTTGAATTCAAAGGAAAGGGAAAGAAATTTGGGTACAAGAAAAAAAAGATGTGATTTTTGAGTCACAAGGAAAATAATTTATTCGGTTCTAAGAAGGGAAAGCCTTGTGGCATAAAACCCTTCTCGAAGTATTATAAGTTGCGTGCGTGTGTGCGTGCGTGCGTGCGTGCGTGTGTGCGTGCGTGCGTGCGTGCGTGCGTGTGTGTGTGTGTGTGTGTGTGTGTGTGTGTGTGTGTGTGTGTGTGTAGGATTGTACACCTCTTACGGGTTGTGAGACCGCATTATCGTGGCGTGGGCCACACGGACAGCACGAGGTGCAATCGCGTCGCAGTGGCAAGGGCCACACGGATTTGCGTCGACTGCGAATCGCGTCATAAGTGGCAAGAGTCACACGTAATGAAAAAGATAAACCGCGTTTCGTTTCGCTAAAGCTCACGCCGAGAAACGGCCTCTCACCGCGAAACTCGAACCACCCACCGAACAAGACACGAACCGATGAATCCACCCAGGTGCACCCGGACAATATAAAATGACGAGGACGAAGAAGATTGTCGAACTCTCGAGAATGATTCCTCGGATGCTCGAAAGCTACTGACTAGTTCGCGCCAGTCTCTCGCGAGTCCTCACACTGTACAAAATTTTGCGGAAAATCGCCGTATTTTTATGGAAAAATTACACTCTTGAACGATGCAAAGTTACATGGATTGTGTGAAAGAACAGATTAACTGTAATTTTACTCTACTGAGCGAGGGTCCTTTTTTGCCAGCAGTATTTTTCTCGTGCTGGGCGATGCGATTTTACCGTGCGCATTCTGGAGCGTCTCCGGTAAAAGTACCTGAACGTGTAAAGTTCCCCTAACACTGTGTTTTCACTGGACATAGAAAGAATAAAAAGAGTTAGGCTACGTTACGTTGCACCATGGAAGCACGTGTTTTAGTTTCAGAGTTCTGTATTATTTTAATGGTGCCAAAAAGAATGTCAAGAATAGTCTATTTTAGAAAAAATCTATGTAGTTAAAAACTACATCAATTAATAATAGCATGTACTTTTGTAAGAATACTTCAATGTTTCATGAATAATTTGATACTGTTTTGTATACAAAAAATTATATTTTATACTTTTCTATAAGTTTTAGATAACTTCAGTTAGATAACTTAATTTTAGAAACTTAATTACCTATGTTTGTTCTAGTTTTATGCGCTGTATAAATTTTTTGTAGATTTACTATTATCACCGTTGGAAAAAACAAATTGAATAAAGTCAATTTTGTAAATTTATTACAGTAAGAGTAGAGTAAATCTGAGAATAGTAAATCAACAAATCATTTTTTACATTAAGAATTTTGAAAATTCATATGTACAATAAATATATTTTTAATATTAAAAAATAAAAATTGTTCATTTCATTCCCTGCTTCACTGATTTACATTAAAAAATTGTTATATTGATTATTATGCGTAATATTATTTTTATTACGGTTCGAAACGCCTCATCGCTGTATTTTTACTACATGTCGTGTAAAGTTACAGCATTACGGTAATTTGTAAAGAAAATATGTTCTTACATGTAAATTTACCGCAATACCGTCACTTTACCATTTAAGTGGGATATTTACCACGCTCAGCGTAGGTCTCCACGCGTTCCCCACGCTCAACGATGTAATCTTCCGCAAAATTTTTTACAGTGCACTACTCCCGCTTCTATCGGCGGCGGTCAACATCGCTTCCGTCCGCGTGTCGTTGGCGCGAAGAGTAGATGGCGCCACGTATCCCGTTGCGCCTTCGACAGAACAGTTATTTTATGCAACTTTATTAATTTGAACAATCTAAGAATACGAAGTAGTGAAAAAAAAGAGTATAAAGAGTACCTATTGTTTTGTTGTCATTCCAATTTAAATTACTAAGCAGAATTGGGGTTATACCGGTCACAATGTTATTTATATGATGCTCCCGTAAGTGAGGCTAAGAAATCGTTCCGCTGCGCTCTCAGGTAGAGCAACTTTGTTTAAGTTTTTTTTATTGAACAATGGTTATGTGTTACATATTTCACTATGTAAGTGCGAATAATTTTATAAAAATCTTTGAACAAAATTTCACATGTAAATTATTTTTAATTCTTTTCTTGTAGTTTCAATAATATAATTACACACAATTAGACAATTTGACATACAAAAATAGAGCACTAATATATACATCACACACAAAATACTTACAAAGCTGCCAAGTAAACAAACAAGAATCTCCGTATAACCTAGAAACGTTGTACACTCTGATAAATATAAGAACATTTCAGTCGCTACGCACATTTTTCTATAGAATCTACTTATTTAGAGACTTATATTTAAAGCCAAAAATTTTACTCCCTGAAATCCAATCGAAATTTAATTACTCTTACTTTACATAATATTTAGAACATAACACATAGCATAATAACCAGTTACCACTCTAATCAAAATATTTATAACACGTGACAAAAAAACAATTTCAATCTGATCTATAATCAAATTATCATTTTATATAAATTTCTCCATTTTACAATAACACTTCGAATTCAACTCGAATTTAATTCTTTTATTTTTAGTTTCTAAAACATATACATAAATATTTCGACAATATTACATACAAAAATAGAGCACTAATATACACATAAAACATCAATTTCCGCAACCCTACTAAGTAAATAAATAAGTACCATTCGTAAAATCCGGACACTTTATATACTCCAATTAACGCAGCGACACTTTTGTCGCTACATATATTTTCTATAGAATCCACTTATACAGTTATTTCCGTTTAAAGTTAATAATTCTACTACCTGTCAACCCATCCGAAAACTCATCAACTCTCAGCGAACATAAAAAAGAACATAGCACACAACATTATTCTATCTAACTTTTTAAATTTAAACAATAATCATATAAATCAAATAACGCACTCCACACGCTATAATACCAAATTCAATTTTTTCTAAATTACCTTTTTGACATCAAACACTCTTGGAAAATTTACTTACCCAATATTAACATTTCACAATCAACATTTAGCAAACATTATTTTACCAACTCTTGAAATTTAGTTAACATAATTTAGCCAACATAATAACCCATATCGAAACCGAACCACACAAACCCTATAAACACCTAATCATCCCTATACCTTACATAATAGGGAAGAGACATGTTATAAAAATAAATATGTTTTGATTCATTAGGCATCATTTTTAAATCGATTAGATGTCTCTTGAGTTTGTAAATATTAATTAAAAGTTTATAAATTTTCAAAGTATTTGAATATCGAACTATCCTGGGATTGGCTAATAAGATTCAAGATGGCCGCGCACCATGGGTCAACATAACCAACAATATCAAAGCGGGTATATTTGATTTTGTGAGCTTATAAACAAATAGGTATAGTTTTGGTATTTAAATTGAAAAGTTAGGTTATGGGTAGCGTCGTATATACATTGTTTCCCATGGTGCGCGGCCATATTGGAATTCTAGTAACGCGGTGTCTTTATGGCGTTTGAATTCTAATACCGAATTTTATTTTTTTGAAAAATTCTTACGCAGTAAATATAGACTTAAAAATTTTGATGATTATATTTTTGTGCATAGTTTTAACTAAAGATTATTTGAAAAATAATATAAAAAATCATGTCTCTTTCCTATTACACCTTGTCATATCTTGAACTCAGCACAATAAGGGTCATACCCCAATTGAATTATATAAGCAAAAACAATGATAAGGAAAACTACCCTGTAATCAGTATTGCTGAAGAACTAGAAACGAACCCAAAAAACATCACAAGAAGAAACAAAAACTTCTTAGAGAATAGAAAGGTAGACACGGATTTAAACCCTGATGAGGCTGAACTATTTGTTATCTGACTGACAAAATCAGGATATTCTGCAAAGAAATCCAAACTAATCCAAAAAAGTACACCACAAAAAAGTTAAGCAAGGTAAAAAAAAAATCACACCAAACTTCTACACTATACAACACATTGTAAAATAATATACAACTTTAATAGCATTACAAATTGGAACTCAAACGGGGTCCAAAATAAATGGCCCGATATTTTAAATTTCGCCTTCTGCTGTGAAATACTCTGCTGAGCAGAAACAAAATTAAATGACCTCTTTTCTACCTCGAATATTAAAAATTTCCATTTAATAAGAAACGATAGAAACAACTGCAAAAAAGATTCTGGGGGAGGCCTCATTTTATTCGATAATCAAAAAATCAAATTTTCTCGATTTTATCTCAACAAAGCGCCAGCTAATCTGGACTATATAGCCATCAAACTACATTCAACAGAGTATCACATACATGCAATTTTCTGTTATAACCCTCCAGACAATATAATCCAAATCCCTGAACTTAATGAGCTCTTTGATGAAATCTCAATTTTGAACCGCTCCCTAATAATGGGAAACTTAAATGCTCAAAATAGAGCCTGGGGTAGCGATACTGTTAACTCAAAAGTTTTCAACCTAAAACAGGCTCTTTTCGATAATCTCGACTTTTCAACGTTAAATAATGGCAAAGCCACAAGACTTTGAAATAAAATTAGCTGTCCGGACATATCTATTTGTTCCTCCAATATTTTGGGTACTTACCATGGGAAGTCCATGAAGATCCAATGGTCATCGATCACTTTCCCATTTTAGTGAACGTACAAAAAAATAGAACATTTCAAAATAGATATAAAAAATTTTTTTCTGTCTAAAGTAAACTGGAAGAAATTCGAAAATCTTATTGACCTCTCTATTGACGACTATACTTTTTCAAACAATGATAACGTCTCACTTAAGGAGTACGTCTTCTTCGTAAATAGCATCTTCAATGCTTTGGAAATAGCAACGAATTCAAGCATCAAATTCCCAAATCCACACAAAAAGTCTGTTGAAGAATTCAAACACGCCATCTGGTTGGACAAGAAAGATGTTGTAAATGAAAGAAAAAACAAACTAAAGATATTCAAATGAAATTCAACACTAGAAAACATCAAATCTTATTATGAAGTCTCTAAAAAGGCTTCTAAAGCCCTGCAAAAAATTAAAAAAGAAAAATTTAAAAATGTTCTAAATTTGTTATCCCTTGATCGATAACTTCCATAACATCCAACACTATAAAAACAGATTCTACACCCCCAAGAAAAACAACATAGACAGTAATAAACCTGATTCAAATCCCAATCTAAAACAAACTTTCAATAAAATTATGCCAATTTCCCTTCCCTCAACTATGATTCAATTACAGACGATGTCTTAAATAGACCAATTTTAATCTCTGAAGTAAAATCTGCGATCAGCAAAGAAAAATCGACTCCGGGACCGGATTGTATTACATACCAACTATTAAAATTACTACCAAACAGCTCCATTGAATGGTTACGTGAATTTTACAATTCTATCTTGGACAGAAATCTATTTCCATCTGATTGGAAAAATTTCAATGTCTGCTTTATCTCAAAGCCAGATAATAATAGTTTCAGACCAATAAAAAAGTAAAAATGGCGCCGGGAGGGAAAAAGCCTCCTGATAAGAACTGTGAAAAATTTCTCAAATGTCACCCAAAGAGTGAAGTGATAACTGTTATCTGTATCGTATGTATGTGATAATACATACCATTTAAGTTGTGCAAAACATAAAAGTTTCAATTTTATAAGTGAAAAACTAATAATATGTCCAGAATATAAAAATCTCATAACCTCAAAATTGAACATAGAGGTCTTGAGTGAATCGGCAAAAGCAATGATTGCTCAAATAAAAATGAGACAATCAGAAGAAATAAGAAACGAAATACTTGAGGATTTAGCGAGTAAATCACAAGAAATGTTGAACATAACGATGACCGATTGTACAGCTGTTTATGAAATAATGAAAAAAGAAAATGAATTGCTAAAACAACTCAACAACGAACTAGTTGAAAAAAATGATTTATTGAAAGAGTTATTAGATAAACAAAAAAGCTATCAAACAAGCAATAAATATTTTGCTGAAGTAGCTAGTGTTATAAGACCTGTAAAGAAACGAGTTCCAAAAATTATAGTCAAAGCATTAGATAATACACAGCAAGCAGATGTCAAAAAGAGAGTTTCAAAATGTCTTGTAAAGGAAAAAAGCATTCAAACGAAAGAATTATACATTAAAAATAAAGATGAGATTGTTGTCAAATGTGTTAATAGTGACAGTGTTTAAATTGCTGAAAAGTTATTAAAGAGCAAGTTAGAGGAAGTTTGTGAAATTAACCTGGAACAATTAAATAATCCAAAAATTAAAATAGTGGGAATTGAAAACTATATGAATATGGATGAAAATGGCATTGAAGAAGATATAAATATAAGGAATCTTGCAAATTTTAATAATAAAGCTCAAGTAATGCACATGTATATAAATAAGAAGACAAATCTTAGCAGTGTCTTAATGGAAGTGACAGCTGATATGTATAAACACATAAGAGATAACATCAACAGAATTTTTATTGGATGTCAAAGCTGTAGAGTCTTTGACCTGATAAATATTAAACCTTGCTTTAACTATGGTAGATTGGGACACAATGGTTCAAACTGCAATAATACAACAACATGTCTAAAGTGTGCAAAGAATCATAAAACTTTTCAGTGTGATAGTGATGTTTTCACATGCCCAAACTGTAATTTTAGCAATAATAAATTTCAAACAAAATTTAATACATGTCATGATGCAGCAGAGTTTAATTTATGTGATATTCTAAAAAAAAAGATAAAAAAATTTATTGAAACAACTTATTACCCAGTGAAACCTACTTTATCGACAGTAAAATCAATACCTATGCATTACCAAGAGAAGATAAGTAATCGGCAAAAAGAAAACAAGATGCAAAGTGAAATGATTTTAAAACAACAAAACAAACAACAACAAAAACAACTACAGCAGCAACAGCAGCAACAGCAGCAACAACAGCTACAAAATCAACAGCAACAACAGCAGCAGCAACAACAGCATCAACAGCAGCAGCAACAACAGCATCAACAGCAGCAACAAAAACGGCAAATATTAACAAGAAATAACGCAAAACGACAAAAAGACTTAAGTTAATTAATTAAGTATGGATTTTGAATTTATTGATAAAATAAAAAAAGACTTGGTGCGAAAAGAAAAAACATGTGATAATATTAATAGCCTTAATAAAATCATTGACAATAAAAATGATATTATAATGCATGTTAATATTAGAAGCATGTCTGCTAACTTTGATAAATTAAAAATTTTATTGGAAAGTCTAACTAGCAAACCAACTATTGTTATATGTACTGAAACTTACGTACAAGTTAATTATAAACTATGAACTAGAAGGTTATAAAAGTTATTATAATGAAAGTAAAATAAATCAAAACGATGGTGTTATGATTTTTGTTGATGGAAATATTGTACATGAAACTAAAACTATTGAATTTGGAAGGATTAAGATAATAAATATACATATTAAGCTAAGTAATAATAGTAGTATGGAACTTTCTGCTGTGTACAGATCTCATGACATACCTAAAACTGAGTTCATTTTATATTTAAACAAATTCTTAAGTAAAAAGAGAAATTTAAGAAATCACTTAGTAATAGAAGATTTTAATATTAACCTTTTAAAGTTGGATAGAATAAGCCAGGAATTTCTTTGTAACTTTTTAGACAAAGGATATATACCTGGTTTTGTTGGTATCACTAGACCATCTATAGGAAATTGCAATGGATCATGTATTGATAACATACATATCAAAACTGATAGCCTAAGTACAGATACATATAAATTGAGACATTCTTTGACAGACCATTACCCGATTTTTGTTTCTATAAATAAGATCAAAACTAAAGACTCTGGACCTATTGTAATATTAGACTATAAAAAATTGAGAAACATTGCTGAAACAAGAGACTGGAATTCAATTATGCCAATTCATGATCCAAACATAGCTACTAACCAATTGATAAGCGAAGTCAAAAAATGTATGGAACAAGCAAAAACACGGAAAAGAAAAGGCGTAAATAAATGTAGGAAAATTTGGATTACTGATGCTATTAGTAAATCATGCGAAACAAAAGAATTCTTATACAATTTATGGGAAATGGATGTTAAAAATGAACAACGTAGACAACAGTACATAAATTATGCAAAAATTTGAGATAAGGTTATCCTAGATGCTAAAATAAAATATGATAAAAATTTAATAGATAATAATACAAACAACCCTAAAAAACTATGGGAAATTATCAACACGAAAATAGGGAAAAAAAACGAAATCGAATGAAACTATAAATTATATTAAATTTGATAATGTCAAAATTACAGATAGTGTAGATATAGCTAATAATATGAATAAGTATTTTTGTGAAATAGGTCAAAAATTGAGTGATAAGATAGATAAATCTTCGACATCTGTGATAAAAATGCCAGATATGAATGCTAATTCTATTTTTTTAACTCCGACAAATGCGTATGAAATCATGAGCATTATAAATAATTTGAAATTAAAAAATGGTGGTGTACACAAAATCAATTGCCAAACTCTGAAGGTTATCTGTAATTATATTGCGGAACCACTAGAGTATATATTTAATTTATGTATTGAAAAAGCCATCTGGCCTGATGCATTAAAAAATGCTGAAATTGTGCCGATTTACAAATCTGATGACAAACACAATGTTTCTAATTACAGACTAATCTCTTTAGTATCTAACATAGCTAAAATTTTTGAGAGAGTATTATATAATAGAATTTTTAATTTTGTTAAAAAAAATAATATAATATCTGATCACCAATTTGGTTTCATGAAAAATATAGGTACAAAAGATGCCCTAAGTTATATTACCAATGTACTATACAATAATTTGGATCGCACTAAACCAACAATAATAACTTTCTTGGACTTGGCTAAAGCATTTGATACTGTCGATCATAAAATATTACTGGATAAACTTTACTGTATAGGGATTAGAGGGCAGGCACTGGATCTACTTTCAAGTTATCTTAATATTAGACATCAAAAAGTTAAAATTAATGATAGTGAGAGTAATTATTTAAAAATATACACAGGTGTACCACAAGGTACCATTTTAGGTCCACTACTTTTTATTTTATATGTTAATGATCTCTTGAAAGTAATCCATCCTCATGAAATTTTGTCTTATGCAGATGATACTGCAATTATATCTACTGGAGATACGTGGGACGAAGCTCAGGAATCTATGAACAACAATTTGTTAATAGTAGATAATTGGTTAGATGTAAATAAACTATCATTAAACGTTAATAAGACTGTATGTATAACTTTTGGTAACTATTGTGATAGTGTTCTAAAGCAAATAGATATAAAAATTAGAAACAAAAAAGTAAATAGAGTAGAAAGTTGCAAGTACTTAGGGATCATTTTTGATTATAACTTAAAATGGGATAAGCACATTGAATAGATTATAAAGAGAACTAAATATTTAGTATATATATTCTATAAAATCGCCAAATATATGTCAACCGAAACATTGAAAATGATTTATTATGCTTTTTTTCATAGTTTAATTAATTATGGAATAATTGTTTGGGGGTGGTGCTTATAAGAACAATCTTGATTTATTGCAAAATCTGCAGAAAAGAATACTGAAAATTGTTAATAAAAAACATTTTATCATACATGATAATCCACTGAACTTGGAACAACTTTTTGCTTTTGAATCATTGATATATCATTACCCTGATCTAAAAAGTCAATTTCTTAAGTCTAATAGTATTACTAGGAAAAAAAACTTAATGATTCCCAGCAACAAGAAAAAGGTCAGCAATAAAAATAGTTACACAAAAGCTATACAAGTTTTCAATAAACTACCAAATGTTCTAAAAACATTAAAATTAGATAAAAAGTCACAAAAATATAAACTGAAAATGTGGATAAAAGATAACTGTAATATATGAGGTGCAATTATATTAAATATATCTATGTACAAACAATATTTTTATAATGTTAATAGTTTCTAAATTTTATAATGTTTTTAGTCTACCATGAGATGTATACGATACTAGTTTAGTTTAGTTTTTAAGTTAGTTTTAAGTAAGTTAGTTATGCTTTAAGTAAGTTAGTTATGCTTTAAGTTTTTTTTGTATCACTTTTCTTAATTTTATGTACCGGACCTGAGCACAGGTAACTTAGTTTACCTCTGTAGGGATTTACATCATACTGTAATTTTATGTATGTGAATCTTTCTGGTTTAAATAAATAAATAAATAAAAATAAAAAATAGCCCTGGCAGCCATAATCTTAAAAGCCTTAGAACGCACCGTTAACGATAGACTGCAATGGTGGATGAAGAACAATGACACATTGCCCTCATACTTCTTCGGTTTCAGAAGAGGATGGTCGTGTGCCGATTGTCATGCCATCCTCCATGAAGAAATAGTACTCGCCAATCAAAGAAAGGATTTTTTGGGAGCCTTAGCCTTAGACATCGATCACCTATGATAGTGTTAATTTGTTGAAAGTTGTTAAAATTTTAATCAATCTAAAAATACCTCAAAAAATAGATTAATTCATTATTAACCGCGTAAATAATAGAAAATTACACGGATTCATAAGTGGAAACTTATTTGAGCCCTTTGTTATTTAACATCTATACCTACTATAGGAAAAGTATCCTATCCAAAGATACCCAATGCCTGGAATTTGCCAATGACCTCCTTATATACACATGACATTAATATCAACAAAATCTCAGAAATTTTAACTCGAGACCTAAACAGTGTATCAACCAGGCATTCCTTAAATTTAAAACTATCAATCAAAAAATGTCACTATGTAATTAATGTTACCCCCAAACAATTTGACGTCTCCCAAACCAACAACCACAATAACAACAACAGCATTCAAAACGAATGTTTAAATACCTAGGCGAAATATGGGACTCGGAATCAACCTGGAAATCCCACATTCTTAACCCCCCTGCGCAGGAGTTATCATGCCAGAAATACCTTCCAAATGCAGTAATTTTTCAAAGCAAGTCTAAAACGTAGAGGGGAATGATTTTAAGGTTTTTGGGGTCGCTGATTACGAATCTGCAGTCAGAATTACGAAATTCAAAATGGCGGATCCAATATGGCTGCTACATACTAAATTCTTGTATATTACGATTTTTTTAAAGAAAATAACCATACATGGGTTTTTGGGGTCGCTAATTACGAATCTACAGTCAGAATTTCGAAATTCAAAATGGCGGATCCAATATGGCTGCTACATACTAAATTCTTGTATATTACGATTTTTTTAAAGAAAATAACCATACATGGGTTTTTGGGGTCGCTAATTACGAATCTACAGTCAGAATTTCGAAATTCAAAATGGCGGATCCAATAAGGCTGCTACATACGAAATTCCTGTATATTACGATTGTTTTTAAAGAAAATAACCATACATGGGTTTTGGGGGTCGCTAATTACAAATCTACAGTCAGAATTTCGAAATTCAGAATGGTGAATCCAATATGGCCGCCACATAAGCAATTTTTGTATAATACAAGCGTTTAAAGAAAAAATAACCATACATGGGTTTTTGGGACTTGTGCAACTTTTCTCAGCAAAAAGCGAACGTGTCACAAAACAGATTTTGGTTATTTTCTTCAAATACACTTGTAATGTCCGGATATTGTGTATGTGTCGGCCATATTGGATCCGCCATTTCGAATATCGAAATTCTGACAGCAGATTTGTAATCAGCGATCCCGAAAACCCATGTATGGTTATTTTCTTCAAATAAACTTGTATTGTCCGGATATTGTGTATGTGGCGGCCATATTGGATCCGCCATTTCGAATATCGAAATTCTGACAGCAGATTCGTAATCGGCGACCCCGCAAACCCATGTATGGTTATTTTCTTTGAAAACAATCGTATTAATTATACGATTGTTTTATATATTATTAAATAATATACAGGAATTTTGTATATAGCGGCCATATTTGATCTGCCATTTTGAATTTTGAAATTTTAATAATAGATATAATATTGATAATGTTAAAAGCTTATTTACGTTCATATTTTTAGAAAATATTCTTATAATTCTCGGGAATAATTTTAACAGCCGCCATATTGGATCCGCCATATTGAATTTTGAAATTATAACTGCAGAATCGTAATAAGCTTGAAAACCTTGAAAACCCTCGAGTAAGGGTTTTCAAGCTATTTTGAGCTATTTTAAGCAATTTACGAAAGATTTTACAATTGCATACAATAAGTATAAAAAAACTTAATTTTCTTATTTTTCAGATTATAATAATTTTATAATAACATTCAAAATCGCATTTCAAACTTCACCTATCTTATTACATATATTTTAGGCTTTAATTTGCGGGGTCGTTGATGTCTTATAGTTATTTGGTTCAAAAGTTATGATAAAAAATGTTTGGACGAGTATACTCGTCCTCCTGCATACGGGAACAACTCCGTTTGGACGAGGATTCTCGGCTCTCTACGCCGGGGGGTTAACACGGCAAACTCCTCCAAATTAGGTACTAACATGTTATCCGCGTTGTGCAAATTTAACTGGGGGGTGCACTCTCAAACAGCTCTAATTTTTTACAAAACAATAGTTAGACCAAAACTTGAATGGGCTGGCTTTTTGTTCCAAAATTCGAATAAGAGAACTTTAAAAAAGATTGATGTTATACAAAATTCTGCCCTCCAGAAAGCCCTCGAATGTGTTCGCACAACCCCGATCAACGTTTTACATCACCTTGCCGCTATGCCTACTCTATCTATCAGAAGAAAATATCTGACTTCCAGACTTATCTTTAGAAATACAGTAATCTCAGATAACCTTCTTACCAATAAATTTGAAATAATCAAAAACCATTATGACCATAGAATCATTTCCTTTCCAGAATCAAAACAATTAAATTTTATGTATAACCTATGGTTATCCCTTCAAAAAGATCTAGAGATAATTGTTAAAACCAATATTCTACCCTCTTACAAAATCCCCTATTTCTTACTATTTTTATCACAACCCATCAACACTGAATTAGGATACAATCTTAAACGGAAATACAAAATCATCCCCTTTGATTTCTATGAATTCATAATATCTGATCTAAAACATTTTACATATTTATTTACAGACGATTCCGTAAGCGACAATATTTGTTGCGGAGCAGGCGCTTTCTTACTACATACAGTAAATGTTTTGAAATTCAAACTACACAATAATGCACCCATATACAGCTGTGAAGCTTACACCCGCAAAATAATCAACTTTGTAAATGATTAAAATTGCGTTAAATAAAAAAAAGAAAAAAAAAGCTTACACCCTTTTACAAGCTATCTCCCTTGCTTCCGCTTTAAACCTTTCCAAAGTTGCAATTTTTTCTGACTCATTATCGGTTCTCTCTAACCTTTGCAAGTGGACTATTATCCAACATTCACTGCTACATAGCATGCATCAGAAAATAAATATATAATTTAAGTCAAACAGGTCAAACAATACAAATTTTTGGATCCCTTCTCACGCTGGAATTTACGGGAATGATAAAGCTGATAAACCCGTGTCGGAAGGAGCCAAACTACCAATTCCTAATGTTAACAATATTTGGCTCACCGATAGTTTACATTCACTTAAAAAACCAATCTATACAGAGATGACAAACTATATAATCAACTATAACAAAGGCCGAAAATACATCTCTCTCAATAATTCATTATAAAACACACCTGGTTTTTCTCATCAAAATCGCCTAGAAGAAAAATTTGCCTTATAAACAAATTAAAATCTGCTCACTCTAAAACTAGATTCCGCCTTTATTAAAAGAATATAAAAATCAATGAAATGTGTGACTATAATCAAGATACCCATGACATCGAGCATATTATGTTGTATTGTAGCCTGCACGACGATGGAAGGGATAAAATTATCGAACTATGTAAAAAAGACGACATTCTACCAGCTGAAGACAACATTTTACTGCCAACCTTTCCAACTTGAAAATCATAGACTCTATTGCTAATTTTATCATCGATAACAGTATTGATATTTAAATAGTGTAAAAATTTGTTCAATTTTATATAACCCATTGCGTAGGAAAAATCTTTACTAATTGCAACAAAATGTATTGGAATATTGTTCCCTAACCTTCGCCATTCCTGCTGAATACTACAACCCAGATAACACACAGAAATCTAATGCACATTTAACAAGCCACAGCAGGGCGCCAAGCCTGCGCCATGTGAATGATGCGTATATACGGAGACCTAGCCTAACCCGGATTGCACAGCAAGAAGAAAAAAGAATTGCATACGCATGCGTGTGCGTGTACGTGAGAAGGGGAGGTAGCTCGTACAGCGTTATAACAGGGCGCAGTATAACGGGGTTCAACGTTTCTCTTTCGCTCCCTGGTGAACAGATCGATTGGAATCACGCATGCCACAATCAAGACCGCTGGTTCCGAAACCGTTCGGTACGAACTCGCTATCCTCAGCGCTCCTGTTATTTTAATTATTTTAATTATTTTGATATTTCAATATTAAAAAAATATATATATTTATATAGAAGACAGGATTCAATATTATTTTCAGTTTATGAATAATACTTGTAAAACTTTTACAAATTTTTATTAATTTATATTATACAATATATTTATATTAGTATTGATAATTTCATTTTTATAAATGTCAATTTACGTGAATATATATAACAGACTCCGTTCCCTTAGTAAAAAAATATACTTATAAATCATTAAAATAATAAATTAAAAAAATGATATCAAAATTTAAAACAGATAGAAAAATACAGTAGGTATCTGGGCATTGAAAGCTCGGGCGTTGAAATATCATATCTCCCGGGCATTGAACGGTTACCGTAAGGAGCGTACACAACAGCGAGTATGTAATATGTTATTGGTGAATATGTTTATATATCTAGATGCCAGATTCGACTATATGTATCAGGTATTTCAGGCTGCCGCTGATGAGGTCCAGATAGTCCTCTCCGTACTTTTCGGTGTGTAGGTATCGCTTCCAGTATTATGGGTGTCCAGTTATATAGGGGCGCCGGTGACAAGGTCTAGGTAGTCCTCTAAGTAGTTTTTTGGGTCTAGGTATCGTTCCCGGCCGTGTTGTTGTCCAGGAATTTAACATCGCCGATGCCGAGGTCCAGTTAGTCCTCCTCGTAGATTTTTGAATCAAGGTGTCCTTCTCTGTCGTACTGTTGTCCATGTGTTAAATATCATCGATGACAAGGTCCAGGTAATCCTCCCTGGAGTTTTTTGAGTCTAGATATAGATAGATAGATAGATAGATATACTTTTTATTTATCACTTATGACAAAAATTATCACTGTATGTACATTCTGTTTAGTTATCACATTATTAGTCCTTACATTTTAAAATTTCTTTTTGTTTCGCTAACACAGGTCGTCAATATAATCTAACATAATATAATGTAGTCAGTAAATCACAGCATAGCATGTCGTCAATTTAATAATATAAAAATAAATAGATAACAAGTAATATATACACATACACATTTATATTGCACATATATCTATCACGTCATAGTATAAAACACACATTCATTCTTACAATCATTCACGCCAATAAATTACACTCACACTTTACACTTAACACGTAGAATAACTTAGGACTACACGGAACATGGACGCAAGTACAATCATTTTTATGGAATACTGTCGCCGTGTAATTGTTTAAGGTACCCACCTAACGCCGTTTTGAATTCGTATATTGATGGCAGACACCTTACACAGCTGGGAAACAAGTTCCAGAGGCGTGTACCCTGGGCCCTAAAGGAATAAAGGCCCTTATTAGTGCGCGACCCCGGAACTGAGAGCTCTTTCATACCCCCCCCCCCCCCCCTACCTGAAGTCCTAGCCTGATTTTTCTCGAAGAGAGCAGTAAGATACGTTGGCTGCCGCATAACGACCACTTTATAAAGCAGCAGCCCCATAAAATACTCTCTCCTCGCTTTCATATCTACCCAGTCCATGCTCTTCCTGTAGGGGGTGATATGCTCATCCCACCTAGCACCACATACATACCTCACACATGAATTTTGTAGACGTTGCAGTCGTGTTTGAAGCTCACCTGACACATCAAGATAAACCACTGAGCAGTAATCTAGGTGAGGTAATACCAATGCACATGCCAACTGCTTACGCAGTGCCTCAGTGGTGCATGAACGGAAGAATTTCAGGCTATAAAGAATTTGTGTTGTCATTCTCATTACCCGAACCCGATCATAACATTTTGTGGGCTCGTCCGGGATAGTGTTTTCGAAAAAGTGATTTAGTGGAAAGTTTATGCTTTTACGTTCCGGCAAGATATCAGTGGTATCAAGAACACTAGTTCCATCCCCGAGAACTCATTCAACTGAGCAGCTTCAACCATCTCTCACTAAAGCGAATTTGGAGATAACAAGCTTGAAGAGACATGTAGAGGAAATTATTCAAGAACTCCATCAATCCAACGAGGATGCATTGAATTTACAAAGGGAACTCCATGTTCGAGATTCGGAATTGTTGGATGCTCGTCATCACAATGAGGAACTTGAAGCATAGATTAGGCTACTGAGGGATCAACAAGTTCGAAGAGAACTATTCGGTGACCGAGAGCAGAGGGAGAGGACTGACTTGAACGAAGAGATATCGAGACTTTGGACCCTGAATAACACACTGCTGGCAGAACAGCGAGAACAGCAACGCCAAATTAATCAGCTAAGTCGTTTACAGAATAGAGATATACATTCACATACAACAGAAACAGAGAACGCTAGAATCAATGACACTGGGTTATCTTTAAATCAGAATAGACTTGGGTTAGGAACTTCTGTTATTGATCCTTTGATTACTGATACTGGTGGTTTAGGTTCAAATGTAGATAATTCTGTTTTACCGAACACTAGACCTATCCACTCGGAAACGGATTTGGTTTTTAAATTGAAAGCTGATGATTATGATGGATTATCACCTTTTCGTGAATTTTTGGTTCAATTTCAAGTCATCGCTAGAGCAAACAATTGGATACCTGCAAATAAATCAGCAGCTCTTATTTCTTGTTTGAAAGGAATAGCAAAATCAATTCTCGTTGAATCTGATTCGACTGCGTCAAATTTTGATGATTTAGTTTCCCGTCTTGAACTTCGTTTTGGTGATAAACACTTAGCACCCACTTATTGCGCACAATTTCAGAACAGAGGTCAACGTTTTGGTGAAGATTTCCCAACATTGGCTGCCGATCTTGAGAGACTTTCTGCGTTGGTTTATCCGAAATGTCCATTTGCAGTCCAAGATAAATCGCTTGAGCCCAATTTATAGTTGCTATTTTTGATTCATCGATCAGGGAAATCCTTCGTTTAGAAAGGATAACTTCTCTGAAAGTTGCTCTTGTTCGCGCTATGGAAGTGAAGGTTATTCGTGATTTAGATAAGAGATCTCTGACTTCAAGGAGAACGAATGACACATATAAGACTGGAAAAGATGGAATCAACTCTTCGAATTCACAGTCTAAAGGTCCTCAATCTTCCGACAAACAGAGATCTCAAGATTTCTTTAAGGATATTGAATGTTGGACGTGTGGTAAAAAAGGACATTTTAGATCAAATCAGATGAGCGGCCAGGGAAACTAGGTTATGTTGAACTTTCTGTAGCGAGTTCAACAGAACTTCACAAGACTCCAACAAACAAACACTCTTGTTTGATTGATTATAATGTTGGAAGAATTAATAGAAACTCAAATAAATTTTATTTTGATTGTTTAATTAATGACAAAACTTGTATTTTTAAAGAAGATTCTGGTTCTGATGTAACTATAATAAATTCGAAATTTGTAGAGTCAAAAGATAAAAGAATTCCTATTAATTCTACAACTCTTAAGTATCCGACTGGAGAAAAGGTACCAGTTGAATTTTTGATTTCACCTTCGATAAAATTGGGTGACCATTCAGCTAATTTAGATGTTTTTGTTGGAAATATTATTGATGATTGTATACTTGGTAGTGATTTCCTTGATACAACTGGTATTACAGATTCGATAACTAAAATTATTTTAAATACTCCAAGTTCAATCATCAATAAACAGATTTCGAGAATAGTTGATTCTAGTGAGGATGTACCAGAGACGTTACAAGAAATTTTTGACAAGAACTCAGAGAACTTGGATCAAGATCAACGACGGAAGTTTGCGGATCTTCTTCATGAATTTGAAGAGATTTTTCAAGATGATGACGTTACTGGAAAATGTAATTTGGTTGAACATAAAATTCTATTACTCCATAATCAACCAATTAAACAACCTATTCGAAGACCCCCTATTCATCAAGTTAAGGAATTGGATGAATGTATTGCTGAGATGCATTCTCAAGGAGTTATTGAAGAATCAGACAGCTCGTATTGTTCACCTGTAGTTCCCAAGAAGAAGAAGGATGAAAAAATTCGTTTTTGTATTAATTTTCAAAAAATGAATGCAATTACAATTAAGGATTCGTACCCTTTACCAAGAGTTGACGATACTCTTGATAAACTTGCAGGATATTCGTGGTTTTGTACTTTGGACTTGAAGAGTGGATACTGGCAAATCAATATTCGAGAAGAGGATAGGAAAATCACGGCTTTCTCAATAGGAAAAGGACTTTGGCAATTTACAGTTATATCATTTGGTTTATGCAACGCACCTGCGACTTTTCAACGTTTAATGGAAAAATTACTCAGAGACTATTTTTCAAAATTCTGTTTAGTCTATTTGGATGACGTTATGGTATTGGGAAAGTCATTTGATGAGTTAATAATTAACCTGAAGAAAGTGTTTGTTCATTTTCAAGAAGCAGGATTACGTCTTAATAAGAAGAAATGTGTTTTCTTCAGCAGGCAAGTTGAATATTTAGGATACACCGTTTCAGAAGAAGGAAAAACAGCTGATCCAAAGAAGATTGAATCTGTTATCAACTGGCCAATTCCTCATAACAAAAAGGCTGTGTTGAGTTTCGTGAATTTCTGTGGTTATTATAGGCGACTTATTAAAGGTTTTGCTGACATAGCTAAACCTTTAAATAGGTTAACTGAAAAATCGGCTAAGTTCATATGGTCAGAGGAATGTCAAAAAGCTTTTTCAAGATTGAAAGAGGTTCTTACAACACCTCCAATTTTGGCATTTCCTTCTCTTTCTTCTGAATTTATTTTAGATACTGACGCTTCTGACCATGGAATTGGGTCGGTTCTTTCTCAGAAACAAGATGGAATCGAACGTGTCATAGGTTATTATAGTAGAGTCCTTTCAAAATCAGAGAGAAATTATTGTGTCACTCGACGTAAACTCCTTGCTATTATAGAATCGTTAAAAAATTTTCATCATTACCTTATCGGTAAACCTTTCATTATTAGGACTGATCATTCTTCTTTAACTTGGTTATTGTTGTTTAAGGAATTGGATGGACAATTGGCTCGTTGGTTAGGGAAATTGGATCAGTAGAACTACAAAATTATTCACAGGAAAGGCAATTTACATGGAAATGCTGATGGACTTTCAAGACGGTCTTGTGAAGATTTCTCCTGCAAATATTGTTCCAGAGTAGAAGAAAAATTCAATAATGTAGAAACAATTTGCCGTATCATTTTTTAAGAAAACACATCAGAGGAACGGAAGAATAGTCAGGCAGAAGATGAAGCTATTTCTTTCATTTGTCAAACGAAAGAATTACAGAAGAAACCAGAATGGCAAGAGATTTCATCGATGGATGAATTCACCACAATCTATTGTTCTCAATGGGATTCGTTGGTACTAATTGATGGGATTTTGTATAGAGAATGGGTTTCAACGAATTTAGATAACAAAATCTGTCAATTAGTTGTTCCTCAACATAAAATTAAAGATATTTTAGAAGAAGCACATGATTCACCATCTGGAGGACATTTCGGAGTAAACAAGACTTTAAATAAAATTAGAAAAAGATTTTATTGGGCTACTTGTACAAGAGATGTAGAAAATTGGTGTAAATCTTGTGAAGTCTGTGTTTCAAAGAAAGGTCCTCCAGATAAAGGTCATGGTGAGATGAAAATTTATAATTCAGGAGTTCCATTTGAAAGACTTCAATTGGATATCTTAGGCCCATTTCCACTTTCTTCTTTGGGCAATACATACCTCTTAGTTGTGACAGACTGCTTTTCAAAATGGGTTGAAGCTTTTCCTCTCTCAAATATGAGAACAAAAACCATTGCTGAGATTTTTGTTGATCAGATTGTTTGTAGGTATGGGGTACCTTTAGAGGTAAATACTGATCAAGGAACGAATTTTGATTCGAATTGATTAAAAATTTATCTGAGTTGTTAGGAATCAAGAAGACAAGAATTACACCATTACACCCACAATCAAATGGACAAGTAGAAAGACAACACCAAACACTTCTACACTATCTCACAAAATACATACATGAAAATCAAAAAGACTGGGATCGCTGGGTTTCACTATTTTTGTTAGCTTACAGATCCTCCAAACATGCGACGACTGGAACTACCCTGGCTGAGATGTACACCGGTTTCGATCTGAGGCTTCCTTTGGACTTGATTCGAGGATGTCTACCAGAGGAGGTCGAGACTGAAGGAGACGGGGATTACGTACACAAGCTTCGGAGGAAACTCAGCGAGATCCACAAAATGGCACGAATCCAGATTAACTTACAATCGGAAAGAACGAAGTCTTGGTACAACAAGCGAGCTCTCAACATTGAATATTCCCAAGGCCAAAAAGTTTGGTTCTTCAACCCTCAAAGAACCAAAGGAAAAGCACCAAAACTCCAGTCAAATTGGGTAGAACCTTGGGAAGTAGTGAGGAAAATTAATGACGTCGTTTATTGTATTCGTCGTTCACCAAGACATAAATCCAAGATAGTCAACATCAATCGTCTTGGGACTTACACCGAGAGAGACACCCGATAATGAAGACTGCTCTGCTCACGGTTCTTTTGAGCTGTGGTTTTTTCCCGTGGGCGTGAAGGTAAATACCGGAGCAGGGACTTGAGGTGAGGTTCCACAGCATATCAACTTCCCCCCTCTTGTCTGAAGACCGATTTCAACCAAATAAGAAGGATGTTTGAAGTAGATTGTTTAAGAGACGGATCCGTCTTAGTCCTGTTAAGTGATGATAGGTATCGCATCTGTAAGTATTGCTCGGTAACTTGATGCCAAGAATGGGTCAAGGTAGAGGATGTTGGTGTCAGTTCCTGTAAGTCATCATTGGATTGTAAGAGGATCAACCCGCTTGAAGGATGGATGGTTATGATTGTCGGGACGACAATCTGAAAAGGAGAGGGCAATGTTGCGACCGATCTCGAATTCTGATTCTAACAGCTGTTGAGAACAATTGTGTTTACGTTTGAATAAAGAGTCCGAGTTCAAGTGTGCTTTTCTATAAATACGATTTGTCATTCTCATTACCCGAACCCGATCATAACAATATTTATTTTCAGTGAACAGTATGAACGTAACTTTAGATTTGACCATTGCAATGCCCGAGAACCTATTTTATCAAGCTTTTCAACGTCCACATATCAACTGTAATTTACTTTCCAATATTTTCCCAAAGTTTACAATTTTTTTCAAATTTTCTTTATTTTTTTTTCAAATTTTCTTCATTTTTGTTAGAATTTTCTTCAATTTTATCAAAATTTTCTTCAATTTTTATTATATCTTCAATTTTATCTAAATTGGTTCGATTTATACAAATTCTTTTGAAAACAGCTGCGACCTTCAGAGATACTGCAGTCTGCACTGACCGCCGAGCAATCGGCATTATAGCGCGCAAAATTCAAAATATTAAAAAAGTTACTTCTTAATTTTATACGCCGTAGACCAGTGTGTAAAACATTGTACGTATTTATAGCAGTGCATAAAGTAAGATTATTTTTACTAGGGTGTAAAATCACGTATACGCACTAAAAACTATTATAGCACACTAACCTCAAAATGCCAACTTTATTGTCGCTTTTGAGGTTGTTGTGCTGTAAAATATCGTATGAGACTGTTGTGGGAGGTGTTTTTCTACCTTGCTCGATTTTCTCACTCGCTTCGCTCGTGCGAAAACCCTCGAGCAAGGTAGAAAACCATCTCCCACAACAGTGTCATAATATACTATTTCGATACGTACTTTACGCACAGAATCACAAAAATAATAATATTGACAACTTCTGATTCTTTTAAATGAAAAAGTCCCATTTATTACAAGAAAATTTAAATAATAAAAACGCACCGCTAAACCATAAACCCGAACTGAAAAATTTGTAATTAAATAAAGAGAACGTAAATCCTAAACTCAACTAACCCAAGTTGTACAATTTGCAATAAAAAATACTTAAATAATAAAACTGTAAATTCGAGAAACAGCGGGGCGGGTATCGGAGGCCTCGAGCGGGACCCCGGCAGCGGAAAATTAGAGGGAGCTGCATGCACTGATGACGACATAATTGCAGAAGGAGAGAGCAAATGAGATGGACAAAGAGCGGAATACGAGTGATAAAGAAGAAGTAGAAAATGATAAAATGGAAACTAGTGAATGGGAAAAAGTAAATAAAAAGATAGAAAAGTTGGAGGAAATAATATATAATATGAGGTTAGAAAAAGACATATCCTTTGTTAGAAATGGATTTTAAAATCATGAATGAAAGATGGGAATGTGAAAATGTAGAGCTTAAAAAAGAAGTAAGAGAATTAAAAGTGGAGGTAAAATGGTGGAAGTTAAGGTATACAGAAAGTAAATAGAAAGCAGATAGCACACGCAGGAGCAACGTGGACCAACTACCCTGGAAAATGGAGATGAGTAAAGGAAATTCGAGATACTCTAAGTAGACAAGAATACAAATGGGAAATAAAGGAAAGAAAAAATAGAAAAAGAAGCATAATGATAAGAGGAACTAGAACAGTAGGAAAAGGCTTGAAGGAAGAAATAAAAGAAATTATGAAAAAGTAGGAAAATGTTTGCTGGGACCAAAATATGGATTGAAGATGATTACATACACAGGGAAAGAGAGGCGCAGGGGTGGCTTATGAAAATAGAAGAAAGCGAAAGGAAAGATGTACTGGAGGTCCAGGCGGGTTACATGAAGATAAACGTATAATACGAAACGAGAAAGGTAACTTATATGGTGCAGGAGAAGGATCGGTTCTTGACCTAGTTATAGAATTTGAAAGTACCCTGGTGGAAAATTAATCTAGAACTATGTAGATCTATCTAGTTTGCCATGGGAATAATCGAGGGCCTCGATAAAACTAGATAATTTTCTACCAGGGTAAGTGAGTAAGTATAGTCGAAGAACTACATGTATTAACTAGAATAGAATAAGATAACCTCCCAGTAGCTTTATTTATTAACAAAGAGAAAATAGATGAAGAAAGGTCAGAAGGGAAAACGATAGAGAGGAAGAAAAACAAAAGTTAAGATGGATAAATAAAGAAGGTAATCAGAATAAAAGCATAATAGGGGAGAAGGGAAAATTACTGAATATGGAGGTAAAAGGGGCTCAGGAAAGATGATATAATTTAAAAATGGAAATGTGGGAGATAGCAACAGAGTTAGGTACGGTTACGAAAGGAGAGGTAAGAGAAAATTGGACGATTGAGAAAAATAAAGAGATAAAAAATAAGAAAAAATCAGTTTCCAACGCATTAAAAAGGTGGATAAAAACAAGAAGTTTGAGAGATAAAATGTAGTTATCCAAACAGAGAGCGGGTTTAAGGAAAATAAGGAAGGAAAAAATAGGGAAAAATAATGGGAATGGATTGAAAAAAGTAGAAGTATTCAGGAATTTTGGAAAGCAATAAGAAGTTTTAGGCCTAGGAAGGGGAGGAAAGGAGATCAAAAACCGGAATGGCTGAATCACTTTAAAAAACTACAAGGAGGAATAGAGGGAGAGGGAGGAGAGGAGGTGGATGAAAGTGTAAATATAAATATAGAGAATAGAAAGGATGGGAGGGAATTAAATGAGAAAATAACAGCGTGGGAGATTAAGCAAGCACTGAGTCGACTGAAAAGAAATAAAGCACCGGGAGAGGATGGCATAACGGCAGAGTTTTTAAAAGAACTCCCAATAAAATGGGTAGTTGAATTGACGGATGTATTAAATACAGTATTTGATAAAGGGGAATTAATAAAAGGCTGGGAAATAGCAAGGATCTACCCAATATTCAATGATCGGAACGAAGAGGAAGTAGCAATTTATAGAGGGTATTGCTGCTAGATATTGGGTATAAGCTTTTAACAAATATTGTATCAAACAGGATTAGGGATTGGTTAGAAGGAAACAGGGTATTGTAAGAGAGATAATAGAAAACAGATTTAAAAACAAGGGTGAGAAATTGTATGCGGTCTTAATAGAGTTTAAAACAGCTTCGACTCTGTTAATAAAGAGAATCTGTTTAGGAAAATGGAAAAGATAGGAATAC
Organism: Gastracanthus pulcherrimus; assembly: GCA_949152435.1. Taxonomy (NCBI): domain Eukaryota; kingdom Metazoa; phylum Arthropoda; class Insecta; order Hymenoptera; family Pteromalidae; genus Gastracanthus; species Gastracanthus pulcherrimus. Next base: position 175,560,271 of record OX424572.1, on the reverse strand, counting down.
AAGGAAATAATCTGGAGATAATTAAGAGAATTTACAAGGAAACAAAGAATGAGGTTATAACGGGAGAAGGAGATACGGATAGCTTCCTAACAACAAAAGGGATTAATTAAAAAAACTAAAATTATGGTCTTTAAAAACAGGGGAAAGAGCAATGCGAAGGATAAGTGGGCGTTTGAAGGGAAAGGACTGAAAATAGTAAAAGATTACAAATACTTAGTTTTTTTGGATAACTTTGACAAACTCCTATAAGGTGCATTTAAGGAAAATGTCAATGAAAGTGCAAAAAGCAATTAATTCTATATGGGGAGTATGGAAAAGGGCAAAAATAGAAACCTTGGGCAGGGGATTGTATTTGCTTGAAAAGATAGTTAGAGCAAGCTGTCTATACGGAGCAGAAGTATGGAGAAGGAGCAGGCAAGAAGAAATAGAAAAAGTCCAAAGCAAGTATGTAAAAATGGAACTAGGGATAAATGTAAATACACCAAGTTGCATCTGGAGATTAGAAGCAAGAAAAAATAGTTTAGAGCTAGTAACTAGAAATCGGGTAAGTCAGTACTTATTAAAAGTTTTAGAAATGGGAAAAGAAAGGTGGCCACTGGTATGTTTAAAAGAGGAAATGAGAGGAATATTGAATGGGAATCCTTCGCAATAGGGAAAGGAGGTAGAGAAAGCTTTTCAAGAAGTAGGAGATGGGGAATCAATAGGGCTGATATATAAGAATAAGAATAGACAGAAAATTAGTAAAAGGCTAGTAAAAGGGATTAAAAATTATGTAAGATCAGGAAATTCAAAGGGACTGGGTAAAACTAGATAAATCAACGTACTGTCCAAATTACAAAGATTGGAAGAAAGAGTTAGAAAAAGAAAATTACTGGCAGAATAGAGAGTATAGTAGATTTATAAAGGAGCAGTAGGTAAGAATGAGGTGTGGAAATGTAGACAGAACAGGAAATAAGGGGTATATGAAAATGAACTGCAGGATATGCGGAAAGGACATTGAAAACTTGGAACATATTTGGATATGTGAGGAAGCTAAAAAGAAAATTGGGGAGCAATGGGTTAAGGAAGTTGAAGAAAGAGAGCTAATTGGAGATGAAATAGAAGTAAATAAAAGATTGATAAAAATCCTAGTAGGGGAGTCAGTACAAAGTATATGTCATTATTCATATGGATTCGAAAGATTAGCTAGGTCAAGAACGGAGTCATTGGCAGATTAAAAATAAATAGTGTTAAGAAAAAGGCGACGAAAATGTAAATAGAAAAAAATGTAAAATATAAATATATAGAAGGTACAATAGTGGGGAAGAAATGTAAGAAGATTTATAATCTGTAAATAGAAGAAAAATAAAGATATAATAATAATAAAACTGTAAATTCTCAATCCTAAACCCAACTACCCTAAATTGAGCAATTTGAAATAAAAAAGTGTAAATAATAAAACCGTAAATCCTAAACCCAACTTCCCCAAGTTAAACAATTTGCAATCAAAAAAGTATCAATAATAAAATCGTGACCCCTATGCCTAAACCCAACTAGCCCAGGTTGAGCATTTTGCAATAAAAAAATACAAATATTAAAAGCGTAAATATAATCAAACCGTAAACCATAAATCCTAAACCCAACTACTCCAAGTTGAGCATTTTGCAATAAAAAATAATAAAAAAATATAAAAATTGAAAGCGTAAATATAATCAAACCGTAAACACTAAACTCTAAACCCAATTATTGCAAGTTCAGCAATTTGAAATAAACAAATTTGAAATAATGAAACTGTATTCTCTAACCTATAAACCCAACCAGACCAATATGCAATTAAAAAATTTTATATAAGCCGAAAATCGTAAACCCTAAACCCAACACACCCAATTTGAATAATCGGCAATTGATAAAGTTTATATAATAAAACCGCAAATACCAAACCTTAAGCTCAACTACCACAAGCTGAGCAATTTGCAATTAAACGAAAAGTTAAATTACAACTGTTATTTTATTACAATTTGTTCAACTTGGGAAAGCTGGATTTAGAGTTTGAATTTATGGTGAATTATATATAATTATAAATATATATATATAAAAATATATATAATTATATTATATATAATTATATATATTTATAATTATATACAATTATATATAATTATATTAAGGGGGCACACCACCTTTAAAATGTGAAACAAAAAAATTGATTAGGAATTTTTATTTTGATATTTATTTTAATAAGGGTTCTTTTTCCTGAAAGTATACATAAAAACCTACCAATTTGTATATTTTTTACCTTCGTTGGACCTTCTATGCCTCCATGACAAACCAGACTGTTTTCGAAGACTTTAAGCACTGACCGTAAGATTCCAAGTCTACGCATGGATGGATTGGGCTAAAAATTTATGGAGATACTCATTATAATAGTACTTTTAGTATGAACGTAGGGATTTTGATTTGAACGAGTAGAAAATTTTTTACATCTATAAAAGTGATAAAATTATTAAAAAATAAGTGTTATATTGACAATGTTCATATAAAAAAATACTTCTACTCGCTCAAATCAAAATCCCTACGTTTATACTAAAAGTACTATTATAATGAGTATCTCCATATATTTTTATCCCAATCCATCCATGCGTAGATTTGGAATCTTACGGACAGTGCTTAAAGTCTTCGAAAACAGTCTGGTTTGCTATGGAGGCATAGAAGGTCCAACGAAGGTAAATAATATACAAATTGGTAGGTTTTTATGTATACTTTCAGGAAAATAACCCTTATTAAAATAAATATCAAAATAAAAATTCCTAATCAATTTTTTTGTTTCACATTTTAAAGGTGGTGTGCACCCTTAAGTGTATATAGTAATATATAATCAGATCCGAGTTTAGAAAAACAATATTATATATAATTATATATAACTATATATAGTCATATTCAATAGTTATGTTTCGACAGTCTGATCTGATTATATATCCCTATATATAATTACATATAATTTTATATATTTAAAATTTTATTTTTAATGTTGATTTTGAACAATTAACTATAAATAACAATTAATAAATATTAAAAATGCAGATTATGCCAATAAATCACTTAATTTTATTCAGAAAATATGAAGATTTACAAATGTAATTACCAACCAAAACTAACAGTTGCACATATTCTTATGTCCGGAAAGTTAGTAAACGGTACACGTTCTTCATTTATTAGTAAAATATTCAAAAGTCTTGGCATGGTTTCATGTTGATAAATAATCCGGTTTTGTTCAATCCCAAATGACTGAAGGTACATGTATAAATTTTTATTTGATATAAAATAAAATTTGACTTCGCTGTATAGTTTATTATAGTTTTTTAATACTGCATGTACAGTGTCGAATTAGTTTTCGTTTGTTTTATAATTCATATGTATATGTTGTACCAGCTCTTACTATAACCCACGCATATACTTTAATAAAATTGAGATCGAATGCTAATTCTTCTAGCTTTTGTTTGTAAAATTTTATATCCTATTCCTTCCTGAGAATGAACAAGATAATGTCCGACATAATAAATCATTCATTTTACTCACACATCGAAAGTTATTTTATTAGAAGACATAATATATGATTTAATTATTGCAAATTTATTAAAATATTAATTAATGATTATAAAATGGAACCAATTAATAAAAAGAATCGGTATAAAAATAAAATAAAAGTACTATACTTATATAATTATAAATAAAAGGTCAATAAAAAATAAATGTTTTAAATATTATTATAATAAGTTTCACATCTATATTTGCTCTACTCAAATAAACAGAAATATATTGGTATATGATACAATAATTTGCGCACGCTCGGTCGAATATTTATTTTCGTTTACAATATTCAAAACAAAACATACAAACATGGTAACCTTTCTAGATAACGACTCTAAGAATTATTTATTTTAACTCGCGTTCATAGACTCTCAATCATAAATGAGTATTTTCCACGTGCATGCTAAATAAAAATTATCATTCGCAATAAATCCTCAAAATAAAATGAACACGTGGAACGCGGCGACATAATTCTAAAATCTGATCAATCGTGACCTTTTCTACTTAACTTAAATCAATGCGAGACGAAGCGAAGGATCTTGCAGGCTCATTCCGCTCGGGACCAAACTGCACGACTGCTGTTGCACTTCCGACTCCTGGTGGTTTCTTCGTGTGTCGAATGAGGTCCTGACGACGATTTTCCCCAATCGCTCCTCACGATCTCAGACTTCGATGATTTCTAACGTGACGTCGGAATAGAATTATCGTCGGTGATGGCGTCGATTTAGTCGCGATGATCCAGAGCGAAAGGGAGGAGAGCCGGAGCAGTTGTTCCAGCGACGGATCCCGACCGAAAGAGAGCGAGGCTACGCAGGCACTTTGTCACATTACCTCGCATATCGTCCGGCTCGTATCTAGGGGCATATTTAGCACCGCACTTCGGGTGTTTTCGTCTTCCACGCAATATTCGGCGCGCAATTTAAAGGCTCCATAGAGCAGCCCGTTACATGTTTATTTAAATAGTGTAATTTATTTAACTGGATTTGTGCCCCTGTCAGCATAAAATTATACTTTTTCTCAAAAACAGAATTACAACGTAACTATATACAACTATATATTAGTATATCTAACTTTATATAATCATATATCTCCCGGGGAAACGACTTAAGTTCACTTCTTATGTTATTGGGATATCAAGGTATAAGGTTTTTATATTTCATTTAAACTAATATTAAAAAGGTATATAAGTAGTAGATATGGTCATTTATTTTTACCCTTTTTTGATTATTTGCATTGTTATCAGAAAATATACTATGTAGGGATATCAAAATCGCACGAAACTCAATTTTCAAAAAAATGGACTTAAGTCGTTTTTCCGGGAACCCACAGAAATACATGTTTATATACATACTTTATTTATGAGTATATATAACCAACTACTTATAACTATATCTAGCTTTTCATTTTTTTACTGACTATATTTTACTTTCTTTTAAAAAAATTACTTAGTCCATTTATATATGATTATATATAACTATATATAACTATATATAATTATATATAAGATGACTACCGGTAATGCTTATGATGAATTTTACATACCATTCGTACAACAAGACTATTGGGTTAGTGGTTAAGGTAATGGCTTGCCACCTAGAGGTTTTGTGTTCAAATCCAATTTAGGGTGAATTTTTTTTCTTTGAATAATTTATTGCATTGTGATGTATAAACATGAATAATTTTCAATACAAACACTTATTTATTATGCTAATTTTGCATTAATTTATTATTCGAGTAAAAATGACATATAATTATATATAATTATATATAGTTATATAGACAAAATTTATATATAGTTATATAGACAAAATTTATATATAGTTATATAGACAAAATTTATATATAGTTATATAGACAAAATTTATATATAGTTATATAGACAAAATTTATATATAGTTATATAGACAAAATTTATATATAGTTATATAGACAAAATTTATATATAATTATATATAATTATATATAAGTCATTTTTACTCATGTATTATATTATAATAATACAAACATTGGTCAGGATCGAGTTTGATTCTTTCCAAGAAAAGGTTATATTTTTGTAAGAAAATATCACATAAATTCTTTTATAATTTCTGACGGCATGCTCTCAAAATTCAGATTCGATTTTCGAACCCTGTCGATTTTTCTAGCGATAAAAAGCCCTTGTCGATCTGGATCGGAGTTCGGCAAATACTCGACCGCAAAATATTTTTGGATACTTTTCCGTTTTCTGTATATATCGAGAAAAAACAACGAAATATCAATTTCTAAACTTTGTACACAATGTCTTAAGCCGATATACACGATTTAAAAAATCCGTGGGATACTGTTTTGGATACTCAGTATCCGAAAAAAGTATTTGACGGATACTTTCGTAGGATACTGAGCATCCGAAAATAGTATCCGTCGGATACTTTGTTCGGATAGTTTACTTATTTTAAAATGTCTAAGGGAGGTAAAAAATTTCCCTCGGACCCCTAAACATCGAGTACCATCCGGATGTTATCGCATGTTTAGGGGGGCCCGGGCATATTTAAGACCTATTTTACATTTTTTTATATCGGGTATTTTTTATTTTTGGTAGTCAAATTTCTTTTACCACAAAAATGCGTAAAATAGGTCCTAAATATTCTCGTGAATCCCTAAATATGTGGTATCATTCGGATGGCCTCTCATGTTTAGGAGCGCCTAGGAAAATTTTAGACCTCTCTTAGACATTTTAAAATAAGAAAAGTATCCTACGAAAGTATCCGATACTTTATTCGGATATTGAGTATCCGACGAAAGTATCTGTCTGATACTTTTTTGGGATACTCAGTATTCGACGAAAGTATTCGTCACACACTTTTTTCGGATATCCAGTATTCGACCAAAGTATTCGACGGATACTTCTTACGGATACTTTTTAAAATCGTGTATATCGGTTTAATACATTGTGTACAAAGTTTAGAAATTGATATTTCGTTGTTTTTTCTCTATATATACAGAAAACAGAAAAGTATCCAAAAATATTTTGCGGTCGAGTACTTGCCGAACTCCGATCCAGATCGACAAGGGCTTTTTATCGCTAGAAAAATCGACAGGGTTCGAAAATCGAATCTGAATTTTGAGAGCGTGCCCTCAGAAATTATAAAAGAATTTATGTGATATTTTCTTAGAAAAATATATCCTTTTCTTCCGGAAGTAGGTACATACGTTGAACTTTCGAAATATCTAAATAAATTAGTCCTTGATTTCATTGTATATTATAACCATTTCATCGTTAATTATATATAATTATATATGTAATTTTTACTCGATTTTATCCTTATCTTATATCGGAAATATCTTCGGAACTTATTCGATTGAAAATGTTTTCTTAATATATTTTTAAAAATCGATTGGATCTCTGAATACAAAAAATAAAAAAAAAATTAATAAAATAGTACTTTGTATAATTTGTAATACATGTAATAAGGAGTTGAATAATCGTCGACAAAAAATTTCGTTTATCTTGTCTGCCAGAATCGTGTGAGGCAAAAGTTCCTTTAATAAATATGGTATCGAAAATAGTGATTTATTGTGACGTGTACACGGAGAGAATCAAACATCATTGAGGGATGTCTTGCGCATTACAGTAATGTCCTGCACATTACTTAGTGATGCGCGGACATTAATGAGTAATACGTTTTGCGAAAATTTGACAGTTTTCATGTCCAACATAACCAGTAATGCGCAAGACGTCACTCATTGATGTTTGATTCTCTTCGTGTACGATCAAGGTTTTGAGGTTTTACAACAGTAACATTTAAGATATTACTAACAAGGAAGGGTATCAAAGTATCAGTCACCGATTTTAATGAAACTTCGCTATATTGTAGTGTATTATCGACATTGATATCCTATTTCCTGAGATGCAAAAAATTGCATGTTGCAAGATATGTCATGGAAAATTGAATTTCTCTGAATCTGATGTACAAGGACTTGGATTTAAAATTGACATTTGTTGTTCAAATTGTACAAATCCAAGAATTGCATCAATTAATTCAAGTAGATTCATTGGCAAAAAGAGTAATACATATGAAGTTAATAGAAGATCTACTTTGGCTATGTGTGCTCTTGCTCATGGACATGCTGGACTTTCAACATTTTGTGGAATTATGGATTTGCCACAGACAATGTCGCACAGCAATTTTGACAATATCAACGATCAATTGAGTGAAGCTTGTGAAGTGATTGCTAGTGTAATAGGCAATTCTACCGGAAAAATTGCTTGATGTTTAAAAAAAATAGTTTTTGTAAGGGTTGCTCTTTATGGGAAGGAAAAGAAGACACACCAGCTTATGAAGAATGGATTGAAACGCATCAAAGTCAGTGTACGGTCAAATCATCAAGGCAACGCTGGAAAAATGGAGGTAGGCGGTATTGTGGAAATTTTTCAGCGTTCTTTTCTTTGTTTCAGCACTATCATGAGATCATATCGTTGACGTATCACACATATTTTTCTAAGCAATAGTGTGAAATATATTAATGAAATATATAACAAGAAAATACAAAGCATTCCTACTTTTTTCTTTAGGTGAGTATTGTTTGTATGTGTTTATTGTGTTTTAAAACTTTAAATGTCATTATCTCAAAATAATGTTTTTTATTATTTTTAGGTCTGCCTCGTAGACTTTTTCAACATCCAGCCATCGATATAAGCTAAAAATTTTAGAGGATGTTTTTGATATGTTTCCTCACAAAATGAACGTAGCAGATTATAAAAAAAGTATATATAGTAAGTATTAAAAATATATAACCTCAAAATTAATTAAAATATTTAATTATTTAAGGGTTTATATTTTTAATTATTACTACATAGACTTTTTTAATAAACTGCTGCGCTCATATTGTGAGGAAACATATCAGAAACATTCTCTAAAATTTTCAGACTATATCGATGGCTGGATGCTGAGAAAGTCTACGAGGAGTGGTTGAAAATAGAAAAACAGAGTATCGAAAGCAGTCACTTCGTACGAGCCACAGATTCAAAATATTTAAGTTTTTAAGCGGTGATAATCTTTGTCTTTTTACCTACTTTTGGTAAAAAAGAACTTCCCATATTCTAAATCACATCCAAAAAGTTTTGTATAAATAAAACTGCAATTTTCTTTTTTTAGATTTTAACCCAGGCCTGCCTCCTTAAGTGTTTGAAAATAGGCAGGCAGCAAATTAATTACATTTAGTGGAATAACTTTCATATTAAATGCTGAAAAAATATGAAACTTCCACGAAAATAGTTGAATATGTACCTAATATCATGAAATAGCAAGATTCGTGAGATATATTGAAAAACTTTTTGTTAATTTTTAAATAATATTTTAAATCATAATTGAAAAGTTATAATAATTTTTAATTTTAAAATACATTTTCAAATATAGGAAGACGCGGCTAGTATAGCGCGGCAGGTTATATGGAGCACTCATGATTTAGGTATATAGCGTTGAATTAAATAATTTAGAAAAATTAAAAAAAAAAGAAAATTTTACCCTGATAAGAAATGGGATGTAACCCCTGGAGTTTAGAATATTGTATTTAAGAAGGTTAGATAGATCTCCAACGCGGGGTGCAGAAAGGAGAGTCCCCCTGCACCACAATCTAGTGTTTTTATTTACGTTTTCGTTTAGTATTCGGAATCGATGTTCTCATGCGTTCTAAAATTTCGCGTACACGATCTTTAATACTTTTCCAATATTTTGCATAGTTTTTCATTTCTTTGTTATCATTTTCAAAGAATCGCACTCTAAGTTTATTGTCAGTTTACAAGGTGCTCTCATAAGAGCCAGTGTATAAGAATTAAACTTTGAAGTCAATTATCTTTAAATCGGTAATGGCTAATGCTTTCAAATTTCACAATCCATCGTAAACTTTATAGAAGAATGACATATTAAATTTTCAGAAACATCTTATCATTTTTACTTCACTATCCAACCTCCTTAATATCGTCGTTTGATAATAAACTATGGCCAACTGGTTTTAAAAAAAAAATTGCACAATGAAAGAGGAATTCTGAAAAAACTTTTCAACGGTGAATTTTAGGGTATTTCAGGTACGTATCTTTTAATTTTGTATACTCTACTACGCAGTAAAGTTTCATTGACATCCATTTTGCTACATATAAACACACTATGTAAGGGTAGTTTAACCCCCAAAATGCAATAACCACTATATTTGTGTTTGTACTAAAATATAAAACTTATTTTTAGTTAATACACTTACTTTAGTTTTATGTGCAAAAAATTTTTCAAAGAAATGTGAAAAATACTAATAAGGGGTAGTTTGCCCTCTTGAAATGTACTTTTATGAAAAACCCTGAAACACGTCAACTTTAGAATCTGATTTTCTTCATAATAAAATTATTTTTGTAAATATTTGACTATTTCTACAATTTTTGTGAAGCAAAAATTTGAAAAAAAATCAATTTTACAATTTTTGCAGAACAAAAATTTGAAAAAAAAATTTTACCCTTATAAAAAATAAGGGACTGTACACAATGTCAGCATCTCAAATTGGTTACACAAGAAAAATTTTGCATAGAAACAGAGATATCTTAAAAATACTGTTTTTGGGGATGAACTTTAGGGGTGCTTTTCACCCCTCTAAAATCTTTTTCAGCAGAAAAAAATATACGTGTCTTGTATTTTTGTCCTATAGAATATAGTGAAATTTCATTGAAATCGGCGACTGACCCTTCGATATCCTTCCTTGTTACTATCTATAGCATAACAATTTTCAGAATGATCGATTTTGAACATAAATAGATTCCTGGACTCGAGATTTTTTTTTGGATTTAACCCAGGCTTTCTATACCCTTAAAGTTATTGTAAAAGGGCATTTTTTACGATGGTGTAAATATCCTAGGGTTGATAGACAAATTTATTACTATACATCCTGTTTAAAAATGAAACTTTTAAAGAACTATGAATACTTGTGTATCAACATAATAGCTTTTCGAAATGCCCAGTAACCAATACTAATTATTTTATTATTATGTTACACTGGGTTTTCCATATATATGCAATATTTATGATGACAAAATATTAAAGAATATATGTAATTTTGCAAACTGATAAAATTTTACATTTATTTTTTTTGTAGCAAAACAAAGATAATTTTTGAGTTATGAATAATTTTATATTAATAGCTTTAATCTTTTCTTTTCTTTAATATTGATATTACTAAATATACATGGGCACAAAAGGAAACCGACACTGTTTTGTATAAAGAGGTTTATATTTTTTTTGCATTTAAAACATTTTGAGTATTTAATGATTTTTGTTCAGTATGTCTTATCTCTTAAGAACATAACAGTTAAATACTGTAAGGTTTTGTCATGACAATTCGTGACGGTTGAAATAATTAATATGTATTACTTATCTTTATAATACCTTACAAATGTGTTATTTCTTACAGTTTGAAAAAAATATTTTCTTCATATATTTCCGTTTTATCTGTCAGATAGTTTCAATCAGACATAATGAAACATTGCTTGTTTTTAATTGTGTTTCTTTATCTTCTAGTCTTAGTAACATCCATTTCCTATTTCAAGTTCAAATGTCAGGATTCAGTGTCAGGTGAATAATGTACCCTAACCTAATTAAAATCGCTTATCAGAGTAGAAAGTAACGCTTGGTAGTTCCATCTGTGGATATTGGATCAATTTATATTGCTTTTATGTAGCTGACTATTTCTGTTATTAAATATGAAAGAAATTAATTAAAGTCAAAATTATATATTATATATAAAAAGCCTAGCCTAGTTTTTTGCATGTCTTGCATCACTTGCGATGCAAGGCGCGGAGGTGTTTCAGAGTGAGCTTGCTCGTTCTGAAGCGCCGGAGCAGTGAGTCACGCGGCCTGTGGGCCGCAGGCCACAGATTGTGTGGCGAGCTAGTTATTTATTGTAAACCAGGTATTCTTTACATCGTTTTGAAAAACAAGTATTTAATGTAAAATAAGCATACAAGTAATACATACAAAGCTGGGCATAGTAAAAGGTACGTTTTTTAAAGATATAGCTATCTAAAGTTGTGCGCCAATGTTATTAGTATACGTATATCGTGGTACAACATATGCAAAAGTTAATACCGTACTTCGGCTTGTGGTGCGTTTTCATAAAGTATATATTCTTTACTAATACATTAAAATTTTATATTATAAACTGAAGGGTTTTCATTATAAATATTGCCATTTAATAATGATTCTTTCGAAAATTAACTTTCTAACATTACTGTCAACCGGTGAACGTCCGTAAACTCGTACTTTCAACATCTACTTGTGAGTAAACTGTAAGTACTACATGGATAGTAAAAAATAGTACTATTGTATTATTATATGGTAGTCGGAATTCAGGTTCTCAGGGGGAGGGGGGGGGGGGGGGGGGGGTAGTGTGCAGTCGATTCGTTTTCTTTTTGATTCAAGAAATGACTGACCATTTTAATTTTCTCACATCATTCAAAACCCTCCTTCATGTTAGATAAATCAACTAGTCGACGTAAAATTGTTAGAGAACAGTAATATGAATCAATAATGAAATAAAGTTGAATAATAATGTTCTTGGTACTAATCATAAAATAAAAAGTGTGTATATTCGAAAATAGATAATTTGTAATGTCAGTACTTAACCTGTATTAAAATTGTAAGTATTCGAGTAACCGTATATTCTTATAAATATTTTCTTAACTAATTAAAATAAGCACACTAATTTTTATTTTCGAACATATTCGCTTCTAATAATGAAATACATATAATGGAATTCTAAAAAGGTCGGTCCGTATTACGAACATTCGGAACCTGACTTCAAGGATAACATAAATCGTATAAATATTGGTTCCTCCTTTCTATAGTTTATAGCAGTAATTTTAAAATATGCTATCGCCGATTAAATTTATTTTCAGTTTTTAAAATCACGATTTTACTGATGCTTTCGGATACGTAGAATTAAAAATAGACTTCTAGTAAAATAACATAAAATGTTGGATTTCACAAATACCGTAGAAAACATTTTACACTTTAGTCAATTTAAGTATGTTAAGAACTATATCACTTTAGAAAATATATTTAATAGTAAATTACTATTTTTTTTAGAAAAGGCGACATATCCTACGCATGTATTTGATGAACATCTATTCATTTTTACTCCTCGCTTGGGTTAAGAATACAGATACAGTACTGATTATGTAAACCGATATTCTATTAATAAATAACATTTGTCCGAAAACTTCAATTTATTTAACAGCTTTTTCCAATAATTTAAAATTGTTTCATCGAAATTTAATTGGTACCAATAGAGTTCCTTGAACATATTAAAAACCGCTGCCAATTCACTGGCACTTAGCTTCCTCCAATCTTAAAATGTTCCAATAAAAATTGATTTCTTTTTGTTTAATTCTGTGTTAAAAAGTCAAAACGACAAGTTCATTTTTCTTAAATATCGATATACATAGATTTAATTTTTTAAATTGCTATTTAAATCTATGTAAAAGTATAGTATAGACTACGAAAAAATATTTAAATTGTATAAAAACTTAATAATTTTTTGCATATCAGTTAAGATTTTTTTTCATTTGACAATAAATTTTGCAACATTATAAAATACTTGATTAAATTTCTATTTATGCATATAAGAAAGTTGGCTAATGTGCTATTAGACGAATTTATTATAATTTTTATTTATCTCTATATAGTGTTTTCAATTAGATAGAGGGCAACATACTGTAGGGATATGGATATAAATTTAGAATGACTACAATCCGAATAAAGCAATTAAATCAGTGAAACAATAATGATGAGTTATAAAATGTATATGCAGTCAATGTTCGCATGGTATTGGTTCATAATTTTTATGGAATCACTGGAATTACAATCGTTTTATATATTTATAGTTTAATGTTTTATATCACAAAAAATACGTTAAATAATATTGAGTAAAATTTTTTAAGATTAATATTTTTATTAGGCAAAATCATGGCGAGTTGAAATGAAAAATGCGTCGTATGTTTTTGTGTACAATTTAGTTTTTCTTAAATAACTAAATAACTAAACAAGATCAAATTTGGTCATAAAAAAAAGTTGTGAAATTTAATTTTCTACAAGTATTAAGTGTTAAATTTTAATTTCCAGCGATATCCAAAATTGTGCTTGTTAGACAATACTTAATCGGCAAGCTTGCGCTATACACCCTTCTTCGTTCGGAGAACTGTGATATTGTGAATTGATTTATCGTTTACAGAAAATACGCAGAAGCAGAGTAAGCCGTTTTTTTCAAATATTAAAAATTATTTTACAGGTAGCTATTTTATTGACATCTATATTTTAAACAATTATTCGATCTGATCTCTTATATCTCGAAACGGCATAATCATTTTTTATCCACTAAAGGGTCATTTTTTTCGTTTTTTGATAAAGATTCGAAATTAGAAAAATCTCCTTTGACAGAAAAATATTCTTGAGAACAGTATTCATTTTCAATGAAAATATGTTAATTCAATAATAATTTATTTACTGAACTATATGCAGAACATGTCTATCTGTAACATTGCACTATATTTAAAAACTCTTTGTCATTTTGAATCTTTATAAAAAAAAAGAAAAAATTTACTTTACAGAAATTTCCACTTAATATCCAAGAAATAAGTCACAAATTGAAGGCATCGATTCTAAAACGTCCTTAGCGCTCGGCTCGGGTTGCCGCTATATACAAATTGACGTCATGGTGACCAATTTTTAAATTTGCGAAAATGAATTTTTAAAAATAGCATCGTATAGAGGATAAAAAATGGCAACATTTTATATATATACTTTGTTTATACAATGTTTAGTATTTGAAAAAAGAAAAATAAAAACGGCAAAATTTTAAATCTTATTTGCACCACGTTTTTTAAACTTAACTCGCTGCAGCTCCGACAAATATGAACGGATCTTGCTCATTTTTTGAATAATCTCGTAAAATAGTCTAGCGCTGCTGATAAACTCATAGATAGTTAAATATTAAATATTTTTCTTTCAACAATTTAATTGCAAACCAGTGAGTTACCTTTTATATGGTTAAGTATATTCAACGAAAAAAAGTATCGAGGGAAGTTTAAGACTCAGTGAACTTTCAACGAGACATTTGTTTGTTAACATTTGAAGAAGTTTCTCAGAAAATTACAGATCAATTGGATGAAAAGTGGCAAAGATAGAGCGATTTTGCCAAACTTGCACGATGCGCGCGAACATTAGCGGGTCTGCGCGATTCATGACGCTCAGTGTATGTCAGTCATAGAATAAGAAATAATTTAAGAAACATGATAAAAGTTATCCTGAAATAAACAAAACAAAGTCGAACTCGTTTCGCATTGAAATCACTTTTATCATGTATCTTAAATTATTTCTTATTCTATGACTGACATACACTGAGCGTCATGAATCGCGCAAACCCGCTAATGTTCGCGCGCATCGTGCAAGTTTGGCAAAATCGCTCTATCTTTGCCACTTTTCATCCAATTGATCTGTAATTTTCTGAGAAACTTCTTCAACTGTTAACAAACAAATGTCTCGTTGAAAGTTCACTGAGTCTTAAACTTCCCTCGATACTTTTTTTCGTTGAACATACTTAATCATATAAAAGGTAGCTGGTTTGCAATTAAATTGTTGAATGAATAATATTTAATATTTAACTATCTATGAGTTTATTAGCAGCGCTAGACTATTTTACGAGTCTATGCAAAAAATAAGCAAGATCCGTTCATATTTGTCGGAGCTGCAGCGAGCTAAGTTTAAAAAACGTGGTGCAAATAAAATTTAAAATTTTGCCGTTTTTATTTTTTTTTTCAAATACTAAACATTGTACAAACAAAGTATATATATAAAAAGTTGCCATTTTTGATCCTCTGCACGATACTATTTTTTAAAATTCATTTCCGTAAAATTGCAAATTTTGGTCACCATGACGTCAATTTTGATATAACGGCAGCCGGGCCGAGCGCTAAGGACGTTTCAGAATCGATGCCTTCAATTAAAAAGAAATCATAAAAATGTAAAGAGGGAGGTGAGTTCGGCTCGAGAGAGTGAGCACGCGTGCGTGAAAAAGTTTCAGGCTGTTAAAAAAGTGGACAAAGGTACGAGTACGTCAAAGGAGAGAATTGAAAAGAAAAAGTGAGTGGAACGGAAAGAGTGCATAGGAAAGCATCAGAGAAAGTGTTATCTCCGGAAAAGAAAGAGGTAAATACGAGGAAGGCAGGAAAAGAAGCATCGGGGAAAAAGCTAGGTTAGGGCGAGTAAGTGGGAAGCATGGCTGATATGGCGAGAGGCAGCGGCGGGGAGGAGCACAAAGAAGACTCGATGGCAAAGGAGGGAAAAGAGAAAAGGCGCAGAGGGAGGCCAAGGAGAAGAAGAAGGAAAACAAGAGATAGACGGGATGAAAAGTTTTCTGGAAAAAGGAAAGATTGCCGGGTTTGAGGTGCAGTTTCGTAAAGGTAGGAAACTGGAACACTCGCCGGTAAAGCACAGAACGCGCCCAACGGGTACAGAAAATATTCCAGTGACCGACGGCAGATACAAGGCCGGGGGAAGCGGAGAAGGAGGCAAAAAAGAAGACCAAAGCGCGGCTGTGATGGCAGACATCGAAACAACGACGGAGGCGACGACCAGCGAGTCAACGGCGGAGACGTCGGTGACGAATGTCGGAGAGAAATACAAGACGAATACAGCAGCGCAAGTAACAAGAGAGGAAGGAGTGAGGTTGAGTGGAAGGATGAATGAGTTAGAGAATAGGCTAGAACAGGCTAGGATAGAAAAAATGGAGCTGGAAAGAGAAGTGAATAGGCTAAAAGAGCAATATGATAAGGAGAGGGGGGAAAAAGTTGCACTCGCTAAAAAAATAGTAGACCTTAGAGTAGAAGCGGAAAGGGACAGGGAGAAAATTAATCAGCTAGAAGGGAGTATGCGAGAAATATGGGAAACAGAAAGAGGGACAGGAAGGAGAGGAGTGCGTGGGCAGATAGATTAGGGTTAAGTGAAGTGAGAGATGGTATGAGTGAGGTAAATAATATCAATGTAACAGCGAACGAGAGAGAATGAGGGAAAGGGAAACGAGTGCAGCGAATGAAGGAAATGAAGAGGGGGTGAACAATAACAATGTAAATAGCAAGCGGGAGAGAACGAGCGACAGGGAAACGAGCACAGCGAATGCAGGAAAGGCAGAGGGGGGGGGGGTTACGCATTTGAGGGAGAGAACGGCGAGAACGAGTTGGAGGAAGAAGGGGTGGGGAGATAGTGGTCGAGAGGGAGTATTTGGAAAAATTGTCCGGTAAATTAGGAGAGGACGAATATGAGTGAGAAATTGCGGAAAGGAGGAGCAGAAGGAGAAACATCTTTATGCGGGGTACAAGAACAGTAGGAGGGAAGATAAAGGAGTAGATAAAGAAGGTAATAAAAAATAAGCCGGATATAGAAATATACATAAAGAAAATAAGGGCAATAGGAGGGGGGTTGGTGGTGGAACTAGAGTCAATGGGAAATAAAATTTAAATCATGAGGAAGAAAAAAGGGCTGAAAGGGATAAATCTTTGGATAGATGACGACTACACGGAGAGAGAGAGAGAAAGAAATACAGAATTGGCTAGAATCGATAGTAAGAGAAGAAAGTAGAAATCGGTTAGAGACAAAGATAGGGTATCAGTAAATCGTAGTGCAGGGAAAGTGGTACGAATGGAATGAAAAAGAGGCAAGAGTAGTAGAAATAGGAGAAAAGTTTTTTCGGGAGGAGAAATAAAGATAAAGGGATAATAAAAATGATTTCGTGGAATGTATCCAGAATAAGAAAAATGTTAGACACAGGGGAACAATTCGATAATTTTGAGATAATTGCATCGCAGGAAACATGGTTAGAAAAAAGTAAAGAGAAGAAATGGTTCGGTACATTGAACAAAAAATATAACTGGAAAGCGAAGGGGAGGTTAGGAAAAAAAGAAAGGAAGAGCTAAGGGGGGGATAATTGTAGGTATAAAGAAAAATGTAAAATAGATAATGTAGAGGAGTGGAGTTGCGGATTAATTGTAAAAGGTGTAAAAACAAAGGAATAGAAGAATTTAAGCGTGATAATTGCGTATATAAATGGAAATATAGATGCAGCGATAAAAGAAATTAAAAACATAGCGGAAGAATTAATAAAAGAAGGAGAGCAGATTATAATGGTAGGCGACTTCAATGCGAGGATAGGAAATTAACAAATAAATAAAGAACGGAAAAGAGAAAGATCCAGAATCTCGAGTGACGAGACCGTAAATGCGGAAGGTAGAAAATTATTAAAGTGTTGTGAAGAACTAGGAGTGACTATAAAGAATGGGAGCATAGAGGGAGACTGGGGAGGAAAACAAACTTTTGTAGGGAGTGATAATTACTCAGTGCTTGATCTCCTATTAGACAGAGAATATGAGGAAGAAAGTGTGATAGTGAAAATGGCAATTAGAGAGAGGATAGAGCCTGATCACTTACCGGTCGAAATAGAAATAAGAAGAGGGAACGGGGTTAGTATGAGCGAGGATGAGAAGGAAGGGAGGGGGATGGAAGTAGAGAGGTTGAGATGGGTAGAGGGGAGGGGAATTAAATACAGGGAAGAAATGCAAAGTCAGGCGGAAAGGATTAGCGAGGGGGGGGGAGGCACAAGAGAGATGGGAAAGATTGTTTAATACGATTTGGGAAACAAGTAGAGAGATAGGGTTAACGAGAAAGAGGGATAACAGGGAGAAGAGGTCAGGGAGAAGAGAAGATTATGAGATATTCGAGCAGAGAAAGAGAGTTTGGGAAGCTTTAAAAAAATGGGTCGAAACAAAAGAAGAAAGATATAAATATAGGCTAAGGGTGGAAATGAGGTTCCTAAAAGAGATTGCTAAAAAGAAAAAAGAGGAAGAAAGGGAAGAGAGATGGAGAAAGTTAGAGAAGTGCAAGGGGATGACTGATTTTTGGGAAGCAATAGACCAGTTTAAACCAAGAAGGAAGAAAAAGGTAACAGGGATCAAAAAGCAGGATTGGGTTGATCATTTTAAAAGATTGCTAGGGACTGAAAAGCAAAGAAAGACGGAGGGAAGTAAAGAGGATACAGGGGAGAGAAAGATAAAGAACCAATAGATGGGGAAAAATATTTAGAGGCTTTGAACAGGGATATTAGTGTGGAGGAGATGATGAGGGTCATAGGGAAGATGAAAAAGAATAAGGCAGCAGGATGGTCTGATGGCAGAATTTTTAAAAAATTTACCAATAAGATGGACAAGCGAACTAGCCCGAATTTTAAATAAGATATTTAGAGAAGGAAAGATAGTCAAGGAGTGGGAGATAGCGAGAATTGTCTCGATATACAAGGGCGGGGATGAGGGCGAAGTTAAAAACCACAGGCGGTAGCTCTCTTGGATGTGGGATATAAGTTGATAACAAGTATAATGGCGGAGAGATTGAAGAATAGGATGGAAGAAAACAATACAATTGGGGAAAGCCAAGCGGGTTTTAGAAAGGGGAGAGAAATTAGGGACCATATCTTTGTGCTAAACAGTCTAATAAATAATAAAACAAAGAACAAAAGGGGGAATTAATTGTGTGTGGGATTCGTAGATTTCAGGACCGCTTATGACACGGCGGACAGGGAAATTTTAGGGGGGGGGGGGGGGGGTAAGGTTAATTTGTGCCAAAAAAGGCACATTTTTGTGATTTTTTTTTCACGACTCAGTTAAAATTTATTTATTAAAACCAATGTTACATTATTGTAGTCCATTTAAATAATATTGTGTAATATTTTCATGAAAAAATATTGAAAAATACGGCAATGGCATCAATTATTCGGAAGCGTTTCAGAAAAAAGTTGAATTGTGGTGCCCCTCATAACTCGATGCTGGATCATCTGAAATCAAAAAACCAAAGTTCGTTCGTCAGATAATTGCTTTTCCCAGGTAACGCTGGGAGGGATTTTCGAAATTTATATTTTTCACTTTGCGGGAACACTTTACATGAAAAAACGCGATTTTTGCCAAAAAGAACGGCTAATTTGTTGTTGTAAAATGAAAAATATAAACGAATATGGAAAAAAAGCTCCAGTGTTACCTCATAAATTATGTAAAGAAATAGTGTTTAAAATTTCGAAAGGATCGGTGCAATAGTTTTGAAGTTATGATGAGCACCGACTTTGAAAACTTGAGTTTTGGGAAAATCGCTTTAAAGTTTTGAACACTAAATAGTTTGGAATAAAACGTTCATAAGCGAGATTTATCGGCTTACCTCACACTGAATCATCGATGCCAGGTCCATAGAGGATGTTGCTGTCATCTATGATGTCTAAAGCATCTTTTTGTTCCTGTTTACGACGAATCCTGCCAGCTCTAGTTTGATTTTCAGCTTCCTGCTCTGCTCGGTTTATACGAATGTGATCAGTTGATCGCGCCCATTCATGAGCGCTTGATCCACTACTGATTCCCATGTCTTGCATGAAGGATAGTAGAGCAAAATAACCTTCATTGAAGACACAGGCTGACACATAAGCCGCAATCTCAACTATCACAGAGGTTCCGCTCAAGTGCTTTGGTGAGATTTGTCATATAAGTTCGTCTTTTCGCTAGAAATTTTACTGCTAAACTAAATTATATTCTCTACACTGACTAAATATACGGTACAGGTATGAGCATGTTTATACTTATCTTCAAATTTCTATAAAAGAAAGTAGGAGGAACGGTTCGGTATAATATAGGGAGCGTAGCAGCTGCCAGGTAACAATAGCGCGCTCGAACCGAGCAGGTATGAAAATCCAACAGGTAGGAAAATATTCATAACACCTGCAATTTTGCTCCGATCGACTTGAAATTTTTACACAATATTCTTGAGATACAACGCATTCAGTTTCAAAAATAAAATAAAATACGAAAAAAAAATTAAATACCTTACCCCCCCCCCCCCCCTTAATAGAAGAAATGAAAAAGAAGGGGGTTGAGGGGAGATTTTAAAAATTGGTTGAAGCAATATATAGAAAAACGGAGAATGAGATTATTACGGAAGAAGGGATATCTGAGAGGTTCGAAACAAGGAAAGGGCTAAGGCAAGGATGCCCATTAAGCCCGCCGCTGTTTAATTTGTATTTAGAAGATTTAGAGGAACAGTGGGAAAAGAAAAAAGAGGGGGGCTCAGTAATTGGGAAGGGGGGGGGGGGTAAAATATATGCTTTAAAGTTCGTGGAATACGTGACAATGATATCGGACACGGAGGAGGGGCTACAGGGAATGTTAAATGATTTGGAGAGGTATATCGATAGAAACGGGATGAGGGTAAACATTCAAAAAACGAAGGTATTGATTTGCAAAAAGGGGGGGAGAAGAGAGAAGAAAGAGAGATGGAAATATAAGGGGGAGGAAATAGAGGTGGTTAAAGAATATAAGTACCTAAGATTCTGGTGTAATTCAAAAAATACGTATGGGACTCACATTAAGAGGATGAAAGCGAAAGTGATGAAAGCTATATATACAGTATGGAGAATATGGAAAAGGGCGAAACTAAACAACTTAAGAGGGAAACTATATCTCATGGACTCTATAGCGAAAGCGGGAGGTATGTACGGTACAGAAATTTGGGGGTGAGAAAGATGGGAGGGCATAGAGAGGATACAAAGCAGATATGTGAAAATGGCCTTGGGAGTAAATGGAAACACGCCGGACTATATTTCGAAAATGGAAGCAGGAAGGGGCAGCCTGATGTTAGAATCCATAAGAAGGGCGGGGAACTACTTGTTAGTAATATTAAAGATGGAGGATAACAGATGGCCGAAAGTATGCCTGAAAGAAGAAATTAGAAATATATTAAGTGGGTATCGGTCGGAGTGGGGGATAAAGATAAGAAAAGCCTTTGAGGAGACAGAGGACGGAGAAGGTATAGAGTGGATGCAGGAAGGGAGAGAAATAGGGGAGATCAGGGAAAGATTAGATAAAGGGAAGAAAATAAGGGCAGAGCAGAAAACTCAAGTACTGTGGAGCAAGATAGACAAGTCTAGTTACTGTGAAGGGTATAGAGAATGGAAGATAGGATTAGGATTAGTGTGGGAAAAACAGAGGGACGAGGTTATAAAGAAGTCATATGCAGAGTATAAGAAGGATAAAGAGGTAGTAGAGCACATATGGGTTTGCGAGAAGGCGAAGGGGATCATAAAGCAAGAGTGGGGGAAGGAAATAGAAGAAATGGGGTTATGGGGAAATGAGGAAAAGGTAAAGAACAGGATGAAGGAACTGTTGAGAGGGAAACTTACGTGAGAATGTGTGAGTATAGTAGAAAGTATGAAGAAGTAGCAAGGGCAAGCACTAAGGAGGATCAGGGGGAACCGGAAGCACTGAATTAAGAAAGAGGGGAAAGTAGAGCTAGGAAAATAAACATTATGTTGTATAAAAAGAGGCCTAGATTGTAAATGAGTTTGTAAATAAAATTCAAGTCTAACATATGAAAGGTTACTGTACATGCGACAGGAAACGAAAAGACTGTAAGAGGGGAGAAAATGTAAAATGATTGTAAAATCAATACATGGAACTAAATAAATATAATAATAATAATAACCATAAAAATGAAAAATCATTATAAAACAAAAATTGGTCGATGAAAATAAAAAAAAATTATTTTAAATCTTCATCAAAAAACAAAAAAAATAACTCCATTCGTAAAAAATTATTGTATAATACCCAAAAATCAGGCAATTAAAAATTATTCATATTCTGGTCAAATAGCTCAGCTAAGAGATAGTGGAAAGCTACATTTGTCATTTGAATTAATTTGTAAAGATTTTCCAGCATATGTTTCCAAAATATCGCCGTTTAAAGAAAATGACATTTTCGTGTATAACAAAAAAGGACAACAGCTTATGAAAAACTTCATGTCGGGGAAGATAGATAATATTATGGTCTTTCAAATCTACTTCATTGAAAAATCATTATAAAAGAAAAATGAGTTGATGAATCTTAAAATTTCTTTGTAATTACGAATCTTCATTCAGAAACAAAAAAAATGAGCCTTGTTGGCAAAAACTGACTGCACATAACATAACATCAAATATCTTGAAAAATAAAAGTCCTCGTGATCTAGACAAATAACTCAGCAATAAGACATAGAAAATCGATTCTATTTACAAAATGATTTTTTTCTCATCAAGAGAAAAATTAAATGGCTCAAAAATTTTACAAAATATTGTACTCCATGTTATTGATCACCTCTATTTTTCACACAATATTGGGGTTTAGGGTTTATTGGGGTTTAGGGGTTATTGCGGTTTATGGTTTATTGGGGTTTAAGGGTTATTGCGGCTTATGGTTTATTGGGGTTTAGGGGTTGTTGTGGTTTATGGTTTATTGGAGTTAAGGGGTTATTGTGGGTGTGACGTCCAAATGACTACATTAGAGTAAAGCTACTAAGCTTTGTAACGCGCCTTTATTTTAGGCCTATGCTTTTGCACACTAGCCAAGGTTCTTAAGGTGATCGTACGTATGTAAGTCTCTATTGTCTGGAACTCCTCCCAGTCTCAGTATACATGTGATTAATTTGGCTGAGCTTACAAGGGTTCTCGACTATTATATTTTTAATATACTCTTATGAGAACAGATTAGTAAATAAAGTTCAAATGTTATGAGAAAATGTTTTGTGTATATGTATGTGTTTTTATTTATTTAACAAATGCTGTACGATCCTAGATAGTAGGGACGAGGTGTATTTATTATATATATGTATGTGTGTGTATATATGTGTATGTATGTTTTTTTATTTAGGTTTATAATAATTGAGAATATTTTTATTTATATATTTTTATTTATTCAAATAATTCGTTTATTCTAATTGTACACAAGAAATAGCCTTTAACTAAACGATACAATAGAAATTAAATATAATTACTTTTGATTATCTGATGAATTCTTTATTGTAAGACAAATCGTTTACTTGAATAATTCTATTTTTAATCTTTGGCGTTTAGCCTTATGCTGTTTTACCCGAAATATTTAAATGAATATATAATATGTAATATCCGTGGGTCTTTGACTAAAACTGTCTACCCTGATATTAAAGTATGTATTTGAAAGATTTGTCTATACAACTTTTCTACAAAGATCAGTAGCAGGCCTTGATGTACTCAGTCAGTGTAAGTGATCGAGAATTGCTCGGACAAGCTAAGTCTTTTTACTAGGAGTCTGACGTAAGCTTAAGCTGTACTAGAATAGATAGTGGCCCGGAGGTGCTTGTGGCAAAACGATAGATTGTCCAATAGCACGAGCCTAGCTGTACTCAGCCAGTGTAAGTGGTCGAGAGTTGCTTAAGCAAGTGAGAGTCAAACGCAAAGCTGTACAAGCTGTAGAGCAGATAGTGCTCCGGAGATGTTTGTCTAGCGAATGCTTGTGAGCCATGTAGCTTGCCCGGGGTTGGGTGAGCTAATGCTAGTGAGACTCCGTAGACCGGTGTCTTTTAAACAGTTTTCCGCCGTGTCTCGCCTATGCTGAAGAGTCGAGCGAGCGGGGTGAGGATGAGAAAGAATGAATAGGAAAGAACGTTTTCTCCCTTTCCTTCTCCCACGCGCTTTTCCTCTTATTAGGTTAATGCTTAAGACAGAGAAAAAAAGAAGAGTGGGTGAGGGTAAAAAGGTCCTCATATGGGCGTCGCTAAAGAAGCGCCCGTAGCTAGTTTTCGGCGCTCGGGTCTTTTTGTGGTGACGCGTGCTTTTTCTAGAGAGAGAAGGGAGATCTTCTGTCACACTTACTCTCTTGCGCCTTCTCTATCTATCGCATTTTACATTTGTTTTCTTAACATTTAACTTAAAATATTAATGTTTATTATATTTTTATTTACTAAATGATTTATTAAAATATAGTAGTTATTTCATAAGAAACCATTAATGATAGTATTGTGAAAATATTTACTTTATATATATATTTATATTATATAGTTACGATATTTGTTAAAAATTATACGATAATTGTGTGTTTACGATTTTACGAGGTTTATAGATTGTTGGGGTTTTCGGGTTATTGGGGTTTATGCGTTATAGGGGTGTATGGATTATTGGGGTTTAAGGGTTATTGGGGTTTATGTGCTTTATGATTTTATGAATTTTATGGGGTTTATGTGCTTTATGATTTTATGGGTTTAATGGGGTTTATAGGATATTCGGGTTCATAGGTTATTGGGGTTTAGGGGTTATTGGGGTTTATGATTCTTTGGGGTTTAGGGGATATTGGAATTTATGGTGTTTACGATTTTACGAGGTTTATAGGTTGTTGGGGTTTTCGGGTTATTGGGATTTATGCGTTATTGGGATTTATGGGTTATTGGTATTAATGGATTATTTGGGTTTACGGGTTATTGGGGGTATTTCGATACATTTCCATGATACATTTCCGAGATATAACCGTTTAAAAAAAAAAACATGACGTTTCCGTGTATAACAGAAATAGCTTATCAAAAAAGGTTGGGTCGGAAAAGATAAGTAATTTTAAGCTCTTTTAAACTCATTATCACAAAATCGATGATATTATTTCTAAGGTAATAAAAACCGAAAAACTAACGCTCAAAAATCATAAACCTCGTTCTTTTAAAAAAACAGAAAAATAGTATAGCGACACACACATGCATACGCACGCACGCACGCACACACACAAAGCTTAGTTTAGGAGGAAGCAATAAGATTGCATGTGGTTCATGTAATTTTTAGTGTCATTTGATACATAAGCTATAACAAGTTTATGTACACGCGCGTGTCCATTAGTGGATTCAAGTTAGACAAGAAAGAAACATGTCACATTTCGAAATAATTCATATTGGAATCATTTTAATGAAACCTTTTGCGACACCTTTTAAGAAAATTATATAAAAAATCTATGTGAGTGAAATAAGGTGCACATATTTTAATTTTGCAATAACAATAATTGTTTAGTGCAAAATTATATAACAAATTCAATAGGATGTATACAAAGACTTTTGTCACGAAAAAATTAACTCGGGGAGTTTCTGAGGTCGATGATTACGAATCTGATATCAGATTTTTTAAATTCAAAATGGCGGATGAAAAATAGCGGATACAAAATGACCAACTAGATTATGAAAATGATACTTAAATCGTAAAAAAAAATGTTTAAAAATCGAGAACATTAAAATTTTTGAGGTTGATCAGATTTCTAAAATTCAAAATGACTGTTAGTCAGTGTCGAAATAAAGCAAGTGTTAAAATGAAATCACAACCCAAGAAGTGCGATCGCTTCCTTTTTACCTTTTCTATGGAATGATCTTGTTTCGTAATCATCCGTAGCTTCTACGATGAGCCAGAAAAGGAAATTTCGTGGTTGCAAATTTTGGCAGGTCGCGGACTTTGAAAAAAGTTGTTTTACAGGTTAAAAGGGAGGAAAAGTTTAGGACTTTTTCCTCCACTTATAAAGGTATATTCTTACAAAAAAAAATAATAGTCTACTGGTCTATAATCATTAGCCTTATTCTAATTTCTAAAATAAAACTACAATTATTATGGTAAAAAGTATTTATTTCTTCGGCATTCGTTATGATCATAAATCTTCTTGCTCAAAGTGGCTGAAGCTCTATGAAGTTGTCACCAAATACACTAGTATTCCATCCAACTGTATCTTTTAATCTACTTTACATTAGTATTCCATCCAACTGTATCTTTTAATCGCAGTGCCGATTTGGCCGCCTCGGATTTTAGAGTTAGATGGAAAGGTTCAAGATTGACCAGGGCGCCCATCGCCACGGTTGGAGTTGTGCTCATGGCTCCCGTGATGTATCTCAGTGTTAGGCTCCTGGCCCTTTCAAGTATTTTCCTTGCCGTGTATTGGTCTGATTTATTCCACCAGACTATGAATCCACTATGAATCCACATAGCCATCTCTGGTTTCAAGCCTCAATTTCTGCCAATGGCCCTTCTACATTGCCGTATGGCTGCTGTGTGCTTTTTGTACTGTCTCGCAAGTTGTGCGTCCTAGTTAAGTTTCTTATCTAGAATAACCCCTAGATACTTTGCTTCCTCAGAAATCTTGAGTTCGTGTCCTCCTAGCTTGAGGCCCATTGGTAGTGACCATTTATAATTTCTGGTGAACATCACTACTTCGGTCTTATCTGGATTGACTGAAAGACCCGTTTACAGGCACCAAGTGTTAATAGTATCTAGGACTCGTTATGTGATACTTACTAGGGGTTCCAGAAAGGGCCTCCTGGTAATAGCTAGTACGTCATCAGCGTATCCAACTGCTTTACATCCTATTTTGGTGATCCGAGTTATAAGCTCGTCAACGACTATGCACCAAAAGGAGGGGAGAAAGTACACCCCCCTGTGGACATCCGTCACTGACCGAGCCCATAATAGTTTTGCCACCTTTGCTAACCGTAATGTATCTGTTCTTCAGCATGAAGCAAATCCAGTCGATTAGTAGTGCCGGAACTCCTCTTTTCCGAAGAGCTTCCCTGATAATCTCTGTCTTGGTATTATTGAAAGCCCCTTCGACGTTCGTAAAAATGCCTATAGCAAATCCTTCGGTTTTAAGTTGACTTTCAATCCAAGTGACGGCTGCGTTTAGAGCTGATTCTGTAGATCTTCCAGCACGATATGCATGCTGTCCATTGTGAAGAGGCTTTAAAGATAGCGTCGTTTCACGCATAAACCTATCAACTAATCTTTCCGTTAGTTTCAGGAGGAAAGAAGTGAGGCTGATAGGCCTGAAGTCCTTAGGCGATGTGTAGCCATTTCTGCCTGCCTTGGGTATGAAGACTACTCTGGTTCCCCGCCAAGCGGATGGGATGTGTCTCAGGGCGAGACTAGCCTTGACAAGTCCCAATAATGACCCAATAATGGGTTCGCCTGCCTTTTGTAAAAGGACCGGCAATATCCCATCAGGGCCCGGGGACTTCAGACGTCAGGCGACTGTCAGTTCCCGAAGGTGACCCGACCGTCCAACCTCCTGCCTCCGAACCGCTCGGCTCCGAGGCGTCCCCGACTCCCTCCTCAGTCCTAGTAAAGCCCGAGAAGTTAGCCCTGACTAGGCAGTCAAGAGTCTCCTCGTCTGTGACTGAGTAACTCCCATCCGGGTTCTTCGCTAGCAGTTTATCCAGTCTTGCTGCTTGATTATTACTAGTGACACTATCGCAGAAAGACTCCCATGATGTTTGTTGTGCAAGTCTTACTGCTTCTCTATAAGCGTCCCTGGACTTGTTGTAATTGGCCCAGTCTTTTGCCCTTTTAGTTTTTCTTGCTTTACTGTAGAATCTTCTGGTGTTATTTCTCATTTTTTGCAGATTGTCGTTCCACCATCTGGTCCTGCCATTATTACTTACAAGATGTGATCTGCAGTTTTCATGGTAGGCCGTAGTTAGTATTCAAAGCGTTTCAAAATAAGTGGGTTCGTTGGTGAATGGTTGGTGAAACTACTGGCCAACCTTAGTCAAATTTTTTTATTCAAAATGGACGTTTAGGATAAAAAGCTCAAAAAATTTTGCGTATTAAAAAAATACATTAAGAAGTATTTAATTTTGTCAATAATGCAAGTTAAGATACCTCTCTGGTAGTAATGTTCACCAACGAATCGCTAATCGTTGGCCAATTTTACTAAGGTTGGCCAGTAGTTTCACCAACCATTCGCCAAAGAACCCACTTATTTTGAAACGCTTTTCCGCCCGTCGTTGGCCAACGAATGCTAACAATTTGAAAACGGCGAAAAGCACTAAATTCTGATAAAACAAGCTAAGTAAAGTGTTATGGTATATTATGCAATCAATAAAAAGTCATTATATGAGCATAATTATATAGTTTACTTCACATTTAAATATGTGTACACTTAATTCAAATTTGAGGTTAGGTGTAGTAAATTGATGATTTAGTTTACTACCCTAGCGGAAGAAATCTTGTATGCCAAAATATATCTGAGTTATCTAAGTTTGCCGAATTTTGCCAAAGTTTTCCAAAAGTGTGCCAAAATTTGTCATATGTGTGCCAAAACGGCCAATTGGAAGACATTTGGCATATTCTGCCAAACTTTGTCAAACTCTAGTAAACTTTGGCAAACTTTGGCAAACTTTTGACATTAAAACCATTTCCACTAGGGTAATACATTATAATTTACTATTATAATTAAGTATTAAGTATAAAATAAAAAATACTTTTTATCAATTCTATAGTATAATATGAAAACATGGGAAGTTGGATGAATAGTAAAAAATGATACTAAACCCAGTAGTTGCGAGAGATATTTGCATGCTCCGCAACTCAAGATGCGCTCTTAGTTTGAGAAACGTGGGTAGATACAGTATACACATATACATTGAACCTTTCGTAACCATAACCCTACTTTAAATAAAAATTTAATTATATTTTACAACTTCATGGCAGCATATGCGCTATTATTTTTATCATTCAGTGGTTTATTGTAAAATATACATTTAGTGACGTACATTTAATGATTCAATTTATAATTTGAAAATAAAATTTTAGAATCAGAAATAGAGCAGTCGTTTGCGAACCGTTGGTCAATTTCAGCAGTAAGTATTGGCCAACGTCATTGGCGAACCGTTGACGAACAGGCCATCTCGCGCAAATAGCCGATACTAAGGAGCGTTATCTTCGAATATTGTAATATCTAATTATTGCAACGAAGTGGATTGGAATATGGTTAGAAAAATCTAAATTTAAGGAAAGAAACGTTAAGATCCGACCAATAGGAGCCGAAATATTTTTTCGTCTGATTGTCGATTGAAACTTGAATGAATTTTTACTTGAAACTTGGTGTGGTAGTAGTAGACTATATACTGTAATAGGTGAATGTTTTCTGATCATTTTGGCCGACAAGTTCGGTAGAAATCCTTCATAATAATATGTAATAATGAATACTTGCATGTAATTTATTATTTGTTATAGTATATTATGTACCAATGGCGAAAAAAAGAAAGCATCCCTGGTAGAAATTTATCCCGTCCACTTTATAGATCTATGTAGAATAATCTCGCGCTGTATAGATCTATGTAGGCAAACTAGATAGTTACTATAAAGGCGTGTAACGGTCGACCCTTCTAGTTTCCCATACTATTTGCCCCGATAACACTAGATAAGAAAAATTATGACAATAACAACCATTTAAAGGTTATGTTTTAAGATTCAGAAGCATAATCTATTATGCTTATTATGTATTATTTTGATTTAAAGGTATTTACATGTTATTGTTCACCTATTACCAATGTAAGTAAATGTAAATAACCTCTAAAGTGTAAGGTTATCAAATTTTAGATGCATCGAGTTTTTGTATTTAAGAACTCAATAACAATATTATGTTATACATATATATTAAACAATCAAAATAAGAAAATAATCTAAATATCCAAATAACTATATGAAGTATTAGTGCATATATTTATTTTATGTTCCATCCTAAATACAGGCTTAGTTTCAAAACCTGTATGGTTTATGTAAGGAAAACTATTTTCACACACATTTATTATCAACTGGTTAATTTTCTATTTTTAAAAATAAATAATGTATTTGAGTTATTATATATATGTTCTATTTTTGTATTTCCTACTGTGATTAATTTATAATCAAACACTTTCATTTGACATCTATGGCCAGTTAAAACATAGTAATTTGTTACTTATAAAGAAAATTATCGTCTACATGTG
The DNA here is from genome assembly GCA_949152435.1 of Gastracanthus pulcherrimus. Lineage (NCBI taxonomy): Eukaryota > Metazoa > Arthropoda > Insecta > Hymenoptera > Pteromalidae > Gastracanthus > Gastracanthus pulcherrimus. Next base: position 175,530,047 of record OX424572.1, on the reverse strand, counting down.
TTCGACTAATGTGTTTGACTTTGAAAATGTTGTCACGGATGAGCAGTTTATGTATTATAAGAACTCACATATGGATACAAAATCATTTGTAGTTCTGAAATTAAAATTCTAGTTTTTAAATGAAGCATGTCATAAAGTATATATTTGTACATATGATATTATTATTACTTATATATTACTTTTCAAGAAACAACTACATCAATCAATAACATTATATTGTGATCACTGTTTTTCATATGCAAGGAACATTATTTCTAAATTTTCATATCTTAGGTTAGATATGCTTTTTGACTACTTTTATATGTAAATAGTATGAATAGAACTATAGATCTTATTAGATTATTATAATTGAAAACTTGCATGTTAAACTTTTATTAACATTAATTTTTACAATAAAAGTTCTGTTCAATAAATAATATATAACCTCACGGATTGTATACGTACATATTATTATTGAGAAAACTATGTAGATCTGTGTAGATTTATCGAGTTTTGTACAGTCTAGAACTATCTAGTTTGCCTATAAAGGGCGTTATAGCGAATGTGGGCGCCACGATAAGATTTCTACCAGGAATATACAATTTATATTACACATGGTAATATAAATCAAAATTATTATTTATGAAAAACTGAATTGTTTTACATATTAATCCAAATGTATTTGCGTAATAACCAATTTATTTAATAATGTAGATTTTGGAAAAATATCACGTGTATATTTGTGGAAAATAAGAAGGTACACATTCTTTTTATATTATATGATATATTTTATTGAACCAGTTACATTAAAAAATTCCCAGATGGACATGCGTGACAGCGAATCCAAAATGTTGCATAAAAAACTTTGCAATAGGCCACCATTTTAAAATTTGGAAAAATTCAACACTTGTTAATGTATTTTTTTAATATGCAAATTTTTTTCAGTTTTTTATTCTAAACGTCCATTTTGAATAAAAAAAATTTTTTTCTAACTTTCGGAACCTACTAGTCCTATGTAAAATTTACTTTTAAACATATTTATTAGAGTTACTTTTTTCAATAAAATCCATATTTAGCGAGTTATGTTAAGTAGAGTAAGAAAAGAGTGATAATTGGGTCACTTTTTGCGTAAATAAAACAACTTGCGTACCAAACCCAATTTAACGGCTTTAGGGGCGTATTCTATACGTCAAAAGCTGGCATTAAACTCCTCGGGGACCCACATAAGTTGGAGTGACCCTACGATTGCCCTGACGCCCCGACTAACTTGTATAATAACTCTGACTAATTATCATGCTAATTGTAAAAATGTAATTAATATAGAGCATAAGTATCAGATAATAGTTTTTTAGATACACCTCGAAAATAAATACTCAAAACACTTTCATTTTTTAGAAACTATTTGTATACTCTTTTTAGACCATTTTTGAGCTAATTAAGCACTTTTCATATTTCTTTTCAATCAAATGACACCTTGGGACTTAAAGGGATTCAAAATCTTGTAAGGCATGTGGAATTACCCTCTAAACAAATCTGTTTTATATATTAAATGCAAAAACAATAAACAGTTTTATAATAATAAACCAATTACTCTTTTACTCAAACGTATAAAAACACAAAGAAAACCGTCTGTACTTCTGCTATTGACGCTATACCGTACACAGCTGATTTAAAGTATACCAGTATATACCTACCATAGGTCATACAAATTGTAAAGAGGACATACTTATTAAAATAGAGATACTTAATGCTATTATAAATTTACTGGCTCTGTGCACAAGTAGAGCGCTGTGCCGAGAGGAGCGTTGATCGGCTACCTGTTAGAGACGCGCAATTGTCTATATTTCTGTTCTTTTCTGTAGGCCAAGCTATATAAATATACACGTAGGGGAGAACGAGGTATTGCCGGTCACCTAAGCAAACATGCTTGTTATTTTCACATTCAAATTGTTTTTCATTAACTGTCAATAATTATTATGTTAGTAAAAACCATTGACTTTAAATATTTCTTATTGGTTTAATATAAAAATGTAATTTCTTATTGGTTAATATAAAAATGTAAGATATCGAAGCTTTCAGACGAAATAAAAAGAAGCATTTTGACTGGATTTACTCCACATCAAAGGGTAATACCGGTTAGCCTTGGTACAATTCCAGTCACTATTAAAAAGTTACTTTTATAGGTGAAAAATTTCTTTAAATCAATTATATGAACCTGCATATGATCAGTTGCGTTATTATTTGCACTTACATAGTGAAATATGTTACACAAAACCACTATTCAATCAAAAACACTTAAGCAAAGTTGCCCTACCTGAGAGCGCAGCGCAACATTTTCTTAGCCTCACTTTCGGGAGCGTTATATAAATAACATTGTGACCGACATTACCCCAATTCTGCTTAGTAATTTAAATTGAAATGACAAAAAAGTAATAGATTTATCCTCTTTTTTCTTCACTACTGCGTATTCTTAGATTGTTCAAATGAATAAAGTTGAAAAAAATAACTGCATAAAGTAACAAATAATATGCACAAAAGCTTATTTTATAGACGAGATTTATTATAAGAAATATAAACCTAAACTTTGATTGTGTATAATTCCTTAATAAAATGGAATAGCGGATTATTTGGACATTAGATTAATTGCATTTTATGTTGCGTTTGTAATACTATTCAAATTATTACCTAAAAATGTTTAGATTATTGAAAATAAGAGTGACCGGAATTAGCCAGTGATCGGCATTACCCCGTTCTCCCCTATACTACGAAAATTTTACATATTATGCGTATTTCTAGTGAAAGAATTTATTTTTAGCTTTTGCATAAAAGATTTATTTATTTGATATCCCCTTTAACATGAATTTTATGTATTTTATACGAATATTGTAATGATTTCAAAAAATGATATTTATTAAGTAAAACCAAATTAAGACGTTTTCAAAGAAATAGGACATATAGGTACCCCTATAATTATTGCAGTCAGTTTTGTCGCTTTTTTTAAAGATAATTGTTATTATGGATTCCCCCCGTCCTTTCGTCATCTCGACTATTTCCAAAATCGCGCATATAAGACTATGAATTTCGTTACTTTAGGTGTCACCCCCGTATTTAATCATTTCAACAGATGTTTGTTTATTTTTCAGTTTACCGATTGCATCGTTTACTTCTTTTATGCTAGGTTTTTCTACAAGGGGGTCAGCAGTGTGGATTTCGTTGTGTTCTATAACGGTTTCGCGGTCATTAACATTTAAGCGTCTGCCAAAGTATTTTCGCCATATATGAAGTTGTCAGAATAAGTCTGCTACTAAATATCCCTGTTTATCCCTTATAAACTTCGACCTCGTCTGTGTTCCCGTTCGAATTCTGGTAATTCCATTATACATCTCGCATATGTTTTTATCTGTACTATTTCTTTTAATTTCGAGAATTCTATCATTTTTTCATTGACGTTTCTTGGTAATTAGGAAGCAAGTAGTGTCACTTTTTTCTCGCAATGCGTATGGCACAGGCCTAGCTTTATAAAACTGGCTTAACTTTTTTCTTTAACTCTAATGTTAACTTTTTCTTATTATAGGTACCTAATTTATTTGTAAATACATCATTAAATCTGATATTATTGCTTTAATATTTCTTTTACCTATATCTTGTAGACTTTTAATATCACTATCATTGTCTGGTAGAAATCTTTGAATAATACCAAGCGCATCAAGCCAATCTCGACCTATAATAGGTAAACTATCACCAGGGAGTACAAAAAGGTTTAATTTTCCATTTTTACTAGTGTGCGCAACATTGACTTTAACTATACCGACTGGATGTATTAAATCTCTCGAATAGCTTCTAAAAATTCTATTTGTACTATCAATATTCAAAAATTTCAATTAGTTTTTATTTTTAAAATACGCAAACGATACTGTCGTGATAGGTGAGCCAGTACCGATTTCAAATTTCATTTTGCCATTTTGAACAGTTAAAACAATTTCTAATGACTTAATATTATTCATTGAATTATTTTCACTAGGCTTTGGCTGAAGATGATTTTTTAGAATTTCAGTCAGATGTTTGTAGTTCTTGGATGAAGGCAAATCCGGGATTGACAACTCTCTGAGCAAGGCATATCCTTTGTTCCCTATGAACGTTATAAGTAAAGCTACTATCTTATTCTCTTCAATGTCATTAGCAATGAAATATTGCTCTAGACGCTCTTACCACAGCGACCAATCCTCGGATAATTCGAATACACTTATTGTTCCGACAAGAGCCATCGACATTTTATTTTCGTTCAGTTTGCCGCGACTCTCGTTTAACCGCTGACTTTCTCTAAGAATTCGTTCCCTTTGAACAGTAAGGTCCTTATTTTTATTTTCAAGTTCTTTTCGAAGCTTGACTAATTCTGATTTGTCATCTTCCAGTGCTTTATCCATAGCACATTGTGCACAATTACGACTTTGGCGCACGTCGCATAAGACCTTTGATTAATCACAAAACGAGATTCCTTTTCACTTGATTACGAGATTCCTTTTCACTTGATTAGACGGTTTATCTTCGTTGCCAAATGTTGTATCGTTATGAAATAATTCAACAGACTTATAAGAATAAATAATAAGTTTATTTTAGACTTAAAGTTACAGGATCGTATAAAAGACTTGTGCTCTGGCACGCGGCAAACGCAATACAATCAACATGAGATGATGCGTCGAGAAGACGATTTTGTTGCGCCAAAAGCGACCTCTTACGGACAACATATTTATTAAAAACATTACAATAAGTTGGTACGTAATTTAAATATTTGACATGGAATTTATTACTGTGGCATAGTGTAAAACGCAGAATATTGAAGAGATAATATCTAAATGAAGTATGTATACCCTGGTAGAAATTTATCTCGCTCCCTCTATAGATCTATCTAGAATAGTCCCGTGATATGTAGATCTATGTAGGCAAACTAGATAGTTACTATAAAGGTGTGTCACAGTAGTCCATTCTATAGTTTCTCGCATTATTTTCTCCGATAACACTGGATAAGGTAAATTTCGATAGCCACAACCACTTAAAGGTTATTTCTTAAGAAACAGAAGTATAATTTATTGTGTAATGTTTAGATTTATAAGTAATTACATATTCTTGTTCACCTTTTATCAATTTAAGACAATATGAATAACCTCCTAAATGTGAGGTTATCAAGTTTTAGGTGCCAAGAGATTTCTGATTTTTATGAAATAAACAACATATGTTGCAAATATATTTCAAACTGTTAAACAATGAAATGTAGTAAATAATCTCTAAATAGACTCTACATGAAGTTTTAGTGCATACTTTTTGTTTTGTTTTAAATCAGCTTTCTTATATTAGATTCTATTCCATTCTACATACATACTTGGATTCAAAACCTGTACGGTTTGTATAAGAATTATATTACTATACATATTACTATATATATTACTATTATTGTCTTAAAGTGCATATTTATATATTGTAAACAATTATTTGAATAAATCAGACAATGGCCGTACTAAAATCATAATACAGATCCTGCCTGCATTATCAGAAACAGTAAAATAAAAGGTAAAATAATAATTTATAAATTATTCATAAAATTTAATAGATTAATTTGGCATATATTATTAATGTTGTGAATTTCACGTAAATCACTCGTATACAAACAAATTAATTATATTAATCAAGATAATCAGATATTATGCGGACATTGTTTGTTTATTGTGCGAAGAAAATTATTTCCAAATTCTCACTTTTTAGGTTAAAAATGCTTTTCCTTCTCTTACATGTAACTGGTAAAAATAAGACTGTAATTCTTATCATTATAAATAAGAACTTTCATGTTAAACTTGTATTTTTAACATTAATTGCATTAAAAGTTCTACACGCTAGACACATAACCTGACATATTTCACATGTATTTATATAATATTATTATTATGGAACCTATTTGGATCTGTATGGATCTATCGAGTTTTGTGTAGTCTAGTACTGTCTAGTCGGCCTATATAGGTCTTTATAGCCAATACGGGTGCCACGTTAAGGTTTCTACCAGAATATCGCTTAAATTAATTATGACCATTTGTTTTTGTTTTGTTTTCTTTTTTATGTAACCTCAAATGTATGATAATAACTTAGTATAGTATTGTATATATTTTATTTACTTATTTTCTTTCATATCGATATTTTAACAATAACATTAATTTTTAAAATACTTTCTCTAAACACCTGGTATAGAATCTGAGCGTATACAAGCTAATTTTAATTTATTCGCATGAACTATTTTATATCTATTACTAGAAGCTGATTTTGCGCGCGCGCTGCGCGCGTATGGACATTTCTCTTGCTGAGCTATAGTCGGGTTGAATATTTTTATTATAATGAATATTATTTGTATAAATTTCTTATAATTTTTAATACAATATTACTTACTTCACGTAATCATCGGTACATTTCTTTTGAATACATGTATTATCAAATTGATCGACTAAAGTATTGTTAGACATTTTCTTGGCCTACTGTAAATTGGTCGAGATTGACTGAGAAACAGAGAGATTTTAAGAGACACGTAATTAAAGTTTAATATAAGCTACTTAATATTTCTGTATGTGTTCGTTTATAACTAAAAATATTGAAACACGTATTTTTATTTTTGGCCAAAAAAGTATCTTCTGTAATTAAGTTGAGCAAAATCCGCCGTCCAAAGGATGTCAAATCCTTGGCGTTAGTTGAAAACGTATGTGTAGGTGCTTGACTACATGTGTCGGTAACATTAAACTATAAGAGAAGTTATACACTGATGTGATGTGCATGTGATGTGCACGGAATGTGACTGTTTGTGATTTCATTATTTTCTTATTGTTATAGAATTGAAAAATTATATGCCATTTAAGCATCATTGCAACGTTGTAAATGAATTAATTGATATTTCGATGTTCAAGCTATAGATCCTAATTTTATGCTCATCACTAATTTGGAGACTTGTATAAAAATAGTATTAATACTTCAAATATCTTCATATAAAACACATAATATGTTGTTATATAGACTTCGTAAGTACCGTTATCCATTTAAAAAATTTAGAAAACAAAAAGCAGCTCCAATTAATATTAATATATATTGTTACAAATAAAAGATAAACGTTTTGAACAAAGCATTAACTTATAGTTTATATGGACATATCCGCCGAACTTTTAACTTTCTGCATACAACAAATTTTGAAATAAAAATTGCAGGTACATTGTTTAAAATTCGTGGGCACACTTTTAAAGCCGTTTATGAACAGAATGAATGCACATGTCTTATTTTTATGAAACGGCATATTTGGCCCATATGATATGACCTCTTTTTTTTTTTTAAGTGGCATTTCGAACTCGTAAGTTCATCGCCTCATCTACGCAAGCCTTCCACGTTTCCCTATTTTGTGCCAACCCCATCCATTTCGCGCCCTCCCGCCCAATTTCAGTTACGTCTGCTTTTAAGTTATCCTCCCATCTGCGTCTAGGTCTACCTAGAGGTCGCGTTGCTTTCGGTTTTCCTTTCATTATGCGCGCTGCCATACGATCATCGCCCATTCTTGCCACGTGCCCTGCCCATCTTAGTCTCCGTGATTTTATTATTCTGTTAATATTTGGTGACGCGTACAAATTATGTAGCTCGTCATTGTGCAGTTTCTTCCACTCCCCAGTTTTCTCATCTTTCTTTGGCCCGTATATTTTCCGCAGAACCTTATTTTCAAATACCCTAAAACGATTTTCTTCCGCTTTAGTGAGCGCCCAGGTTTCGCACCCGTACACGATTACCGGCATTATTATAGTCCTATATATCCTTATTTTGACATTTTTCGACAGTAGCTTTGACTTAAGTAATCTATTCACAGCGTAGAAGCAGGCATTACCCAAATGAAGTTTCTTATTAATCTCGGCTTTAGTTTCGTTTCGATCATTTATAGTTGTACCCAAATATCTGAATTCGCTAACCTTTTCAAAAGTGAAATTTCCGACTCTGAGATCCCCTTCTCCTTCGCGAATGCCCAGTTTCTCCATGAGCATATATTTCGTTTTTGATTCGCTCACTTCTAACCCCGTGTCTTTAACCGCATTTATAAGGATTTCCGCGTTTCTCGCCACCGTTTCACCATTATCTCCCACTATATCCAAGTCATCCGCATAGCCTAAAATCTGCGTTGTTCCGATGAGTGTTGCGCCTAGCTCGCTAGCCTGCATTTTTCTAACAACATACTCTAGCGTCAAGTTAAAGAGTACCGTTGAAAGCCCGTCACCTTGCTTCAAACCGTCGCGTATCATGAACGATTCGGATATATTACCGCCTACTCTGACCTTTCCAGTGCTTCCGTTCAAACATATTTGAATTAATTTTACGAGTTTTTTTGGTACGCGCAGGAGCACTAGGATTTCATACATTTTGCTTCGTTTGACAGAGTCGTACGTTTTCTTAAAGTCTACAAATAGCTGGTGTATAGTTTCGCAATATTCCCACTTTTTCTCTAATAATTGTCTTATGGTAAACATTTGATCGCTCGTCGACCTGTTGCGCCGGAATCCACACTGATAATCTCCTATTATATCTTCCGCGAATGGTGTGAGTCCGGTAGTTATTGCAGTCTGTTTTATCTCCCTTTTTAAAGATCGGTATGATGATGGATTCTTTCCAATTTTCTGGTATTGTTTCATTTCTCCAAATAGCACATACAAGATCAAAAATTTTAGATGTAAGCGCGGTGCCCCCATATTTAAGTAGTTCAGCTGGTATAGAATCGTTTCCTACTGCCTTATTGTTTTTTAGCTTTTTAATCGCGGCCTCTGCTTCTTTGTAGGTCGTTTCGTCCATATTCTCCCATTTCCTCGGAGTTTTCACGCACGTTTAATAACTTTTCGAAATAGTCTTTCCATAATTTCAATAGTTCATTTTCGCTTGTCACGAGGATCCCGTCCTTATCTTTTATTAACTGCAATCTACTCTGAAAACCCTTCCTAATAGCGTTTATTCCTTTGTACATCTCGCGCGGATTATTTTATTTATTTTATTATTATTATTATAAAGTTTCATAATAAAGATCTTTGACTTCTTCCTCTTTGTCCTCCGTAGGACAGTGGACGTTAATAACCACGTAATTATACCACGCTCCTTCTATGATAATATACGAGAGTCGGTCAATCACGAAATTGCAACTTTTAACGGAATGTATGATGTTTCTGTTAACAAGAAATCCGGTGCCTAGGGAATGCCCGCTCGCGCCCCCATATAAAAAGTTGAAGTTATCGGATCCTAGCATCGCGTTATCTTTCCATCGGGTTTCTTGTATTGCTACCAAATCTAAATTGTACCTCTTAGTTTCATTTATGATTTCCCAGAACGCGCCCGCTCTGTGTAGACTACGTACATTCCAGGTTCCCACCCTTAAGTTCCTTTTGGTTTTGGTTTGGTTTTGTTTTCTTTGAGCCATGATAGTAAGTTAAACCCACGCGTTTTGGATCCTATTCCGATCGCCGGTGAGTCCATCCGTCTAGGGGTGATAACCCTCATACCTCCCTAGAACTAAGTATGAGAGCTTTCCGACTTTGGCGAGGACATAGTCAACTCGTCGTCAGACACACTCGGTTTCATTCTCATATCCTAACGCCCTCCTGCAAGGCAGCACGCCTTCGCTGGCTTTGTTGCCGTGTAAGACCAGGTGGCGAATCATTCTAAAAACCCCGTCTCAGGGTAGTTGTCATCGCTCCCGCATCCTCCACGACAGCAGGATTTTTGACCCATTTTTTGTTTGAAATGTTTGGTAAAAGAGATAGATTACAGAGTAAGGTAGAAGAAGAAAGTAAGATAGGAGATTTTGTATAGTGTTTGTAGTTGTTGTGGTGCTTGCGTAGTGTTTCTAGATGAATGCGTTCGCCAGTGCGGGCTCATCACACCCACGCCTGGGCCTATCGGCTGTCCGCGACTGCTTATTCAGTTTATTCGCAGCTTACCTCTTTCTCAGGGGTCGTTCCTCTATCCGCAACTTGAGGACGTGCTGTGTAGTGGTGATAGGCACCCACCCGTCCGCTTTGGACGACTACGCCCAGGACCCGCTTAGGGTAACGGCGTTGCAACAGTATGATATGACCTCTATGTATACTAAATTGGTTATTTTTGGTCTACAATACATTTTTAAGCCAGCTAAATATTTAAAATTTATAAGTTACTACGCAAAAGCCGCTTAGTTTTTATGTTTATATAAAATAAGATATGATCACACATGGGACTATTTTTTAGATATAATTGTATATGTGCCATGGTAAAAACTGAATTTTTTCAATGCATGACGTTTTTAAAAAATGTGTATTATGCGTTTTAGTTTAGTATATTAAGGGGTACATAAATGCGACATGGATCAGTTACTTTGTTCTTTAATCATCATAAAAAAATATTGAATTTCAAATCGATGTTTTACAACACGGCATAACTGCTAAATTAATAATTTTGCTTTAATTAGAAGATTTTTAGAATTCCGAGACATATTTTTAAAATGCCATAACTTTTTTTATTTAAGTTGGCTGCTCTAATTTAGCCCTACTCATCCTATGAATATATGTGATCACTGATTACTGATGATGAAATTAATATATTTACAAGTTACATACATGTATATTAGAAAATCACATCTTTCCGCAATGCTAAAAAAGTTATGATTGATCAACTAATTACATATAGCAAACAACCGATACGTTCAGGCGCGTACCATCACAGATATGTCACATCAGTGCAGTGCATGCTTTCTATCAAAATAGGCTTTGCGGACTTTTTCTCTAATAATTTAAATGGTTTCATGCAAATAAAATTTGTTTACCTGCAAAATATATACTGGATTAGTAAAACCGCTGCTTAAATCTTATTTAGTGCTCACAAAAATCAGAGAATTTAAGAAAATATTACTACGCAATAGTGCTCTCACTTTGATTTGATTTCCTCTATACGTTCCCAAATTTATCCGACAAAAATTATGAAAAATAAAGCCTAGCACCCGTTATTTGTTCCAATGGGCCCCTGCTATAGAGTTATAAGGTATTTTATTCCAATTATGCGTTATTTTATAATTAAAATTTTACCTAAAAAATAATAAAAGAAGGTGCAAAGAGCTTTCGATTGAGCTCGATTTCATATAAAAAATATTAATCTGATCAAAAGTTATTAACAATTAAAGATGGTGTCTAAAATTACATGAATATTAAAAAAAAATATTATTTAAAATTGATTTTTTTAACTCTCTTAAATATGTTTGATTTTTTTCTTTTTATGCAATTTAAGTCACCATCATTAATTGTTAATAACTTTTGATCAGATTAATATTTTTGTACAAAATAAAACTTAAATTAAATCTTTTTTCCCGTACTTTTATTGTCTTTTGGTTATGGTCAGAAGAAGAGGTATCTTTTTTTATTAAAGAAGGCATATATGGAATAAAAAACGTCATATCTCGACAGCAAGGGCTCATTGGAACAAATTAAGAGGGCTAAGCTTCATTATTAGGTTACAATAAACCACCCCTCAAAGTTATATGCACTCTCTTTATGAGTGAGATAATATTTAACCAAAACATCAACGTATTGCACCTTTCTACTCGAAAACTTTAAACGCTTATTTCTTGAAGTGATGACACCATACACATATTTCAAAGATCTTGAAAACTTTATCTATTAATATTAATATCATATACCTAATTAACTTCAAATTTTTTAACAATATAATCCAGAAAACTACATAGAAGTTTTACGATCGATTGAGTGGTTTCGTCATTATCTTAAAGATGGATATGTTAAAATAATATCACACCTTTACGTAATTAAGTTTCTGCTTTTAAGGTGACTCCGTCGATTTTTCAAAATCCATCATTAACAAAAAATAAAAATCGCACTGAAAGTGTGCATTTTATACATTCTATTAAAATTTTGGCTGAGAGTGGTTGCCAGGTAAACTAAAGAGAAAGAAATGTTTGAAATTAGAACTCTTAACATGGGCTCTTATGGCGAAATATGCATTTATGACTGTAACTACATGAAAACCCATGACTTCTTTATAAAACCACCTGGGCATTTTATCTTTTTAATTATAGATTCCGGTTGTTTATCAAAAATACCCGATTGCCAGTAAAATATAAAAAATATTTAATAATAAGTAAAATTAGTGTATTGATGTATGCATATATATGCGTATTGTTATTATTTTTAATATATTATAACATATATTTAGGTCAGTAAGTCTGACAATTGATATTGAATTATTTTTATTTAAATTGCGTTAGTTATTAGAAAAAGAAAATTGTGTGCCTCTACGGGGACTGCGTAGATACGGAACTACGCGACGAGCTACCTTAATTAAGACTCATTATTTATTATTCATTTAATATTCATTTAATAACATTTAAGTCAGAAAATTAAAATTTTTTAATCCACTTTAGAAAGGGGGTCATTAAGTGCTGTTTCCAGTCCCAAAGGTAACAAAATATTTTTAGATAACCATTTAAATTATAATTTTAATTATAAAAGAAATTATAAAGAAATATTAAAAATTTTAAATTAGTTTCTCCTCACTACAAGTATGTCATGTAATATTGTACGATAGTAATGTAGGTGTTTTCTACCGTCGTGAAAAATCAAATTAACAATAACTGACTTCTTACCTTTGGGGCCGAAAACAGCTCTTATGGACCCTCCTCCATTACAATAAAAAATATATACAACAATGAAATGATGTGTATTTTTTGAGAGTATCATTTTCTAATACAGCTATCTATGTAGGAGGGTTAATAATGATGGTTAAGAAATTAATAAAATTTTATATTTTAAGGATTTTCTTTAAAATAAATTTGTATGCACATAGATCATAATAGATTTAGAAACTGAATTACGTTTCTTATTTAAGGTAAAAGTACCGGTTATGGAACGCTTTTTGGTCAATCCAAGATTGTCGTCTAATTTTTCATTATTAAGAATGTTAATAAAGAAAAGTATTGGGTATGGTTCGAAGGGCTGAGTATAGTAGATTCATTTACAACCTGCAAAATGCAAATTCGTTACGAATTCTTATTATTATAAATAAAAAACTAAAGCAACAGCATGTACCTATTATGAAACACCGTTTTCCTAGCTTGTCCCTGTGTTCCAAGATTGAAGCCCCTATTATGGAACGAATAATTATATGATAATATGACTTTACTCTTTAGATTTCGCTTGTAAGTGATATAAAGATTATTAATAATACATACAATGCACACGAGGAAGGAAGTAATCATTAAATTTACGCTCTTTTCTAAAAGTTATTTAGTAGCAATCAATGAACATATATAGGGTTAAGTATACCTATATGCACCGCTGAATTGACTGATGGTTGTAGGTTAGAATTTTCAAATTCAATATACATTAATACATTGAATTTTTCACATTTATGAGGCATAAATCATTCAAATATAATATTTATAACACTATGATATAAAAAACAATACCTTGTCAACTTAAATTATTATAGAAATGTTCGTGCAAAGGTGTTCAATAAATATGGACATAACGTAATTATATGTACCCATTATGAAACAGTCAAATATTTAATATAAATCGTATTAATATTAAAATAACATTGTTATAACTTGAATCTATGGACCGAAAACTATTATTTAAACTAATATACATCTTATAAAATTGTTTAGATTTATAAATACAGTGAAAAAACGAAGTTGTATGAATCAACTGTTATTGCTCAAAAAACGACGAATTTGTGCGACATTGAAGACACGGATGATAAAAGTTTTTTTTTTCAATGTTACTGCTTGTGTAACAATATATATTCTTTTAAATTTGAGAACCATACATAATTATATATCCATGTGATTTTTATATTGGTTTATATATATCATATTCACATTTTATTTAATCACTATGTTTAGTGTTCCATGTTAGGAGCATGGTTTAGAAGGTGTCCCATAACCGGTACTTTTACCTTACTCTTGCCCCCGTCTTTAATAGTCATTAAATAATTTTCGTTTTTTAAAGTTGTATTTAAATACAGTCGAGTCGCGGGGACTGAGAAGGCTCCAGACCAAAATTCTCGGGGACTGCAATGTGTATTGAGTCGACTGTATATATGTAAATGGAACTAACCCTTAAATTGAAATAAAATATGTAAAAATGTTGAGTGCAAATGTAAGGCATGACATCATTATTGGAGTTTTCAAAACTTTCTGTAATGTTGCAATGTTATTAAAGTTGTTTTATCGAACTATTTAAAATGTAGGAAGGCTTTATAATCTTTCTCAATTCCAGACTTCTAGTATTCATTTATAGAATTTTTAATGCTTTGAAAATGCAAAATGATATACATATTACTGTTTGAAAATAAATTTATATCCAGGGCTAACTTTAACAGATTGTGATAGATAGAGGCCCCCAAAACGAAAACGATACATAACCCGATATCGGAGAATAAGTCCATGGTATTCGACTCACTAAGTTCTTATGGGTTCAAGACCTAATAATGGCCAGTTTCGGCACTAAACGGCACTGAATGTCAATCAATTATTGTTAAAATTATATTCCCGCAGTGGTCAAAATTAGTTAACTGGATACTACTTATCCGCCAAACCAGCGATTCTTGGTATATTTTCATAAGAATAATAAAACTTCTAGAAAGCAGAATATTTTAATATAAAAAAAATACAAAATTGCAGCTTCCAATGTAAAATACGCAATCACACGTTTTTCCCGAGATATATTTGGAACTAAATTTAGATAAAAAGAAATAAAATTAAAAAATGGACATATTACTAAATTTACATAATCATTTAGCTATAATCATATACTTATTACTGTGAACTATAAAGTAGATTTTCTAAAAATTGTCAAATACAAAATGCATACAAAAATCTACAAATTAGCCTTATTTACTCCGAATCCATAACCTTTGAGTTTGTTGATACGACAATCAGAGTCAGATTGCAGAATTATTTGAGGTTATAGGTAAGGTTATAAACAAACATCGAAAGTCGCTCAGCTGTTAGATCTTAACGTCACGAATACAGCTCTGCTGGTCCGCTAATAGCATGCAGAGGAGTAAGTCCAACAATACTTTAGTCGTGAATATAATTCTGATTCTGCTCCAATAGCAGGCCGAGAAATACGTCTAACAATACTTTAGGCCTCCATGTCGATATTAATCACCATGGTTCTTTAATAAATGGATTACGTATTTTAATTTCTAACTTTCGGTCATCAAATAATTGAGTTATTTTATATGGACCGCTTCATTTATCACCCACATTAGACTATTTTGTCTCTTTGAAAAGGTACACATCATCATCTACTTTAAATTCTCTGAGATTTATATTTGTATCACATTACATTTTTGTTCTCTCTTTAAATTTGTTTAGATCTTGAGTGGCACAAGCTTGGTTGACAGTAATTCTTATTAAAAGATCATCAAAATAATAGTTGAAAGTAAGAGGTACTTGTTGCCATTCGAACTCATATAGAACGCGAGCTTTGCAGCCAAAAATAAGTTCATGAGGAGTATAACCTGTCGACTCTCTAACTGAAGTATTATAATAGAATATTGCAATACGAATCCAATCATCCCAATCTGCTTCTTTACAATAATGTTTCAGGTAATCGATAAATACTCTATGTGCTCGTTCCAGAGATCCTAGTAATTCAGGATGGGAAGCTGAAGATTTAATTTGCTGTATTTAAAAATTTTATAAAATGTTTTGTTACGTTACTCATGAAATTGCTACCTAGATCAGTGTGAATTACTTTTGGACAACCGAATCTAGAAATTAACTGTTCAGTAAGTGCAAGTGTCACTGTTATCGAATCGTTACTTGGTATTGGAATAATATCAGAATATTTTGTAAGGTTACATTGAATAGTCAGTAGATAACGATTTTTTCTTTCGGTTATAGGCAGAGGACCAACGGTATCCATTTAAATCTTGTCGAAAGCCGGTTTTGCCGTTTTGGTGTATTAGTAATGCGCATAGGCATTCTAGTTTTTGGATTTAACATTGTCTTTTTCTGGCAACTTGGACAGGTGCGTACCCAATTTTCAATCTCTCTATGCATATTCCTCCAATAAAAATTATCTCTAATACGGTTAAATGTTTTTGATACACTTTGATGACCTCCTACAACAGACTCATGATATACTTTTATTATATTATTCCTTTCGAATTCAACCGGAATCATAATTTCTCCAGGGCATATGAGGAAATCTCCAGAACTTTTAACTTTCAAAAGTTGAAATTGAGGTCAACTTAACTTAGGAGCACAGCTCTAGTTTTTTTCATACAACTTCTCGAGACTGTAAACAATTAATATTTGCCCATGAACAAGCCCGAAACAAATGCCTACGGAATCTAAAATGATTTACCAAATACCGCAAGTTAGAATTTCCATGTATATATTTCTTCTTGAAAACAGTTCTAAAATATTTGTGCAGATATTTTAATTTTTATTTTTGATACTTAAATCAAACATTTGTATTGCGTTAATGTTATTTTACAAATTACGTTGATACAATTATATCAATTACAAAATGATTGAAACCTCGAGTCATATAGGTTAAAGGTTTGAGGGATTTTCCCATATATGTGTGACCAATCGCAAGTATCCATATCACTATCGTTCATTGATACTTTTCGTTTTTAAATCTAAACTATTCATAACTAACTTCAACGATTCTATATAATTTTTTATATTAAAGAGATCTGGAATTTCATTAAATGTATTTTTAATAAATAATTGAAAATCATGATATTTATTGCTTCGGATAATTAGGGCATCGCCAACAGAGATTTTAGAATTTTTCATATTTTCTGTAGAAAATTTGTTTCGAATAAGTAGATCTTTGCCTACTTTAGAAGAAATTATGCAATCCAGAGAAGTAAAATGAATGAGGTTGTCTTTTCGCATATATAGTTCGTCTTTAGAATAAGTTATGGTAGTATTGGATTATATGAAAGGAATGATTCAGAGAGAAAGAAAATATAGTGACAAACCTTTGAAGTAAAGTGAAGAAGTGGGAGAAATTTGATGAGAGAGGAATTATTGCCGAAACTAGGACGGGATCGCTATACACCACAGTGTAAAGAACTAGCTACGTTTTCTCGCTCGCTGCGCGAGCCGTTGGCTCGCTCGCAATCCTCTACACTGCAGTTACATACATCAGCACAGAAGCTGAATATTTTCCTTGCCTCATAAAACCTCATAAATCCGAGGGACGGATTCATTTCAACACAGATCTGCTGCCTACATCACCCTAAATTTTGGGTACTCGTATTAAGGTTATCAACTATTATTCATCGTCGAAGAAAAGAAGAAAGAAGAATTGTATGCATAGTATGCGTGAGTTAGCGTTCGTCTATTTATTTGTAAATATATATATATATATATATATATATATATATATATATATATATATATATATATATTCTATTTTATAATCGTAATCCACGACCCATTTGAGATATTAATTAATACATCGATTTCTTTTCTTTAATATAAATAAGTATAATTTATTTATTTCCTAGTCATCATACCACATTATACCTTACATGGTTAAATTTGTTACTAAAAGGATTTTTCATATATTGAGAATCAATTTGTCTTTTTATCTCAGTATCAATGATATTATTTTTTAATTTTGTATACTCCTGGTTCTCTCGTATCCTTTTTCTTACAGGCACTTCAACATCTACATTACTATCAACAGGGCTTATTACCTCCATCATCTGATGCGATTGCCCAACCATCGAAGGTCTTGCTGCCGTTTTTCCACTATCTAAAGGATACGAGGCAATCCTCCAGTCTTGGTGATCCCAAGACTCTCACATAACCCTGGAGGAGGAGTTGCTTCCCTTCCTGCCCAGCAAGAGCTCGGCAGAAAAGATGTCTCGTCTTCGTCGGCGGTTTCAAAAGCACTACTATCGTCATTGTCACTGTCTGATTCTACTTCAGAAGGATATTTTACTATTTTCAGGTTTGTAAAGTTAGATTCGATATTCATTAAAAATATAGAACAAATTAGATTCTCAACATCAAAATCATCAATTTCATTTTTTTGAGCGGCACTCGTTGTGAAATTTGCAACCGATGTTTCGTCTGTGCAGTCGAGCATCTTTTGCATATTCCCTGAGTTATCACTATCGTTATATTCGTCATTTAAATTTTCATTTGAACAGCATAGAGAATAATTTAATTGATTTTTACAAATGTATACAGGATTTCGCGATAGAGCATCGGCATTTGAATTTATTCAATTTAATTCTCCATCGCATTAATTTAGAAGTTAGGTATAGCATTATGTAACCATTTTAGAGGGCGGTGATCTGTTATTAATGTAAATTTATGTCCATATAGGTGTGGTCGAAAATGTTGGACTGCAAAAACGATGGCGAATAATTCCTTTTCTGTGGTGGAGTAATGTAATTCTGCTTGGTTTAATGTTCTGGAAGCGTAGGAAATGTGGGCATCACTATTTATGGGACCCTGGCTGAGCACACAACCCAATGTCAATTTCGAGGAATCGGCCGTAACAACAAAAGGGTTTCAAAATCTGGATAAATAAGTAATGGTTCTGAACACAAAATATCTCGTAAAATTTCGTAATAACCTTACTAAACCTAAAAATTATTTTACATTCTTTTTTATTGTAGGAACTTTAGCACCCGCACTGCTAAGCACATGACTTAAATATGTCACTTCACGACGAAGGAAATTGCATTTTTCTGAATAGAGTGTTAAACCAGAACATTATCCATAGCTTGCTGAAAACTTGAGGGACCGTTACGTAAACCTAAACTAAGTCTAGTAAAATGAAAATGTCCATTTGGAGTCGAAAAAGCAGTCGTTTTCTTGAAATTTTCATCCATCGGAATTTGATGAAATCCAGATGCTAGATCTAACACACTAAAATATTTTGCTCCGCCCAGCTGATCAAGGCTTTCTGATACATTAGGAAGAGGATAACTATCTTTCATGGTCTTATAATTTATATTTCTATATTCAATTACTATTCTATACTTTTTTCTCCATTACTTGAAGTTTTCTTTGGAATTATAAAGACCGGCGAATTCCAAGGAGAGTACGAAGGCTCTATTATATTATTATCTAAAAGAGTTTTAATTTGTTTGTTTATTTCCTGTTTATGTGCTATTGGACATCTATATTGTTTAGTGTTAATAGGAATCTTATTGGTGGTAATTAGTTTATGTTTGGTAGTATTCGTACTGGCAAGTTTGTCTCCAGATAAATAAAATTAATACGGATATTCATAAATTACAGAAAGTAATGAAGCTATCTCTTCCTCATTTAAATTTTGTGTATCGATCAATTTAGTTAACCTTTTTAATCTGTCTGCAGCAGACCTTTCTTCATCGATTCCTGGATCATCTGTTCGTGCACTACGGGGAGATGGGGGGACTTCCTCAAATTCAAAGAGTTCGACTGGAAGAATTGATGCTGTTACATGATTCCAAGTATAATTTACTGCAAATACCTCAACGTAATCACCCTTTGAGAAAACAAAGCTTCTCCAAGGTATACACTAGCACGTATATATATATATATATATATATATATATATATATATATATATATATATATATATATATATATATATATATATATTCTACTTATATAACCATTATCTATATTATTATTTTTTATTGGTAATTTAATTAACTTTCTAGTTCGAGGTGGTAAATCAAAAGAATAACGTTCTGAAAATATTATTTCATTATCTCCTAGGAAAAGGCTATCTGGCAATTTATCACGAAATTTTACAACAGCATCCTGTCTACGTAAAAATGATACACACCTATGATTTCAGCCTGATCGATTAGAAAATTATTGTCAACCACTTAGAATTTAACTTTGAGTCCTCGAATAGGAATATTAATTTGCCCTAATGTACATACGTATCATACCTTTACCTATACCAGTTAAATTATAGTTTATATTAGTATCAACTATTGCCTTAGAATCTACAGCTTTTTTGTAACAAATGTACGATTTTCGCGCTTTTTCGGACATTTTAAGCGGACAAGAAGTAGCCGTTTACCGACCGGCGACAAAAATATTCTTTTTGTAACACAAGCATGATTTTCGCGTTTTTCTGTACCTATTAAGCGGGCCTAAAGGACAATTTTTTAGACCGGCGGGCGTAAAAGCAAATAAGCGGGTGCAAAAGTAAATAAGCGGGCGCAAAAGTAAAGAAGCGGGCGTAAAAGTAAAGAAGCGGGCGCAAAAGTAACTAGTCAAGAACTAACAAAAATTTTGCATTATTTCCAGGCATAGGCAAACTCTATCACTTGTATATATATAGATATAACATATTAGATGTTGCCGGATCACTGCGGGGGAAACCGATTCTTATAGGTAATCACAGAAGGAATATTTATAAAAAAAAAAAAAATCATTTTTTGTGCAACCTCGCTTAAAGCGTGAATTTTTTCCCTTTTTTTCCCGAACGGCCCCACTGTGCTCCGACTCGTACAGCAAACTCACGCGGGCGGTAAAAGTCTATTGTTCGCCGTCGGTACACATTCTATATACTATTCTTTTATAAGATTTAATTTACATCCAGTATTTATCATGAAATGACCAAGCCCTTCGCTAAATAATTCATGATCTAATATAATAACAGGATGACTCGAAATTTTATCTACTTGGAGGTCATATTTGATTCGATAGCACTTGAGCGACCTATTATCACTTCGCTCCGCGGACGCTCTCTCTGCGGAGCTGCTTTCAAGTTTAAATGATTTTTAGACTCGCGTTCATTATTTACTTTTCTCTCACTTTGTCTAGGATACGTGCTTTCATTCTTTAGTCTACAATTTGTCTCTAGATGGCCTACTCTACTACGATAATTACAAACCAGTGCGCCCCCGTTTTTTAATCTACAATCTTTTTCGCGATGGTTTCTTTTATTACAATGTGTATACACGCTTGGAGTATAAGGTGTAAATTTTCTATTATTTATCCTATTACGGTTAGGGAAATTTATTTGTAGATAGCCAGGCTCGTTACAATTATAGCAACGGCGCAGGTCACTGTCAATTTTATTTATCCTCGCTTCTCTGTTGAATTTCAATACATTAGAATTCCTATCGTACCCAAATAGGGCATTCCTGTCTTCATTTTTATGATCGAGGCGCGAAGCTATGCTTATGGCCTCTTCTAGCGAATTAACATTTTCACGACCTCACAAGGTACTCAATAATCTATTTTGTAATCCTAGTGTGAATCCTGAAATTGCGTGATTTAATAAAACATTTACTCCTATTGCTTGTACCGTATCGAATCGTTCATTGGTGGCTTCTAATGTACGATTCAAACTTTCGCTAATCCGCGCACCAAAAACATTAACTGATTCGGTGTCATCTTGCCTTTGCTGCTTTAATTCCGCGAGCTGTATAAGACATCGAATAACCTGCAAAGTTAAAGCCTATTGTTTATAGGTCGATACACATATTTTTGTAAGTTCGTGCATGTACAAGTATAAACTATTGGCTGTAACGTTGCAGGTCATTCGATGTTTTGGAATTTCTATATGGGCAAGTCCCCCTGAAATCTTTCAAGGAACAAAATGGAACCTATCAAATTAAAATCAGATGAAAAATAAAAAATATTCGGATCATTTGTCAAATAATTTTTCATACAAACATTTTTTTGTCATTTAAAGTACCCTTCTTTTATGTTATAACATTTCTGATATTGTAACATATAAACAAATTATTGTATAAATTTTGTTTTTTTAAGTCAATTCTCATGAAAGAAGTACCTTAAAGTAGTATTATTATAAGGTTTGGCGAAATCAACTGGATTTTATAACTTGTTATAGGACTACACCCTGGTAGAAATCTTATCGTGGCGACCACATTCGCTATAATGGCCTTTATAGGCAAACTAGATAGTACTAGACTGTACAAAACTCGATAAATCCACACAGATCTACATAGTTTTCTCAATAATAATATGTACGTATAAAATCTGTGAGGTTATATATTATTTATTGAACAGAACTTTTATTGTAAAAATTAATGTTAAAGAAAGTTTAACATGCAAGTTTTTATTTGTAATAATAAGATCTACAGTTCTATTCATACTATTTACATATAAAAGTAGTCAGAAAGCATATGTAACCTAAAAAATGAAATTTTAGAAATAATTTTCCTTGCATATGAAAAACAGTGATTACAAAATAACGTTATTGATTGATGTAGTAAAAGTAATATATAAATAATAATATCATACGTACAAATATGTACTGTATGAGATGCTTTATTTAAATACTAGAATTTTAATTTCAGAATTGCAAATAATTTTGTATCTGTATGTGAGTTTTTATAATACATAAACTGCTCGTCCGTGACAACATTTTCAAAGACAAACACATTAGTCGAACACATGTAGACGATAATTTTCTTTATAAGTAACATATTACTATGTTTTAACTGGCCATAGATGTCAAATGAAAGTGTTTGATTATAAATTAATCACAGTAGGAAATACAAAAATAGAACATATATATAATAACTCAAATACATTATTTCTTTTTAAAAATAGAAAATTAATCAGTTGATAATAAATGTATGTGAAAATAGTTTTCCTTACATAAACCATACAGGTTTTGAAACGAAGCATGTATTTAGGATGGAACATAATCAAATATAAGGAAACCAATTTTACACAAAGAAAATAAATATTTGCACTAACACTTCATATAGTTATTTAGATATTCAGATTATTTTCTTATTTTGATTGTTTAATATATATGTGTAACATAATATTGTTATTGAGTTCTTAAATACAAAAACTCGATGCATCTAAAATTTGATAACCTTACACTTTAGAGGTTATTTACATTTACTCACATTGGTAATAGGTGAACAATAACATGTAAATACCTTTAAATCAAAATAATACATAATAAGTTCAATAGATTATGCGTCTATTTCTTAAAACATAACCCTTAAGTGTTTGTTATTGTCATAATTTTGCTTATCTAGTTTTATCGGGGCAAATAATATGGGAAACTAGAAGGGACGACCGTTACACGCCTTTATAGTAGCTATCTAGTTTGCCTACATAGATCTACACAGCGCGAGATTATTCTACATAGATCTATAAAGTGGACGGGATAAATTTCTACCAGGGCAAGTTGATATATTTTTATATTTGTTATTGTATGAGTAAATATATCAAGTTACTAATTTTTTAAAAGTTTAAAAATTTTTGTACAAAATTATTGTATTAGTTTTAAGTACTTAAGTAGTTGTAGTATTAGTTTTTAGTTAGTTTATATTTAGGAAATAAGATTGTACACCGGACCTATGTATAGGCAACTTGATTGCCTCTATAGGATGTTAGTTTATTCGACGATTCAAATAAACGGCATGTATTACTGATAAATGAAAAGAAAAATAAAAAATAATAAAATCAAAACCCTAAAGCCAATTGTAGGAGTTGGAATTATAGTGGTATAAATCACATTTAAAAAATTGAGATACTGGTGCTTTTAAGCTCCTTAAATAAAGGAATATATTATGTATGATATAGAGTAAATCCAGAAACATCGAACCGTCCATCTGCGGACACTATTTTGCAAAAGCAAATTTTAAACAAACTCTTATTGGCAGACCTTATACTTCAATATTTAAGGATTGTACATGAAAACTGAACCCGGAAATCGCCAGAGCATACCAAAACACCCTAGGCCTAGCATTTTTAGAGCAAATTTTTATTCGGTTACTCAAATAATCGGCATCACCCACATAAGGTCGATCGAACGAGTTTCAACTTTGATCTCAATTTTCTCGAAACGAAAAGACCGCTGCTAATTCATTGGCACTTAGCTTCCACAAACTAAATAAATTGTTGCAATATGAATTTCTTTATTCTAATATATTTATTTAAAATTGATCTATTTCTTTCTGATTAATATCTCAAAGAAGGTGTGCTTTTTATCATTGATTGTTGTCAAAAGATAAATTACAAAAAAGTATAAGCTTATGATAAAAAATTATATTATCGATTTAAAAATATCGTAAATAGAAAAGTTGTTATAGAACAAAAACGAATCGAGGAATCTTTTTTTTTTTCTAATTTTGTACGTTTATCAAAAAACAGATAAAAATGCATCTGTTTAATAAATAATTATATTTCAATTTAATTACATATATAAATATAATATTATACAATTATATAATATATGGAATATTCTGCATAACATTTACATTTAAGAAACTACAACCAATTAAAAAAAATCATAATGACAAATCATTATAAAACAAATACGAGTCGATGAATCTAAAAAAAGTATTTCATTTCATCGAACAACAAAAAAGAAGAGTGATTCGTAAAAAATTAACGTGTAATACCCAAGAAATGCAATAAAAAATTAATAAAAAAAATATTACCTGAAATATCTTGAAAAATAAAAGTCCTCATGATCTGGACAAATAACTCAGCCAAGAGATAGTTAAAGTTACCTTTCTGGAAATATTCAATAAGAATAATGCCGTTTTACTCACGTTATCGTTCGTAATAGAAAATCGATTTTTTTTATAAAATGATTTTTTTCTCGGCACAAGATAAAATGGCTCAAAAATTTGACTGAATATTGAACTCTATTTTACTGATCATCTCAGTTATTTTCGATATATTTCTATATATTGAATATATTTCCGAGATAACCGTTTAAAAAAAACATGCCGTTTCCGTGTATAACAGAAAAAGGGTTTGTAGCTTATGAAAAATTTCGGGTCGGAAAAGATAGGTTTTAAGGTAATTTTAAGCTCTTTCAGCATTTTAAGGATTTTAAGCATTTTAAGTATTTTAAGCATTTTAAGCATTTTAAGCATTTTAAGCATTTTAAGCATTTTAAGCATTTTAAGCATTTTAAGCATTTTAAGCATTTTAAGCATTTTAAGAATTTTAAGCATTATCACTAAATCGATGCTATTATTTCTAAGGTATTAAACAAACCGGAAAACTAAAACTAAAAAATCAAAAAACCAATAAAAAACAAAAACGCATCGAAAAACAAAAAAGAAATATTTTTAAGCCACCCTCTTTAAAAAATAAACAAAAAAATGAGCCTTGAAACATTAAATTTAACCGTGGATTACTCGAGATATGGTGCTACACACATACACACACACACACGCACGCACGCACGTACGCACGCACATACATACACACATCCACGGACATTTTTTATAAAATAGTGTATTTTGATTACAAATGGCCCAAAACATATTTTTAACATGTTTTTGAGAAAATGTTTTTTTAACTATTACAAAGCTTTTTTTGAGAGGAAGCAAAAATGTGACTTGCGCCACTTTCATTCTAACCCACACAATTATAACTCATAAGGAGAGTCCACAACCTACGGGAACCGGTTCTCGATGAGGCTTGTTTTCGAAGTGGTTTCTGGTACATAAAAATGATGCCTATATCACCTGTAATATTATCTCATATGCCCTTGGAGTTCTGTTGCAACGCCGTTACCCTAAGCGGGTCCTGGGCGTAGTCGTCCAGAGCGGACGGGTGGGTGCCTATCACCACTACACAGCGCGTCCTCAGGTTGCGGATAGAGGAACGACCCCTCAGAAAGAGGTTAGCTGCGAATAAAGCGAATAAGCAGTCGCGGACAGCCGATAGGCCCAGGCGTGGGTGTGATGAGCCCGCACTGGCGAACGCATTCATCTAGAAACACTACGCAAGCACCGCAACAACTACAAACACTATACAAAATCTCCTATCTTACTTTCTTCTTCTACCTTACTCTGTAATCTATCTCTTTTACCACACATTTCAAACAAAAAATGGGCCATAAATCCTGCTGTCGTGGAGGATGCGGGAGCGATGACAACTGCCCTGAGAGGGGATGTGTAGAATGATTCGCCACCTGGTCTTACATGGCAACGAAGCCAGCGAAGGCGCGCTGCCTTGCAGGGGGGCGTTAGGATATGAGAATGAAACCGAGTGTGTCTGACGACGAGTTGACTGTGTCCTCGCCAAAGTCAGAAAGCTCTCATACTTAGTTCTAGGGAGGTATGAGGGTTATCACCCCTAGACGGATGGACTCACCTGCGATCGGAACAGGATCCAAAACGCGCGGGTTTAACTTACTATCATGGCTCAAAGAAAACAAAACCAAACCAAAACGAAAAGAAACTTAAGGGTGGGAACCTGGAATGTACGCAGTCTACACAGAGCAGGCGCGTTCCGGGAAATCATAAATGAAACTAAGAGGTACAATTTAGATTTGGTAGCAATACAAGAAACCCGATGGAAAGATAACGCGATGCTAGGATCCGGTAACTTCACCTTTTTATATGGGGGCGCGAGCGGGCATTCTCTAGGCACCGGATTTCTTGTTAACAAAAGCATCATACATTCCGTTAAAAGTTGCAATTTCGTGAATGACCGACTCTCGTATATCATCATCGACGGAGCGTGGTATAATTACGTGGTTATTAACGTCCACTGTCCCACGGAGGACAAAGAGGAACAAGTCAAAAATCTTTATTATGAAACTTTAGAGCAATTAATCGACCAATTCGCGTCTTACGACACCAAAATAGTAGTGGGGGATTTCAATGCTAAAATAGGGAGAGAGGAAATGTTTAGGCCCACCATAGGCAAAGAAAGTCTGCACGAAACCAGCAATGATAACGGTATTATGGTCATAAATTTCGCAGCCGCAAAAGATCTTATAGTCAAGACCACGTGCTTCAAGCACAAGGATATACACAAGGCAACGTGGACATCGCCGGATGGGGCCACGCACAATCAAATCGATCATTTTCTTATTGATAAGAGGCGCCACACGAATGTACTCGACGTAAGGACCTATAGGGGGGCGGATTGCGACTCAGATCATTATCTCGTAGTGGCCAAATTAAGAGCCAGATTAGTAGCCGGTCAAAATAGTAAGCGAGCGAACAAAGTAGAAGAAACCTTTGATATTGGAAAAGTACGAAGCGGGATAGAGCGAATCAAGTACCAAGTAGAAGTTAGCAACCGATTTCAGGCGCTCGAGGAAACGGATGAACAGACGGGAGTAGATGACGATCCGAACAGGTTGTGGGGGGCTATCGAAAAAACTATAAAAGGGGCCGCGAACAAAGTACTGGGTAAGAAAAAAAGGTCGAAGAGCAAACCATGGTTTGACGAAGAGTGCGAACTCTGGTTTGAAAGGCGCAAGAAGGCTAAATTAGATAGTGTACACAATGAAAGCGATAGGGCCGTAGAAGAATACCATGAAATAAGAAAGCAAGTACGTGTGATTTACAGAAACAAGAAGCGCGAGTATCAGAAAAATGAAATTAGAAAAATAGAAACTAATAGTAGGGAAAATAACCCGCGCGAGATGTACAAAGGAATAAACGCTATTAGGAAGGGTTTTCAGAGTAGATCGCAGTTAATGAAGGATAAGGACGGGAACCTCGTGACAAGCGAAAATGAACTATTGAAATTATGGAAAGATTATTTCGATAAGTTATTAAACGTGCATGAAAACTCCGAGGAAATGGGAGACGAAATCCACACTGCTGAACTCCATATGGACGAAACGACCTACAAAGAAGTAGAGGCCGCGATCAAAAAGCTAAAAAACAATAAGGCCGCAGGAAACGATTCTATACCAGCTGAACTACTTAAATATGGAGGCACCGCGCTTACATCTAAAATTTTTTATCTAGTATGTGCTATTTGGAGAAATGAAACAATACCAGAAAATTGGAAAGAATCCATCATCATACCGATCTTCAAAACGGGAGATAAAACAGACTGCAATAACTACCGGGGAATCTCACTTTTAGCTACCTGCTACAAAGTTCTGTCAAACGTAATACAGGCCAGACTCACACCATTCGCGGAAGATATAATAGGAGATTATCAGTGTGGATTCCGGCGCAACAGGTCAACGAGCGATCAAATGTTTACCATAAGACAATTATTAGAGAAAAAGTGGGAATATTGCGAAACTATACACCAGCTATTTGTGGACTTTAAGAAAGCGTACGACTCTGTCAAACGAAGCAAAATGTATGAAATCCTAGTGCTCCTGGGCGTACCAAAAAAACTCGTAAAATTAATTCAAATATGTCTGAACGGAAACACTGGAAAGGTCCGAGTAGGCGGTAATGTATCCGAATCGTTCATGATACGCGACGGTTTGAAGCAAGGTGACGGGCTTTCAACGGTACTCTTTA
Organism: Gastracanthus pulcherrimus; assembly: GCA_949152435.1. NCBI lineage: Eukaryota > Metazoa > Arthropoda > Insecta > Hymenoptera > Pteromalidae > Gastracanthus > Gastracanthus pulcherrimus. Next base: position 175,501,802 of record OX424572.1, on the reverse strand, counting down.
ACCTGACGCTAGAGCATGTTGTTAGAAAAATGCAGGCTAGCGAGCTAGGCGCAACACTCAACGGAACAACGCAAATTTTAGGCTATGCGGATGACTTGGATATAGTGGGAGATAATGGTGAAACGGTGGCGAGAAATGCGGAAATCCTTATAAATGCGGCTAAAAACACGGGGTTAGAAGTGAGCGAATCGAAAACGAAATATATGATCATGGAGAAACTGGGCATTCGTGAAGCAGAGGGGGATCTCAGAGTCGGAAATTTCACTTTTGAAAAGGTTAGCGAATTCAGATATTTGGGTACAACTATAAATGATCGAAACGAAACTAAAGCCGAGATTAATAAGAAACTTCATTTGGGTAATGCCTGCTTCTACGCTGTGAATAGATTACTTAAGTCAAAGCTACTGTCGAAAAATGTCAAAATAAGGATATATAGGACTATAATAATGCCGGTAATCTTGTATGGGTGCGAAACCTGGGCGCTCACTAAAGCGGAAGAAAATCGTTTTAGGGTATTTGAAAATAAGGTTCTGCGGAAAATATACGGGCCAAAGAAAGATGAGGAAACTGGGGAGTGGAGGAAACTGCACAATGACGAGCTACATAATTTGTACGCGTCACCAAATATTAACAGAATAATAAAATCACGGAGACTAAGATGGGCAGGGCACGTGGCAAGAATGGGCGATGATCGTACAGCAGCGCGCATAATGAAAGGAAAACCGAAAGCAACGCGACCTCTTGGTAGACCTAGACGCAGATGGGAGGATAACGTAAAATCAGACATAACTGAAATTGGGCGGGAAGGCGCGAAATGGATGGGGTTGGCACAAAATAGGGAAACGTGGAAGGCTTGCGTAGATGAGGCGATGAACTTTCGAGTTCGAAATGCCATTTAAAAAAAAAAAAAAATGCCCTTGGAGTTAAGATATGACCTTTACTATTTAAAATACGCGTTATTTAAGTAAAAAGTGGTACCTATACTTTGAATCATCTGCAACTCTGAAAGTTTTTTTTGCTAGAAATATGATGTAATAACGTAAAATAGTTGACTAAAAGAGCTTTAATTTAAGCTTTGTTTCATATAAAAGTATTATTCTATTGCAGAGTTATGAACAATCAAAAGTAATGACAAAAAATACATTGAAAACTACTCAATTTAAAGTGCTGAACTTTTTCGTCACTATTTTTGATTGTTTATAACGTTACAACAGAATAATATTTTTATATGAAACAAAGTTTAAATTGAAACACTTCTGGTTAAGTTTTTTCTATCTCATTAGATTATTTATCTAGCAAAAAGAAACTTGTAGAGTTATGATTCAAAGTATAGGTACAATCTTTTACTAAAATAATACATATTTTGATTACAAAAGGTAATATCTTAACACCAAGGGCCTATGAGAAGATATACTACGGGAACTAGGCATCATTTTTATGTACCAGAAACAACGACCTGAAACCCCATCGAAAAGCGCTTCCCGCAGGTTGTGGACTCCAGACTTAGCAATTTGAGATTAAAAAAGTTTAAATAATAGAACCGTAAACTCTAAACCCAACTTTTATGATTAAGGGCTTTTATAGTTTACGGTATTATATTTTATTGCAAATTAGATGGGTTAAAGGTTTAAGGTTTACCGCTTCATTATTTAATAATTTTTTTTATCGTTTTTACGGTTTTATTATTTATACCTTTTTTTCTAATTGTAAATTGTTAAGGTTTAGGGTTTTTACTATTTCAAGTTTTTTAATTGTAAATTGCTCAGTTTGGAATAGGATAGATGCACCAGTAGTCGACCACTCCTTAGTAGTCGACCACCTTCATATTTACATTCAAATAAATAAGTATACATGATACATAATTAATAAAATGACGTTCTATATTATTCTTTGATATCTCTTTTTATATGCCACGCGAATGCCTGCGTGATAACATCTCAAAATAACGTATTTGTACAATACAGCGAACCTCTCACGAGTTTGTTTCGACCACCATCTTTTTTTTCGTAGTGAAGCTTGCAGGGTCCGATAATACAAACATTCAATTTCATGCAAATATTTTTTATTATTGCTTCAAAATAGTATTAACGTATATTAGATACATCAAAGTTTTATATAGATTTACGAAACGTGTAAATGATTATGTTAATTTCCTTATTTAATTGTGGTCGATCACTAGATCTCACTTTTAGTAAAATCTCTAGTTGTCGACTGCCATGGTTAATTAAGTATACGAGTTTTTAATATTTTTTGTGAATTCATCTAGCTTGCTGGAACTCACCTTGTCACGGATCAGCATCTCTAATCGATTGCTTACGCCTTATGATGTTTCGTCACATATTATTGATTTTTAGTACTATTGGGTTGATTAAATAAAAAACGCAATAAAATATGATATTTTTCTTTATTTATGCATTTATTTATTTATTTACTCAAATGGAAGGCAATCGATCAATTCGCAACAAATAAAAATAAATAACACTCTCTCTAGCGATATAATAATATTAATAATAATATTAATAATTATACTCGACCGTTACTTAAAACTATCCGAATAATCAATAATGAATTTAATGCTTAATAAAACGCACTCTTTCCCACCCGTCGGTCGTAAAAATTACAAAATACATTTATTTTTAACACTTTTTTTCTTCACTTCTCTCATTGTTGTCATCAACAAAATGCCAATTTTGCACGCGCTTAGCTCTTGGACTCGTGAGGACTTTTTTATACATGTTTTATCCGACAAAATGGTAGTTGCCTCAGGAGGAGGAATTTCAAAAATTCATGAGGTCGCGTGCAAAAGCGGGAGAAGGTCAGAAATACCTATGTGATGGCAGACTACCAGATTCGCACAGCCTGACAGATAATCAATCATGCGCAAATTCATGACCCAGAAAACAAACTCGATGATTCACACGATTTGCATCTTCATGAATAGCATTTTTGACACATATACAATAATATTATTAATAATAATGATAATAATAATAATAATAGTAATAATAATAATTATAGTAATAATAATATCGTCGTAGCGCTTGTGCATTATTAAAAAGAGCGCCCAAAAAATAAAGCACCTTCTTAATTCATGCTCCTTCACGCATCATAAATCTCATGCTACGTTAACTTTTTTCCCTTTTCTTTATCTAAACTAAAAAATGATTGCCTTGCTATTATCGCCGTCGCACTCTAATGTACGATTCAAAATTATATTACAATATATTACAGTGAACAATAAACTTTTATTGTCATGGCAAAAATGATGTTAAAATAAGAAATCGGTCGTTGTTGCGTTCGATAAATGAACTTTTGACTTTAAAGTTCAAATACTATACATTTTTTGTTAATTTTAGTGTAAAAATATTTATTACATTGAATTCTATTGCTACTTATCGTAGCTACAAGGCGCAATTCATGAAATAATGATAACGGCCGATTCCTTTAAGTGCAGGAGATCTAAAATGAATAATTTTTATTGTCGAGGGTCGTTTCTGCGCGATTATTCTTGGATTTCCACCGAAATTCACTACTTGACGGACCAATGATTTTATCTACGTACGAAATAGGATGGAAAGAAATATATAAATGCAAAGAATGATAAGGAAGTCTGAGCCATGTGTTATACAATGAGTTAATTTATGCGCACAAATTGTATTACATCAATTATTAATATTTGAATATTCGAGCTTTCGTTCTAAATGCATTTCAAATCTTTTACGAAACTCGCTATTGGGGAGACAATAGAAACAAGCTGGAACGAGGAACGTATGTAATGTACGAGTACTGGCTCTTTAAGACTTTAGGAATTGTCCGTCGATTGTCTGGAATGTTGTCCTTCATTAGTTTTTGGCAGATTTTATTTACGTTTTTGTATTTGTTTCGGTGAAAATTGATAATTCAAGAAAAGAAGAAACCCCGCGCTGGAGAAACGAACCTCGATTACAAATGTCGTCTCGTATATGTCTAAGATGCAGATGAATATTAAACTTTACTTCGAGTTCGTAGAGAAAAATAGGTTTAATAAAAGTTTTACTGGAGAAAAGTACAATGATAGCTTTTAATATATTTTCAGAACAAATTTAAAAATGAAAATTTACGTCCTATTCTAATACATACATTTTTTTATCGAGAAAAAACAGCTACTTTTGTCTACGAATCAAGCGAACATGATGTTCGTATCTCGCAAGAGCACGTTAACACTTATTCTTACTTGCACGATCACGTGCTTTTTCGAAGAGAATCGAAGAATGATGATGATGATGAACATAGAAATTCGTACACACTCGCTTTTTCAATTTATAATTAGCTTAGTAATATAGCCATGGCTACGGGCGCCGCGATCGTCAATTCCGGAACACTTTCAGCTTCTCTAGACTTCGCTGTGACAAAATATCGTTGTTAATTAAATCTATGATTCTAAATTGGCCATGGAAAGCCTGGTATCAGCTTTATCGGAGAATCGATTGAAAGAGAAGCTTTGGTGCCAGAGATGAGAGAGTGAGAGGCAGAGAGAGAGAGAGAGAGAGAGACAGAAACACTGGAATGTCACAAGAACAATCGGTAGGATTTGTATTTTAGTTCTAAAATGGGGAGGAGTGAAAAGAAAAGCAGGAACACACTTTGATAACGATGTCGATAAGAGAGGAAGGCAGATGAACGACCGCGACCGCTCGCTGACATGCGGCATATATTTTTGTTTTTTTTTCTGTTTTGTTTTGATTATTTTCTTGTCGCTTAGAAAACTCCAAAAATAGCCGTACGGGTATGACTTTTAAAACATTTATATGCGCAAATTTTTAACATCACATGCTCTTGCTTTACATATATTCGCACCTGTGCCTATATATAGACTAATATAGCTCCACATTTGTTAAACATTATACATTATATTAAAATAACATTTTTATTTTTTGTTTTCGGGGTTATACGCGTTACGGCCTTAATAAAACTCAAGCAGCACACGATAGCAGGCTTTCGACGATAAAGCTAGACGTATTTCTTTTTTTTTTCTCTAGTTTCTCGGGAGTTTTCTTTGGAGAGAATTTCTTTCGCTGATTTTCTTATCAGGCTTAATTACGGGCTCGCGTTGCACTTCTGAGATGTGTTTTTGTCTTAGGCGATTCAATCATTCTCTGATCATCGATTTTACGTCTAAATGAAAACGATATTTCCCTACTTGAGATATCTATTCAAGCACTTAATGACTTTGATATTCGATACCGTAAGGGCAACAATCAGCAAGAAACAGAAGTGAACGGTGCAGTAAAACCTTACAATAAAGTCATGTTATCAGGCATGGAGGCATACATACATAACAGGATTCACTGAATCCGCACAAAGCCCGCCTAACAATATGATAACCGCGCAAAGTCGAGCTCTTGCAATATGCAACACCTGTTGTCACTATAAAAAAAAGAGTCGTTACGTGATACAATGTAAGATGAGTATGTCTGTATACATTGTACATTGTACATGTACGTGTCACTTTGTTGCGTGCATATAAATAATGGTCAGCGTTTAAGTACACAAGGTAAAGCCCCAGCAGGCGGAGGGCTTAGTCGACTCCGGCTAGGTGGCGAAGTCGACCTGTCCGTTGTCCCAGGTGAGGGGGATGTCGGATGTCATCTTGAAGTCGGGGTCCTCGATGTTGAAGAGATCGAAGGGATCCTGACTGTTGCCAAGTAGCGGATCGTAGAGATCGTTGTTCGCCTGCGAGGACGAGGAGGTCGTGTGTTGGTTCAGGGTTGGCGTGGTTGCGCACGTGGTCGTGGTGACCGAGGAGGGCGGCGATTGGGGCATGAGGGACTCGAGCCAGTCGGGCTCGTCCATGTCCATCGACATGTCACCGATGTCCATGAACTCCTGGTTCGACTCCATCTTATCGCCAAAGTCGCAGTCCAGTTGGCCGAAGTCCATCGTATCCAAGTCCAGGCCCAATTCCTAAATAATACAATCGAAATTACTAATCGAAGTAAGAACATTTCTACGGATGAACAAGATTGTTGAAAAAAAGTAAAGTAAATTTACTCATAAACTCTCGTTTGGGTTAAAAATCGTTACCTTGAGATCCAGATTAGCATTGTCGGAAGAGGTGACTTCCTGCGGCGGCTGGGGATCGGGCGAGCCGTGCTGTACCGACTGCGGGCTGAGCAGCATCGCCGCCTCGAGCTCCGCCTCGGAATTCAGCAGCTCAGCCGTGAAGCTCGGCATCTTATCGTGATGCTGATGCTGCTGCTGCTGCTGCTGCTGCTGCTGCTGCTGCTGCTGGAGCGCGCTCGGCAGCTGAACACTAAAGGTGGCAAGGGGCAGCGGGGGCGGCGGGGGCGGCTGCGCCTGGGGCGCGGGACTGCCGCACTCGCTGTGCGTTACGTCCATGGGGCTGGCCGCGGCGAAGACGAGCGACTGCGTCGGGCTGTCGGCCGCGGCGCTCAGCACCAGGCTCTGCGGCATCTGCCGATTAGGCGTCGTCGGCGTCAGCGGATCCTGCGCGGCGCTCGGCGGCAGCTCGCCGCTGTTTATCAGGATCTCCAGCACGTCGTCGACCATCTGACTCTTCACCGGGCTCTTTTGCAGCGGCTCGATTTTCACCTGCAATGTTTTCATTTTTTTTTATTATTACCTTGGAGCAGTCGAATGTCGTGCTTTTCCTGTATTTAATATTTATTTCTTCATTCAACGTTTGTTTCTTTCTCAATCGTGTAATTAAAGTAAAGATTTTAAAACACTCTTAACCCCTTGACTGCTACAAATTATGGAAAAATCCGCAAAAAGAAAGTGGCCAAAAGAGCTTGAAAAGGGAAAAATTTGGAAATGCAGCAATTGCATTTTCAAAAGCTATTTTTATATGAATCTGGAGTCAAAATTTAGCGATTATAAATCCCGCAAAAAGTCGAAGAAATACCTTTAACAATTTAGCAGCTTCATCATACTGAGGCGGAGGCGGCTTGCCGTCGTCGGCGCTCGTCACGAGTTGGTGCTGCTGCTGGTGCTGCTGCTGCTGCTGCTGCTGCTGCTGTTGGCTCTGGGCTTGAGCAACCAGCGCGCCCAGTATCGAGCCGTTGAGCTTGGTCGGTTTCGCCAGATTCAGAACAATGGCAGTGGGCATCTGCACGGTCGTCGTGCCGTTGTTCTTGTTGTGATTCTTCTTGTTGTTGATAGCCGTGAGCGTGGCCGCGTCGATGATCGCCGTGTTATTGGGCTGAGCGTGCAAGAAGGCGGCGAGACTCGCCTTGGCGTTGAGCTGCTGGAAGGCGAGGTGCTGGGCCTGCTGCTGGGCTTGCTGCTGATTCTGCTGCTGCTGCTGCTGCTGGAGCTGCTGCAGCTGTCGCGTCAACTGCTGCTGCTGCATCTTGTTCTGGAGGTGCTGCTGCAGCATGAGCTTCTCGGCGCGCATAGGCTGGTTTTGGAACTGCTGCAGGTGGTGCTGCGAGCGCATCTTGAAGATTTCGCGCTCCAGCGCCTCGATCTTTTTCCGGTAGTTCTCCTTCACCATGTCATCGTCTGCAAGATAAACGGATGGTCATTTAAAGCTTTATGTCAATGTATTCACCATTCAAATCTATGATTATTTTTTATAAATGCTCCACTTTACATCTTGATACTATTATAACAATATTTTTATCTTTTTTTAAATTATACAAGTGCTAGAAAATTAATAATTGATTAAAAAAGAATTTAAATAATGCCTTTTTTAATTACTTATATCCAATGTAGATATTTTACATTTGAAAATTCCGAATAATTTTTATATGTACCTAGTGATCATTATTAACTGTGACTTTAGTCAATTCAATTCAATACTACAGCCTAATAGAACTCTTAAAAAAGCAAACTCTCTTACTTGGTGGACTCGAGGAATCATCTAGTTCGCTACCGTGAGGTGAGTCGATCCTCGGGCTGTTGATGAACTCGTCCTTGGGCGAAATGGGACTCTTGTGGGAGTTGGAGTCATCGGCCGACATTGGCGCCGGCGTGTCCATTAGTATGTGGCCCATTTTAGTGACGTGCTGGCCATTCGAGCTCGAAGTCACGTTGCCACTCGACGATTCCGTGAACGGCTTTAACCGCTCGATCAGCTGAGGCTTGGAGCCTGAGACTGGCAAATTTCGCCGTTTCAGCTCTACCTTCAAGTCACTCACTGAAATTCACAGTTTCGGTTAGTTTTACTTTTTACTTGATTATTATTTTTTATATGTTATTGTAATTTTTCCTACTTTTCATATAAAATAATAGATATTTAAATGTTAAAATATCTATTTATTATGGTAAATAAATTTTTAAAACAAAAACTTATATTATCAACAGATTTTCTATTTAATTTATTGTGTTTTTCATAAGAATCAACCCATGCTTAAAACTCAATTTTTTTTTCCTTAAGTCAACACTGATTATTCATATTGTAAAAACTTAATAATTTTAGATCAGCCTTTATAATCAAACTTTAAATAAAAATATGAATTGTATATGAATAAGCTTGTTTATAGAGTAATAGTTTAGGGACACATTAACTTATTCATCCCAAGCATTCTACTTGTAGATATAAGTTACTTTTGTAATCTTAATATCTCTGGATATTATACTTGAAAAATGACTTGTTTCCTGATGAAAAATTTTGTTTTTATGCAAGAACCATGTACTTGTAGCTATTCTAGCCTAGAACGCAATATATGAAATTTTAGTAACTTCGTTATCCATTAGAATAGTGAATTGAACTCTCGCGAATAGGAGCGAATGGTGAAAAGAACGAGCCGACAAGTGGTCGATAGCAGGATAAGTCTAGAGAGAAGTACATCAAAGGTGGGAAAACTCACCTTTCATGTCCTCCAATTTGCCGAGCGGCCTGAGGGGCGGCTGCTCGGACGGATTGCTCGAGGCGTTGGAGGACGCGGGGCTCGGGGCGCTGACGCTCACGCCGCTGAGGCTGCCGCTGTCGCTGGCCGCGCTGCTGCTCGTCAGCGAGATCGGCTTCTGAGCCGCGGGCAGGATGAGCTGCGGGTACTGTTGGGCACAAGAAAATACCGACGCACATGTAGCAGCGACCTCTCTCTCTCTCTCTCTCTCTCTCTTTCTATCTCACTCTCTCTCTCTCTCTCTCTCTCTCTCTCGATTTAATTAAGATTCCCCTCCCCCCACCGAGTTAACCGCTCGAATTAAGCGCCGTTTCGAAGAAGCCTGCGCACAACCCGGCGAGACAATGTCGATCGAACTTGCTTTTGTTTTAACGGCGCATGACTGGCGCGCTCTCGCGACTTTATTCTAATGAGATTGTCTCGCGTTTTCACGCTCTTTTAATGGCCGTAATTGTGGATAATGGGGCAATTATCGTCCCAGCAGCTGGGGGGGCCCTTGTACCTTAGTGGGGAATGCGAACCAGCCCAGCACCATGAATGTTAGATATTTTGTCGAGTTTCGAGTTTCGAGTTTTATTCATATTTTATATATAAGAAATTGCAAGAGTTTTAGAATTCATCTCTAAGCATTAGCAAGGCTGCTAACCGAAAGTGAACGGAAATTCAGTTTTCTTTAGATTGTATGATAATAAGTTTTAATTGTTTCAAGTGAATATTATGTTAACAAGAGTATGTGCTTACATTATACAGAAACTAGTACACCTTAACATATGAAGTTAAACGAAAATATAATTTTTAATTTTATAATATTTTAGAATATAAACTAAAGCTTCAAAGGAAGGTATTTGAAATATTTATTTTAATTCATAAATTAGATGAGGAATTTTTATAATGTTCCAATATATATTCAGATAAAATATGTGAAGGTGTACCAATTGAGAGTTTTATTTTATAAAAGTGAAACTAGAATTCCCTAAAAAATATTTTTAAATTATGTAACTACTTGTATCAGTAAAAATGTATTATATATGAAGTATTATAAAGTATATATGGAGTAAGTATAGAGAAATTATTAGTTTTATATAAAATGTATGAAAAATTATTGTCTGCTAAAACATAAATTTAACTAAAGGAGTAAGAATAGATTACATCTAAAAGGAATTGCTACTCTTGTTAGTTATAAGAAATATAATGTATTAGGTTTCGGAAAAATTAGTTATAATAAGGAAACCTGAATTTCCGCTTAGTTTCGTATGAAAGCCTGATTATTTGCATTTCAATTTTTCGATAGCTTAAATGAAAGTAGAAAGTTTTTAGTAAGATTTCAGCAATATGTAAATATGACTAACCATTCTTTGTTGATGAATCGGTCCGTTTCCCTGTTAAAAGTACATAAGAAAAAATATGTTTATTATAATAAATCATCAGTATTATTTTATGTATATATAAGCAACAAAGCTATTTGAAACATAGGAATTTGTGCAATAATGCTTTATGAATTACAAGAAAAAAACAAAAACGATTTACCCATAATCATGTCAGATATAAATTCTGAATTAGTAAAAATATTTAAATTAAACTTTTAAGAAAGTATTTATTTATTTACAGTAAAAAACCAATATTACACAAGTAAAACTGTAAAAAATGCATTTAATTGATGTTGCAAGCTGTTCGAGTAGAAAAACTTGGAATAATGTTAAAGAGAAACATTTGCGGGAATAAATTGCATGTTCGAAAACATATATATCCTTTAATGATGTTTACTGTACACGTCCCCTTAAAAAGTGCAATAAAAAGCCGAGACGGGCGGATTTTAGGAGCAGTTTTTTTCTTTCTCTTTGTAAGTTTGACTCTGGCCGCTCGTCTAAAATTCGCAGGCTCGGAGCCCGAGGGACAGGCGCGTCGAATGCTCGTCCGCTCCTTACCTTGTTCTTAAACTCGACCTGCCACTGGAGGAAAAGTTGCTGCTGCTGCAGCAGAAGCTCGTAGCTGGTCTCGTTCTGTTGCGCCGCTGACAAACCGGAAGCCAAGGAGGAGGTACCGGCTTTCTGAGCGTTCGGCGGTCCCTGCACACCACAAGACAGCAAAGATCAAAATCGTCCTTTGGCGAATTAAGCCCAAAGCCCGAGAGACGAGCCAACGCCTTTCTCCGCGCGGGCGCGCAATCGATGCGCGCGCGCGGAGCAAAGAGGTGAAAAGAGGTAAAAAGAGGCGAAACGCGCGCGCGATTCGAGCCAAAGACAAGATTCGCGCGGGATGACAAGTTGAAGGTGGCGGTCGACGGATTTTTGCTTAATGAAACTGGATCCTCGCGTGAGAAAAATTTTTAGTCCCCCGGCCTTTCGAGCGGCCAATTGTGCGCCCGTGCTTTATACACGAGGTATTAACGACGCGATCACGCGCGCAGCAGCGACGATGATTAATATGTCGCGCCGGGATCTTAAGCCGCTGATACGTACATCGAAAATATTGATATACAATGTTACGACGATATAAGTTTATACAGCCGAAAAATAAGGATCAAGAGCTGTCCTTGGTGTAACAACGCATAAAAAACTGTTAATTCGCGTCGCTTATCTGTTCTTACACTTGCGTTACAGCAATAATCTATATTATTAATTCAGGTGTAAAATCTTCAGGGCCAAAAAGTAAATAAATACCCGCGAATAAAGGCGTTATATATGCTTGTACAAAAGTATATATACACACACTCGTTCGTGAATTAATCGCGGCGCAATAATAATTCGACTCTATGGCTTACAAGGCGAAATCGCCTTGTAAAACAGTAAATTTCCATTAGGATAATTAGTGCCGCAGCCGTCGCCGCCGCCGCGTATATTCTTTGGCTTCGACGATCGCGTACTTAACGACTTCCGCTCCCTCGCTCGAGTGCGAGCAGCCGAACGAGAGGCCGAAAAATATAAAATCGCGAGGTACAGCTGCACATAACGAAGCTGGAAAGTTCCGAAGAGCTTGTTATCAGGGCCGAAATTTACGTTGTACGGTAAATTTACGCGCGCCTTTAAAAAAATTAACGAACAGCCCGATTTTCACTGGCCCCGCACGAAATGATCGGCAAATCCCCAGCGCAACCCGATACGCGATTGACAAATTTTCCGAGATGTCCGGTTATCCGACACCCCGCCCCGAAGACTCGCTCGCGCATATCGTATAGATAGTCATCGCGGAGTTATCGGCTCTCGGCGAGGGAGCAACTCCTCCTCCTCATTCTGCTTCTTCGTCGCTCGCTCGCTCGCTCTTAAGTGCAATTAGCGCTCGAATTACTCAGGGCTAACGAGGTGGGCCTACTCCGCGCGCGCGCGCGCTACACGGCGGCCCCGGCTCACCGCCGCCGCCGATCGCGAGACTCAATCGCTCGATACGATCTTTCGAGGGCGAAAGCGAGAGGCGAGATGCGCGGGAGAAGGTACAGAGAGAGGGAGAGTCGCCGAGCGAGAGAGGAAGATGTTAACGAGAGAGGTGAGCGTGCTTTGGCGTTTTGTAGATTATTTCCAAGTTATGCTGAAACCTTGTTTCACTTATAATAAGACTTCGAAAGAGCGTCGATGCGCGCGAAATTAATTGAACCTTATATTTTTTTACATTCGAGTGATTTAACATTGTGACGTTATCTCGTCGCGATGCCCAAATCACTGCTTATGGCCGCGTCAATTTCAAACTTAATTGAAAAACTTGTGGAATTTATACCGAAATTCAGAATGCAAAGAATAATTATACTAACATATAACATGTGTATAATGCGTATAATGCACCGACGAAAATTCTTACTTTACAAGCCATTTAAAAAAGGCGGCCCTACCTTTTTTTATTTTGCTAAGATTCATAAAGCTAATTTGTTATTCGATAAATATACAATGGTAAGGTCAGTAAATAAATGCGACATTACTGAGGCTAACTCACCCAAGTAGCAATATATTCCGTCGCTATAATATCAAAGATATCGACATAAAGTGCGTGAAAAAGCAGCGGAAACGCGATAGGGCAGGAAGAAAAGTTAGATACTCGAGAAATCCGCAGAAAAATTGCCGTCGTCGCAGTAAAATCGAAAGAAGAAAGACGGGAAGGAGAGATAAGACTCGGAGGAAGGGATAAATAAAGAAAAGCGATTGCGGTCGTAAAGCGGCGGAGATCGGGAAAAATGGAGAGCAAAGGAGACAGAGAGAATTAGAGAGATAGAGGCGCGAGTATAAAAGATATTGGAGCCGGGTAAGAAGAAGAAGAGGCGAAGTGCAGGAGAATCGCTCGCGCGCGTGTACGCGATGCAAAGAGAGGAAAAGAAGCACGAGAGGCCTCGGAATTATCTGCGCGGATCGGAGGAGCGTCGCTCGCACCGGTGCGACTCTTCGCGTGCTTTCGTATATCCCTCTTTCTCTTTCTCTCTCTCTCTCTCTCTCTCTCTCTCTCTCTCTCTCTCTCTCTCTCTCTCTCTCTCTCTCTCTCTCTCTCTCTCTCTCTCTCTATCTTTCTCCAGCGCGCGTCCCTTTTTGCGGGTGAGTTCGCGCGTGTAAGAGCGCGCAGCGTGCAGCCTGCGGTGTAATTGAACGGTGCGGCGCGGCGAAAAAACGCGCCGCATATATATAGCGCGCGAAGGTTCGGGTTTTGGGGCTCGTTGCCGGCGCGGCCGGGGATTCCGGAAGTTTGCGTACCGTGAGGTTGTATCGGGCGGACGCCAAAGGAAGCTTTTTCGCCGCGTCGTTAGTGGATTTAATGATCGGCTATAAGACGCTTCGTACAATTTTTCGGGACTTAACTGTATCTTAACGTTTACTCTTTTTCCGTTGAAAAATTGCATGCAACGTTGTCGGAAACGTTAACTTTTACTTGTTTCTTTTTTACGAAGATAGGATCCAGTTTGTAATTTTAGGTTTTGACAGGAGGTAGAAACTTAGAAGATACGGAGAAACGAGGTTGAAAAAAGTAGTCGGGCGTGATCGTTGTCGCCGTTCCCCAAAACTGACCTTGTACTCGTGAAACTTGATGGTCCTTGTCTTGGGTTGGCTCTTGGTCTTGGACTTCTTGCGGTTCTTGTCCTTGCCGGGCGCGTCGCTCCTTTGCTGGTTGCCCGTCGCCGCGGCGATGGGACTGGGCTGGGGCCTAGGGGTGATGGCCGTGGGGGGCGCGGGCGGCGACGCTATCGAGATGTTCGACAGCGGACTGAGGCTGGACGTCGTCGAGCCCAGCGACATGGGACTCGGGGCCGGAGCCAGGGGCAGTAGCGTCGTCGTCGAGGACATGCTGCTCGCTGGACTCGCCTGTGTGTCAATGATTATTCGTGAAAATGCTTTGCAGCTTGATTAGATTTTAAGTATGATAAGATTTACTGAGTAAATCTGTAAATTTCATTCATCCATACATATCTCAAATGCAATTATAAAGCGAAAAGTGTTTTCTTTCTTGTGTTACGCTAGGTAAGCAAACATAATTGCAAGATGTCAGTTCAAATAGCTCAAAATAAAAGTTTGAAATTTTCATTCGATAATTTGTTATACGTGGTTTAGAAAGCCGAATGAGTAGTGAGTTATATTTTATATTACAAGACAAGAGAATGTGACAAGAACACATATGACAGTCATCCTCGCTTCCAAGTGTCTAGGAGAAGAGTGAGGAAAAGAATGCGTACAATCGAGATGAGCAGCGGACTGTCGGCTACCTGTGCCGTGACATGCTGGCCCTGCTGCTGCAGCTCCTGGCCGCCGATGACGGAGTTGCAGAGGTCGGCGTAGGTTTGTATGGTGGTGGTCTCGGCGGGCTGAGCTGTCGGCGATTGCAGCTGCTGCTGCTGCTGCACGACGCTGGAATTCTGGAAGACGGGCGAGGTCGAGGTGACGACGACGGCGCCCTCGTTGGTCGGTATGCTGAGGGAGACGGTGACGATGCCGGCGGAGGCCGCGGCCGTCTCCAGGACGTCGGTCGTGCCCGTCGCGACCGGGAGCGCCGACGCAGCCGCCGAAGCCGAGGAATTCGGGGAGGACCTCGAGCCCTCGAGGGGCGGCGAGGGCGCGCCACCCTCCGAGCTCTGAGAGTCGTCCTCGAAGGTTATGTAGTGGTCCGGGTGCTGGGGCTTCGTCAGCTGGCCCTCGCGCGTCGCCTTGAAGGGAATGTGACCCTCTGCAAAGTACAACATCCGCGTGAATGGGTCTTCTCGTGAATCTTTTGCTTCGCACTTTTAATATAATAACCTTTGCGAGGATACTGACCTTTGACGGCACTCTCGATGGGCTCTTCTGTGTGGAGTATATTTTTCTGTATGAGCTCGAGGGGACCGGGCCTGTGGCTGAGCTTGTCGTTCAGCTTGTCGGCCAATTTCGCCTTCTTGAGCATCCGATGGCGCTCGGCGAGGCTCGGGTCGACGTGGCCGACGTCCTCGAGAATGTGCTGGCGCACCAGCTCTTCTCGGCCCGGCCTCTGCTGAATCTTCGCCTTCAGCAGGTCGCCGGTCTTGCGTCGCTCTAGTTGCTTTGCTTGCTCGTGGAAAGCAGGCGGCGTCTTTAACGCTGTAAATACAAATACATTTATTCAAAACAATTCTTAAGTCTATTTATATTTATCAAGATAAAAAATGTATTCTTTTAATTGAAATTACTCTTCATAATTTATGAGATTGAATCATTAAAAATATCAGGTTTCTAAAAACTGAATAAATTTTGTAATAATGATAAATTCATGATAAACACTCATAAACTAACGCATTTACTAGAATCATTTACTTGACATCAAACGAGCATATCGTAATACTTTCAACGAATTCTTTAAAAACAATGACAGCAGTATGAAAAAGATCGAGTTACGTCGTATCATTATTTTCCTCTGTTTCGCTATTTGAAGCATCTATTACCAATTAGAATTTCTTGTCGAGTTCATTTCGCTACCGGTTGAAATAAGTCGACGCGAAAGTCTGACGTTAGCGCTGCTTTTTCTACTTAAAACAAGAAGCGATATGAATGATTATCGGAAACAAGCAACGAGAGAGAGCCTCTTTTTTCAAGAAGTCGAATAAGTGAAATGTTTGTTATCCCCGCGTTTTTTCCCTCCGTCGTGACGCGTGCTCGCACAATTACGAAACGTTTGATTGCGAGCGTTTAGAACAATTGGAAGGAAGGGCACTTAGACGACGGGGGCAATCATAGAAAAATTCCCGCTTCCCGAGGTCTGGCGCGGCGCGCTGCTTTTTTTCCAGCTCCGCGCGTGGCCCCTCTCGATTAATCCACTTACCGGATAATTATCCCCGCGATTATCGCGATAAGTCGCTCTCCGGTCGCGCGAGCGATCGGGAAGGACGAGGAACGGAGACGGAGCGACGGAGGGAGGGAGGGATATATCGAGAGAGAACACGAACGAGCAACGGATATCTGGAACGCACGTACGTCGCGCGGTCGAGGCCCGCGGTGTATATCGACGATACGCTCAATTGTAAGAGCGCGCGGACACGTGTGGCCGTTAATCGCTCGTCAATTACCGATCTACGCCGAGGCGTTTTTGCCGGCTAAACGCCCCGAATCGAACGAACGAACGGCTGCTGAAATGCATCGGCGCGAGCCCGATGTTTGTATATGTGACGTTATGTGCGCACCGCTGCACGCAATGACTCGCATTTGTTTTTGTTCCCTTTGTCCTTCTTAATTTATAATGCACTTGCCCGGATCACGTCTGCCCCTTCAGCAAGATGCCGTTCAACAGATAACGTCAAGTTTCTTTAGTCATTCCGAGTTTGGTAATTAGTGCCCGATGATAATGATAAATACTAATAGTGTAACAACATTTTTTATGAAATTATAAAAAAAAAATTATATAATGATGTATTACCACTTTATTTCTAGAAACTATAAGTATACTTTTACCGTTAAATAAATTATAAGATTATTGCTTTTAAATTTATTTTATTATTTATAACATAAAAAAAATAATTTTCAAAAAATATAGGATATTGATTGGACTCTTGTAACGTGTGTATTAAACGACAGTACTGGGAAGCATATAAAAACTTACGAGGCATGATTCCTTGGGCGACGAGTTGGTTGTACGGTCGCCTAAGCATCAACTTCACCTTCAGCGCTGTAACAGAAAAACAATACTAATTAGTACAAGAATCATTATTTTCAGATTTTTTGTATTGTATTCTCTATAATTGTAGAGCATTTCAATTTATATATTACTTATTAGCTTAAAAATGTGCATAAATAATGATATATATTTTTGTAAATAATTCAAGATATTTCCAATGTAAAAATCAGCTTCAGTAAAATGTATACAGTTTGTACGACATATGCAAAAGTGGAGAGGATCGTTATACTTTCGTTGAATTTTCCAATCGCGAAAGAACCAGTTTTGATGCCAGGTGGAATGACATCCAAGTCCTTGGCAGAGAAAAGCAAAAAGAATCGGCAAGAAGCCGCATGAGGCATCGGCAGGAGAGACGACCAGAATCAAAAGTCGACGAGGGTCCACTTCTGAATTTCCTCGCTATTGCAATGTGGCAAACGGGCACGCGCATATACAAATTAACACACAAAGGGGCCCGTGGATATAAATACGCGCGCGGGGAGGATCGCATAAATTGGAAGCGCGCACGGAGGAAAAACAATCGAGCGCCGCGCGCAATCTGAATTCAAAGCGCGGCGAGTCGCGCTATACAGCCTCCGTTTTGCGAAACTATCCGGGCTCCCTGGCACTTTTTTGCTAATGCATATAGCCTTTCTTTACCTCCTCTATCCTCTCCTTTGCATTCCTCGGTATTCTTCTCTTTGCGCGCACGCGCGAGTCTTGTTTTCTCTCTCTCTCTCTCTCTCTCTCTCTCTCTCTCTCTCTCTCTCTCTCTCCTCGCATTGCTCGGGCCTTTTTTCAACTCGGGCATGCGAAGCTATTCGAGCTATTGCGTTTGTCGCGTCGTCCTCAGTGATTTATAATTGGCCGAGATTTCATTTTAATGGTTTTTACCTCTTTACACCTTGCTGACATCGACTAAATTATCGCTATTAGTTCTTAAATTCCTTTTTCTTAAGAGCCGAGAAGTAAATTAACTGTTTTAAAATAAGATACGAGTTCTCATTTTGTACAATTTTTAAATGCTTATTTATTTATTATAATAAACAAAGATAAATTTATTGACTAAAATTAAAAATACTATACTACAGAGAAAATTATAAGGCGAAACGCTACTTGGTGTTTTATTTATTTATCTATTGTATAATATAACATGATAATTCTTCTAAAATAAGAGAATTCTCGATCTAAAAGTTATTTCAACAGTTCACTTAAGCAAGTCACTCAATTGTACCAATGACAAAGCTGAACTATTAGGCAGGCATCCGCGCGTGAATAAAGCACGCGCGCTACGCCGCACGCGTCCACAATACACGTGTCTTCGGAAGGCCCGGAACGTCGACTAATTGCCGGCGGCGCGGTGCACAGTGTAAAGTGCACAGCCGAGGCGGTTGGGCGGTCACCGCAGGCGCAGCAGCACCAGTGGAGTGCCTGAGATTCCGGACCCGCGATGATTTAGGCACTTAGCGCGCGCGCCGGCATCCGCCTGATTACGATTTAACAGAAGGCTCGAGAGAGCCGACGAGGGATGCGAAAAATCCGCTACATAATGTGTCTTTTCTCCGCGCCGGAGCGCGCGCTCGGCTCATTCCTCGCGAGGAGCTTAAGGTGTATATCTCTCGCTGCCGCCGGCTCCTTTAACGCCACTCGCACCGCGCGTGTTTCTAGATAATGACACGTGTACTTGATTCGGCTTTATTTCGCCGGGCTCGGATAAAGATACTTTCGAGCGATGGAGCGGGGCTATGAGATTTCGGGGAGTGGATGATCAGTGTCGTTGTTAGTTAGCGTATGGAAAGCTCAGATGTTTATTATTATTATTATTATTATTATTATTTTAATAATCTACACGAAGAAAAAGAATTTTTTATGCACAAATTTATTATAACAATATCATGTCCGACAAACATTCTTGTGTGTCAGAATGTTTCTCAGGTGTTTTTGACGTTTAAGACCGCACAAAGAAAGAAAAAGTACGCATATCATTTTTCAAATGACAAATGGCTCCTCAGGAGTCCGCGAAATCTTTTGAAAAAAAATTTGACCATTGAAAGAAGAAAAGGGATATCAAAGAAGAGTGGCGTGTTCGCTAGAAATTAGACGATGTCTCAATGTACAATTCGTCGAAAATCGTATTGCGCAACGGTCCTGTCTTCTCTCTGCGCCGCGGTGACGCAGATGTAACACATTGTGCGAGTACTTGCTGGCTCCTTTGCGATTTGACGTGCGATTAAGTCGCGTGTCTCGCTGACCTAAAAAACAATTCATCCACACGCCGATTTAGACGGTGATTTATTGTGCTGGATCCGGAGTTGAACTTTCGATTTCTAAAGTAGACAATTGATTCGATAAATCAAATATTATCATACCTTCTTGACGGCAAATATTCGCTATTATATAGACATAGAGGGTTCGATATGGGAGGTAAGAAATGTCGCAAATGTAATCCGGAAGAATAAGACATTGCAGTAAAAATACTTTCGTTTAAAGATTTGTATCAAATATTCGTGAAATTTAAGCTTTGTAAAACATAGAGATTGCCAATATTTCATGCAGTACCGCAGGCTTTAAGTAAGTAACAAAAGTCCATTCGATTTCTTTAAGTTACTCGGAACGCGTATAGGGCATGCGTATACGCTTAGTCTTGCGAGGAATCTGCCGCGGCGAATTGTAGATTTGCCTCACGAGTTATGTGCGCGCACGCGGTCATAACACGCTCGAGCGTCTCTTCCTCGCTGATTGGGATTCCGTGTGCACTGCTCGCCATTGATATTTATTGTTTCGAGTTTCGATGCTCTCTGTCGTTGATATTACGCATTTCCCGTCATTGTTTGCAGCCGATCGCGGCGACGGCCGTCGGCCGCTGCCTCGGCCTACGATCGACATTTCAGCTGCCGCCCGCTACACTTTGCAGTTACTGCCGCCGTTGACGCTTTCATGATTTGGATGATGAATGTGGCTTTTATCGCGTTTTAACGTTTCCTTTGTCTCCAGACCGACACGTTAAAAATCTCCTTTATTTAAAAGACTATAACTGTATACATAAGTGCAATTTACGTTCAGTGCGTCGTTTTTATTTGATGAATATAATTTGAAAATATATATTCGTATTTTATGCACAGGAATAAAATATGATAATTTTAAAAATGAAACGTCGATAAGCTTTCCAAATTAAATTCTTAAAATTTCATACGCCAAAGGAGAGCAAAATATGGAATTGCAAACAAGCGATTCCAGAGCGTGACAGAGAGAACGAGACGACGAGAGCCGAGGCGAGAGTAGATCGAAACGGCAATAATCGGAGTACGAAGGCATTGAATCGAGTGAGGTAAAAAAAATTGAAGTCCGAGAGAGAGAGAGATGAGGGGGGGGGGCAGAAGCTCTTTGCTCTCGGACGTTTGCAGCGAGGTAAAGAGAAAAAGTGGGGGAGAGAGAAATGATAAAATGAGAATGAGTGAGCGAGTGAGGGAGAGAAAGAGAGACAGAAAGAAAAAGATGAAGAATGCAGTTTATTAGTGCCCGGAGCATTTTGCCCCCTAGGCGCTAAAAAAAGCGTGCGTTTGTGAAACATTCCAGCTGCCAGTTGTAGAGATGCCATAATGACGCGACTTATGCGCGTCCTGCGCGCTGTATTGGCGGCTCGGGTGCCGAAGGAGAGAGAAAGAGAGGGAGACAATCGAGCAAAAAAAGTCGTGATAAGATCGTGAGATATGTAAGCATGTGTACTTCGACGCGCGCGTGATGTTTCTTAAAAGTTCAATTATATGTGCGAATCGCCATCAAGCGGAATAATCTATTTCTCGTCTATGAGCGGAATAAATATACACTACTTCTTTTTTTGCTCCTCATCGTCTAGTTTCATGTTATTTATGAGAAACACCGCCTTGTGTACTAATCAATGCTTCTTTCACACATAGCGCAATTTTTATTCATCGATTTGTCGTTATAAATCAAGCGTTAATTAATTGATCGGTATTTTAATTGTTCCCGTGAGCTGACGTCGAAAAAGAACTGACTTGCATTATTTATAGTTTTCATCTGTGTCTTTTATTTTAATTGTAATTTACTGTTATGTATTTTTACTGGCTTTGCGATCGAAAATAATATATTTTTATAAGTAGCAGTTGTCGAAGCAAAATCAATTATACAGTTCGGTCGTTATAAATTTCAAATGCTAGAATAAATCTATTTTTTATTCTGTAATTTAAAATCACATTGTCATTGTTATTAGAATAAACGTGACACCTTCAATGAATAACATATTCAATCCATTAATAATTCTTCTTTAGGTATATTATCATTATTAGATAATTTAATCAGACTAAATAAATGTACATCTATTACATTAAGTTCAATAATTAATCTTAATTACTGAATTTACTTATTTCTATGAAAAGTGCATCATCTATTTAATTTTGTATATCCATTGCGATTCAAGAAAATATATATAATGTACTTTATAACAGTTGAAACAGGAATAAAAACAAATTCCACCATCCAAGATAACAAACTAGAGTTTTTCAGAGCATAAGAACCATAAACATATCTCCTACAATAAAACCTACAAGCAATCGTAAATCCATTTACACGAAAATGCGCTCATATGATAAAACTCAATTTTCCAGAGCACGAAGCCCACTCGTCTACCTGCGAATAAAACAATAAGTCGGTGGCATATATAATAAAGCAACGATCTTGGCGCACCGGAAAACCTGCAAAGCAACGTAGGAAACAGAAGCAGAAAAACATTGTATGCAAATAGGTTGCATAGGTGGGGGAAAGTGGTAGGAGAAGCCGTAGATACTCGAGCAAGCGTAAAAGAAGGGAAATCGGAGCGCGTGCGCGCGCGTATTACGCGGTTATTCGGCACCGCGAGTACGCGCTCGTTGCAGCACTGCACGCGGGCTCGTTTGCGCACGCCCCGCCCCCGTTACACATGCCACGCCCTCCTCTTCTAGCCCCCCGACGGACCCCCCCTCCTCCTCCTCCTCCTCCGCCACCTCTCTCTCTCTCCCCCTCAGCATTCGAGAGCGAAAAACTCGTGGATGTATATGTGCGGGGCTATTGCGTGCTACGTGTGCTCTGCGCGAGTTCGCGATATATTGTTGGTTCTGCGGGAAAAGAGGCAGGCGCATGCGCCGCCGAGGTAGGAATGAGAAACGGCGAAAAAGGTGTGAGAGACGCGGAATTGACGAATCGCGGAGGCAGCTCGCTCATTCATTTTTAACGAGGATGGAGCGTCGAGAGCCAATAGCTGGAGTTCCGCTCGATCCTAGATCGACGGATTTCGGATGAATCGAGGGTAATAAGCGAATGAGAATAAAGTTTACACGTTGGTGGAATTGTCTTTTTTTAACGTTTGGCTGAGAGAATAAAATTATTAAATTATAATTAAACTTTAAATCTGTGACTAGTACAAACTTTTCTCAATTTCCAATAAAACCGATAAAATATATTCTGCCCTCGCATCCTCGGCATAATGTGAATACAAACCCATGCACCGCATTTGTTTTGCGAGCGCGAGTAAACCGGAGCTTATAATTGTCACGAAAGTCGTAGCGTCGGCGCTGCGTCCGAGCGCACGACACTTATCCCGCTGGTGCAGATCGATCGCGACGGCGATCCCTCGTTTTAATCTCGCTCTCGCAGAGCTCGCAGCTGTCTTTATCCGCGTGTTCATTTTATCTTTCGCGCCTGCGGAGGGCTACCTGTGTTATGGTAATTGCTACACGTGTTCGGCCGGCGCGCGCGCGCCTGCTCCTTGGCATTGTTTCAATCGGACGAGATCGCCGCGCCGAGATCGAGCGCGCCCCGCTATAGCCGCATTGGCCAGCTTTTCTCTTCTGCGATGCCCTTTTTCCGAGCCGCGCTTGTAAGCGAGCACGAGTGCTTGTTTCGCGCGAGATGGGCTCGAGAGAGGCTTTTGTCTACGATCGTAGAATGGATGTCGATGTACGGGCAATGAAGATTGTTTCATGTTAAGGACAATTGTAATTAAATGATAGACAATTTCATATTCTATGATGCACGTTTTGTGACAAATTATTTTTTCTACTTAAAAATATTATATAAATTAGTGTATAAAAAAATTTTTAATATAAAATCTGTATTTGTAATTATACGTAATTCTGTTTCTTTACTTTTTTTTTTATACGACGTAGTTAATCACGCTAAAAAAATACTATACAAATGTATACAATTTATTACAAGTATAACGCAGGTAGCCGATGGTTGTCTAAACTGCTCTAATTTGTGTAATTACGACTCAAAGAACACAACCGGCAATATTCAATTACTTAATGCAGCGTTTAACCTTCTTCGCCCAACCGGGCGATAAAAAACCCAGTCCAAGAGTTTTTGTCCAGCAGCGTAGCGCGATTACCCAGGCTCGAAAAAAAAACGCCCAGACCTGTCATAATAAATAATAAGCAGCTGCTACCCAAGAATCAAAACACTGTCCAAATAAACCTCGTCTTCTAGCTCGTATATCTCGAAAAAGGGATCTCCTTTCCGGCGCACCGCGTCGCGCAACAATAACACACCGCGAGAGCCAGAAGAGCGTTTAATCGAGGCGCGCGCGCGCGCGTGATCTATGAATCGATTACCGGACGCGCGGCGCGGATTGAATAATTACACTCGGCGTTGGTGCTCGCTTCATATCTGCCGATCGGATCTCGCGCGAGGAGCTTTCACCTCGCTACTCGCTGCGCGTCGTCTCCGCGCGTCGCTGCGTGTATCGAATGCTTTTCACGGCACGTCGCCCTTAATGATGATTAATTGCGCGTGGGACGCGAACACGCTTTTCGGATCCGTCGCTCGCTCGACTATCATCTTCTCTCTTCTCGCTCTTTAATCGCGTCTCGGGGACAAGCTAGCTGCTGTTGCTTGCTGCTGCTGTGCCGTTACGCATCTTTAGAGAGGCAGAGAGGGAGCCAGCCCACCTACTCTGAATTCGTACGTTTTTTAATTTGCCCTTATCGGCTTCTGATGTTGCCTCCATTTTTCGGAAATTTACTTTCGGTGCCTCTTGCTCGTTTTCTTTTGAACCAAGATTTGCTGCGAGTTGCCTCTTAATCTCACCCGGATGTCTTGCTCTTTTTCTTCGTTATAGAGATTAAATTGAACTTTAATCTCACTGGCGATGTATTAAAACTTTATAATTATGGATATGCGAAAGTCTCGTTCTTTATATATTTCGATTCGCTTAATAATCTCATGGTTTATGACCTCCCCCGACTTTTAGCCCAAATTTATTGCCCGACTATTTTTTTGGCATAACACGCGATATTTATATTTTTATCTCGCATTAAATTTTATTTCATGATTTTAGTATATAACTTTAACGCTTATTTACTTTGGAGTCCCTAAGGCTTCCTAGCAATGTATTTTACTTTTATAATTAAGAGTTAAATATATAAAATATTTTTACAACTTATGTGTCATCATCGTCCAAAAGAATAAAATTTATAACGTATCATTGTAAAAAAAAAGAACTCGTGAAAGGTGCGCTTACTCGCAAAAATATTTTATCGAAACAACTGTAAACTGCTGGCGCTCGCGTGCGAGTATAATCGTAAAAAGCAGAAGTTTTTCATAAAAAAGTTAATGGCACTGTTAAATACAATACGACGGGAGGTCCAGAGCTGAGAGGCCGCCGTATTGAATTTTACGAAAGACGGGGCAATCGCGCTTTTTCCACGTTTATTTCCACGCGCTTTCCACGCGCTTTCCTCGCTCGTAAAGCTCGGACGCGCTGGATCTGCGCTCGCGGTGTACCTATTACGTGAAATTTCGACAAAGTCTGGTAACCCGGATAACGGCGGGTGTGCGGGCGCGCCGTGCGAGAACGCTCTCCAGGAGAAAAGAAAACCAGTTTGCCAGTTAATGGCGCCGTGCGCGCACTCGAAAGTCCCATTGGACGTACGAAAAAACACGATTCATAAAAAAAGAGGAGGGTGGGAGGGGAAAGAAAAAACAGCGCGCTCGGCTATGTATCACGGGACACCCACACGGGACTACTTAGCTGCTTTTTCTTTCTCTGCGACTGGCGGCCTGGCTCGCATATGCATGTCGCGCGCTTATTAGTTTCTTGTTCTTTCTCCTTTCTCTGTGCAAGCGCTAATGTGTATGACGTTATGAGGAATCTCCCCAAGGTAAAGCTGTTTCCTGTGTCGCAAGCCGCATCTTTCATGAGCCAACGCAAATATCACCTCTCACTCTATACCCCTCCCTCCTGTCTCTCGCTTGTTTTTATGTGCGTGCATTTTTTATGCGTGTTTCATTGTTTTCATACAATTTCAGAGTTTCATTGTTACCACAGTCTTACGTTTTCGAAAATTTATAATGAAGATAATTAGTTAATAAAGTGCCGACGTGTAAAAGGGAAAAGATAATATTTTCATTATTATTCTATGCAAAAGATGATAAAGTCAAGTAATGTTGACAGTATTTTCAAGTAAAATTAGTGTTTAACGAAGTTGGCTCAATGAGTAGATCATGAATCATCAATATTACTGCTCAGATAATATTGCGTTTTTACGTGTTGTTTATTATTCTAAACAATGTCTAATACTCTTTAAAAAGTCGTTTTTCTAAATCTACCTTGAGTAATCATTCCTGATTCTAAAGACATAATAAACGTCAATCTCGCTGATCTATCACCGTCATAAAATTTTATTCTACTGTACTAAAGACAGAAATTGGGAAAATATATAAATACAAAAGCACTTGATGAATATTTACAGCAGATAATCCTGACCACCAACGTTCAAACCACACACGCAACATAATAAATTTCCTGAAAAATGAAAGTCCGAACTAAACAAGATGTCATGTTACTGAATATTTATCTCTGAATATTTCCATTTCATTATACAGATGCAGTATTTTGCAGTGAGCAGTTAGTGAAAAATTTATTTTCTTGTACAAATTCAAATGAAAGTAATTTTTATATACAAAGTTGTTCGAATATTACAACAATATTATAATTAATCGTCAAATCACATCGTGACAAACATAATTAATGTTCTCAAGCTCCCCCACACCCAAAAAAAATTTCATTATTCCACCCAAAATCTTCCCATAGGCGTACACAGAAATACGTGGCGCACGCCCCCCCCCCCCCCCCCGAAAAAAGACTCGAGCTCACTCACGCACAATTAATAAACGATGGTGATCGCGATAAACAGGTAAAAGCACTTAAACGCACAGCCCATACGATAAATAATTTCTCTATCTCTCCGTAAATCAGAATATTCGTCCGTCTAGCGGTCGGCTTGCTCCATCCCTCCCTCTCTCGCTCTCCTCTCCATTCATACCTGTGAGCGCGCTACCTTCCTCTCCGGCTCTCCCTGTGTCGTCTCTATTCTTTCTCACCCGCGGCAATATATCCGATCTGCGTGGGCGGCCCACGTGGGCTTGACAGCTGAGAGAGCCCACGGAAACTGGTTACACACCCACAGAGCGAGAGGACCGAGCACGCGCGCCTGCACTACGTCGGAGGAAGGGGAAACAGAGGAGCGAGTCATTCATCGGCCCGAAGACAGATACGCACGCGCGCACCTCCGATTTTATTACATTTGCCTAAGCTCGATTGTTGTCCTCGCGGAGACGGGAGTATAGGAGTCGTGCGCGCGAGGGTCTGGAATTTCGGATTTCTATTTTCTCTTAGTCTGCTTGTTTTACGGCTCTACATCGGGTTACAAAGCTAGGGGGGATAGTTTATTGGGAATGACTCTATTTGAGCCGAAGCTCTTCATTGGACGAGTTTTACGAGCTTTCGTGATAGGATCTGCTTTTATGCGCGCGAAAGTGTACTTGTGTGTTCTCAGGATTCGATATCTAATAAAAGCTGATTTTTTATAAATAAATTCATTCAAGCGCGAGATAAGGCAGTTACATCTCCGTAGAAAGAGATTGCATTTCCGAGTGCGTGCGGATAAATATATAAATTATATGTTTTACGAAAATTAAATGCTTTCGTCGTGGGAATTCATCCGAGATTTTCATATCGACAGTAACACTATTTTATAACATTTATAATACCTTACATAACAATCTTGCGAGTCGACTAAATGTGCAAATGTTTATTTTGTTGCACATAAGGTTGCATAAGCAATTCATACAATGAGCAATTTTTCGATAAATTAACTCGGAGGATAGAAAATAAAAAACATGTTATACTAACTGCTATAGCAAGTAAAATTTTTTATAATATTTAATAATGCCCCTGCCCAATACGGGATAATACCACATAATTTCAGTATAAATGAATTTATAAGACATTCCTTAACGCAAACGGCACAGGGAAATCCTCCGCAAGAAAAGAATTCTCCGCAACATTTATGAGCCGTCACTTCACGAGCATCGTGCGCATGTCAAAACGCCTACGTTTTTCATTAATTACGCGATAAAAACTTCCAGGAAACAATGTACCCACGACCAGCACCCATGAATTCAAAGTGTTCGAACGAAACAGCAGCGAACGGAAGGTACCTATACTCTGTACCTGCACCGTACAACCCGATGCAAAAAATGAAATTACAAATATCCGACGCTCGCGCCACCGCAGTCACACAAGTGCGCGACGCCCTATGATTCTCGAAAACAATGCGGTGCAGTAATCTCCGGCGGAGATCGCGCATGCGTGTGGCTGCAGCAGCAATAATCGTTGGGTATACGCGCGCGCGCGCATGTGAAATCGCTCATAAGTGCGCGGGGGCAGGCGCAAAAAAGGGGGACGAAGCCGTCCTGCTACGCGGCCCGTGTCTAATAAACACGACGCGATCCCGTCTAAACAATATACGTTCGCCTTTATGCGCATGCGAGGCTCTTATTCTTTCTCGCGGTATGAGCAGATACTCGTCCCTCTTTTCTTTCAGACCGTTTTTGCGCCGATTTCCTCCTCGCTCCCCGCGTTTACGCCTCCCACCGCGCGAAACTTTTCTCCCGCTTTTTGCGGAAGATGTGCTATAATATAATATTTCCTATGCGCGTATTGCACCTGCGCGTATGCTTCGGTTTTTTGTCGGCTCTTGGTGTGTTTTCCGATTCTCGACTGTTTCTGGGACTTCTTATTCTTATTCTTTTCACGGTAGGTCATTTTCATATGTTCCTTGCTTTCCTTCTTCTTTGCTGGTTTCTTTGGTTATTGCGTAATTAACGGAATATTTGTCCACGCATAATCAGTTATAATTGATTTTACATACAATGCAAAAGTTTATCGAACGGATTTTAAAATTAGCCACGAGTGCATGAAAACGTTTACGTGTAATGTATGAATAATGCAATTCTAGACAACTGTTGTTCAGTCTATTTGAATAAGTTATTTTCTTAATAAATAAGGTACGTTTATGACAATATAAAAATATAAATGGCTCATCGGTCTTCTCCAACAAAGTTGAACGATTGCTATTAGAAATGAAAATATGAGCAGAAGAATTAATTACAATGCCTCAGAAGTTATTCGCTTTCTCTTATCTTGCACGTTTCTCACTCTCAATATCCAGTCAGACTTATATGAATTATAATAATTTACTACATGCTAATAGTAGTGAAATAAAAAAAGATATTTATTATCATTTTAAATATGTGTACCGTTTATGAAGCAACGCAGAAGACAACCCATTAAAATGACATATATTTCCCGCTTACTTAATTTCGCCACTTAGGCAGTTCCGTTATAATCCAGCATTTTGGCTATCGCGCGAAGAGAATCAAGTGCAGAACTGGAGAAAAAGAGAGCGTCACGCGAAACATTGCAGGTACGCATTGGAACACCATGAACGTGAAATTAAAAATTGTAATGGTTGTCTCGTGGTTGGTGAGCAAGCTCGGCGTGTAATTCCTCTCCCTCCATAATGAAAAAAACACCGTATAAAAATGAAAGGAGTTAGTGCGAGTCCTTCACAGCTAAGTCTTGAAGTCACCTTCTCTCTTTCTCTCTCCTCCCGCCCCCTTATAAATAAATTCTCTCGGTGCTCTTTTTCTAATTCGCCGGTCGGCGGTCACGCAGTCTGGCTTAGAGCAGCCGGACTCCACTGCCATTCGCTGCGGATCGTCCCCGTCGCGTCGCAGTGCCGACAATTAATTCGCTCGCCGCTTGTGTGTCCCTCGAGCTGGCTCGTTTGAAATTGCACGCTGTCTTTCTCTCTCTTCTGCACCACTCATCCAGAAATGGACTTGGTTTCACTGGTTGAGAGAGAGAGAGAGAGAGAGAGAGAGAGAGATACGATCGTCGCGCGCGCGCGCGGGAAAAACGCCATAACTCCGCGGCAGCGCGTATATGGCGGCAATGCGCACAGGTGCGCTCCGCTGCTACTGCAGTTCTGCCCCCTTTCCACGGCTGCCTCCTCGACGACGACCTCTTAGCTGAAGCAAGTGAGAGACAGAGAGAAAGAGACAGAGAGAGAAAGAGCCTCCCCCTGCCTGAGCGATCGGCCGCACCGCGCACGCAGAATTTCAATTGTCGCAAGCGAGCCTCGCTTCGTCTCTCTCTCTCTCTCTCTCTCGTATGTGCTTTTTACGCTCGAGAGCTCTCGGTTATATATACACTGTCGCCTGCGTACGCCCGCCTCCTCCTGCGCGTATACTTTTTTTGTACGCGTCCTCGTGTGTCTGCTGAAGCTCTTATTAATTTCTCTCCGGGAGCTGCGTCGCTGCATTATCTCGAATCGATCGCGCGTGCGCGCCCGCTCGTCTTTCTTGTCGCGCGCTGACCCGATTTTTTATCTCGCATTTGCCTGTTGCTCCTTTTTAGCCCCTCCGAGCGCCCTGAATATTCATATATAATGCGCTGCTCGGATATTAAAGAAAATCGGGTGTCGTGTCGAGGACAAGATACGGGTGACAGTTCGAGATTGAGAAGTGTTGTGGCGATGCAGGTGTGTTATGATGTGGAGGATGCGATTGGGAGATGACGATAGCGCTGTATATTTGTGCGCCTGTTGAGTGCATCCTTCTGACGTATGTTTCAAAGATAAGTTTTATTTCAATGATATTTTCTTTTTTCTTTTCACTCCTTACTACTATCTGATCATTTTCTCCAATTGAACGCATTTATTTATGCGATGTCGTTTAACCTCTAATTCATTAATCTATGTAGAGAAAAATCCCGATGCATTCCTTTTGAACGAGTGACAGTAACGAAGTCTAATTTTGAATAAATTATATAAAACACAGTCTTCTTAATTATTACAGATGCTTTATCATTTTAGTTTCCACTTGGCTGTATATATTTAAAAAATACAAATGATTTAAGTGGAACGTTTAGTTTGGAATGAACGAACCCGTTAACATTTTACGGAAGATGTATACTAATGATATAAAATTAATATTTCTCTTTAAAGTTAAACTTGCTACAATTTCGATGTACTCAATAAGAAGATAAACTACGTATTATAACAAAGCCAAAATGTTGAACAGCGTGCAACATTAAAAAAAAAAACGCCGTAATACACTCAATGAACGTACAATCAACAATTTATTAATCGCCCAGAATCGTGAACGAAACGAAAGGCAAGAGAAGCAAGGTAAAAAAAACCTCCGCGCAACTTATAATAAATTCGAGCTCTCTTACATCAACTCGTCGTTAACTCCATATAATCAACGACGTTATCCACTTCATTGGCTTTCCTCATTTTATAATCGAACCAGCTCATTTCCTCCCGCAACCGCGTTACAAATCTGCATAAATCGGAAACTGCCGCTCGCGTGCGTTACAAAACGCTATACACACAAGGCATTCCCAGAAATAAGACGCTACTCGGACGGGCCCAAAGAGAGAAAAAGGACGAGCGCAATAACGCACAAAGATGCCCGCCGTCTGGCGCATATATAAACACCGAGTGTCCGAGGAGAGAGAGAGAGAGAAAAAAAGGCCATCGCGCGCCTCGCCTTTAATACCCCGTCATCTGAATAAAACGGCAATTACAGCGAGCGCTGTGCGGCCGCCGCCACCGCCGCCGCCACTCGACTTTCAAAACCGCACTCGTCGGTGCGCTTATTAAAAAAAAGTCTCCCGCGTGTATATGTGATTTCCTCTTGGCGGATGCCGAAATCAATTTACCTGGAAGCTGAAGCTCTCGCGCGCGGATGAATGAACGAATGAATGAATGAATGAGCGGGCTAAGCGAATGAATGAACGGCCGGAACGATGTAAAAAAAACGAGCGGCGCCCGCGATTGCGTCGTCCTTTAAGAAGCTCGTAGCGGTGTCCCCGAAAAGATGAGATAAAAAAGAAACAGGCGCGTGCTAAATACACGCACTTTTACGCATACAGGTATATTATACAGCGATGTAAGCGTATGCACGAGAGGCTGGTACAGCGTATGAAGAGGTAGGAGAGCGTGCATGGAAATGAATGAACGTATATACTGGCTGTTTCGAAACCGCGCGTTCGCGGCTCTTGCTCCACGCGGAGTATGGCTTTCATTCAGCTTCTCGCTTCGCCCACGCTCGCGCTCTCTCCCTCTCACACACACGCGCGCGCGCGCGCGCGTGCACCTCGACGTAATCGATATATGAATGCGCGCGGCGCGCGAGAGCCGGATAATATCGCACTCTCCGCGGCGCGCGACTGACTGCGAGAGAGGAAGGAAAGAGAGAGACGCGAAGAGCGAGTATAGGTAATGCGTGGGCGTAGGCGCACGCGACGGGCTATATCCTCTCCCTCTCTCTCCGTGTACCTTTTTCTCTCTCTCTTTCGCTCCGCGCCTCGCCTCTCCTTCGTGCGCGAGCGGATAACCTTGCCACCCCGACTGGTCGCGAGTGCTTCACAATGCCCTCGGAGAGGCTGGAGCCGAGTGTAGCACATATTGCGTGTACGTCTTGTATAGTGCGTGAGGATGATGCTGCTGCTGCTGCTGCTGCTGCTGCTGCGGCGGCGAACGAGACTTGCTTTATTTACGTTTCACGGCTCGTCATAATATAACGCTGCACGCTTAATGCAAATAATCGAACAATCATACGCTCGCCGAGCCGATACGCACGCTTTGCGCTTTGTTCGAGTCATGCTTATGGGCTTTTTACTCTTACGCGTACCTTGTCGTGGACAAAGGTTGAGTGTTTTCGAGATTTAAAAAAATCTTTGATAGCTTTCGAGGCTTTTGCTGTATTGACGATGGGTATTGAAGTATTGTTTTTTTATATGCGTAAATAAACATTACGTATAGTCTCGACGCGGTCGGTAGCAGTGAAAGTTCACGATGAATGATGTGTATGGCAAGGAAAAGCTATTAGCATTAAATATTCACTCTTGGAAATAACAAAATATTTTCATTGCTTCTTACTGTATTTTTACTATCATACAGATCACAATATGCATTGTACGAATAATAAAATTTCTTTCAAATACTTAATTAAAGGCTAATTTAAAATGCTCAATGATAAAAAGCAAATCAAACATATAATTGGCAAACATAGGAGTAAATTTACAATTTCATGGTTCAAATTATGCATATTTACAAGAATTGAGACGAAAGGCCTTCATCTGTAAAATTTTTGAATTATTAGCCTGAAAAATTCCACCTTGCAGTGCTAAACGCTGGGACAAAAAACTCTCCAGAATCAAAAATTCCCTCGACCAAGGTGAACCCTGGGACAATCGAGTAAAGCCCGCTCGTAAAATATCGAGAAGAAGGTGCGCTTGAGGAAAGAAAGAAAGAAAGAAAGAAAGAAGAAGAGGAGGCAACTTAATCGGTAATATTTACAGCCGGGAAAAGTCAAAACTAGCCAGGCTCAAAGTGTTAACACAGACATAAGGCAGCCATAAAGACGCTTTGGTATTTTAACGTCCGTCCGTCGGAGCCATGCTGCTGCAGTGCATATACTGCACATTATAGCGTCCCTCGCTCTCGACTCTCACGATGCTCCTCGCTGTTGCTGCGACTAGCACGTGTATGCGTGTGATGCCGAGTCACGGGAGGTAGAGGCAGCCTCCGCTGCAACGCTCCTGCATACGGAGGGGACTAAGAGAGAGAGACAAGTATTTTTCCAGCGCTCCCGTAAGAGCCTCGATGCGTGTGGGCTGATCTCGCGCGCGACGCTTTTTGGGGAAAGTCAGTGTAGTTCTCGTTCCTTTATTATTCCTCGATTTATTTATTGGGCGCGAGAGTATAAGGCGCGATGGCTTGTTTTCCCGCGAGCCGCGTGATTGAGACGTTTGATAGAGCGCGAGGACCACAGCGAGCGCCACGATTCTTATGTAAATTAAAGAGACCTTAAAGCCCGGCTTATTATGCGCTCTCTGCGGTCCACTGTGTACACGCAGCGCGTGTGGTTTTTCCTCCTCCGAGGGATAGAAAAATGCTAATGGCGCGATTGGACTCATTTCTTTTTCCTTTTTTTCGTTGGCTGCGGCCTCGCGCCTAGCGTCTCGCAGCCTCGGCGTCAAAGAAATTGATGCGCGCCTTCCTTTAATTACGACGTTTCTCTTTGCCAAAGCTATTTGTTTTTTTCACTCGATCCCGGAGGTTTGTTCTCGACGCGACAGTGAAATCATCATCGGAAAGATGATCCCTGGATGTGAGGGGGATTTCAATAGCGCGTTGCGTGACATACATAAATATTGCTGGAAAATTAAAACGAGACATTGACGTGGGATATTACAAAAAATATTACAACATTGCGCAAAGATACATGTAAATTAGCTGTTAATTTGATTTTGACTGGAAAAATGACGTTTTTTATGCGCATTGGGGAAGTCAATCATTCATTTGTAGGAATATTTATAGCGCGTTGATTTTGAAATTAAACGCACAGTGCATATTTTACATGATATATACACGTGAGAGTACAGCTTTCGATCTCGAAAAAGATTTTTACGAAATTCGCTCGTTCGCAGAAGAGGCAATCCCGATGCCGCAGGAGCAAATCCGAGATTACGTGACAGATTTACCGCAGCTGATTGATAATTAAGATTGTTTAGCGCGTAGCTCTTAATTTAAGGTCCGATTACAAGTGTCAACACTTGTATAACAACCTTGGACCGAACCCCCCAGGTATTTCACGATCAACCGGAAACGGTTGAGAAAAAAAATAAGAGGAACTATGAAATTCGTATATTCGTTTCGATATTTTTTTATGCTAGTTAATGACTTTGTATATTTCATTCATAGAAATATATGCTGATGTAACTTTTACTACGATTACATAAGCAAAACAACTATACGACTTGCAGTTTCGCTGCGAGTACAGCTGCTGCGCCCCTCAAACCTGATGCAGTAATTGCAGCGCGCGCGCGCGTCGAAAATATAATGGTATACTGTGTGTGGCATTAAAAGTCCATTCATTCAGAATTAACATTTTTATCTCGCGGCTTTTATATAAAGTTAAATGAGTGCAATTTTTATGCGGGTGACTGCTTATTTTACATTCTATTTGAGTTTTTAAAGTGTGATTTTCTTACACCGGAAGTTATGTAAATTCTTTCGCAAACAAAATTTATGCATGTGCGCTTGAACGAGAAGAAGTGAACGGGTGACGCGTGAAATGATAAATGAATTGTTAATTAAAGAGTATTTCACCAAATATTACGTAAACTACTTATCCCATCGCGTGATGT
Source organism: Gastracanthus pulcherrimus (assembly GCA_949152435.1). Classification (NCBI taxonomy): domain Eukaryota; kingdom Metazoa; phylum Arthropoda; class Insecta; order Hymenoptera; family Pteromalidae; genus Gastracanthus; species Gastracanthus pulcherrimus. Next base: position 175,467,329 of record OX424572.1, on the reverse strand, counting down.
ATTTGTTAATAAACAGTTTTTTATATAAAATAGTTTTAGCTAAAAATTAAATTGACTTATATTAAGAAAAACTAGAACATAAAAAATAAAATATTAATATTATAAAACATTGTATCTTTCAATTTCATCTTATAATAAAGTGGTCTCCTCCCACTAAAAATACTGGTTTTCTACATCGACATATTGACATTAATCTTAAAAGCCCCAGATCTAGTATTAGAACGACTATCATTCAGAGCTATTATTGAATTCCAGGTATATATCAGCAGAAAATTGAATGTTACAAGAGTGATCAAACGACTAGCTTTTAACCGACAAGTACTCTAGCATGATTTCAGCGTTTATTGTTATTTAGTGCTTTGCTATATTTTGCTCAATTTTGAATAAAAAACTATGAGCTTATTAAACTATAATGAGCACTTATGAAAATTTGACACAAATGCGTTATTAAAAATGGTTTTACATTCGATTCAGCTTTTGTGAATAAAAACAATAAAGTAAAACTTTGGTCGCAAAAGTGATCAAGTCCAGAAAAAAGAATAACATCAACAACTCTGCAATAACGCTATTATACCAACATTGACACACTGGCCGATTTTGTCATTTTTCATCACACGCTCATAGGCGCATAAAAACCGCATCACGCTCGAGACCCCCACTTCCTCTCGCCGCGATGGAAACGCAAAGAAAATGCACGAAAGCATGAATGGGGCCGTAGGATAGTATATGCAAATGGAAAAAAAAGAGAGGGAAGGTTGCGGCCGGTGCTCAGGTGTAAAATCGAAGGTGCTAGAGCTTTAGCGAGTCAGCAAGCGAGAGAGAGAGAGAGAGAGAGAGAGAGAGAGAGAGAGAGAGAGAGAGAGAGAGAGAGACAGCGACTAGTCCCGGAGGTCCCGCGATTATGATAAAGCGTGGGCTCGCCCACGCTCGCCCTTCGCTCGTTCATTCATAAATTCAACTCTCACCAAGTCCCTCTCTCTCTCTCTCTCTCTCTCTCTTGCTCGCTCGAGCATAAACACGCGCTCGAGTCTCGCGTCGCCTCTTTATGCATACTAAATCATGCGCGTAGGACACGCTTCGCGGCGGACGTGGAGCGTGCCGGCCGATCGCAGACGCGAGCCGATTGGTCGGAGGCTCGAGACACTCGACGGACTGAGAGAGAGAAAGAGAGAGACAAAAGCTGCTGCTGCTGTCTCTGTTGTGCTATAGCGACTACCGAGAGCTGCTGCTGCTGCTGAATGCTGATGCAGCTGCAGATCTCGAAATCGGGTTAACTAAAGGTATGACGTGATGTTGAGCTTCTATCTCCTCGAGCGCGAAATCGCGACGAGGAGCTTTTTTTGCGCTCGGCCGAGATACATCGTGGGATGGCTTGTGTTGCGGGATGTCGCGTCGGATTTTTATCGATTATGGATGAGCTGAGGGATTTATTAATATAGTGGGTGCTTTTTTGTTAATTGCGCGTTCTAGATTTACTTTTTTTTGGTGTTTCTTTGGTGAGGTGCGGAATATGGTTTTGAGAGTTATGAGTGGTGTCAATTATGCAAGTGCAGGTTGCAGTGAACTTGACGTTGTAGGAGATGCAAACAATTTTTTTCGTAACTTACAATGTTCATAAGTATAATAGGATAAATATTCAAGAAATTTGCACTTAAAATAAGAGGCATTGAGAATGACACTTATATTTGCGCTCTTTATTATATTAATGGTTAATTCATGTATACTCATCAAATAAACGGTAACATTTAGCTATTTAAAAAGTTATAATCTTTTATTTTATTTATTCATTTAATATGTTTATTTTTAGTTTTTAAAACAAGTATCAGTGTATAAATAAGTCCCATTCTACCCAACAATTGATAAAATATGCACATGATATGCATTTCTATTCTCAATAATAGATAGCATCAATAAGACCAACAGATGGATTTTCAATGTTAAATTTTAAATTATAGGCATATTAAACTTATAGATGATCAGCAATATTTCTTTAAGTACATGCAAATGTCATCTAAAAAGAAAAGCAAGAAACAAACAAGTGCAATCAGCACCGAAGTAAAGTGCACATAACCAGAGGGACAAACATGTCATCGAAAAATGCGAAGCATCTCGTTAACGGAAATAAAAGTAAAGAGAGAGGGGAAGAAAGAGAGAGAAGAGCCATACGAGCGAGCATCATCGATGCAAAGTTATTCGCTGTTCATAAATCGTCGCTCTCGACTTTCCCTTCGGAAAGGTTCATAATCGTTTTTCAAAGGACGCGTTTTTACGCGGCAAAAATGAGGTTATGTTTCCGGAGACGCGCTTGGCAACGGGGAGTCTCTGCTCGCTCGGGCTCGCGTCTGCAAGGCTGCCTCGCCCCAGCTGTCATCCGCGCGACGAAATGAATAATCCATTTGACTCGATGTACATCGTGCGGTGCGCGCCGGCCCCGAAGAAAAACGCATAAACAGCTCCCAGAGTCAAGCTGCTCCGTAGCCTGCAGCATATTATAGAAAGAGACTATGGCCAGTAAGAAAAGACAATAGGCGTCGGCTCCGAAATATCTCGAAGGAACAGCCCGTGTATACCTATGCCCGTGCGTATAACTAAGTGCATGCACGCGCGTGGGGCTTTTTTTCCTCCGACAGAGCTGCCGCTAACGAAGGCCATTTGCATGAAACAGCGTTCGGCCGGGGTTGTTTCCGATTGACTCTCGACGAAAGCCTGGAGCTCGCGGCGCTTCCCTCGCTCCGCTCTCGGCGTCAGGAGATTTATCGCTGGGAAAAAAGTCGCGCGTCACCGGGGCGCGCCCAGAAACGAATGCCGAGCCGCGGTCGAAATGATAAGCGCGCTGCAGCAGCTGAGCGCTCTGAATTGGAAATAGGATAAGTGAGAGAAAAGGAAGAAGGCGCGCGCGGGCAGTAAAGGGAACGATCGCTGAATTGGCGAACGAGAGAGCCCGCAGCAGAAATAAACAAAATCGCCATCAGGCGATATTCGCACGCGCGCGGAGGACGACGATTTCCGATCGGCGCGGCCACTGTCGCTGCAGTTTAACGCCGGAGGAGGGGAAGGAATCTGCGCGAGATTTATATCGGGCGTAGCCGGGAGTTGCTGCGAATTTACAAGCTATATAGATGTATTCGTGCCAGACGGCCGGCAAAAAGAAGACGCGGAAGGAGGATCTGTGCGCAGTAGCTGCGCGGGCAAACTCCAGAATCAAAAAGGGAATGACATCTGCGGCACGGCTTTCGTATGTGCAGCAGTCGCTGCAGTCTGCAAAAATGATGTTCTTCGAGGTGCTGGAAAAGAAACTATCACTCGCCGGCAAACAAAAATAGAGCCTGAAAATTTTACTGCAGCGCGAGCGGTAAAAATAATTGGACCGTATTTTCATCATCAGCCGCCTTTTCTTTATTTTTATAGCACTTTCTTCATAATTCATTCTTTTTTAAGACTCGCGATACTCTCTCTCTATATATATATATATATATATATATATATATATATATATATATATATATATATATATAAGTTCGTATTTATAGTTTGAAATCCCTTAAATTATATAAGAATTATTTACACTACAAATTAAAATTCTTTTATTCGGTTCAACGATATACATTAAAAAGTTTACATAATTATTTCAGAAAAGTGAAAATCTAAAGAATACAAGTAATCCATTATAAAGAAAAATTATAAAAGTTTAAGCTCGTGTAGTTTCAAAACGCAGTATAAATAAATTTCGACAATTATTGACGCTGCTGCATAGACAATTGCTAATTTTCTTGGAGCAATACTACGTGTCAAATGAAAGTGTAAGACATTCAGGAGTAAAAGTATGATTATTTAATGGTGGCAGACAGGCAGGCCGGATGAAAGGCATAAAGAACAAAAATAATCGGGCAGTTTCGTCTCTCGAGTAATGCTCAATTATCCCTCATAATCACGACTACGCTGGCGCGTGGCGCAGCCGTCGCGTCAGGCTTGCTCACGACGTCCAGGCGCAAGTCGTCGGCCCTTTGTGAATCGCAGGCGATCTCGAGATGAAGAGGGCACACACTGTACACTCGAGGGGCACCCGAACGATGACGAGAAAATTCATTTTGCGCGATATCCCCGCGATAAGTCGCGCATCGCGCGGACACGCGTGCATCACACAATTAAGGGATAAGACGCGGTCGAGGTCACAAGCGTGCATATGGATGATTCCGCCTCAACTGGTCTACTTTGCGTTCAGGCATCTTGAACGCTTATGTCTTTGAAAAAAATGTTTCTTGTACTACAATTGTAAAAAGTCAAAAACGAATATGCGTATTATTTATTAAAACCTATCAATATAGCAAGCCTTAAATGTCATGCTATTCAAAAGTAAGCACAGTGCATATTTTAAGTCCGAGCTTTGTAGTTAAGAATTCGTGCATTCAGAATTTTTTCTACTGCAGTATTTAGAGTTAATAAAAACATTTAACAGTAAAAGACGAGTTCTTAAAATGTTAAGTTGACATATAATTTAGCATAAGTGAATAGTTACACCAAATGAACGAATGCTTAAACGAAAAGATCAGCGTCTCAACTGCTAAGAATTGCTTCTTTGACGATATCCAAAGCCGTTCAGATTTAATGTAAACATTAATTTCTCTCACTGTACAATACAATTAAATACACCAGAGTAAAGCTCTGGGAATACAAAATATTGCCAGTGCAAACAGTTTTCTTACTTTAGATTTCAGTGAAAAACAGTAAAGGTCAGTTCCGTAATAATACCAAACCACAATCTAGATACTGTTATTAGATATTTTACTGCAATGAAAACGTGCTTATCGTAACTACATAGTAAATACATAAAACTTGTATCCGATAAAGTTTACATATTAAGTCTACAAGTTATAAGAGCAGTTTCAAAGCAAATTATCAGTTCCATGGAAGTCAGTTCAGTCAGTAGCGTGCTATGAAAAATATTGTCAACATTTTTTTGAAAAACTTATTACATCAATTGACGGTACGGCCAAAAAACCATAAGCAGCTTAGAGGTATACAATCGACGATTTTACTATTCTTAAAGTGGGCCAGTTCCCGCGGAATTATCCATATATCGATGGTTTGGACGAACAAACCAACGATATATAGCTTTAAGGGCACCGCCAATTATCTGAGCTGAAAACGCGGACAGCTGCGTTGCGCTATGGTCAGAGAACAGCCGTGAAACAGGAATTTAAAGTGAGCCCTACAGTAAGTTTAAAATATTTGTCTCCCAGTATATGCGCACTATCAATACGCATATGTGGGATCTATATATAATGTGATATGTTTACCGAAACGCTTACATAGCAGTTTATACAATTCTTAAAGTTTACTGCAGTATATAAATTTTACAGTTAAAACTCGATCGATTCAGGTACAGTTTAAATTTCTATCGCTCATTTTAAATTTGTGATTTATAGCAAATCTTATAGTGGTTTACTTTTAAATGCATTTAATTATGAAAAGCAGGGTGCCGATTTTGGAACTATAGAAGAAATTGTTATTTGATCGGGTAGGCATCTGCACTACATAGTTACCTCTGTCCAATCAGAATAATGCTATTAGTACCACCAAAGTTAAGAGGGTGTTTGAAAACAGATATGTAAATGGTAATGCCTTAACAATAAAGCAATGAGTATGAGCAAAAGCATATTATAGAGGTCTGAATTTTTCTTCAAAATTCTGAACAAAATTATATCAACATATAATTGCATAAAATTTTTTTAATTTACTAAAGTAGAACCTTTTATTATATCGCCGGCGATATAATAAAATACACTAGTAAAATCAATATAAATATAGAATAAAAAAGTTTATTTTTTAAACATTTATTTTTCAGAACCAGTTGGTTATAAAACTGATAATTATATGAAAATAAATACTTTTCTTTGAATATTAAATTAGCTTTTATTGGTATATCGTATGGCGATATAACAAGGTACGACTGTAATTTTCATGCAAGCTGTATGAAAATTTAATTGATTTAATAGCAAGTCGACTTCAATTTGTTTTTAAGGACCACCTCTAAAAATTGTATTTACAGTTTTTTTTTAAATAGACTCTAATTTGATGCATAAGTTAGGATTATTTTAGACATAACAAACCGCTTACCATATTGGTTTTCGATCAAATTAAAGGATCTTGAGCTTTAATCCTTGAGGCCCCAAGTGTGCTTGCAGGTATGGGTACGGGTCTCCAAATTTTTTTTTTTTTATTAGGAGAAAATATACGCTACACTGTGGGAGATCAAAATAAATATTTATTTAAAGAGAAAATACAAATGAATTGTGCAATAACCAAAACACAATGCGTATGGGAGAAAGCAATGCGTATAGCATTACCGATTTATCCTTAAAGACTCCGTGCAAATTTTTTTCGCAATCCTTTTGATAGATACTTGTATAAGAATACTCGAACTAACTAATTCCAATGCTGGTTATTAATATCTAATGGATATAGACGAATGAACCTCAGATAGAAGTTTTTTTAGATTTGCCTCTAAAAATCGTAATTAGAATTTCCATTAATTAATTATTCGTATTCTTGGTGGCCCATTTTCGAGATAACAAACCGCTTCCCATATTCCTTTGGGTTGAATAAAGACCTTCAGACTTCAAAAGTTAAAGAGTTAATTGAATTAAAATAATTGTACAAAATTTAATTTAATTGAAAAGAGGTACTCTTCATAAGAGGGAAACAAGAAAAAGAAAGTGAGGAGGACCCGCGGCATGTTTTCTCTCTCCCGCAGGGTGTGAAGAAGACTTTTTGTGCGTCTACAATCGTCGCGATTGTATTTTTACCGCGGTGCATTTACAAAATCGCAAATTACGAGCGGATTGAACGTAACGAGTCTTGCGATTGCCGAAATTGCAACAACAGCGCGGCCGTTTATACATTATACGCGTGGAACAAGCTGTAAAGAATCTCGCGCCGTTTCTTTTTATAAGCGACGATTATTGTGGCGATTTTGCTCGAAAATTACGATCGTTATGGAATATTATTAATTTCGCAGTACGTTTGTGTACACTCGCTGGGAGAACTTATTGGGCATAAGCTCGCGCGCGTTACACAAAAGAAGCTTTTTCGTATAATGGAATGCTCGTTAAGCGTGTCTCGCATACTTACATGCATATGTTTTAAGCAAAGAATATTTACAGCTTTGGAAAAAATCAACACCCGATATTTAAAAAGCTTTGCTCGATGTAGCGCTTATTTATCGTGAAAGTTATATTATTGTACCATAAATAAGAATACACTGTTATATCGTAAACCCTTTTTTCTCCCGCTACGTAGATACAATGCATGCTTGCGAATCGAAAAACGGTTTAAGTAAATATTTTCAAGAAATGCTTAAATTTCAAATTAAAATTTAATTTGTGGAACTTCCTATAGATTATAAATAATCGATAATTAAGTTGTCTTAAAGTATACAAGCATTTAATGAAACAACAAATAATAGTATTTCAAACTCTTGAGACTTGTCCAAGCATTGAAATCTCTGCGTTCAAGTCGCTTCATAACCGTCGGATCAAAAGTTTGTTAACACTCGAATATGAAATTCGATTGTTTACACCATTAATTTGTCTACATAGATAGTAGATCTGTTATATCCAGCAGAATAGTTATCGATTCTTATTGTACTATAAGGTTTATCGATTATTTCTAGAAATGCAAGATTTACCCAAGTGCGTTTTATGAGTTATACTAGCCAGTTCCAATAAACAATATAATGTTATTAGAATGATTATGATGCTGATAAAGCAATTTATATTCACCTTTATCACGTTTGACGCGCCTGCATATCGCGCACATGCGACGACCGCAGTGCTGCCTCTCGGGTTTCTGCTCGGTGTCCAGGGTAACCATTTTTAATACTTGTAGCGAGTACTTTTTGAAATACTTCTCAACAACAATAACAACAAACTATAATATATAATTTATGAGTTTAACAATTGCACATTGTATATGCAATGTTTATATCACAAGTTTGCCGGACGAAGAGATCCTTCGTCTGGTCCTCTTCTGCACAGAGTTTGTTTTTAAATTTGTTCACGGTGAAAACGTGCGTGAATGTCTGTAATATCACAGCGTAGGTGTTCACATGTTTTCGTGAAGGCCCTGGTCTCTTCTGGCTTTGAACCACTGTCGATGATGATGACTAGAGCGTCGTGCGACGACGTCGCGGGCTCGAGAGCCTCTCGCCGGATTCGCTGCTCCCTTCGGTTCCTATACACATGGACACACGTACATAATGAGATTTTTTTCTTTCCTTTCGACCGACGTGTATAAGTATGTTCGGAGCTGGAGGAACTGTTTTCCTAAGCTCCAAAATACTTATATTCTGTCGGAAAGCAGCTTTGGCGTCGCACGGCTCCGAAAAAGCTTTCGATCTCTTCACTTTATGACTAGTTAAATCACATCGTCTCTTTATTTTCAAATAAATTATTTTCGTTAAAGCACCTGAATTAAGTTAAACACACTTGATTTTTCTTTACATCTTTATATTGTACAGTATAAATTACAATTTATCGGGGAAAATAATATTATAGAAATTTTATATTAATATTTATGATAACAATTACGCAATACGTTATTTCAAACTTTATCAAAAAAGATTCGTTAACTTCATTATGAATCACGACAGAGTATTAAAAACTTTCACAGTTTATCTTTTAGAATTATTGCACTTATACTTTTATAATAATCTCTTTAACTTTCGCATGCGAAATGCCGAATTTTTAAAAAGCGCGTTATTAAGGCAGTTAATATGAAGCACATTTTCAACACTCGTCGAACTTTTTGCGCATCGATTAAAAGGCTGGCATACTGTAGCGCTGCGCTCGTAATGAAAGTGCAGCTATATATCGCACCCAAACACGTTTCGAGACACCTATATTTAAGTATCTCACATCGGCACATTTGTATCGAGCCATAAAGTAAAAAAAGGAAAAAAGAAAGACGCACCGTGGCAGGCCTCGATCGACATTATAATGAAAATATACATTACTCTGATGTTGGTCGAGATCGTTTACGGACATTTGTACAAATTGCGCGTTAACTGTCGAAAATATTTCAACCGCGCTGCGCCACGACAGACGCGCACGTGTAGGTAATAGGTATACGTGTGGGTCGAGATGCGGGTCAAACGTTAATTTTTAGACGCGCGCGGGCAAAGGGAAAAGCATCGGCGGCGCGTTGTAGGGCCGAGGCTAATGCCTCTCAGCCGGATTATGCGCGGTTCAGCGGTTAATTTAATTGGAATCGAGCTTAATTAAGCATGCCGAGCGACTCGCGTGCCGTCGCCCGCTACAAGTAATGTGCGCTTGCCGCGGGTCAGAAAAATTTTCGTCGCGCAATATGTATCTTTATGAACGCGAGCTTGCGTACCTCGACGCTGTCTCATAACGTATAACGTATAGGAAAATGATCCGGTTAATCGACTTTTTTACCTGCTCGGGAAACTTTGATGATTATAGTGTGCAGCGATTTATAATTTTCTTTATCTTAGTAGTCAAAATAGAATTATACGCTTTAATTTTTCGGGCCTGCTTTGCTGCGGGCTCTATAATTGAATAAAAGGTTCTTTTTTTCGAGCAGTTGGAGATTACTTTTTTTTTACGAAAATTAGATGGGGCGGTAGCTTTTAGAGGAGCCATTAGGTAAATTGATTTTTCTTAGCCAGACGGTTTTTAAAACGTTTAAGTATTTATCACTTGTTGTATTAAATTATTGAAATCTTTTTTATTTCTTTTATAACTCTAATTTATTACGTAGATATTATTATTATAACACTTTAAAACCTAACAATTTTTTTAAGTTTTAAAACGACATTGATTTAAATGGTATCGAAGACATTTAAAAAATCTTTAAACAAATTTATTTTCAATAGTTAAGTTATTTAATTTTAAATGCAAGATAGAAATAAGAATATATTTTATATTTGACACGTTCCATAAATTTATATTGAAATGTACATTCACAGATATCAGGCTCGGTCGCAAATGCTGCAAGTAGATTATACCTGCAGGCGAAAACTTTGTGGAACTTGTCGCAAAGATAAAATACCTGTTATAGCATACTTCACTTATATATTAAGAACGCAACATTTTCTTTTGTTAAACTCACTTAATTTTTACATTAAGTTTGTTTCAAATATTTATCTTTGAAAAAATCCGCACTATATTTAACTTATTACGTTCAACACTTGCGCACTAAAAATAACTTGTTGCTGGTAATGTCTACGTTCATATTTTACGTCTTTAAAATTATCCTTGCTTCAATAAATATTTGATATATCATTAATTCTGTAACTACATCGTCATTATTTAACTCACAAAAGTGGTTTGTAACCTGTTTTTATTTATAAAAAATTGATATTTAACCTGAGGTAATATAAAATCACACCAATTGCAATTTGAAGGAGAGTTTTCTATTCGAAACATTGCACTAGGCGATAAAACGAATGACAATAAAAAAGTAAGTGTAAAAACTCACGAGATTTATATTAAATATTATTAGAGTATAATTGTGATCCATGGATCGCGTGCCGTCTAGCCTCGTCGTGTATACCTCGTGCCATAACGAATCATGCGCCTTGCGCGCGTGCGCGAGCTTCAAAGGGCTGTTCTCCAGCTGAGGCTGCAAGGCAGCGGCGGAGCGAAGAGTAGTAGCGCTTCGGCTACGCGCTAATGCGCCGATTAATATCGCTCTCTGTCTCCTCTCTCTCACTCGAGCGCGCGCGCGTTATTTCATTATCAGATTTTACGGGAGCGATAGCGCGGCGGCGGAGCTTCGTGTGTATTAGCCTCAGCGGGTGTCCATTTCCGCCCGTCGAACTGGACGTTTGGCGGGTCGCGGCGTGCGCATCTTTTAATTATACTCGTGTGCATACGGTGCACCGTAAATTTTACCTAATTTTACCGAAGGGAATGGCTACACGTTTTCGGCTAAAATATTGAGGTTTTGGCCTTTTAAAGGGCTTCAATCGTAAATTCACCTTTTGAGTGAGCGTTGCGCAAGTGTTAAGAGGTTTACGGCGCGCGATTATTGCCCTGTTGGACGAATTTTTGCCGTGTTTTCGAGTTTTTTTTTACTACTTTTCTCTGTCGAAGCCGCGCGCTTTTACATCTCCACTGCACCGGGCGTGTTCGCGCGCTGTACCACGCGTAATCACATTTATGCCTTTTCTTGTACTCGACGGCGATTCACGCGTGTAAAATACATTTTATTGACTGTAAATAAATATTACACTGACAAAATGGAAATTATTAATAATGTCTTATTTTACAGCTTTTATAATGGCTGTAAATTATTGGAGTGAATTGAAAATTTTACCACGGACTACGATTTTCACTTTTACTATTTTAAATCCTTGGTTTGAATGTAAATGGTCTTTTTAAGACTTATGTAAATTATTTACAGTAAAAGTTTGTTTCAATCACGCTATGATGGTGCACGCTATACGAAATTATATTTTAAAAACGTTTTGATTTATAACTATACTTTCAAGCGATACGAAGAAAAGTCCGTAAGCATGTACTAAATTAAATTCGCTATTCCGAAATGAATTTGTTGAATTATCAATTTTACAAATTTTGTTCTATATAAAATTGGGGACAACTTTTATAATTTTGTAAAATTAAAAATTCAACGAATAATGTTCGGAAGTACGAATAATGTTACAGTACGGCCTCCTCTTATCTTTTACAAATTTAAATATTATTTGCATACGTAGAACCTAAATTCGTGTGTTTGTTTATTTACTTTAACGTTTCGTCGATATTCCACAAACTGACTTTAAATCTTTCAAAATCGAAATGAACTTGTGGCAAGCTTAAAAGCCAAGAACATCTCAGAAGAACATCTCAAGATTCACTAAAACTGGAAATCCCACTGAATTCACGAAAGCTTTTTCGGAGCCGTGCACGCTCGAGCGCGGGATGCTCCGGCATCCGCGATCTCCAAAAGCAGCACACAAACTCACGCACCATTCGTTTGTATCCGCTGGTCGCAGCAGTCGGCGAATCTCGGCGCACGGGGCGCCAGAAGTGCAGGGCTTTGCGTGCGCGCCGATCCCCGTCGAATCCGCGGGCGATGGCTATCGACTTGCGAGGAACACGCCCTCGTAAAGTCACTCGCGCCAGCACGAGATTCTATCTGCTTTGCCGGGCACTAAAGAACCGAGACTGCGGCAGAAGTGGCGGTGACAGCGACGCACGCGAGCACGTGCACTGCGACGAGGAGGAGTTTCCCCAGCTGACCGGAGCAGCAGCGGCACCGAGCGATTCCTCCAGCTGGCATAGTTCCCTCCGGGTGGGGGAGGCTGCGTTGTATACACGCGAAACACTCCAGACGCCTATAACTAGGCGCTGCGATTTTTTCTTCTCTCCCTCGTCTCGGCGTGCGCGTTAATACCTATAGATCGACTGCGCGCAGACTCCCTCGAGCGTAGCGAAACACGTTTCGCGCGCCGGCGCAATTTTATGAATGAATCTGCAGCTAGAGGCAGTTAGGCGCTTTACTACTCTCGAGTCGATTGCAAAACGCTTTTCCGCCTCGTCAGTCGACAACCTCCTGCACCACTGCTCCGTATAAACACTTAACAGTCTTCTGGGGCGAAAGTCAAGTACTACGTGGGCTTGTGTCCAAAAGTCACAAAATCCGGAAAAGTCCGTAAAAATGCAGGAAAAGGTGCATTCGGCGTTGATCCCGAATCGAAAATCCCGCGGTCGGATGATCAGCTGTTGGGGTACGGCGCGCGCGCGTGTGCACCGGCTCCTTTTGTTTACCCCGCGGAGCAGACGGTGTTTGGCTGCTGCACCAAATACGGAAAGTGCTCTCCTCCTTTTTTCTAAGAGCGAGCGCGCGCGCGAGCGGCGGCGGCAACCGTAGGAGGACGCGCGTGTGTATGTGCGGCCGGACTGTCGGCTCGTTTCGGACTGAGGCTGACTGCCGCTGTGGCTGCGTGCGGCCCGTCGTCGCCGCTCGGGACTGTATATACTCACTCGCGAGAGAACCGAGCGAGCCCGAGAGCCCGAGCCACGTGACGGACCCTGCGGGAGGTAGGACGGAGCGAGAGAGGGACCGCGACAGACTCGCTGCTATTGCCGCTGCTGCCTTCTCCCTCTCGCTCTCTGCCGAGCTGTGTTTGCTGCTCGGTGCGCGACAGAGCAACACACACACACACGCGCGCACACGCACACATGCTGACTGCAGCACATGCGAGAGCGCTGCAGAGAGAGAAGACCCTCGCCGAGGAGGATCTCCCTTACGAGCTGCAGTCGCATCGGCGCTTCGGTGCACTGCGCCCGGCCCCCGGAGATTCCGACTCCCTCTTTCACTCTTTCGCTTTTTAATGAATTTCTTTTTCCCGCGTATCTGTGTTTACTTATACACCATGCAGGTATACAATATTTACGTACTCATACTGTGTTCATTATATTTATTCATTTCATTTTAATGTTATACAGCGAGTGGCCTGATTTGTTGCTGTAATTCTCATGTGGCGATGGCGCTTTCTTCTCGCGCCTGCTGACACGAAAACCGTTTGTTCATGTTTCTTGGCTTGAGACGGTGATTTTGCGGTTTTTCATGAAAAAAGAAACTGAGATGTTATGGGGTTGATTTTTTTCGTAAACTCCAGTTCGGATTAACATACTCATATTAATTGTGCATCAATATTTAAAAAAACACTTGTATATATTTATATATTATAACAATTAAAAACCCAATTATTTTATAAGTAAAATGCAATAAAACCGTTGAAGAAAATTATAGAAATATAACGTCTTATTAATAATTTCGTATAACTGTGATTCGCAAAAATAAAACAAAAAATCTGACAGAGAAAAGCACTTTATTCTAATGCCATTTTTTAAATGGCAGAATTTTTACTTGGAGAAGCTCAAGTAATGTTCTTATTCTTTTGTAAAGCACTTAGTCACGTATAGATATTAACAGTTAAACGTTGAACATCGCAATATTTTATTTTGGCCACAGCAACAGCTAAATCTGCGCTGTGTACAAAGTTATATCCGTGTCCACTATATCATTCACTTGTAATGATACTTATACGTTTCATTGGAAAAAAAATATTTCGAATTCCACATAATTTTTGGCGCACTTGTAATACCAAAAGGCAAAAGTGTACCATACGTGATATACCGCGATGCAACAGGTGAACATTAATTTTATCGTGATAAACCGTTATAAACATTTGTCTTAGTGCGAACTCCGCGCGTCTCGTTGCTTAAAACACGATTTCTGCGGTAGGAACTAAACGTTTGTTTAAATTTTATTACAAATACGTCTGATCGCATTATGAGTCCTCGTAAACAGCCAAGTCACGCAGCGAGCATTCGTCTTGCGGAAAAAGCGTTTGTACGAGTTTCAAAGAAATTTTTGTCACACGCTGACTTCTCCCTGTACACGGCCTCGCGTATACGCACACGTCCGTGTATCCGCGTCCCCCCACCCCCTTTTTTTCCCTCCATTTTTCAACATCGCGTGCATAACTTTGCGCGCTGCGCCGGTGCACGTACACGTCCCTATACTTTCTCGATATATAAATCGCATTATGATTAAAAAAAGCCCCCGCGCACATGCATCAGAGTCGGCGCTGCATCGCTCGTGCAGTGCGCCAGTAGTTTCTGCGGCTTTTGAGACGTGCCGAAAAGCAGCAGCCGCAGCGCGATCGACCCCCTCCCCGGCCTGCGATAATTAATTTTATGCGATCTTTAATTTAACAAATCACTCGTTAAGAGAGAAGGCCACGGCAAAGAAGAAGAATAAGAAGAAGAAGAAGAGAAGAAGAGAAGAAGAAGAAGAAGAAGAAGAAGAGGAGGAGGAGGAGAGCACGCGAGCGAGAAAACGTATTGCATTGCGTGGCTTCTGCGACGGTGATCCCGACGCGACGGCCGCGCGCAGCATGTTCCGAGGCTCGCGCATATGTAAGAGCGGAGAGGGGAAACGAGGGCTATACGGCTGTATATACTACACGCACCGCACGATCCTTTCGACGCGAGCCACGGCGTTTTGCTCTGTGGCGGGAGGCGTAGGAGGATGGCCTCGTGGTAGGGGGCTCTCTCAGGTAGGAGAAACAGAGACGCAAAGAGACAGGGAAATACCGAGGTAGAGGAAACTTGGAGGAGGGAGAGAAAGATAGAGAGGAAAAGGGAGGAGGAAGAAAGAGAATGTAACATTGAAAATATTTTTATTGGAAAAAGGTCTTTGCTTCGAGGATAATGTACCCGAAACAAGCTTTAACAAGTGCACACAAAAGTGTGTTTTCTTTTTCTTTGAGACCGTTTCTTTCTACGAATTATATTTGTTTTGGTGAAATAGATGACTTTCTCTTTTTTTTTCATTTTAATTCACTAATCACAATTTTGTATTACTAACTCGATTACTAATTTAATCCGCCCGGTTACAATGTTTTAATTTGCGAAATGGAGTATTGGGTTTCGACTATATTAAAAGCAGATGTTTAAACTACAATTATGGCGGAAGATTTAGTTTGATCACCCATATTAAACGCGAGTATTAGATGCTTAAATAAATAGATGTTTTCGACTACGGGAAACCCGGATAAAGTAAATCAATCATATCATTTCTACAACAAATTGTTAATTGTGTCTGATTTTAATTTTAGTTAAAGATAATTATTAAGGATGATCATTAAAAACTGTCAGAACATAACAATTCATATTTTACGAAATAAAATAGTACATTATGTAACAATGGAATAAAGTCGAAGCGAGGGCAGTAGTCACCCGAGGGAATTTTTTTTTTTTTTTTAAATGGCATTTCGAACTTGAAAGTTCATCGCCTCATCTACGCAAGCCTTCCACGTTTCCCTATTTTGTGCCAACCCCATCCATTTCGCGCCTTCCCGCCCAATTTCAGTTACGTCTGATTTTACGTTATCCTCCCATCTGCGTCTAGGTCTACCAAGAGGTCGCGTTGCTTTCGGTTTTCCTTTCATTATGCGCGCTGCTGTACGATCATCGCCCATTCTTGCCACGTGCCCTGCCCATCTTAGTCTCCGTGATTTTATTATTCTGTTAATATTTGGTGACGCGTACAAATTATGTAGCTCGTCATTGTGCAGTTTCCTCCACTCCCCAGTTCACCCGAGGGAATACTCGACTTTATTCCCGTATTGCATATAGAACTTTAGTGGCCACTTTATTGACTTAAAAAGAGAAACTGCCGGTAAGAACTAGAATTTATTGAAAATGTATATTAATATAGAGAAAAATAATAAAAAAAAGGATGCACTTGCGGAAAAAAAAATTTGCGTGAAAAAGGTAAATTTTCGGGAAAAAGTAGATTTGCGGAAATCATATGGACCTTTTGTCCCAATTTTAAGGTCAATAAAGTGGCCATTACGGTTGAATCGTGAATAAAATATTTTTCGACTTTAAAAGAAAGTTGGTTTGCCGAATTTTGTTATAACCGTTAAAGATGTTTATAATTGGTTTTATTGCTAGATTTGTTTGTAATTACTTTAAATACGTTTTACTTATAAGTATTACCGACAATGCAAAACTTAAAAGAATATTTTTGTTTGTTTAAACAAAGATTTAAAAATTTTAAGGCTTGTTGGGGTAAAATTAAGAGAACTAAAGTGGCCGTGATGAAAATGCGATAGCACTAATTTAGTCGCCGTAAGATGGATTCGTGTGTAAAATCTAGTAAAATATCTTTAACATATTTTATTCTATTCTCTAGTTCACTTTACCCTGACCTGGAAGGCTCGCGCTAAAGTGAACCGGTGTCTTTAAGATATATCTAGTTATAGTTAAATAATATTAGGGGGCCTGCGGCGGCTTAGTCGGTAGAGTGTCGGATTCCCACGCCGGTGACCCGGGTTCGAATCCTAGTCTCTGCTGATTGATACAAGCACCACTGTAAAAATTATATGTGCTTTGTTTACAAACACACCGCAGACCCCCGTCGTCGATTAGCACCACATGGAAGCACAAACATGGCGACGTTAAAACAACAAAAAAATAATAATAATATTAGGCTCAATATATGACTTTTTTAACTTGCTACGAGGGTAGTTCAATAAGTCTTTAGAATGACCAACAGATGGCGCGCGAATCGCTCCAAATCATCTGTTTTCAGTCAGCACCACTCCCGACTAGATATATGGTGCAGTCACAGTCCACATCTTCTGAGTTTACGTGTTTTTATAACCAATTGAAAAAAAAAATTGCTTGTTAAGAAAAATGGAAAAAAACGAGTTCAGAGCGGTAATTAAACATTTTCATTTAAAGGGTTTAACTCCATATGAGATAAAAAATGAATTGGACTCAGTTCATGGCACATCTGCCCCTGCCTTAGCAACGGTTTATAACTGGGTAAATGAATTTAAGCGTGGTCGTACATCAATAAGTGACGAACCACGTTCAGGAAGGCCCGTAGAAGCAACTACTCCCGAAATCATCAATAAAATCCACGATATGGTGTTGAAGGATAGAAGATTAAAAGTGCGTGAGTTAGCTGAGGCCACAAGGATATCTATAGGTGCAGTTGTTTCAATTCTACATGAAAAATTAGGCATGAAAAAGCTATCGGCAAGATGGGTGCCGCGTTTGCTCTCAGCTGAGAATAAACGCAATAGAGTGGTCGCCTCTGAGGCTCTTTTGGCGCGCATAAGTCGGAATCCTGAGGAATTTTTTCGTCGATTTGTGACTGTGGATGAAACATGGATACACCACTACACTCCTGAGACAAAGGAACAATCCAAACAGTGGATTTCCACAGGCGAACCAGCTCCAAAGAAGGCAAAGACCGTAAAGTCAGCTGGTAAGGTTATGGCTACAGTTTTTTGGGATGCACGTGGAATTATACTTATTGACTACTTGGAAAAGGGTAAAACAATTACTGGTGAGTATTATGCATCATTATTAGAGCAGCTGAAAGAAGAAATTAAAAAAAAACGACCACATTTGGCGAGAAAAAAAATTCTCTTTCATCACGACAACGCCCGAGTTCACACATGCTTCGTTTCAATGGCTAAAATTGAAGAACTAAAATTCGAATTGGTCGAACACCCACCGTATTCACCAGATTTAGCCCCCAGTGACTTTTTCTTATTTCCAAACTTGAAAAAATGGCTCGGTGGACAGAGATTTACGGACAACGAAGACGTCATTGCCTCTGTAAGTGTTTATTTTGAGGAACTTCCGAAAACGCACTTTTCTGAAGGATTAAAAAAACTTAAAAAGCGATTGACCAAGTGTATAGAGCTCCAAGGAGATTATGTTGAAAAATAAAAAAAAATTTACCCAAAAAAAATTGTTTTTATACTTTATTCTAAAGACTTATTGAACTACCCTCGTAGTATGCTTATTAATGTAAGAAGTTTCTTTAAAGTAAGGTTTGAAGTCTGAAAAATACATTTTTTTAAACTTTAAGAGTTACTACGTTTACTGTATATGAGTTTCGCCTATCTCGGGAATATATGCCATTTTTTTGAGTTTCTAATTCAAGCATTCAGAAATCATAATGTACAATAAACCTGATAATACATTTTTTAAAGGGTCATAACAATTAGATTCATAAATTACAATATGCTTTTAACATAGTATTAAAAAAATTCTAAATATTGTTTTCAATTAAAAGCTGTAACTTATAATAAAATTTGTCAAACAAAACTAAAGTTTTAATAGCTTTTCTTTACATTAGATTATATAAATATCATGGTTTAAAGCCAAAAAATTAATTAGGTTTTGTGATGATAATAAGACAGAATTAATTTACATTATACAAACTGTGAAATTCCACAAACATGCTAAATAAAAAAATAATATAAAGAAAAATGCTTATTCTAAGTTGTTGTCTTTCCCGATTATCTTGTAGTACATTCGTGATACAATCAGTGATTTCGCATATCTTTGTTTCCTCAAGAAATATAAAACAAAGAAAGCAGAAATATACTGGGAGAAGAAAAGAAAGGCAGCAAGAGAAAAACAGCGAGAGACAGATAGGTCGAGAAGAACATGGGAGTGAAACCGCAAGAGAGAGAGAGAGACAGAGAGAGAGACAGAGAGAGAGAGAGAGAGAGAATATAAGATTGAGAGTGCGATGGAGATATGGAACAGGAAAAAGACGGAGATAATGCGGGATGAAATTATTGGGAATTCGAAGAAGAACGGGCATGAATGAGGGTTTAGAAGAATGCGAATGGAGTATGACTAAAGGTATAACATGCGAAGCGTGAAAAAGGGGTGTGAACTGTGGCGGATGCGAAGATTTTACGTGATGGGCTCTTCTACTTGACAATTAAAATGATTGATACGACAATATAGCTTTAAAAACCGATGTAAAATTTTAGGTATAAATTAGTATGGTGGGAATCTCTTCGAAAGTAAAAAATTATTAAATTACAAATTTAACATTCTTCACGGTAATCTAAGTTTATATTCATAATTCGTATAAGTAATGTATCGGTTTAAGATATGCTAGATAAATTAGAGTTGCAAAGTTACTCGATTTAAGGTCGACTTATAGTCGACTTAAGAGCAGAATCAAATTTATCATCGTGTCATTTAGTCTGACATTAGAACTGTCATTATTGGCAGATGAGTTTCGCTGAATATGGACAAAATTTCAACATAGAAAATAAGAGTAATGTAGCACAAAGGATAGAAATGAATCACAGACTTTGGAGACGTAAAAATTAAAAGTTCAGATGAAAAATCGCGAGACAGAAAAAGGCATAATGATGCCAAACCGCAGGCGTGTGCCACGAATGAGGCTCATTCCGCCCGAGAATTGAGGTAATTTAAATGTCAAAGGCACTTAACCAGAAAATTAAAAGAATCAGGACCCTTTAGAAAGACAATAATAACTTTATAATACTAATATTTTTTAAAAAATTTGTACAATAAACTAGTTTATTTTATGGCACATTATTATTTAATTAAATTTATACTGTATTAGTAAATAACATTATGTTAAATATAATTAAAAATGGTTATTTATGTCGATTCGGACTTGGCATAAGTGGTGTACAAAGCTACTAAACAGCTTCAACATTTTGTTAGTGAAGTGTCCTCTCTCATAATCATGTAACTGCATCGATCAAGATTTAATGTCAACATTATACATTACACAACTGAAGCAAGAAAGTTAAAAAAGCAAGTTCATTGATAATTTTTCAAACTGAAAAGTAGCCAAATAATATTTAATAAAAACCATTCATAAATAAGCAACAATGAATAAGTCTTGTTATTTATACATACTCAAGTGACCTATGAAAACGTCATCATGAAATAAAAATCGACGACTAAGCAAAACTCATGACCACTTTAATCCTCTCATTATAATCGAAAAAATAAACATATTCCATCGTCCTTTTACGATTATTAAGCCGAGAAATGTCTCGAAAGAGACGAGACTGGAGCCACGTGCGATATTTATGTTTGTTTTTTCCAAACGCTGGTCACGATTATTAATCACGATTGCGGGGGCGGTATAGAAACGGTTTTTCGTGACAAATGCGTCTGCGGGAATCATTATAAGCTGTAATACACATATATTTTTTGAATATTTAAATGAAAAATAGAATTTTCTCTAATATATAAAATATATTTTTAAGCAGTATAATCCTTTAAAATGTTAAGCACTTTATGAAAATATTTAATATTATAAAATGAAATAAAAGGAAAAATAGATGGTTAATACTCGTATATATATAGAAGAACTCAAACACTTTTAATGTTTAATAGAGGGTGGATAATAATTTTGAAATATAAAGGAAGATATTTGGTTTACATAGTTTTTTTTATAAAAAATTGATCCTCGAATTGACCCTCGACAATGAAAAAGGTTTAGTAAAATAAAATAATTATTTATTTTAATGCTGCTTAGAAAATTGTTTACTATAGAAATTAGTAACATTTTCAATCGAATGCTAAAAAAACCATTGTTGATTTTGGTTGTTCTTTTAAATTCGGTTACACCAGAATGTAAATGACCCTAAAATTATTATAAATATACAAAGGTTGGCAAGATTCCAATGATCAACAACTTTTTATCTCAAATAAATGATTTTCTAAGAAGTATGAAAAGAAACATTTTCTAAATTGTGTTCTCAGTATTTGCAAATCATTAAAAATAGAGCGATTTTTCATTTAGTATTTCACCAAGTAAACTCTCAACTCTAAAGTACATACTCCGAGAGTACACAATACATAGCTAAATAGGCCGTCGCGACGGATCCCGTTCTGGCCGAGCGACGCATCACGAAGATGGAATTATGAAACACGCGCGGCAAAAGTGAGCAGCCGAGGAGGGCCGGCAAAAAGCCTGCACGCGGATCATCCACCACAAAAAAGAATGTGTGAGAGAGAGAGAGAGAGAGAGAGAGAGAGGAACGCGTGCCGCGACTGTTGATCGGGAACTGTGGGAGAAAGAGAGAAGCGAGGCCGCAGGGCGTAGGAAGTAGAAGGCTCGGATTTCCGCGCAGCTTAGTAGAATTTTAAGAAATCAGCTGATGATGTGGGAGAGAGAGAGCGTACGAGGTGAACGTGGACGTGGCCGCGCCACCAGCGTGCGCTTTCAGCTGATCGCTCATTCAAGGGCCACTTCATGGTAATTACGACGTCGTCGGACTTGTCTCCTGGTTATGTAGTTACACGCTTGTAATAGTCGGAAGGGAAGAATGTTGTTGTCATCACAGCTGGGCTTCGCCTGTTTTTTCTTACACGGATGTGTGTATGGAGTTAATGATGACGGTATGATTCACTTATTTGCAATCGTGATTAGAGAATTTATGCATTTATGTACGAATGCGAATTTTCGTAAGTGGTCGATGTATTGCATTTAATTAATATAAGAAAGTTAGCAATATTATTAAATTTTTTACTTTTTTTTAACTATCTTAACGTTATATTGAAAAGAGTAATTTGTCCTTGCGATGAAGTCATAGCTTTTAATAATATGTTTTCTTCACACTTGCTATTCTAATAAATTGATGTATTTCAGGTGAACTTAGGTTGTCATTTGCTTATTTAAATATTGATGATCGTTGCATGTGATGTTGAAATACTGTGGAAACATTAAGATGTAAAAAAACGTGATTCATAATTATTTCTGAATTTTTGTTTTAAAATGGCTTGTCGTATTCTTCTTTTTCTACTTAAACATGCTGCATAGGCATTATAAAATGGGTATATTATAGATGTGCCAATCACATTCACTTATAAGCAACTAATTAAGGATAAAGCTTGTACCAAATTTCATTACCACGTAAGCATTAGATCATCGGTAAAAAATTCACAATTGATCATACAATGACCAAGTATATACAAAAATAAATCTTGAAATTATGTCTAACATTTTATATATAGCATCTGCACATTTCGAGATAATACATGAATAATAAATGTTACATGTAATAGGGCCTATACAAAATCCCCGGTAATATTGAAATGGTAACAATGAAAATTTTATGAACTAATAGTTTTCCTTACACATAATTATTTATATTTTAGTTAAACAAATAATTATTCAGCCTGAGTATTAGGCAAGAAGTCTTAAAAATTTTAATGCTTCTCCATAACTAGCAATATTCAATTATTGACTAAATTCTTGAATATATCACTGTAACGGCCCTTTGAAGTTTTAAGTTTCTTGCTGCAAGATTCTATACGCCTAACAGCTAATGATATACAGCACGTATATTAAATGTTTATGAAAACCTGTTAAAAAAATATGCATTATGTGGCGTGAAAACAACGAGATCTTCAATGATAATCATTCTTAGTATTTCATTAACCCATTCAGTGCATTTACTCTAATCTGATATAAAAATCAGAAATAGAAGACTGTAAAATATGAATAGAACTTGATTATCACAGTAAAGTGTTGGTTTTTATCCTCTCGATTCACTCGGTAAAATCTCCCATTCTTGTATTTAACACAATGACTGATCGCACGCGTTTCCGAAACTCTCACCTCACCCTCCGGTATTCTAGATCCGCGTTACATTAGACATAAAAAGTCATGGATATTACACACAGTATTAAAAAAATTGTTTCTTTTAAATAAAACACTATTTAATTATTTATTTTTAAATTGGGTAATTTTAATCTGGTAAGGGAACGATACAGCTTTAAAATTGTACAAAAGTAGACTATTTTAAAAAATAAACAATGATATAGCATATATTGAATATCATCATACTTAACTTACGTGATAACGCAGATTTATTATAGTGATAAGTTCAGCAACTTACCTGTAACAGAAAGAAGAAAGTTGCAATTAGAATCGTACTCAAGTTATTATGTTAGAAAATACCAATATTGAAATAGAAAGAAATGTTTGAGGCATTAATTGAGACCGTGAAATTCACGAGTTTCATTAACAGCTCTGAATAAAACAAAAAATCAAGGTACATCCCATCCACTAAGCGTTTGACTTAGCCCCAGCTTCAACGACACAACACACACACACACACATCCGTATACACTTCACGCTCGGGGGATTAGATGTGCGCTTAGTACTGCAACTGCGCGCAGCAGATAAAGTTTTCTGCGTGAAGCAGCGAATGCGCGCGCGCTCGGATTCCTCTGCCCTTTCTTGCGGCCGATCATTACCGCGCGCCGGGAATGTTAACGAATGTTTCGCACGAGGTTTTGCAAACAGAGCCGAGCTGGCGCGAGGGCCCGCGCAATTTTCGCGTCCCCGCGACCGTTGCGTTTGCCTCCTCGTTTTTTTCTCGCCGGCCTTTTACACTTTCCTCGCATGACGCGGCCACGCGCGCGCGCAACGCAAGAAGCGAGTGTGAATTCGCTGGCTCTCGTCCTCTGGAGAACTCTATTGAATTATCGCGCACAACGAGCGCGCGGTGCCTTTTTTACGGACTTTGTGACCCACTGTTAAACGCGTCTATGGAAGAAATTGCGAATTTTTGCAACTTGATAGTGCGTACGTGTGTGCAGGAGTAATTAGTCACTATTGTTTATTTTCACTACGAAGCAGTTTTTTGTAAGTAGATAAGTGCGGGAGATAGTCAGGCAGATGCGTATTTCTTAAATGTATTCCGAGGACTGGAATTCATAAGGTATTTTAATTGAGTCTGTCAGTTTAGTTCTCTCGAACTTTTATTTCATCATTTATGTCACTATATTTTTGAAATTTAAGTAGCGCCACGGTTTTATTACATTCACTTTTCGGAGGTAATTTTGATTTTATGCATTTGGAGGCGTATTTGACTTTCTCTGACTACTACAATCAATATAATAATTTATACAGTTTTTCAACGACATGATATAGGGTTCAGTTTACTTAGACAAAATCTAAAGTTGGGCAACTTTTTTTAGTGGGAAGCCGTAAATATACATTTTAAAAAGTAAGACATCAACTTTACTATATATATTTCAAAGTAGTTAATTAAAAGGTATGTTAGAAAATGACATTCAAGCAACTACTAATGCACGCTGTCAACAAACTTATTTAAAATTTAAATCACTGAATCAGCACATAAACAAAAGAAATAGCAACATATTTATAGAATGCTTCTTCACAAGGTTTACAAATTTTCCCGAAGCATTTGATCTGTATGGTAAACAGGTGACGAAGACATTCCATTGTCTCTCCAAAAACCCGCTCATGCAAACTCGGCAAAATCTTCTTTCTCGGAAAGCACGCGGAGTTTTCTCGCAAACAAGCAGAAAGCGCTACAGGCCATAAAAGTCTCCCGAATTAATGACGCCGCGCGTGGCAATATGACTCCCCGATGAATAATCATCCGGAATGTCCGACGTATCGTCGATCTCGCGTCGCGACATAAGTCGAGAGGGCTCCGAGAGGATCCGTCGACTAACAATAATGATGGAGCGGCCGCGCCTCAACTGTCAGGACAATTGTCAGCGGCTGTCACAGGCGCGTCGCTCTCCCCTTTGCCCCATCGGCGGGCCCTTCGCGTCTCGCTTTTCTTAATCCGGTCCCGATGTATCGGTGCCAAGCGGCCGCTCTCTCGGATATATATTCCCCGGGTATGGGTGACGGGAGCCAGGCGTCGAAGACTCGTCGGTGCGAGCGCGAGTCGCGTGGGCATGCAGCCGAAAATTGGAGGTGGGCAGCAGCGGCGCTCGGTGGATTGTTGAGCCACGCGTCGGCGGATCACCTTTCCAACGGAAAAGTGCATGCGCGCGAGGTGTCTTTACATTCGCCGAGAGGAGATAAAGCGCTCTCCAATACGCACATTCGAAATGTCTCGTTTATATGAGCTTTTATTATTGTGTCGTTTTTGCAAACATGCTTTCGGAAGAAAGAGAAAGTAATATATTTTTATTTGTTCTGTAATTTTGTTGCTGGTGATTATAAAAAAGGTATAAAAATTTTATTCAAGGAAAAATTTAGTATGTCAACTTGAATGTCATCACAGTTAATACTGTGTTTTAAGGGTGTAATTTTTATAATGTCACTCGTGTAAATGCAAATAAAATGGCAAATGAAAATCACGAGTAAAAACAACCAATTACCTGCCATGCATTTAAAATAATTTATTCAGAATTCAAATACACTTCATTGAATGATTTTCACAAAAATAATATATATTAACTAACTATATATTTTTTATTTATTTACTCTATCGGTACGTATACTCTAAGTATACTCTTTACAAATAAAATTTTAAATAAGTTTTATTAAGGCATACGAATAAACTTTTCGTACAGTATTTTAAAGAAACGGATAGCCTAGTAAATGCACTATAAGATGAATTTTATTTAGAACATAAATATTAAAAGCGTGATAAATTTTCGAGAAAAATATGTTCTTACTATAAATAGAAACTTGTATTTTTCGTATCATCCTTTGTTTCAAAATACTTTGAAACGTCTTCACACTAAACAGAAAATATTCCTTAATAAAATGCAATCTGAAATTTCCTTTCAAATCAATAACACGGTACAAATCGAGCGTTTTAGGAGAGCAGTTAATTTCAATCTATGAATCATAATTACATTCCCTTGAATAATTTTAATATAATAAAATAGAAAGTTTGAATATAGCAATCTGCTTTAGAAGCAGCTCGTGGCTTTCAAAGTTTTAGCATAAGCTCCATAAGGCAAATAAAGAGAAAGACATCTGAAAAAGAAAAGAAGAAGAACAATCAGAAGCAAAAAAAGTAACAGGCATATAAAGACGAGATGGAAAAGCATGAGAGGCAAGCTTGAGCGGTGGGCGATCTGGCCTAAGAAAGATAGAGAGATAGAAAGAGAGAAACAGAGGGAGAGGGAGGGAGAGAGAGAGAGAGAGAGAGTGAGTATAACGCTCGTGTGCGCGTGCGCGCGCAAGAGGACGCGTGGCCCTTTCGGTCGAGTGCGCGGTAGCGGCGCGCGAGCCCACTTTATCGGCCACGATCGGCGCGGCCTCTCGCCGTGCGTGGGCGCGAGCGTTTCCGCTTCGCGAGATTATACGTGCCCCTTTCTTTTTGCTCGCGCTCCCTTCCCTTCCCTTCCCTTCCCTTCCTCTCTCCTTCTCGCTCTCGCTCGCTCTACACTCTTCCTTGCGGCTCCGCTCGTCTTGTAAGCCCTCGATTATCGCATTAAGTAGGTACGAGATTTTTAACGCAGCGAAATCGCCGGGCCGATTATACGCGTGTCTCATTGGCGGATGCGTCCTCGCTTTTTGGCGCTCGCCGCAGATTTATCGCGAACGAACGGATTTTTCGCTTGGACCAGCCATCAGTTAATTAAACGACGACATTCTTTTGAGTTATGAGTTGGGGTTTCTTTTTTTATATAAGTAGAAATCGTGGTTTTTATGTAAGAATCTTATATCAAAATATTCGAATAATTACTTTGTAAATTGATTATATCTATACACAAAAATTTTGATAAAAAGGATTCTGTAATCTCAAATAAAGTACAAAGTAATCTTTCAATATAGTGTTTCACAGCATCACCTTTAAAGAACTATAGAAGAAGCGGAATACAGTGGAAAATCAGTTACCTTGCACACAGCCAATCTATTTCTCACGCAACGTACAGGATACCTTTACACCAGAAGTTTGCTCACTCGTGTAATAAGTACATATCACATAAATAAATGAAAATAAAAAGAGGCGAGGAAGAATAATTGTCCGCGGTGCGGCGGCGCTCACAAAGCTCATGAAAAGCGAGAGCGCAAGGTGGCTCGCAATGAAAAGAGGCGCGACAGAACGCGTGAAAAAATATCCCTCGGCTACCTTGAAAGTGAGAGAGAGAGAGAGAGAGAGCGTGAAAAGTCTGAAAAGCTCGCGTAGTACGTGCATGTGTGAGTCGTCGCGTAAATCATTGCGCTAATAGCGAGTCGCAAGTGGGTTTGCGTAAAACCGAACGTCGACTGTACGCAGTTGAAACCCCCGCGGTGTATTGTATTGGGACGACGTAGTTCTATCCGCGCGCTATTCTTGCACCGTTTCGTGATTTTTCCAGCGGGGAAAAATCACACAGATGTCAACGACACGTAATGAGCTTTTATCTTCGCATCGTACGATATATACTAATAAGCCGTGGGCGCGACTTATACCCGGAGTCGCTCTCGATGCCGCGCATGTGCGCAAAAAAATATGCTAAGTGCGCTGTGGAGAGATGGTTATGTGTATTAATTTTTTTCTGAAGGCTCTCGCTGCAGGAACGAGTGAATTTATGAAATATAGCGCGAAGTACTTTATGAATGATAAATAATAACAGGTTTAATATCTGCTAAATTTACCCTCTGTAGAGCTTATTGGAATTTCGGTTGCACGAGATTTATACTTTAAAACTATTTTGTCTGCAAGATCGATCCAAATCACTTTTTAATATTTCTCACATTGACAGTATAAAGATAAATTCAATTTATAGTTCTGCTGTATTGCCTTGCGAATTACTACTTTAAACTTTCTGTATGATCATAATTAACTATTTTAATATTATAATTAAAGTTTCGTTAGAAAAATAGTGAGTGGTGTAGTTTGAATGATCGTATGTCATACGGTAACAGACATTAGTGAAAAGCAGTAAAAGTCCTATGAAAAGTAGTGAGATGTTTACAGAATTTTGAAACATTTTAACGTGTAAAAATATACTTCTATCTGTATAATAGCTGCTAAGTAAGATGATTTATTTTTAAACTAAAAAATACATTTTAGTGTTCTTTTTTAAATTACTGAATAAAATAATATATCTTATGAATTCTTATTATGATTGATACAATTTCATCAATATGATTAAAAATTTCAACTGCCTGTACTATTTACGATTCAATGTACGTATATTCTAAAGGCAATGTGCAGATAATAGAAATGCTTAAGCACACGCAAATCTGTGCAACACGTACAAAGATATTAATTGAAATTTTAAAAGGAAAAATAACGCGTGTAAATAATGCGGTACAATTGAGTATACATGACGGATAAATTCTTCACAGAGTTAAATATTACGTTTTAAAGATTTCATTACATCAATTTAAAATCTAATCAGCTTAACAAAAAGCGATTAGATATAAAATCCGTTGAGCCAGCATCGACATGTACAGCGCAAACAAGCTATAGATAATAAGTGCACATGCAAAGGCGCGTCTAACAGCCGATACAAAGCCATTAATCGAGAGCTCATAACGTTCGGTAATTTAATCCATCCATTGACTAGTTACAGATTGCGGCTTGCTCTTAAAGAATGAAAATCGAATCGGCTATCAATGCATACACCGCCTCGCAGCTCTCGTTATCTCGGTAAAAAGCTCCGTCATTCAAGCAAAACCTCGAGTCAGTCATCGATCGTCCATTGAAATATCGAAGCCGTGTACTTGTGCTATACGGCGGCACATTGAAACGGTATTATGTACTCGCGCTTATGTGACGTTCTGCGCGAGCCGAGCATTCAACGGCAGCAGCCTCGAACGGTTAGACGCTGCTCCTTTTCGAATGGCGCACACTGCAGTCGGCACCGACTTTATACCACGCGAGGACGTTACTCCAGTATTTTCAAGCGTACAGTTTCTTTTCTCGCCGATAAACAATAAATAAAGCGCGCCGCGCTAACTCGCTCACCGATATAAGCTTTTGCTTTGGACTGCGCGACCTCGAGTAAATTACCTTAGCTCCGCGTTAGCCGTCTCGCTCTTTCCCTCGGTATACCATATACCTACGTACTCTCTTGTCTTGTCTGAGTGGCCGCACGTGACGCGCCGCCGGCTAGCTCGCAGGACTCTCTTTAGTACACATATATACAGAGCCCTCGAGTCATACTTACGCGGCCGGCGCTTTTCTGCCCGAGAATCGAGTCGTGGCTGGCTTTTTTCTTTTGCTTTAATGCGGACGAAACAATAACAGTTAGCAGAAGTGTGCTATTAGTAACACTTGGCGAGGGCTTGTGCAATTTCAGGGATACTTTATATACCGCGATTTTATGGATATGGGTGTTTTATTAAGGCGTAAGATGAATATCTGGCCGATAATGTTGCTCGGTGTATCGGTCTTGGCGAATTTAAGCGCCAGGAATCTTCGTAATGCACACGCTCATGTGGTGGACAATCAAACGATTACCGTAAAGCGAAATGAAATTTCTTTTAATTAATTTTGTTGCGCGGTAAAATTTTCTTCTTGTATGACGAAAATATTAATGAGTCATATATATCATTAAAATTTGTGATTAAGATGTGAAGCACATTTACGATGGTGGTATATAAAAAAGAGCATCCTAACTTGAGATGTGTCAAATAATAAGACATTTACAAAAGTATTTATATAGCAGTAATAAGTACATCGAATGATTGACGCACCCTGAAAGATCGATAAGAAACCTTCGTTCTTCTCTTGCAAGAATAAAAAAGAGCTAAAGCAGCCGATCACAAGTGCCACTATAGAATCGAGCGCTATTCTCATCTGTAATGCAAATATACAAAGCTCAAAGAAATGACATCGCGCAATATCATATACATAAGATAGCACGTAAACTACCGCGGCGGCTTGTGTCAATCAACCGCGCGACTTTTTCGCTCCCTCCCGCGTACAAGTAAGAGACGGCATCAATCAGCCGCACAATAATCCCCGCTTGTCGGGACTCCAATTGAAAGCGTCCGATAGCAGCGGCAGGAGCAGCGCGCAGGCTCTGTGTGTCAAATTGCCGCGGCGGCTTTGGCATTCGGGAAAATACGCGCGCTTGCGAGCGCACGTAATGAACTACTAACAGGTCTATTGTTAGATCGGAGCGCAGCGCGTGCATGCGCGCGCGCAAAAGTGCGAAAGCAGGCATTCTTTGAGCTGCGAGTGGTGGCCAGACACCGGGCAGCAACTATGTGGGTCGACGTCTTGTCTCCGCTGTGTCTTTCTCTCGAGCTCTCGTTCAGTTCTGCGAATGGCCCGCTGCACCTTGGGAGAAGAGTTTAATCGCGAAGCGGCCGCGGACATTCCTCGGGCTTTGAATAGCTATATGCGCAAGGGATCCCGGGGGAGTCCTTAAAGCCTGCCTGACGGCTTCTTCTCGCGCGCCGAGCCAACCCGCCAGACTACCACCGCAACCATGTAAATAACGACGCGAGCTTTGTCCTGTGTAACTGACACTTTTTGCGATACTTTGCTTTCCACGACTGATGGAATCGTTTACTTTATGCTTGACTCTGCTTTAGGATTAATTTACCAACGTCTTTTGCAGATTTATTTTACTCTACCCCCTAAGTTATATAGATTTGTTTTTTAATAAAATCATTCTGATCATTTGCGCGCACATCTTTAATTTTTGTATATTTAATCTTATCCAATCAAGTCTTACATATTAATCATTTTATCTGCGTTACGTTCCCGAAAATCGCCAGCATCCTTTTCATATATATTGATGTGCCAAGAGCAGATTGCATACTTTAATTGCCTATATTTACTTAAACCCCCAATAGTTATTATCGAGCAATATACTTTTTGACTTGGCCGAGTTTGTTTCCCCCAACTTTGCATCCGATCGATTTACCCGATAAAGAAATCTCATTAGCGATGTTAGTTTTGGTGCAGCTCGAGCGATTCTCTCCCCCATCTACCACCACGACCAGCACTGCTCTCCTTTCCATTGGTCCGCGCGTGCAGCGGCTCTCCCCCAACCTTTGCCACTAAATAAATCGCTCCTCCGTCTCTCTTCCTCCTCCCCCGTCCTGTTGGTTTCCGCGGCTGCGCGCGCCCGCGCGCGTGAAAACACGGACCCGGCGTGTGCAGCACCACGCATATATACACACAGTCGCAGTGGCAGTCGGGAAATGGTAGCAGCGAGCTGCGCGCTGGCCTTATTAACATTTCTCCGGGATTCGAGGCGAGATTAAATTGACAGGGAGGATTTGCGAGTCGTTTGTTGCACGCTTGGGCCGACTCCCTCCCCGCATCAGGCTTGAAATCGAGAGGGAGCGAGTGCGAGAGCGAACGAGAGGGAGAGAGAGATGCACAAAGCCGATCCTCCGATGCGATGTGGCCCGCGGATCGACGCGGCGAGCTGCGCACGTTTCGTTTGCTTTCCAGCTCCACTCGCGATCTCGCCGCGATCCGCGACTTCGTGCATACACGGATTTCTTGCTCTCCGCTCTATTCCCCCCCTCCCCCCCCCCCCCCCGCCTGCTGCAGGCGACTTTGAGGCAAGATTTACCGAGGCCACGTGGAGTATCGCGGCAAGCCGCCGACACCGAGTGCAGCAAAGAATCGGCTGCGAGCGAGCGCTGCTGAATCGGAAGATCGATTTCGCCGAGGCACAGGTGTTAAAGTTTTGCCATTTCCACTTCCCCCTTCTATACCTCTCTCTCTCTCTCTCTCTCTCTCTCTCTCTCTCTCTTTCTCTGATCCCCCTCTCTTTTTGCACGCGTTCTCCGCTCGCCGCGCGGACTCGGGGATTCTGCGGATTTTTGCGACCGATTGTTTCGCGTAATTTATAACACCGGCCCTTTGCTCGCCCTCTCTTTTTCCTCGCTTTGCTTTTTGCGCCAAAGGGCGGATGATTAATTTTTTACGGGCGTATCTCTTTCGATGCACGGTCTCTTAGAATAGAGGCTTTTATTTATTGTGAGCGCGCGGCACAATAAAGTACGCCGTGCAGAGACAGTGTGTGTGTGTGTGTGTGTGTGTGCCTTGTGTAGTGCCTGTAGTGCAATAAGGCGGCGCGTGTAATTGTCCTCGTTCGGCCGTTTATTTTGAGGGGACGTATATAAGCGAATAATTGGACTATGAAATACATGAAAATAAGATTACTCAATTTGATAGTCGTACTCTTGACATTGGACCTCTATTACTTAATTATTTATGTATGCGTAGGTGTAATGTAACAAAGATAACGACCACGACTATTTAAAAAATTGGTGTGTAATTACTTTGTAGCAGGAACGATAATTTATTGAATGTTAGTTTTAAAATTGGTGTTTAATTAAGTAAACTTAAGTTTAATTTTCTTGTGGAAAACATTAATATTCTTTGAATTGTGCTAATTATTGAGATAAAAGAAATTGAAGAAAAGATTAACTCTGTGCATAACACATTTTGAAAACTTTATAAAAGCTTATGCATAAAATTTTATCTCTTTAAATAAGCGTTTATACATAAAAATAGTGGTAGATCCAGAAACATGACCTTATGGTTGAAATCAGTCCAGTGCATAACAACATAGATCAATTGTTTAAGAACTTTGTTAAGGAACGATGTATAATTGTTTCTTTGTCAATAATATTGGTTTACAAATAATTCTATACCACTTAAATATTTGATTATTAGTAAATTATGTTTTTCGCAAAAAAGGAATTGATGTTATTATATTATTCTTAACGTATAACCTCAATATTCGATAATACGAAAAATGGAATTAAACTTTTCGGAAATCACAATACAATAATAGTATAAAACTGTATGATTTTTAGTCTTTTCAATCATACGCACATAAAATAGCCAGTTTCTTTTAGAAGCTCAGCCTTGAAAATTCAAATTCATCGTCGATACATGCAAAGTTCGTAATAGACTCAAGTTTATTGATCGAAGTTCGGGGATGATTGTTTAGGCACGTTAGATTTCGGCCGCCGCCGCCGCCGCGTAACACGTTAAATTCGCGTCGAGAGGCACCGACAGTAGCAGTAGCAGCAGTCGTCGGCCGATTGGCACGCGGCCAATCCTCTGATAGGCTCAATAATTTTGCGCAAAGCGCGCTGCACACGAGTCGGCCGATAAGTGAAAATTAATAAAGTGATAACGTATTGCCTCACGACGCACTTACGATTCCGCGTTTAATGGGCTGCCGCCGCGGCCTGATGTGTTTGCCTTTATAATATACTCAGCGCGAGTGCTTTATGATACCGATAACGACTTTACGATATATATCTAGCCGTTTTTCCGCTCGTGCAGCAGCGCGAGCTTGGCAATTATTATGCCATCGTTTATCGATCGCTATTTATTATGCTATTACATTTCTTGCATTCGTCATTTACTGTGTTTAGAAACGTCGAGAGGCGAGAGATTGATTATTATATTATGTGCATTGTATTAGATTGGTTGATGGGGAAAAAAACTTGCCTCGCGGATAGTTCAAATAAATATTTTTTATTGGCTTATAAATGTGTGATTATGTTCATTTTAATTAAAGCATTTTTCAAAGATTTTATTTTTCGTTTACATACAAACATTTTTTCAACAAACAAGGAAATGAACATTTCTTAAAGAAGTTTTACTAAGTACTTGAATTATTTTTTGCTGACTAGAAAACAATGTTTATTATCAGATAGTATATGAGGAAAAGACGCAATCTGTTAAACTAGACTCCAATTAGGCTGAAAATCTCTTAAATATGCAGCGGTCTCAGACTCCACGAGCGACTTTGTATTTTAACGCTCATGCCAGCTCGAAACGGATCGATTTAGAAAAAGTTCGAGGGGGAAAGCGTCGTCGCGCACGATGTCGTAAAGACGATCCTAAGAGGAGCAGAAAAACAAGCGACTAGACAAACGCTAGGGCAGCAGTCGCAGTACGCAGTAGCAGTAGGAAATCTCGAAACGACCTCACCCGTTGCCACGCGAGAATATCCAAGTTTATCCGCGTTCTATTATGAAGCATTTCTCTCTTTCTCGGTCGTCGGAGCTTGCGGTGGCGGCGTCGGCGGCGGGTTGCGCGCCGCGCGCACGCAGCTGTTTAGCCTCGTTTCGGTCGACGTTAAATGTCTCATCTAAGCCTAGACTGGCTGTGCCTGTCTCGGTAAGCCCTACCTACAGTCTGTCTTCTCAAATATTAATAAACAAACTTTTTACTTTTATCTTTTCATAGCTTTCGTGACATTTTTCTTCTTCACCTTTAACTTGTGGATTAGGACCTTACGATACTGGAGTAGTGAAGGTATTTTAAAAAATACAAATGTCAAGTGTCAGCAAAAATTATGATATTATTTATTTTTGCGCTTTATTGATCTTTTCGCACTGCTTTAAAGTATGCTATAATAGGAAAGAATATCGATTATCAGGTAACAGTATATTGTTATACATTGTTTTAATGGCATGACGCCACTCAAAGGACCTGTACTAAGTTGTAACTTTTATAAATTTAATTTTCTTTTCGAAATATAAAATGAAATACGCGTTAGCTTACTGTAACAATTTTAGGGTTGGTTAGTTAATATAATAATCATAAGCACAGATAATAAATTGTTATATTAAAGAAACATATCAATGAAAACTTGCAGAAAAGCTATAGGCGCAACTCACCCTACCTCGTTTAACCCATTTCCAGATCCTTCAACTAACATTCTTGTCTACTTCTACAATAGAAACTGGCGAGCACATCTAAATTGTTTACACTAGCACATATATCGCACTGTATACTGGCGCAGAGCCGCGACAAAAGTAATTCTTCGGGTACATTAATAAGCCGGGCCGGGCGAGGCGCGAAGTACACGAGAGAGGCAGAGAAGCCAAGTGTATAACGGAATAGGGACCGCTCTAGGAATAGACCTTAAACGCAAGGCTTGCGCAGCGCGACGCAATACGTCCCAGCCAGCGGCGCGCACACATCGAGACTCCCAGGAATTTTCTCTACTACTCTGTTTTCGGGGGTGGAGTCACGTTGACCTACGTCTCGACGTATCGCAGCGTCTCCGACTAGTGCAGCGCCGTCACCGCCGCCACCGCACTCGCTGGATTACAACTCTATGCGCGCCTCGGCGCATCGTGCTATTTATGACTTTATCATTTTTGCTTTACTCTTTTTTACTTCGTTTGAAACTACGCTCAACTTGTTTATAATAAACTTCATTATTAAAGCACCAATTACGTTTTCAAACGAGTTGAATATCAAAACATAGCATAAGAATTAACAAAAATGTTTTCTGGATATAGAGCGATTTTACAGATTTATTTAATTTTTTTTTAAATAATGTAGGTAAATGTTAAAAGTAATGTAGTTTATTCATTTAATTATAGTTTAGGCATTTTGGACCGAAAAATCATCTTTATCGATATTCGTAAGATTTAAGTGCTTTTTTGTGAATCTAAGTAATACTTCAAACATAAATTATTTAAATATTTTTTATCAATTTTTATTCATAAAAAGCTAAAAGAAACTGTAAGGGTGATCGTTAAACGCAATATTTATATATTCTTTATTATATGGATAGTATTAGGTAGTATGGGTGAGTAAATATATATTTCTTCATACATGTTACTTACTATCTTACTATTTAATATTAATTATATTTTTCGCTGTAACGAAATTCATATTTATCTACACTTACTCTATTATTGATAGTTTTTAAAGAAAGCAAATCTTCAACATTCAAACGACAAGAAATAAAAAAATTACATTAGAAAAACGTACGTTTTAATTAATAGTTTGACAAATTATGTACTACTATAAAAATGAAATGTAAGTACTGAAAATTGAATATTATTAGTCTCTAAATGGAAACTGTTTACTTAAACAATCTCTGTGTGCGAATGTGAGAAATTCTCTTCCGCTTCTTTTTGTGATCATTTGTATTTTTAATGTAAGATGAAAAACGCGTCTCGTCTCGCGCTACCAGAATGCGTGGCATGTGCGTTTTCTTGTTTTCGCTGTTCTATACGTAAATAGGAAAAACTGGTAAGACCAAGAAAATTAAATTAACATTTTATATAATTTATAGTCGGTAATCACTCAAAATGGTAAAAAACTCATTTGATAATTATCGAAAGCGAATCAATAATAAACATTTTAAAACTCGATTTACATATCTTAAATTTTTATTTTGTTAAATTTAATATTATTTTTAATTTACTTCACTAACTTTTAAATAGTTAATCTTATCTCTTGCATTTAAGTAATATTGCAATTAAATATATAGTAAAGAGAATTATCTTAATATAATTCGACTAATTTTATTAATTTTATAGAAAATTACCATTAATGTCTTGAAATAAACTTATTTAGGTATATGTTGAATCCTAAATGTATGTCTTACTGAACCAGAGCTGTTCTACTTATTGTTACGCACTATAGGTATGACATTTGAGGAAAAAAGTGAAGATTAGTGAAATTTTCAATCAATACATCCAATAACATGAAGTAGCATATATAGATTACAAAAAAGGCTTTTAAACCGAAGCATTTATCCAAAACATACCAAGCGCACATCGACCACCCAAGAACGCATTGACCGAAAGAAAGCTCTTGCGGTTCCCACAATAGCCCCGATGCACCGTCAACCACAAACAGTGCACAACGCGTGTACTCGCTCGCTCCTCTCTCTCTCTCTCTCTCTCTCTCTCTCTTGCTCTCAAAGTGCACTGCGACAAGTCGAGCCCGAGCGATCGCAATAGCAGCAGCAGCAGCCGCGATCCGGACCGATCTCACTGGCCGCTTGGTCGCAGCGAACTTGCGACATCGCTCCCCTGCACCACGCGACAAGGCCTCGCGCGAATTCGCGCTCGGACAAATTTATCTTTGTTCGCGCGTCGCGCGCTCCTGCGTTAAAGAGTCGCCCGTGCGACAGCCGACAAGACGAAACTCGCTTTCTGGAAGAGCCGCGAGACCGGGAGAAGCGCGTATATATACCTATATAGGCGCTATAGAACGACACGACGACGACCACGACGATGGCAAAGAAAGAGAGAAGAGCGAGTGAGTAACGCTAAATTGAGGTTACGCCGCGCTAAGAGCAAGTGAGTGTCGAACGTCCGGCGACGCTCCGCTTTCGATCGGCCGAGGTGCAGGCTCGCAGCTCTCGGCGTCTTCGAATCCAAAGCTGCTGTGCAAGAGGGAGAGAGAGAGAGAGAGAGAGAGGTTACGCTTCGTGACTTTTTTTTCTGCTTCGATCGCTTTAGCTTTAACTCGCTACGTTCGCCTGACTCTTTTCTTGCCTCTCTTACGAATGCGTGTACGCGCAGAGACGCTCGCTTTTGCCGCCAATTCAAGGCTCGTGTCTTTTTCTCGCGGATTTTTTTTCTGGCATTTTTTATTGCCGATTGTGAGAAGTTATTTTACTTTCGATTGAGACTAAGACTTTTTTGCGCCCCGTATTTGTTTTATAGTTGGTTTTGTGGAACAGTTGTTGAATAATTCTAGATCTTCTTGAAAATTTAATTCAAAGAATTCGAATGAAGCCTAATACAAGATTCTTTCTTTATTTAACACACCATTTAACTTGAAATTAGATTTGCTTAATATGTCATCATTTCGTACAGCTGTATATATGTGTAACTTGAAGATTTCATCAATTATTGGGTCATAATCATATATGTAATTATCCATTACAATTGACCCATTTACTAAAATGTTTCGATACGGGAATATCAGACATTTAATAATTTTATGAACTACAAGTTACGGATTTAGGTATGCACATTAAAGTTAATTGGTATACAATTTCTTAACAAGCTTGTACGCCATAAACAAACATGTGTTTTTCCACTCATAATGGTATATTTATAGGTACAGAAACTCGTTTAAATCCAAGAATTTTTCCGAAAGAGTCAACATAAATAAGGAATTATATATAGGACTTCGTCGAACATGTCGTTCTTACTAATTAAAAATCAAATAACTACCAAGTTTGGAGAGCACTGAAGAGGTATTGAAAAAAAAGTTCATTTTATATCTTTCGTATTTTTTGTTGTTGATCCGTTCAATTAAAACATTAAATCGTGTATAAAAAAATTTAATCATATATAACTGATTTAGTCATCTAATTTTATATTATTTAGTAGATAAATATAAAAATTAAATTATTTTTACGTTAATCGAATCGAAGACTCCATTTCCACTTAAATTAAAGCGTATGAAAAAATAATACACAAGAGCTGAAACGTGATATACTGTGGCCAATAAACTGCTGAAAGACCACAAAAACTAAACTACAATCATCATCCGTATCAGAACAAGCACCAGACGCGATCATGAATGTAAATCCTCCTTCGCGCGCGAGTCTAAAACACAGAGAATAAGAGAGACACTACACCGTGGCAATTGTTGGTCGGAACAAGGGATAAAACTACGAGGTTTTTAAGGAAGGTGAAGGAAGGAAGAGGAAAGGAGGAAGTACAGCGAGGACGAGCCACGACCGGCGCAGCTGCGAATCGCGCCAGTAATAAGCGAGTTCAGCAGCAGCGAGCGAGTCGGCTCGCTCGCTCTCTCATTCTCTCTCTCTCTCTCTACCTCTCGCTCTCTCTTTCTATCTCCCTAGATCACCAACAGCAGCACCAGCAGCAGCAGCAGCAGCAGCAGCGCGCGGCGGAGAGCCAGAAGAAACAGCGCAAAGGGATATAAAAAGGGCTCCCAGAGCCGCTGCTGCTGCTGCGGCTCGCTCTTACTCCCGCAGAGGATCCTCTCGCGAGCGTATGTAAATCTCGGGCCCATCTGCGCGGACCGAGGCCCCTCTTCTTCCGCGCGGCGCGACCCAAAGCCTGCAGAGATAGAGAGAGGGGCAACAGCAGCAGCAGCAACAGCAGCTTCAAACGGCGGAGCCGCCGCCGCCACCACCAGCACCGCCGCTACCGCGCGATAAACACGCATTATTCCGCGCAGGAGTGCATTGCTCGTTCAGTCTGGAATTTTCCGCAGGCTAGCTAGCGCGCGTGCCCGCGTCGCTTAAAAAAAGGCCAACTCTCCGGCTGCCCTGCGCGCCACGGCCCGCAGCTCTTTTGTCCCGAGCGAGGCCTGCCGAGATTAAGGGAACAGCGATTGCTAATCTCCTTTATTGCCCGCACCCTTTTATCGGCCGACTGATGCTAGCTTCGCCTCGCACACCGCACTGCTCCCGCTGACTAACGACAGGAGGCCTTCTGCTGCTTTTTGAAAGTGCGGATCCTTCTTTTGGATTGTTTCTGCCTAGCTGGATTACACTCTTTGGATGCGTGTACCGATGCTTTTTTCTTTTCTCCCTTTTTTCGAAAGACTTTCGACGCTCTCAAGCATTGCGAAAGTATTGCATTATCGGCTGACGTATAATTTCATTGTAGTACTGTAATCGCTTGCGTAGTACCATTTTTATACTTATTTTGCGCGAATTTCATCAAATTTGACTGTACATTTTAGTTTAATTATACAAATTTATTTTATTCGGACAATGGAATGTAATATCGATCGTTTTGAAGCAGAGCTTTAATTATACATGTAATTCTTTTGAAAACCATTCTCCTTCGATGCGAGTTTAATTAAATCTGCATTTAAACAAACATATAATTCACTTGTATTGGATAATGAAATTACACTGTAACGAAAAGTGTATCTACTTATGGACAACTTTCATTAATATGATGTTTGACCGTAAGTTACTTTACTACTTTCAATACAAGCAAGAGATTTTCTTGTGCTTTCAAAATCATTACAAGAAGTAACCAACAATATTTCTTTAAAAAGTTATTTCAGACGTACACTTCGATTTATCTAAACTAGAAACGGAGATATTTTGCATTTCTTATTCGCGAAATTATTAAGCAATAGGATTTTCAGGAATCGATTTACATACGAATTTCTTCAACAATCATTAATAATACTTTATTTACCCAAGGGCTACGGCAATTCGTACCTTCTATCGGTCCATCTGCAAAACTTATAAACCCTGAACCGCGCAGATCGGCCTGATTACAAAGAGTTGCAGCTCGTGCAACTCGGTAGCGAGCGAGCGGCGCACAATAGCGCAATTAGCATTGAAATTTGACTTGCCATTGGCAGTCCCTTATTCTTCTTCTCTCTCTCTCTCTCTCTCTCTCTCTCTCTCTCTCTCTCTCTCTCTCTCTCTCTCTCTCTCTCTCTCTCTCTTTCTTTCTCTCGGCGGCACAAGGCGCGCGATTCCGCTTTTATTTGGGTCGCCGCATACCGGCATTTCCTGCGCAAGCGAGCTACGCGCGTTGGGTAAGTGCAGGCTTGTAGGTGGTTCGCTAGAATTCCGTGTAGGCATGAGAATGAAAGAAAGAGAGAGAGAGAGAGAGAGAGAGAGAGAGAGAGAGAGAGAGAGAGAGAGAGCCTTGAAGCCTCTCAGCTGAAAATTCCTCGCTGCTGTCGGAAGTGTCCTTCGGCACTTTGTATCTCCGCGCGCTTTGCTTTCCATATTATGCAAGATGCCATCTGGCGTTTATGTGCGCGATGCACCTTTTTTTCGCTTTATTCGCCGCCGCCGCGTTCGCGGCCCACGGTACTTTTTGTTTCAACTGGCTCGTTTTCCTTGCGCCCGCGCGTGTCTATACGCACGTGTGCAGTGTGCGGGTGCTTCAGTCGAAAAATCCACGCCGCCGACTTGTGCAACTGTGTTTTTGCGAGTAAGTAGAATCTGATTAGGCTAACATATTTTTTTTCATTTCGAATACATGCGAGTTGGAATAAATATAAGCCAAAGCAGTATTTTGAATTTGGTGCAACAGCTTAACAGGAAATTCATGGTAACATTAGATTTAATTATCTACAATACTTATATTCTTTTTATTTGTATACGATATAAGTATGCTTCGTAATGTGTTATAATTTTATTCAGTTTTAATAAAAATCTGTGTAACTTTCTTTTTAAAAAATTTTAAACTTAATAATAACTATAACAACCTGCAAAACATAAACAAGTATAAGAAATAAAGTAATCAGAGAAATATTTCTTGATATCTTTAATTTTCAGAAATGTTTGCTAAAAGTAATGTTGGGTCCGAAACACAAAAAAGTGAGAATGTGCGCAGTGCGGCGGCTCTATAAAGCTCTTTTAAAAAAGAGAAAAGAAGCCACTTGCGAGCGAAGGAAAGTGAAGCAGGGAATTTGCCATGCAATAAGTAACGATAATTACAAGGTAATGACTGTGGGGACGGGGAGGTGCTCGAGTCCGATATTCAAATTAACTAATAATTGATCGGCCGCGCGCACTGTCCTGTACGACGATACTCGGCTCTCTCGCACACCATGTAAATGCCGTGAAAACAAGCGGAGGGATAGTGACTGTTTTTGCGGCTAAAAGGAAACCGACTACCCGGATAATTTTTCATAACGAGCCTCATTACCGACCAATTTAAGAAGCTCAGCTTCGAAGTCAAAGAAAAGATTCGGGTTCCTTCCTCTTTTTTTCCCGATAAGTTCATTCGATTTTCGAATGAAAAAATAATCGTTTAATTTTATTACGCAACGTTCGAGCGATGCAAAGTGAGGTGCAATTTACACTGATAAGCTTATTTTGGTCACTGGCTAAGATAATTAAGCATTCGATCTTTTTCAGTGTATAACGTAGAGCCGGCTTATCTTACTTCATACCGAGTTAATATATAATTACATTTTTTCATGAAATTTGAATAATATATGAAATTGTATTCAAAAAGTGTCCCGCCGATAGAAGAATTATTCAGTAATGTGCTTAAAATTTATAAGGTGATTAATGAAATACTTCATTAATGAGCATAATTATAGTGCGTGATTCGTTATAAGCATTTTTTCGTGTAACACATTTATCATTCAACGCATTCACCTTTCTTCGGGTACTAATTTTGTCACTATCAATGCATTTTCAATCGGCGATCCGCGATACTCCTACTTAAAGGGAAAAATAGATCTACGATCATGGTTTATAAATATACGCAGATATAAACCAACTATTAAATGAATTAATTGAATCGTATTACGAGAAACTTAACAAAGAAACATGTGGGCTGGCTATTCAATTTTTTCCATTGATCATTGCTTTATACGCCATTCAGTCCCCACCATGCATATTCTATCCATTCATTGACTTCAATCATTTCATTCGATTCATTATCGTTCTTCGTATCATTTGAAATAAATTTCATTCATTGATACCTAACAAAAATCAACGTAAAAATTCGTCACAATACCATTGATCTATTCGTGAAAAAACGAATCAAAGCAATATGTATATACGTTTAAAATTTAAGAGGATCAATAATCTAGTTGATTGAATAAGACCAAGCATTCAGATTCTTTTCTTACATTCATTCAATATAATATTTGTATTGAATATCTAATGTCGCATGCTCTATAACGACTTTAAAAAACAATAATGTCTTAAAATTAAGAATAATTATAATAATATTGAATATAAGTACTTGTAAAGCTTTTTCTTAATTTTACTAAAATACTTATAATTACATTACAACATTATAATAGAGACCTAAAATTAAAAATTCCAAAGAAGCATTTTATACAAGAATAATGTCTTTCAATGCAAATAGCTCGCAACATAGGAAAAACCTATTATTAAATATTTCTTCTCGATTCTGAAGACAAACCCTTCATGCCGCTCGCGCAATCCCCATAGCCTCACAACAAACCTCTGCAGCACGCATAACAAGTATATATAGTCATGACGCAAACGTCCGTAACCTCTAAACACCTCCTCAGAGAGTCAGGAGGCGTTGGCCCTTATACGCTCTAGTCGCGCTATTCTCAATGAACGAGCGCGAACGAACGAACGAGCGAAATGAATGAATGAATGAATGAATGAATAAAACTGGGCAAAAACGCGGAGGAAGGAAAGGTTCACGCTTGACGGGCCCCAGGACTAAGTCAGCCTTGATACATTTTCGCCTACGCGCCGCGTGGAACATAGCAGCGGAGCGAGCTTTTCCGCACCTTCCGCGTGGCGGCAAGCGCGAGCGCGCGCAGACACCTACGCGGCATTGACAAGGACGCCATATTGTCGCGAGCGCGAGCGTGTACTGTACAGCAGAACCGTCATTACGCGCGCCCGACGTCATAATGTATGCAAAAACGAGCCTTTCGCGATGCAGGTATAAACAGCGCGGCGGCCTCCGCTTCTCTGCCTGTGTATTATACGAGAAAGAGAGCGCGAGCGCGAGAAATTAAAACAACAATTACGTAAATTTTTGTGTGCCGATTGTTTATCGATGTATGGCTCGGGGACTGGGCGAATTTAGTAGGGGAAAGTTCACGCGAGTCGTGTTTCGAGTCGGATATAGAGACACGCTGGGTATCTTTCACGATTGCGAGATACTGCATACATATTTTCAACCGACTTTTCTTTGGTATTTTGCTGCGATAGTGCTGAATTGGTCGAAATTATGGCCGAGGTGGTGCCGATTCGATGTTTCGATGTTTCGAAATTTCGCGTGAATTCGCACTGCTACTAGGTAACGATACTTAATGATTATTTTGTCTGGATATTACATTATTTACACTTTCATAACACTTAAAAATGAAAGCCAATATTTACGAGTGACACGAAACAATTTACAACTGTAAGAAAGGTTTTACAAAAACTATTTTGTTTATTTTTTAACATTAAAGTCAGTTTTAATGTGCTTAAATTTCATTGTATTACATCAAAACATTCTAATGTTTCCAATAGCTTTTTATTGCAAAGTGGAATGAGAAAGTACTAATTTCAGCATTAGAAGTGGAAACCACGTAGTTCACGATGTCAATCAGAAAACACGTATCGTCGTTGGATCGAGCATAATCTATTTAACTTGAATGTCGAAACGTTCTCAAGTAAAGCGTAAACAAGTTAAAAAAACGCAGCACTTCGGTAAACTGTTACAGAACTATCTTAATAAACATATCGTTTATAAAAAAGAAAGTGCTCTAAATAAACGTTCCTGTAATCGTTGTAAAGAAATTAGATATGTTAACAAAAATATACGTTTGTACAAATAATTTTGAATTGAAATAAATTATACAAAGTATTTCTGTATCATTAAAACATCTGTAAACTGAAACTTTTAATTATAAAGCTATGCAATAAATATCGAATCATAAAAAATCTGTTCGGTATACCTTACAGTGGTCGTTTAGTTCACTTCTAACTCAGTGCATACTCTCAAACGTACAACTCATACAAAGCAGGTAAACCGTGACGAAATTACGCCAAAGA
Organism: Gastracanthus pulcherrimus; assembly: GCA_949152435.1. Classification (NCBI taxonomy): domain Eukaryota; kingdom Metazoa; phylum Arthropoda; class Insecta; order Hymenoptera; family Pteromalidae; genus Gastracanthus; species Gastracanthus pulcherrimus. The sequence continues at coordinate 175,423,050 of OX424572.1, read as the reverse complement.
ACAATCAAACAAGCATTAAAAAATCGACTTTCATCAAAATCTCCACACAAGACAGTTCGCAGTATTTGAGTTGAAAGTTCCCTGCTCACGTGCGGCGCGGAATTTCCTAATAATCGAATCCGCTCACGTTGCCACGCGAATCCGGGCATCAAACTCAGGCACAAACACTGAAACACGTTGTACTTGAGAAACGCACGGGAGGCAGAGAGAAAGAGAGCCCCGGTAGAGAGGCATTAGACGCGGAACGCGTAGGCAACTACAGGAATACTCGCGCATACCCACATCCACTTTCTTTCTTTCATTAACTCTGCTCTAAGCAATATCGAGTTCGCGGTAATCCGGTAATGAGCCGGGCTAACCTTTGCGCCGTGTGCGTATAGCTGCAGTGTGCTGTATATAGCGCATGCGCGAAAGCGCGCGCAAAACCGCACGCGCGCGGCCGCGCAAGGACGGTCGGAACGGGCTTTGGAGACCAGCGCAATGTGATGCAACTAATTCGACGACGACGACGACGGCGTCCAAGACGAAGACGCGCTATCCAGATTTCCAGATCTTTGCAAGGACGCTGCGAAACAGTTTTTCTCCGTCCATCGATATAATTGGTACTTGGTTTGTAGGTATCGGTATGAATAACACGAATATAAATGGTTATGTTGTTATATATCGTTACACATTGGGTGGCAACAATCAATCGATGCATGCTAATTGCACTGTATAGCGTTTATTTACGTTTTAGATTTTCGACTACAGTAAATCCTCGTTAACGCGAACTCGGATAACACACAATTTGCTCTAACACGAACTTCGAACTACTTTTCGGCTCCTACGTAGATATTTACTCGGTTAATACAAACAATAATTGCATATTAGCCCTCAAGATAATTTCACTTTTGGTTAAATATGATGTTTTATGTATTTTCATCTTAATATATTGTTGTCTTCACATTTGTTATGTTATTTTTAGAAAAAAAAGTAAAATACGTTATTCCATTTAAACTAATGGAAAAAGAATACAGTTTTCCTTGGTTTTCTCATAATTATCTGATTTTATTTGTTCATCTCCTTAATTGCGCTGCTTCTGCTAATGTATTACAAAATTTCGTTAATTATTTGAACCACATAACGACTGAATTCGCGGTATTTTAAAATCAAATCAGATACCTATACGACAATGATAAAATTTTACTATTAAACTAATTAATACGCGCAATTATCCAAATATCTTTAATTTTGAATTAAAAAGTATTAAGTACATACACTGATAAAAATAATTCGCTAATACCATAGAAAATAGCGGAAAAAATTAGCAAAAGAAGGATGGAGTATATGGAAAAACTCCATAGGATATAGATGGTCCAAAGAACTACTGAGAGAGTACATCACCGAGTGGGGAAAAGAAATAAGAAGAAAATCATCAGATTGGATAAATGGAGTGCACGCATCGTACTCGGCCTGTTAACTAGACACTGCGACCTGCGGTGCTACTTATACAAAACACAGGGAACAAGCAACCTGTGTAGATGGTGCAACAAAGAAGAGGAGACTCCCAGCCATTTTCTCTGCAAATGCCTCAACCTAGCCGGACATCGACAGAGGTGGCTTGGGAACGGGATCTTGGATCCCGAGACTTTCAAGGAGATAAACACGAACAACCTACTAGCTTATTGCAAAGCTGTGGATTTCGTGGAACCTCCTTAGGTCCAACCCGGGGGAATAGGGATACAAAGGTGAAAACTAAGTGTCCCTGAGGTACTAAGTATCCCGGAACCATTTAATAATAATAATTTTAATAATAATAGACAATAGCGAAACAATTAAGCATCATTGAGACGATTTGTTAACCATACCTAAGCGAAATTTAGGTAGCGTTGAATATTCAGTAGTTATAAGATCAGCTGCCGTATATGTAAATGAAGTTAGCTTTGCCGTAAATGCAGTAACAATAACAAAAATACAATCTTTCTTAATTTTCATCACTAATTGGAAGTCGATGATGGTTTATACTAGGCTATTGAGGATATTGAAAATGTACGGAAATGAAATAATATTCGAAATGTTATATCCCACCATTATAGCATATGCTTACACAAAATAGCAGTAGTCATGAAAAATCTAATCGCTTACAACCGAAAAGGGGAATCATTAGCGAATTTTTGATAACGTCTATAAAAAATTTGTATAAAACATAAAATTATGGTATTAACGGATTATTTTTCTGAGTCTATATTTTTTTATTACTATATGCGTATAACACAAAGTAATAACGCACAAAATAATATTAAACGTAAATAAAAATTTCTTCATGATACCAAAATAAGTATAATTACTGACATCTTCATGTAAAGAATAGGTAACGATTCAGTATGTCGATGGGCCACGCCCCTCAATCATTATTGCTTAATTGCGAATCCTTTTACTCTCACACACGTGTGTGTCATGTACCAATTCGAAAATAAACTGTACCTGCCCCGAGCATAATCATATGAAAGATTAAATTCATATTCATTTATTGCAGACGTTTATTTATCATGTATTATTTTCATTAAAAAAGTACTGAATAATTGAAAAAATTCATATTGCAATTGAATATAATTGAGTTATTCGCTGTGTTTTTAAAAAATTGAAAGAAAGGCACGTACTACTTTAATTAAGCTTTTTCGTTGAATCGCCTTTCAAAGTTATTGAATATAGTTATTTTATGCGTATCCTTATAGAATTAAGAGCGTTTTATGTACTTTTTAAAAGTGTTCAATGGCTGTACTTAAGCGTTCCATTACTGTCGTTTAGCCTACTTTTCGTTCAGGTAACAGTAATAAAATACTTTCTGCGAATTGTTGTGACTACCGTACACGGATGGCGTAGGTTTTACGATGCAAATCTACAAGCATTTGAATTCATTTTACCATACGCATAAATAAAGTCATAATTGTCAGGTGTTTTGCAGTCGTGTGCATAAAACCGAAAATATTGCCTAATATTTAAGGAGCATTTCGTATTTATCGTATCAATCTTGTTAAATAATGAGATTCTTAAAAACGCCTCAAAACTAGCCTTTCCTTTTATAAATAGCGAGGTAGAAAAAAATTATTATCGATTCATCGAACCGAGCTCATGCAAATAAATTCATCTTTGTTCATATCCAGACTATTTTTTGTACTTCCGCAAAATCATTTTTTGAGATCATTTTTTATGATCCAGAAAAAAAACCGGAGAAGTTTAGTGGTTACATGGTATCATTCGCATATAGCTTAATTAAGGTGGGAGACTCTCAAAAAACGCGATCCTTTCGATTTCCTGATACTCTTTATCGATTTGATTGTTGGCAATTTTTCAACGTTCTTATGAGACGCTGACCACAATTATTGGGTACTTAAAATTCTATTGGGATAACTTCGTTCAAGCGTGCATCTACAGTGTTTATACCGTTTTACGACTTGCAAGAAAAAAATGCGTCCTCGTGTATTCCACATGTTGCGTAAAACTTCAAAGATATTGCGCATAATGATCGTATTATACAATATGACCAACAAACTATTCCACCTGCAACATTTCTAAAGATTTGCTGATGGAAAAATTCATCAAGATTTCAATCTGAATGTATTCTGCTCTATGAAATTATATTCACCTAAATAAATAAAAGTTGTTGGAACTATGTTAATTCACAAATCAATACGCAATGGTAAAGCATTCTTGTAAATTGCCACGAGAAAGTTGCGTAGCAATAGTAGGCAAATGAAGAACGATTTGAAATTTCAAACTCAAGAAAGACAAAATACTTAAAGCTGAATCAAAGTTAGTTTGAAACGCATTCTGCAATGACTCCATTCATTCAGCCGCATCCGCGTCTCGATTGTAAAGCGAGCCTCCCGCGTATTGAAGCGCCTCAATCAGAACGTGCGCCTGCGATAATGAGCCTGAAAATCAGCGGGCGTGCGCACGCGCGCAATTTCTTTATAATCCTATGAACCCGGAGCTCGGGCTCCGCTCGCGCGATTCAGCCGGGAGAGAAAAACGTGGGCGCAGCAGGCTGCCGCCGCTTATGCGCGTCCCACGCGCGCCCCGCTCGACTATAAGCACCGGCCGTACGAATCGAGCGGCGTGGGCCAAAAAACAATTCGTCGCTAATTAAGATAGTCACGCGATTGCAAGATCGCCGCGGCAGCTCTCGCTCTCTTGGGGATTTCCTTTGCGACAAGAAAAAAAACAAGAAACAGTTTTTCGAGCGGTGCGGACGCGATACCGAGTCTCGCGGAGATCATTATCGCGGATACGCGAGCTCATCGTAAAATACTGCGCGTCGCGGCACATTTTTCGATTGGCCGCGGAAGATACGATGACGCGTTTACGCACGGTGAGATCTTCCTGTTTAAACGCATAATTACGTGCGAAAGGCATTTGCTTATTTATTTATGTGGTTATTTATTTTATGGCGATTATCGGCCCTCGATCGACGGATTTCGAAAGCGCAGTTGAACGGCGCGAATGTTGATGCATGCTGTCAAACACCTTCTTACATCGGTATACGTAATTTTTTATTTCAGGTCTTTTATACTTATATTAAAATTTATCATTGTACGAAAATTATCCAGAGTTCTTTTTCTCACCTTTCGCAACGGTTTAGATTGATATGGCAGGTAAGAGCGTAATATAGATAGATAGATAGATAGATAGATATACGATTTATTTGTCATTGTTTGGCAAAAATTACATTACATCGAATTGCCATATCGTCATTAGTACAATAAAATCTTTGATCACTATCACAGGTCGTCAGTATACAATATAAGTATAATTGCTTCACATTATGTCATTAACTAATATCACAGTATGTCAATAGATATATCACAGTTTTCATAACAATTTCTGGAGATTCATTCATTCTTGTTTAGCCGTACATCCATCACGTTACAATTTAAAAATTCAGCACATTTGTCAAGCAGATACATACACTCATCACACACACAGATAAATACACTCACACTTACTTAATTAATATATACATTTTTACGACATATTTCACAACTGAGACATAAAACACGGGATAATAAATAAATAAATAAATAAATAAATAAATAAATAAATAAATAAATAAATAAATAAATAAATAAGTAAGTAAGTAAGTAAGTAAGTAAGTAAGTAAGTAAGTAAGTAAGTAAGTAAGTAAGTAAGTAAGTAAGTAAGTAAGTAAGTAAGTAAGTAAGTAAGTAAGTAAGTAAGTAAGTAAGTAAGTAAGTAAGTAAGTAAGTAAGTAAGTAAGTAAGTAAGTAAGTAAGTAAGTAAGTAAGTAAGTAAGTAAGTAAGTAAGTAAGTAAGTAAGTAAGTAAGTAAGTAAGTAAGTAAGTAAGTAAGTAAGTAAGTAAGTAAGTAAGTAAGTAAGTAAGTAAGTAAGTAAGTAAGTAAGTAAGTAAGTAAGTAAGTAAGTAAGTAAGTAAGTAAGTAAGTAAGTAAGTAAGTAAGTAAGTAAGTAAGTAAGTAAGTAAGTAAGTAAGTAAGTAAGTAAGTAAGTAAGTAAGTAAGTAAGTAAGTAAGTAAGTAAGTAAGTAAGTAAGTAAGTAAGTAAGTAAGTAAGTAAGTAAGTAAGTAAGTAAGTAAGTAAGTAAGTAAGTAAGTAAGTAAGTAAGTAAGTAAGTAAGTAAGTAAGTAAGTAAGTAAGTTAGTAAGTAAGTAAGTAAGTAAGTAAGTAAGTAAGTAAGTAAGTAAGTAAATAAGTAAGTAAGTAAGTAAGTAAATAAGTAAGTGAGTAAATAAGTAAGTAAGTAAGTAAGTAAGTAAGTAAATAAATAAACGAATAAGATAAATAAATAAATAAATGAGTAAATAAATAAACAAATAAATAGATAAAATACCCATGTACTCCTCAGTCGTAAAAACAAAGTCAAATTAATCACCGTGCGGCCGCCTGACGTGCCTGTCTAACGCCGTCTTAAACTTACATAATGACGGCATATACCTCACACTGTAGGGGAGGGAGTTCCAGAATCGCGAGCCTTGGGCTCTAAACGAGTAGAGACCGGTATCAGTACGCGATCCCGGAACCGAGAGCTCTTTCACACCATTCCTACTGGAAGCCCTGGCTGTGTTTTTACCAAAGAGAGCCGCAAGATACGGAGGTTGTCCAACATTTATTGCTTTATACAATAATAACCCCGCAAAGTACGCTCTGCTTTCCTTTATGGTAAGCCAGCCAAGATATTTCCTGTGAGGAGTGATGTGCTCGTCCCTCCTAACACCACATATGTATGTCACACATGAATTTTGAAGTCTTTGTAACTTTGTCTCAAGCTCATCAGACACATCAAGTTGAACTACGGAACAGTAATCTAAATGTGGCACAACCAGTGCGTATGCAAGCTGTTTTCTCAACGCCTCGGTGGTGAATGAACTAAAAAATCGTATGCTGTAAAGAGCACGATTTACCTTCTTTCCAACCGCATCAATCTGCAGTTTCCACGTAAGTTTAGAGTCCATGACAACACCAAGGTTTGTGACAGAGTCGGAAAAAGGCACATGTACACCTTCCTGAAACTCAATGCCGAGCCAAAAATGATCGCTTTTGTTTTGCCGACATTGAGTCGCAGTCCGGATGTTTTGGCCCACTCCGACACTGCCCGCGCAACAGTCGACAAGCAACTGATACCCACATGAAGATCTCGCCGTGTCACTCATAGACAGGTGTTTCTATTCTATCATGATAATAGATTTATGAAATATAGAGCCTGAAAACCATTCTTGAATTAATTTATTTACTTTTTATTTCTTTATTAATTTAATTATTTATTTGTTTTTACATGGAAAAATCCGAATGACCTTATGGAAGCAAGCATCTTATAAAGCCTGTATGCTCCAATTCTATAATTGATCCGAGCTAAGCATTTTAAATGATAAAACATAAGTGAATTTTAATTTTAATTGCAAAGCAATAATATATTTATAAATGCACCCCCCATTATTATTAATCGAATCCCCGCAGTCATAATCTCCGGAAAATCAGAATCGGCAGCAATCCTTGAAGCCACGATCATTCAACATTGTTCTCTTCCGTCGTTTCAGCATTCGCTGCAAGGCTAGGAGTAGACAAACATCTGGTTTCCAGAAGCGACAGACGACGACGGAGCTCGCAGCTCGCGCACCTAATCGCCTACGCACCGCCATGCAGAGAGCTGGAGAGCAAATCGGCCGCGAGCACCACGTGGCGACCTTCCCATGGCTCTCGCGCGCGACCGTTTTCCCATTTTTTCCCTTCCCACGCACTGCGTTACAGGCTTAGCTGTAGCTCGCGCTCTCGCTTTTCTCTCGTTCTCTTTCACTCTATTTTCAATCGAGAGCGCAGAGTATTACGCGCATAATGCCACCTGGCGCGGCAATAGCCGCCGACGCGCGCACGTGTTCCTATCTGGAAATTGCTCTCCTTCATTGTTTCCGATAGGCCGCGATGTCTACGCCGGCTACTTGCGACGAGATAGCTGCAAGGCTTAGAGGGATACGATTGATAGGATTTATTTGTTCTGTTTGCAGCTCTGTCGGGTGCTTTAGATTTTGCGCTTGTGACTGGGCGAATTTCTGCAAGGTGTGACAGGGATTTCTGACTTTAATGAACAACTTAACGGGTAATTATGAAAAAGAGGTATGAAAATTTATAGTTTAATGATACATCGCTTAGTAACGGAGGAATGATTTGTACAAATATAAATTATACGTCTTCGGAAGGGTGAGAAATTTGTTGCTGAAACGTCGATATTATAATGACATAGTACTGAATCATTAAATCAGTCGACAACACCTCTCAAAAATTAATTGTATGATGAGCGGCAAAGCCAATAGGTACGTACAACAAATATTAATTTTCCATTTTTTATTTTCTGGTAGTTGTTATATTTTATAAAGATTTTTTTACTTAGAACTAGATGGGTGTTTTGATAAATCATGTCTATATCCTTTATAGATAATGTGTAATAAATAATACTTTCTTCAAGATAGAATCTACGGCATTAGATCAAAAATTGCTTTTGGCAAGCACCTGTGATGCATGATTAATTATTTACATACACAACTACAATAGCTAGAGGCCAATTCGATTATCTAAGTGGATGATCGTTTCAATTAATATTGCAAAAAGCTTAGTTACCTTGTAATAATCTTTAAAACAGTTATTTATCACTTAATAAAATATTTTTGCTGGTAATTTCTCGAAAATCTTACATAAATTCATGATTGATAAGATTTCCAACATCATTTGACTAATAACTGCGAATTAAGATATTTGATCAAGATAGTGCACAAAACTGAGCCGAAATCCCTCGTATATCATCGGTCTTAAAGAGAGTCCGCTCGAGAGTAAGGAGCAAAAGAACTGTAACAACAAATAAGAAAAACAGAAGCGCAAAATATTGCGATCGCGATAAAAATCGATACCATTGGGCTTAATAGCGCGATTAAAGGCCGACGTTTTCTTTTTGGCGTTATCGAACGCACGTAAGCCGCCACCGCGAGAAAGTAGCGGCAAATTATCGAATATTTCCTCGGACGTTTAACGCTGCGAGAATGAAATTACAGTCGATCGGTGGCGCGGCGCGAGCCAACCGGCCGTGCGGTAATTATGTTTTTGACGATGCGATGCGCGCGATCATATGCTCTACCGAAAACTTTTAATGTCGCGGAGAATGGGGGAGAGCGCCAAGGCAAAAAATTCGATTCGTCAATGATCGCCACCGTTAGTGAAAGCTGATTTCCAGCTACTCCTGAGCTGATTCCGTCTCTGCCTGTATATATCGTATAAGTTATCTTGATATATGATTATACTTATTATTCCAACCTGCATTTTATTTTATCTCTTCCATTTTTGTGGTATGGCTTTTAAAAATTTCCCTGGATTTTGCTTTTATTATATTAGCTTTTATGTGTACAATCGAAATGATTTTTTAAAACTATTATTAGTTCAGCTTTTATTTTCAAAAATTCTATTGTATGTTTTTTATAAGCTTTATTTACATATTTATAAATCGCGCCTCAAATCGTACTTTATATGAAGCTTTGTTAAAAAATTGTCACAATTTTTATATAATATATATATAAATTACTTATAATAAATATGAATAATTTATAAGAACTTCCCTGGTAGAAAATTGAGCATATCAGATGGTCGGTTCACGATCTATTGGGCAGATCCGTTTCCTAATAGTTCGCCAGAAATAAACCAGCATCTGACCAGAAATTTATAGAAAATCTAAATAGCTTACATAACCCTAAAAAATTATTGAAAATGTAAATCCCATTATAGTACTTCTGCGTTAAAACAGCATGCAAATTTTTATTCGATTATTTATTTGATTTTTTTTATGTCTTATTTAATTATAAAACTCTAACCTTAAAAAAACTTTTAATGAAATAAGTTTTTAGTTTTTATTTCGAATCTATCCCAAATATATCTTAGCATTCTATTAACAATAAGCTATTAAATCCATGACATAATAATCATTATTAACTTATAAAAATTCGTTAAACGTTATTTTTTATTTATTTATTCATTAACCATAAGTTGGTCAGGTTTCTGACGAGAATACGTCGACAGGTAGCGGGGTTTCTGGCCAGACTTTTAAGCAGAAATTGGCCATTCCCTATAAAATAGAGTAAAATCTGGCGAACATATGGGGAACGTTTCTACCAGGGTTGAATATGGATCAAAGTCTAATGGATGACCCTCTTGCAGTAAAAGTAAGAAGAATTAGGCTATATTAGAAAAAATGACCCAAACATGTTTCGTTTTGAATTTTTACAAATTTTAATTATTGCAATGAAATTTGTTGAAAATGTTTGTAGAAGTGAAAAAGTAAAATATTAAGATGAACGTTAAAATAGTAAAAATTTTATTTAGTAAAGTATTTTGCCCAATTTTGTAACTATTATCTATGCAATTTATATATTGATGTTGACCTACAAAGTTGTCAATAATTTGTATGTAATAAAGAAATAAGAAATGGTGTACAGAGCAATAGAAAAATAATGTAGCAATGTGTAATTAAATCGATATCCTTTCCCTAGTAATGAATGAACAAATCTTCTATGAATATAGAAGCAAAAGTCCAATCTGATGAAAACAAATCTATCAATAACGCGCACCCTTTCAACTGTCTCGTCTCAATTCTCAACCCCCAAAAGCTATATCCCGCCACTTTCAAGCAATAAACACGAATATAAAGCATAGAAAAAATGGGGTGAAAAAGCAATACGTGGCGAGAGATGCGTCAGGTCTATAAATAAATCGACCGTTGCTCGCTCGCTCGCAAGCCACGACTATTCGTTGCATATTCATACGCGCACGCGCTGCGCGCGCTAAGCTTTACGAGCTTCGAGGTGCGTGTGCCGTCGTCGCGCGCGCCCGAGTCTCGCCAGTGGGCGAACCGGATCGCCGCGCGATATGTCGATTCGGAGTCGTTCGCGCTCGCGCCGGAAAGACCAAAGTATATCGCGCATTGAAATCGCGCTCTGCTGCTGTTGCTGCTGCTCTGTTTTGCTGTCAGGACGGACCGAGAGACAGAGGCTAATACCTGCGAGCGTCCAGCACGCGAGACTATGTTTGCCGCGCGGTATAAATATACGCATGGAGAGCTCGAAGGGATGTTATAGAGACGAGGGGAGTCATTTATTTTGTGGGGAGGGGCGATAAATAAGGGATCGGGAGCGAATTAATTATGTGCTGGTGGAGTTAATTCGATAGGTTTATGCACAACACCCGCTACTCTATACGACTTTGCACTAAGAGATCTTAGAGGACAAGGACATTTTACGGGATAGTATGGATTAGCGCTTCATTAGATTGCACAAAAATATATACTGAATCATTTTAATAAAATTTTGTGTCAAGATAATAACGATGATTTGAACCGAAGACTTTCTAAAAAATAAAAGACCATTGTAGATAATTAAGAGGACAACAGTTTTATAAGGAATTCAGAAGTCAAAAATACAAATAGAAAATAAAAAAAATTAGAAGGTTATATTATTCTATAAAATTAAATGAATAGAACATACATAAAACATAGACATTTACGACCTTATCGCTCATTGTGTATTATATCGTTTATTCCATGAAAATAATATGAAGTATATTTGACTGTACATTTCGTGAAATATGTTTCCTGTTCTATTCTCGGATATTCGTATACACTATTGTAAAATAATAAAATGAGTGGCAATTTAACATTGTCCTCGAATAATTAACTTCCCTGATTTATTATTATTAAGTTTAAAAAAAGACAAAGAAACACTAAAGTCCAATCAAACTGAAATTTTCTTAAATACGGATCTAGTTAATTAAACCGTAGGACGGAACAAAGGCTATTAATAACGAACAAATAACGAGTATATAAAGAAACGCGCAGCGAAACGCTAAAACAAGAGTATTCAGCGAGAAACAGTGGGGATATAGAAAAAGAGAAGGAGAAGATAGAAGAGATCGGCGCGCGCGCGCGGCGAATAGTGGGCAAGGAAAAAAGCGGAGCGCGCATAATACGCGTCGAATCGTCGCTGCGCGGCAGCCCACGCGCGTAACACCGGTGTTTTATAACTGGCGGCGACGGCGGCGCGTCCCGCCTCGAGCTGCAGTTTCTTTATCCCTCTCTCGCTCGCTTACGGCGCGCCCCCGCAATTATCGTCCTTTATCGTGTCTCTCCTCGGGTATTTTACTTTTTCAAAGAGCTCCCATTATGCCGGCCTCTTAACGGCGCGAGGCTTTTCATTAATAAAGACGCGGGCGAGAGAGATTTTTTTCCTCCTCGCTGAATGAAACGCTCGTTTTCTTCTCTGCTTTTTGTGTGCGAGGGGCTCCGAGAGGTGACTTTTCGAAGACTCGTATCGGAAGGAATGAAAGTGCACGAAAATCTGAAAAATATATCGATCAGTGGCTGCGGCCTAGCTTGTAAAGTTTTATTGCCTTGAGTTGTAAAAACTTTTAACGCCAAAGCTGTATTTCTTTGATATACTCGTAGTGGGACACTGCGGCTCAATAAGCGCTACAGCGAGAATCTTAAATATTTTTATAATATCCGTATCTTGTTGCTGGAAGTATTTTAAGCTAAATGTGTTTATATTATCGCGTTTCAGTAAAATTTAAGATTTTTTTTATTTTCTACATTCGACAGACATTGACAATCTTTTTAAATTAAGTTATAAAGAGGTGCAGCGCGTGAGACGAAAAACTTATCGAAATTGAATGTTTACTGTCGATAGTAAAACGTATACGAATTTTAAGATCCAACTTAAAATTAAAGCGAATGAATAAATATTTCATTTCGATACGAACTCTGTGGCTTCGAAGCATAACAACTTAAGTCCACATTTCTTGAAAATTGAGTTTTTAGTGATTTTGTATATGTATACACATGGTCTATTTTCATATACAAAAGATAAAAGTTTCAAAAGTTCATTTATTACTTTACTTTTTTTATACTTCGGTTTAAATGGCATTTTGAAAATTCAAACCTCTATATCTCTACATTTTCAAAAATGGACTTACGTTGTTACGCGTTTTCACCACAGAATTATATTGTACGAAAATACTTTATTAATTTAAGAATTTAAAACGCAGGTGCAGACGTTGGCACCGATCACGCGACGCAATGTCATAGACACCGATTAAAATTCAATTCAGCGCTGACTCGGCCAGTTGACAACGGAAGGAAGTTAGGCCGATTGGTATGCAAGACCTGCCAATCAGGTGTATATGTGAAGAGGGATAGAAGGGAAGCGCATATGAGCGAGAGAGCATCGAGAAAAACAAAGAAAAAAAGAAAAGGTCTTATGAACGATAAGGACTTTTAGAATATATATTATGCATCCAAATTTGCGTATGGACAATTTAAAGCTATTGAACAATCCTTTATATTTAAAATCATATATCTCTCGATCATTGTACTCTATCGATTTAATGAGCTATTGTTTTACTTGATGGTATTAGTATTATCATACAGTTATACAATTTATTTATTTTCGACATTCTTTTTTTAAAAGTAACGTTTATCTGATTTTTATGAGCACCGAAGAAGGTCGTATTATTTGTTATAAAAAATAATTCTTAGTGCAAAAAGTAAGAAAAATCGTGCTCCTCTTATGACAATAAATGAAGAAACATAAGGCAACATAAGGCAACATAAGGCAACGATTAAAAGACGATTAAAAGGCGATTAAAAGACGATAAGGACCTTTGAAAAGAAAAAGAGACAGAACGCAAAATGTAGTAGGAATACAAAGGGGATGAGTCGAAAGGCAAAGAACTCCTCTGACCGAGTGCTAAACTTCGTGGCGTTTTGCTTGCGAGCACGCGTCGCCGGGGCCTCGGTCGGTCGGTCGGTCGGTCGGGCTGCACGTAGCGAATAAAACGGGACTTCCTCTCTTCCTTCCGCAGGCGATCGTGAGGCTCGTGGTATCGAGTCGACAGAGAGACAACGACGACCGAGGAGAAAAGGATGCGCGTCGCGTCGATCCGGTTTGTCGCAGCCGACGATCTCTCCCGCGTCAAAACAAAGCGCAGCGCGGCGCGGCGCCCACCCGCTCCCTTTTTTCTCCCTCTCCATAAGCTATATACTTCTTATTGCAAAAAGAAAATGCGCTCGCGGATATTTATGCGCGGCATTCAAAAGTGACGATCCTGTAAAAGTGAGGAGGCGTTCTAGTTTTTTACGGCCTTGTTAAACTTTTGTGATTTAGTGCGTGCTTGCAAGCCTCGTCGCGAAGAACGCGCGCGCGCGCGTTTCGTTATGATTTACGAAAATTAAACTAACGCGCGGGAGTGGAAGCGACATGATTTTTTTTTACAAATGATGGCTCTGAGAGTGAATAATCATTTTTTACCTTACTGAGCTTTGCAATACGAAAAAATCTGAATAAAAATAAAGTTAACACTGGGATTTAAAAAAATGTAATTTTGAGATATAGCAAAACCACAAGAATTCTTGTAGTTGATTTTAATTTAATAAATTAATAACAGTAATTGTGTGTCCCCTATGAAATGTCAAAAAGTAAAATAGAACTGCTATTCCTGGTATGACAAGTTCTTTTATCAAATATCGTTAAAGATCATATAATTATATCTCAAAGACATATCCGAATGAGCTGTTATTATTATTGTTATTATTTATTTCACGTTCTATATAATCTCAGATAATTACGAGGTAATTGGCAGTGAGCCAGAAAAAATGTCGATGCAATAAAACGGTCAAATGACCTGATTAAGTCGTCGTAAAAATGGGCAAAAATTCAGAATGGTATCAGGGCAGTTATCTCTCTTACTCGCGAATATTACATACACTTATAACTACACCGCGAGACAGAAGGCGTTCCTATTTATAAAGGTGATATCATCGTCGATTACCTACGCTTTCGCGCGAACAATCGTAAATTCTCGGCGCGGTCGGGAAAGATACGCGGGCGCGCGCACTGTGCGACCGATTTATCCCTTTGAAGCAGACGCATTTTTCGTCTATTTCGCCTGAAATTTATTTTATGTGAAACTCAAAATCGCTTTGAGATAATATGTTACCTCGATGTGTTTCGAGCGTCTTGAAAAAGCACTTTGCATCATTCACGTTGATATTTTTCATTTAATACAATAATATTCTGCTCTGCACTAAAGGAATTGGTTCTGTTGTTTTACAAAATAAATTATACTTTCTAAATAATTTCGTTATGAGTGTATATCACTGTAATTAATATAGTTGCTATGGCATTAATATATTCGATATCTTGAAATTTGTCTCTGCTTTATTTAAATGAGTTACCGCTACCTGATTATTCCTGAAAAAGTAAAACTCGATCTGTGTGTGATATTATTACGCAATAAATATGCACTTATTTTCAAAATAATATTTATATTTTCCAATTAATTAATAAATACTTAAAGAAAACTATTTTTGCTGTTAATTATATCAATCAATTAAAGTCTCAATAAAAGTTGACAATGTAGTTGTAGAAACCGAGTCGAAGAAACAACAATCTTATACATTCGATTTACGACTCGATAAAGTCATTGGATAAAATTTAAGAGCTATAGCATCTTATCTAAACGCTTGCATACTTCTGGGCAATATTTCCTCGTATTTATTAGAAAAATAAAGGAAAATTAGTATCGGACAAAACAGACCGTCCTGCTTTCCAGCAGTCTCATAAAGTTCTAAAACGAGTATATACGAGCGCAGGAAGAAAATAAAAAGACAACATAGTAATCTCGCTAACGCAGTCGATCGGAAATCGACAAAGCGCGCCGGGCACAGTAGGAGGATTGAGCAAAAGAGTGCGTAAAAGAAAGGAAAGAAAAAAAGGCCGAGGAGAAAGAAAGAAAATTGATACTTGGTACTCGCTTATTACAGGTATAAAGGCTCGAGTTAGGCGCGTGATCTTTAAGTTGGTTTCACGACTGCAGCGTGGCATGGCGGCAGCGGCGCGCTGCAGTTAATAATCGATCGGCTGATCGGCTGCGCGTCGCGCGAGCTGCGTTATAAAAGCAG
This sequence comes from Gastracanthus pulcherrimus, assembly GCA_949152435.1. NCBI lineage: Eukaryota > Metazoa > Arthropoda > Insecta > Hymenoptera > Pteromalidae > Gastracanthus > Gastracanthus pulcherrimus. The sequence continues at coordinate 175,407,553 of OX424572.1, read as the reverse complement.
CGCGCGCGCGCGCGAGTGCATGCGGCCTCCTCGGGAATTCATAAAACGCGCGCGGCGATAAAAGCAGCGAAACGAGCGCTTCCGCGCATGCGCCACTATAATTGTGTCGTAAATCCGTTTTTGCCGGGTCTTCGGTCGCTTTTTTTTACTGCACGCGAGCCAGGCGCACTTCCGAGTTTTTCCGGGTGCCTTTGTATTGTATATATATATGTATCGATTATGGCCGGAGCGAATGAGCTCGCGCCGGCAGACTGTACAATTTGCATTTTTTCCTACTGTGATGTGCACTTTAAACTTGAAACGCGGCATGAAAGAAAAATCTGTGTCGCTTAATAGATTTTAACGGAGCTCTTACAAAATGTCCTTTCTAGTATTTATTAATAATTCAGTCGCTAGTACATCGGATAATAACGACGCGCTTTTTCTATTTAGAAGTATTTTTGGCTGATATACGAAATTGAAGTTCTTCAAGCTTCAAAATTCAACTGTGTATTTTATAAAATATAAGGGTTTATTAACTTTCAAGAAACGATTATCAAGAAAAAACCGTCATCTTATTTAATTAATTCTGTGAGGACCTTAACTACCCGAAGGAATTCATATATAATACCGCCGGCCATACATGGTATTACTTTTTAATGCGATTTTAACAAAATTAATTAATACGAAGACAAAGAAAAATTCGGCGCAAGAATTTTTCGGCATAAATAACTTAAGAATCAATCAGGCCAATTAAAAGCAATAATTTTAAATATGTCGTCTAATTATTCGGCGAAGGAGGGAGGCGCGCAAAAAATGCATACGAATTTCAAAAACGAAGTTCGGAAAGGGCTCACGCGCTTATGGCGCGGAGCCGGAGGTCGAGCTGATTAGAAAAAAGCAAGAAGGGCTTGATGAATTACTCACATTCTTTGTTGCGATCCATGGATTGCTGAAGAGGAGAGTCGTCGACCTCCGCCTTCGGAGGCGACTGGTTGCCCTCCGCCATTTTCGACCCGGAGATGCTCGCCGCTGACTTCTTCAAAACGACGTCCCCCGTCTTGTCCTTCGTCACGTGCACCTTCGACGACTTCTTATTGCAATTGCCAACTTCGTGAGAAGACCGATCTCTGTTGAGAACAACAAACAAATTTCTTCTTATTGTAAATTCTAGCACAAAGTGTTCTTTATGCGAACAATTCATTTGCACACTAAATTGTATATGAAATAAAAATATCTAATTTGTAACTAATGTATATCTTCCCCGGAATAAAAGCGCATATTAAACGTTTGTAGAATAGAATAATAGAATAGAATTGAATTTGTAAACTTCAATGAGTAAAAACTTCATGTAAATATTGACTAAAATATAAAATATTCCTTAATTCTATCGGTCACCATGCCTTCCTAAAGGACACTCATTTTTTTATCTACAAAACCTATTTTAAATTTAATTTTTTAGCTTCTAACTATGACATTTGTCTAATATAACGTCAAAATAAGCCATTAAAACTTTGGTTTTGTTAAGAAAAATTTAGTATAAAAATTTATAACTTTAAAATGGACGAAAGATTTGGAATTTGTTGACTTATATTGACTAATTTTCTTATACCTTTATAAAAATATATAATCAGGTTCAATATGTATTCTGGTATATATATACATACATGAATTAGAAGTTAAAAAATGGAATACTGTCCTAAAGTAGTGAAATTATTCTTTTTCTTTAAGTCCAGAAAACTCGCGCCCATTAAACGCTTCCCCGTATAAAAAAAAGTCGTGACCGAAAGGGTTAAAACAATGTAATTTATTAGCAATTTAATAAAAATATAATAATATTAATTTAAAATACACATGATAAAAGAATATTTACATATTATTATGAAACTGAAAAAACTGTTGCAATTATCGAGTGTAGGTTAAACAGCCGTACCGATAGCTACGATCCCTATATCATCAACTGCTTTGACTGTTTCATGGTTCTGATAATTTTAAATGAACGAGTTATTTGTTTTATATAAAAGATTTAGTGCAATTTTAAGCAATAATTATAAGAATAAAAGGAAAAAAGTCACACGCTAAAAGAGCAGCTTTTGTCCAAGATTGTTTCTTTTTAATTTAAGAACTTTGATACAATACAGTACCTATAGAATTAATATTATATTAAGAATTTTAAGTTAAATATTAAGTACGCAAGTTATCGAATTTATAACTGCGTCTGTTATATAAATTGTAGTTAAGTAGTTATTAAATTACATATATTTTTACATTATTTGTTAAGATCTTTAACGTTTTATAATATATAAATAACGTCGCAATTTTGATATCTGTAAAGTAAAGATATTAAGGTTTTTCCGCAATTTCATGAACCATTATTTACATAGTTGCATTTCTCTCTAAAAAATTAGATACGCATAATCATGTAAATGTTCAAATCGTTAATCATAAAAATGACATAAAATGATGTGATGTAAGAAAATGAATGCATCATGCGCAGATTTTAATCCCGTTTCTTCCTACTATACAATATATAAAGTAAACTGCTGACAAATATAAATAAAACTATGAGCTATACAAATAAAAGTCTGAGTTATCAAATAATATATTACAATTTCAATTATCAAAAATCGTAGAATAAAAATAAAATTATTCACGTTTGCTTTTAGTTTTTGACAAATGCGCGATCGTTGCAAAGATACTCAAGAAAGCTGCACAACAAGAAAAAGGAAATAAAAAAAGAGGAAGAATAGACAGAAATGTGAGTGTCTCTGACCTATCCTCCTTGATATCGCGCTTGTCCTTGCGACCCTTGAAGATGCCCTCGATCTTCTTGAGCTTGGACTTGAGTTTGGAGTCGGGCTTGGCGGGCTTTCTTGCGGCCGCGCAGGCTTGTTGCGGTTGGGGCTCGCTCGTCGAGTCGGCCGGGGCCGTAGTCGCGGCGCTCCCGGCGCTACTACTGTTGCTGTTGCTGCTGCTGCTGCTGCTGCTGCTGCTGCTGCTGCAGCTACTACTGCTACTGCTGTGGCTGCTGTTGCTCAGTTGATGGCTCTGCAACGATGCGGGAGCGTTCGGCCCGGAAGTCGAGGCTCTGCTGCTGGTGTAGTCCTGCGCAGAGGCGACCACAATTTTCGATATCATCGGCCCCGATTATGTATACATGTTTCATGCGAGAGTTCGCGAACGCGTTTCAATGTCAAATGTTTATTGTAACGATTTTTGCGGTTTTTCTTTTCGGTTTAGTTCAAAGATATTCTATGGGACTCACCTTGAACCACTCTGGATAAATAGCGCTAATAGTGTCGAGAAGATCTTGGTCCAATTGAATCCTCCAAAACGGAGAGCCGCTGTCCAACCTGTGGCCAGACTCTGGAAAGATAAATATAATTTCTGTCAGTTTTACTTCTGTTTTCAAAACTGAGCTTTGTTTGGGAATTTTTTATTACAAGTTTAGCTTCATTTATTGTATTTTGGTATAAAGTAAAATAAAAAAATGTTGTTTATTTCACTATGGTTCATAAAGCAGTACGTAAACCAGCTGTAAATGTATGTAAATGTATCTTACACATGTTTTGGAGTAATGGTAATCAATATGTTAAAAAATTATTTATTATAAACAAGAAAAATGGTATAATTGTAATTATTTTTCTTGTACCGACACTTAAGAGCATTAAAAAGTTTTGGATAAATACTAAGTATGTATAACTTCTTACATTAAGTTATTGTCTTCCGTTGTATATTCTGCTGAAATCGGTGATTATTTAAACTATTATACATATAAAACACATTTATGAAATTGACGAAACATTTAACCTGGAATGCTTACAGGATGGGATTATTCTTTACGTGACGATTAAGAAATTCTACAGGAAGCCGACTCTGACTTCAAATTTTTAATTACACCATTAGGGCTTGAAATCACGATTCGGCACTACAAGCTCTGCATGAGTAATCAGAATGAAAACACGAGTTTCAAAATCGTCATTACACAGCTCTAGACAACCGACAGTTCAAAGTCTTGGGATACTGCATTATTCAAGATGAAAATGCTATAAAAATAATCTACATCTAGGTGAAACATCGTAAACTACTTAAATTCACATTTAAATTACACTTTCGTCGGTCAAATCGTAGTAGGTCGCTGTGTTCATTACAGTAAATAACGATTAGTGTTTATAGAAATGTTTTTTATACTATTTTGACATTTTAAGTTGTCGATTGTTTGAAAATAGAAACGTCAGAACTAAAAGTGCTATTTAAAAATTGATGAAATTAATTAAAATCATTAAGTTATTCAGAACAAATAATACACAAAAAAAAACTGGCTGCATTTTAAACCTTCACGTATTTATAGATTGGAGTTTGATTTTATCGAAAACTTGTTCTTTTCTTGTTAATCAAAAAATTGAAGTCGTACACGACACGCAGTCAAAACATTAACAGTATAAAAGGAATTACGTCAATTGAAAATCTTCTCGAAATTACTTCCACGCTTATATAAACGATTAAATTTTATAATTTATATACCGATGAATTTTAACATCACATTAATTAATGTTAAAAGCATTTAGCCATGAAACAGATCATAACTGCCGGATTTTTCGATATAAATGTGCAAACATGTAACAAGTAGGTTACACAAATATGAGTAATGCAGTGTGTATAAATTCAGGTATTTTTATAACAAGCTTATATAATATTTAAATATTAATTACCAGAATAAATTCACGTTGATTTAACAAGTAAAAAAAATGTCTGAACACTATAAAATAATACACAAAAAAGGTTTTATTTCAATATTCTGAAATTCAATAACGACTGTAACAAGCCACGACGTGAGAAAAAGGTGAAAAGTAACAGCTAAAGCAGGTGTACTATACATTACCCGAAGACACAAGAAAAGGGCAAACAGACGCGTCAAAAATGCCGATCGCTAAAGAGTTGTCAACGCTGCATCGCAGCCGCGGAAGGCCCGCGTTATATACGTATGTATATATCAAGTGTCCGGGAGTAGCGCGCGTTATCTCGGCCCGCGTACACACATGCGCGCATAATACTCGGCCGCAAAAGGGCTAATGGCCCGGCTACCGCGCGACGGGGGCATGATGCGGACTGCCGCGCACCGCGGAATGCCAAACGGCCGATTTCTTCTTCTTCTTATATCCTATAAGTGCTCGCGCGTACGTATACGTATAAGAGTCGAGGGTGCGAAAATTATCGTATTATATCCACAGCTGCTGGATTGCCCATCGAGGAATTATAGCGACAGCTCTCGATGTTTAAGTATCAAAGTATGTAATAGGGTTTATCTTACTTGTGTATACTGTTGCGTAAGACTTGTATATTAGCTATAGGTCTTATGGGTTTTTAGTAATAATGGTTATTGTATGAAGTATAATTGTTTATTTAAATATTACAATATTGAATACACTCTGAGAAAAATTATAAAGCAAACATTGTTCAGCAAGTTTTTATATTTCTGTTTGTACAGACTATAAAAAATTTACCTGAGTGAATTTATTTGAATTTTTTTAAATACTGGAACATTCGTTTTCGCTAACCTTATTGGAGGATAACAAAAATTCAAACATATTAGGGATATAATATATTTTCTATAAAAATTACCATAGCCTGTAGAACAAATCAGACCATTTATAAAACGCTCTTTAAATTAGAAACAAGTATTAAAAAAATTTGAAAGAATAAAGTGAGCACACAGGTTACAAGTGAAGATTGTTTATTATTTCTACAATAAATCCAATAGAATTAGGTATAACTAATAATTTACTGTCAAAGCAATAACCAAATAATCAATTTACCAGGCTTACTGGTTTGACTTGAAAATGTTTTTTTTTACACCAGGATATTTATAGTAAAAATAACCATATTTATAGGAAAAATAATATTCGTTGCGCAATTTTTACCACAAGTGTAGTAAGAAAATTAGTAGTTCTCGCTAGATATTTTCAGTAATTGTAATCACTGAGCGTATAAATAATATTATTTATGCTTCTATAATGGATGTTTATAATGTAAGTACATGATAGACATTTGTATACAGAGAGGCTTGTGTGCAGGTACGAAATTCAGATCAGTCGGCATACGATTTTCGTGCGAGAGGCCGTCGACACGTATAATAATAATCGAGAGCCGAGACCTTTGGCTCGCGATCGCGCGGTGTCATCTCGATCGGTGTAACAGCCGCCCGCCCCCTCCTCGCGATTTCTCTTTTCCCGCTCTCACTCTTTTTCTCCGTTTCTGTATAGGATTCTCCGTCTCTGTCTCATCCTCCTCCTCCTTCTCCTCCTCCTCCACCTCCACCTCCTCTCCGTCCTCGCAGCTTTCTTCTCCACGGTAGCCCGAGCGACGACACGTATGTAGGTATATACGCGCGAGCAAAAGAGAGAAAGAGAGAGAGAGATGGAGACTGAAAATGAGAAAGAGAGAGAGAGAGAACGCGCGCGCGAGAGCGAGAGAGAGAGAGAGAGAGAGAGAGGACGAGAGAAACCGGTGGTCGGCGGACCTCGTTACGACGACATTCTGCGGCCTGGCGACGAGACGCGTGCCTTGCCTTCGAGATGGGGAATCGAACGAGGAAGGTCGACAAGAGCGAAAAGGATAGATAGAGAAACGGAGAGAGAGAGAGAGTTGATCTCTTTGCCGTTCCCTCGGGACTTTCTGAGATCGCGTGTGTTTTGTCGAGCGACGAAGAGAGAGAAGGAGAGAGAAAGAGAGGAGACGATAACGCGCGAGAGTAGCTCCTTCTCCTTTTTTTTCCGCGGAGTCAGAAAACACGAGTCACACCGATAAAATCGCAGCTTCCCCCCCCCCCCCCCCCGTCCGCCATATCAGCGCTTAGCTGCCGCTCCGCTTATTTCAACTGCACTCGAGTATACGACGCATGTACGTATGTACGAGCTGTATGTATGTTGTATGCACGCATAAACGCGAATATATCTCTTCAGTCGGCGCGAGCGCCATTACTATATCGTATTTCAAGATTTTGAGGATCTGATTTTCAGGGTGCTCCCTTTTCTTTCCTTGCTTCTGCTGCTTCTGCTGCTTCTGCTGCTTCTGCTGCCTCTACTGCTGTTGAGTTGGGGTGAAAACGGATACTGCCGGCGCGGCGAGTTCTGTTTTTTTCGTCCGCGGGGAAACGTGCTCAAGAAATGGTTCGGGGAACTCGGAGAGGGAAGTGATAGCGGAAGGAAGGGGATGCGGCTTACTGCTAGCTTTATACTACTATTTGTTTCTTTAGGATGTGCTTTCCGGGAATGACGAGCCGCATTTTGTCAAGTGCTCGTTCGTGTAAATATTTACTCGTCAAATTTGTTGTCCATGTAGTTGGATGTACATAAACGAAATACAAGTTTTAAGAAATAGTTTATTCACTATGCGTCACTCGTGTGCTTGAATAAAAAGTGAAACTAACGACAGTGTTTCATTAGACTTTGAAAGAAGTAACGGTAAATTAAATAAATAAAAGTGATGATTCGATCGGAAAGCAATTATCACGGCAATTATCATGTCCGAGCGAGTGAAATACTGTAACGCGAAAGGTGCTGATCGTCGTCGCAGTGGCTTCACCTTAACCCAATAACAGTTCGCATTTTGTTCTGGTTCAAGAAGTGTCTGCGCTGTGCAACATACACTTCTAGTGTTCGTACCGCTGCGGCACAGTACAATCACCGCTCTTTAAATCACGCCGTGAATCACTCCGCGACGTCGCGCGAATTCTTTACTCCTCTCTCGCGCTCTCCCTCGCTCTGATCCTTTTACTCCTGCACTCCTCTTATTTTCCCTCGATCACACTAGATTTCAAGATTGTCTTCTTTTAGTAATAAACGGACACTCCAAGTATAAATTACTTGCGCGCTGCAAGCCTCGACGCGGCTCAAACGTTTTAGAGAGTGAATTTTTCACATCACTTGCGATCAATATTAGTCAATTAATTAATCTGCTTCTAATTGAACGATTTCGAAATAAATCAGTTTCTGATCAGGGTTCAATTGCTGATCAATTTTTATATAAACTGTTACCTTAAACTTGTTGTTGCAAAGAGATTGTGAGCATAGTTACTAAGATGTTCACTCATAATGTTATTTGAAATGCCTAGTACAGCATGCCTGATACAGATGAATGATCAGACGACGAAGTTAACAGCAGTCTAGTTATTCCTACTAAATTACTATCTTCACCCTTAATAAAAGAGACAATTATTCCTACAAAAGCAATTAGTTGTATCAAATGTCCACTGCATAATTTTTACAATTCAGCTTTTATTGATCTTACTAAGTAATTTTCATATACGTGTTATTTATTTTTATCACATATAGAATATATTTTGTCTAGAAAAAAAATATTATTACCCTTTTAGTAAATTAAAATGACAGAAAAAAGAATACTCGAGTCAACAAGTGCTTCTTTACTTGAAAGAAGAAACAAAGAAATTGGTAGTTAGAAGAGCAAGCAAGAGGAAGGAAGAGGGTGAGGAGGAAGAGGGGAAAGAACGAACGAGCGGAATACACGTATACATTGACTGGAGGACGATATATCACTATCGGCGTTTCGATCGGCGATCAGATAAGCGAGCGTCTTTAAGAACGTTCTAACGACCTCATCGTTATGTCCTGGGCTCTCTGATGGGCCGGTGACATTCTTTCGAGAGTAGTACGCGCGCGCGGATGTGTGCTTACATTCTGATGTATGGCACGCAAAATTTGCATCAGGCAATATTGCGCCGATGCTCGTCGTCGATGATTAGAGAAAAAACGTCGGAATTTCGAATTATTTACGAGCTTGTTAAAGAAACGTACACCGGCAATCGGCCCGATGATTTTCTGTTTTTGATTGATACAAAATAAGAAATTAATTGTGATAACGCCGCTCTTGCTTGAGATCGCAAGAAAATAATAAAAATTCCTCGCAAAGAAAAGACTTCATTAATTTTGTGGAATGTTTTTCGCTTTATAACCAAGTATAGTTAATTACATTTTTATCTCTGAGGTACATTTTTCATATCAAATGATGGCATGGCATATTATGACATCTGGATAATAATAAATAAAATACAATTTTTATTTTACCGCGCGGTACATATTTTAATTTGACCGCTGATTCGGTTATAAAACGAAAAGCCCTTGACGCGCACGTTCTTCAAAGAATTTGAAAAATATATTTTCAAAATTCATTCTCTGATACCGATGAAAAAGTTGGTATATACCTATATTTCATGTACCCCTGCAATTCTTTTCACTTTAACATCTTATATAGTTGGAAACAATTATAAGTCTCTTTTGTAAATTGTTTATGACAGTACAAAGTATAATCTTGAAATGATGATACTACCCGAACGGGTTAAGAACCATTAATAACTTTTTCAAATTAATAAAAGAAATCTTTGGAAGATCGTACATTATACTTAATCGTTTGTTTCACACTTTCATAATTTATTGGTTCCTACAAAAGAAAGAAAAGTTGCTCTTTTAAACGTAATCATACCGCTTATTCTTGATTAATTTATAAGATTCATTTATTTAAGTTTGACTGTGTAAGCGACTTTAACTTTAGTGAAAGTGTATACACAATTATCTATATAGTCAGCTAGTTAATCAGAATAGTCTATTCGCATAAGAGAACTGTACAAAATTTTATTTATTTATTTTATATTTTATAACCATGGAAGCGTATTAAAATGTAAATAATATCTGCTTTACAATGAACATATTATGTATGTGAGTAGTAGTGAAAAGTATTTCTCTGCCCTTAAATTAGTGTAAAAGTTAATATTGACTGGTAAATTAGTGTATTTGACATATTTTTCACTAGTTCAACTTAAGTGAATATCTATTAACTATATGAATAGACATGCACACATGCTGTAAATGTAAAACCTCTATAAACTTGAATTTCGATAAATCATCCTCTATAATCGTAACTGCACACCGCGATTTCCACAAAAAAACAGTGAACCCAAATTAAAAGTAAGCAAAAAAAACTGCTCTCACGCCGCGTGTGTCATCCGAAATCGAGCGAAGTGCACTACTCGGCACGGAGCCCCGCACGTGTTTTCAGAAATCCGAAAGCCGAGCACTGGCAAGTGAAACTCCGCCGCATGCCGCCTCTCGCATAGTCCTGGGAGAGGTCGATAAATTTCCGTCTCCGCGTTGTCCTCTCCGCGCGAGAGATCGGCTCGAAGCGGCTGTACACACGCGCAGCACGCACCGAGTATAGAGAGAAGCTGGGGGTCCGAGAGGGAAACCAAGAGTGTGTGTGTGTGTATAACGCGAGGACAAGAAGATCGAGTATAAGAGAGAGAGAGAGAGAGAAGATTCTCTGCAGCACACAATAGCCTGCGCGCGTGCGCTTTTGTGCCGCTCATTAGAGTCAGGGTCGGAGGTCGCCGTGTACACGCAGTGCGCGAGGAGGCTGCTGCTGCTGCTGCAGGTAGCAGAGGGAGAGAACCGAGGACAGAGAGGACGGGGGAATTTTATTGTTTTCTATATTACGTATATACTGCATTTACGAGGGCTCGCGCGATGTAGGTGTGAGGTTTTTTACGGCCGCGCGGTTATTATATTGATGGCGGAATCGTGATCAAGTGAGAGGAAGTAAATTAATTTTCGTATACCTTGCTTTATGAAATATTGAACAGTTTTAGCTGCTTCGTAGAATAATGTGCTTTGTTTATTAATAAGTGATAAAACTACGTATTTATTTAGCTTATTTATTCTGCTCTTCTCGAGAATGAATATTCAGTTACTTTAATTATGACACAGTTCAAAAAGAAGAATGAAAAATAGAAAATAATGTTCAATAGCAATTACATACTTTTTCATTTAAGTTCCAATATAGTGCTTTGATAAACCTATTATACCCTTTTTACCGACAAAAAGCCTGAAAATCCTAAGTGAGCGCGCGCGAGCCCTCGAGGCCTCGGAACAACGAATTTATAAATATTATCATCAAAGTCCGTGAAACCAGTTTGAGCCAGGACCAAAAGCGAGAATTCCCCCATACCGCGTTTTTATCAAAGCCCGAGACTTAGCACCTCATTTGACTCAATCAATCAATTTTCATCTTCATCAAAGCCTTGCGTCGAGAAACCGTGCGAAATCAGAGCAGAGCGAGCGCGGCGCATCCGCCTCCGATGGCCTCTGCGCGCAAAGCAGAAAGAGACACGTGAGGACCGCGCGTGGATTTGCTAATGAAAGTCGGGCTGCGTCGTCGGTCAAAAAAAAAGCTGAATCCAAAGCAGCTGCGCAGATTCTAGACAGCAGCAGCGGCAGCCGAAGCCTGCAGCGACAATGGGGCGAAAAAGGCGAAGCGCTGACATAGAGAGGGAGAGAAAAGGAAGGAAAAGAAAATAAAGGAATCAGAGGTATATAGGGCCCCGCTGCACGTGGGCAATTTCACGGGCCCTTTGCAGCGAGCTAAAAACTCGCGACGGCACGAGCTTTCTAATTTAATAATTCCAGGCAACGAGGAAGCGGTCGCGTCGGCTCCTCCGCGCAAAAACGGCTCCCGCGCACACTGGGAAAAAAGGGAAACCGCGATCGGGCGCCCGATCGCTTCTTGCCGAACTACACTGCGCGTATACCTATATATGCCCTCCGCACTGCGAGCGGAGTATAACGACGACATTCCCGGCGCTTTTTCGCGCAAACGGATCGTGCTGTGTGACGCGCGCGCGATTCCGCAGAAGCGATCGCTTGAGCAATGGCTTCGTTTGCGAGAGAGGCTGCGGCTATGCAGCAGAGCGAAATAAGGTGTAACGCGATAGCCTGTGTTTTTCGCCCGAAGAGGATGCAGCGCCTGACTTTCAGGTATATTGTGATCGAGATTCAGCAAGATGGATAACGTTCAATTTTACTTAATATCTTGTTTATGCGCATAACGTGAATTATACCGTACCCTCAAGTCTTAAATATATAGTGTGAATATCAACATCGATGGTTTAAAAATTCTGCTCTCCCATATATTTCTTATATGTACATAAAATTTGATAATATTAGAGGGACAAGCCGGTGTTTCAGAAAAAATAAAAGAAATTCTTTACGAGTTCATAAAACTTTTTATTTTTAAAAGCAAACATTCTGAAATTTTGTTGACTATAATTAACGAAGACTAACGCGTTTCAGTTTTTAAAAAAACATCTTATTTTCATGAGATGAAAAACTGATGAAAATAACAACAACAAAAAATGTCCAGCAAAGTATAAAAATGTCATATATCGATAAAGTGAACACGTTGATATAGGTTTGGAACTTCCGTACATAATATTTTGTTTCTAAACATAAAATGAAATAGTGTTTTACTTTCGGAAAACTATTATATATCGGATAAATACTTGGTATCTTTATATTTGCCGATGTAAACCCTCATAAGTTTGATTCTACACGTCACAATAATCTACTATTGTCAATACCTTATTTTTCTAAGAATTTTGCAAAGTGTCATAATGCTAGGTGACATGATAAACATTTTCTTTATTATTTTAACTAAACTTATTTTAAATTATTTAAGAAAATGTATTCAAATTGGTTTAATTGTTATCTGAAAAATAGTAACAAACAATTTGAATAAAAAAGTGTTCCACTTAAGTTTTAGTACATATTAAAAGGAATACTTACCATCGAAAACAAAAATTTCGCTCATTATGTCACTTAGAATCGTGACACTTTACAAAATTCTTCTAAAAATAAGGTATTGACAATGGTATTTTATTGCGGCGTGTAGTATCAAATTTTCATGGTCTTACATCGGTAAATATAAAGGTAATACCACGTATTTCTAGTAAAAAAATTTTTTAGAACGTTTGTTTTTAAATGTAAAAAGTTTTATGAACTCATAAATAATTCCTTTTTTCTGTTAGTGAAATACCGGCATGCCCCCGTAAGGTGGGTATACACTGATTTTTTCAAAATCGTTCAACATACGGAATTATATTTCAAAATTTTAATGTTATTAGTAACCAAAAAGAGGAATATATATCAATTTTGAGCATTACTTACTTTTCTAATCCCAATTCATTGAACAAAATACAATTTTTTGCAGTCAAAATAAAGGTTAATTCAAAAAGTTCCTTGCGTATTTAAGTTTGACAATATCAACCTAATAAATTCTCACTAACTTTAGAACCCGTAACAAACAAAAGTTAGTATTATTTATTATAACTTTCTATCATAAAAAGCTTGAAAAAAATATACTTCCATTTTAAATAAATATATGACAAAAAATACCATGTTTTTGTATACATATTTAATCAGCAAAAATTTATATGTACGCAATTCTTGAAAAAAGAGAAAAAAAATACTAACTTCTTTAGATAGTCCTTATAGGAATATTTTCTGCTAGTTTACAGCTACATTCATCGACTCTAAATGCACGAGCAACTTTTTGAAGTTAGAAAAATAAGTTTCGAATAAAACGCATTTAAATGTTCAGTTCTACATAAGAAGCAATGTTAATCATTTTCTTTGAATGGTTATAACTTTATTGGTTAAGAAATTTTTTTATTCTATCAGGTCCCAAAATGTTCTTATAAATGTAGAGCTTCAAAAAGTGTCATAAAATTTTATTCGAATTTTTGTTCAAAAATCATGCAGACCCACCTTAATGAGTTTATAAAGAAAGCTCTTAATTTACTCGGTTTGTGACTAATATTATATTTAAAAGTGAAATTTGTTAAGCGATAGTAACATTTCTTATTTATATAAACGTATTTAAAATAAAATAACTTTTTAAATTGTATCTTTCATGTTTCACTTGAATTATAATAATGAACTACAACGTAAGCAAGTAAAATAAAATAACTAAATAGATTAATCGGTTACATTTGATTGATCTATTTGTTATCATATATAATTAAGAATTTCTACTTATTAAGTTAACAAAAAGAGTAATCACTATTATAACATTGAAAGTAAAATATGCGCATTTTATTTATAGATAATTATCGTAGGAATTTTTTGTTTTAATGTGTATAGTATATGAAAAATTCTAAAAGTTTTGAAAAGTATGTTAAGTATTATTGTTTACAGGAAAACTGTATTGGTTTTATATGTTTAGCTTTTGTAAGTAAGAGTAATTAATTAGTACGCCATTCACATTTACGTTGCAATAAAATTAATTTGATAGACTCAAATCAAGTGTGAGTGTTCCACTCAATCACAAGTTTTACACGATTCGAATGCAGCTTGTCGACGAGATAACGGAACCACAACAGGACAAGAGTCAGGTGAGGTAATTAAAGTAGCGGTTCGATATTTTAAAATCCTTATCGTTAAAAAGCTCTTATTAAATTTCACTGTTATTAATGTCAAAATGTATTATTAATTTATCTTCAAAAGTTGTGCATCAAATGCAGAGTATAAATAAAGTAATGGTATTTATAAATTACTCACTTATTTCAATTTGTAAATAAAAAATCTTAAAATCCACATTTCAGATAAAATGAATAACTTGCAATTTTATAACACATATTTAAATGAAGTTAAAATTTAATAAAAGTTGTTTATCTTAATTTATGACGCACAGTAAAATATCGTTTAAGGTGGATACGTTTTTAATTAATGTGAAATTTCTTTTTATTGATAAAACACTATATATAACTTAATGTACTTGATAAATACAATTAATAAAATATGATATATTAATTAGATTGAAAAACTGAAGTTTTGCTGATTATTGAGTATCTATCATTGTACTGGTTTCATCTCTCGCATTTTTGCAGTTATTCTATTCACTATTCCAGCTATGTATAAAGAAGCGTCGAATGGTCATAATTAACATTTGAATATCGTTAAAAGTGTAGCTTGCAAACATCCAGCATCTGGCGACATCAGTTTGCCCCGTCGCCGGCCTAAGAGCCACGGAGCGGCGCTGCATTTGGAAAAAGCCCGGCTGCATTATTGAACAGGCATTATTAAAGCGCATGCAAGAAGCCTGCTGCCGAGGGCAGGGCAACGGCAGCAGCGGCAGTAGCCGTTTTATCATTAAAATGCGATTCCTGCAAGCATCGCGGGACTCGCCGAGCCTTCCAGCAGTGGCAGAAAATTTAGCGTACAAGGGAGAGAATCAATTAGATGAAAAAGTGGAGCATCCCTGCGACTAAGATTGAAGGAGACGCGCGCTCGCGCACACGCAAGAAAGCTGCGCCAGCGGAGCGGAGCAGCGCTCCAGAAAGGCGATTTATCTGTCGGGCGGATTTAGCGGAAAAAGGAAGGAGGGGGCGGTGGCGGCGTTCCGAGGAATGCATTTCGTATTCGGGATCTTCCGCGGAATACGGGCTTCGGGCCAGTTCAACTCCTCGCCTCCGCCGCCGCCGCCTTTGGGCTTTTGTCGTGTGTGCCAACCGGTTTGTTATTGTTTTCCAGGCCGTGCGCGATATGCAGGGGGAGAGGTACTTCTTGCTTCTACCAATGCTTCTTCTTCTTCTTTTTCTTTTTCTTCTTCTTCTTCTTCTTCTTCTTCTTCTTCGTCTTCTTCGCCTTCTTCTTCTTTTCGAGGATTATATGTACTAGTATCTACCGCGACGCGACGCCCCTATTTTCGCACGGCCCTGGGCACTCCTACTCCTCCTCTTTCTGACTTTGGAATCGTCTGCCGTGTGAGAGTGGACGACGACTCGATGTCTATACTGTGCTGCTGCTACAGAGGATCCGAAGTCGACGACCCCCGAACGTGAACATTGCGGGAGTGATAATACCTCGAGCAACCGCCAAAGTGTAGAGTCTAGTGAATTGTGAAAAATAAAGGTATTCACCTACACTTTAAAGATTAATGCTTGAAATATTTACGAGCATAGCTAAATTATCAATACTAAGGTTTATTTCTTTATTTCTATACTTAGAAATTTATGTGTCATCTGGATAGCATGATAGAAAACAAAAACAATCAAATGTTTTTCGGTTCCATTACATTTAATTCACATGGTGATTTAATATTGAGCTTCTTAATTATTTTTAAATAATTTTCCTAAAGAAAGACAGCGTTATTAGACAAATAAATTGTAAGTTGTAAGCTTAAGTAAAAATAACTAATTTTCTAAAATATCATAAAGATATATTTGTTGCATAAAAAATACAATTATTAAACTTGTACTCCAACATTTGTGCATTAAAATATAACCTTGTAACATGGAAAAATATTGCTATTTCGGAATAACCCTACTGAAAAGGTGAATGGAGTTAATTTATAATATTGCAGGCACCAAGAAACAGGCTTATCAAAACCGTTTACATAAACTTGGGAAGCAACAGTTATTATTGGTCCAATGTATGAAGTGCGTGACCACTAAATTAAAAAATTTTTAAGTTCATATCAGCTTCTGATTTACTTATATATTGCTTCTTTTACGACTTCTATAATCTTTGTTCATGATTATATAAATACCACGTACATGACCTTAATTGCTTGTATCATTAAATTATTAATAACGTCAACATTACTATGTAAATGTGGAGCTTTATAACTTTCATCAATAATGAACATTCATGATAGATGTATAGAGGGGAGTATTCCAGTATGAACCCTCTCTCAGTATGGATACCTATGAACTCTAGGTACCCATGGCCAGATCGCATTGTTCTATAAAACATACTTCAGATTTGCTATTTTACATTCAAAGTTAAAAAAATTTACATAAAAACAACCGTCCAGCAGTATCACGTGTCCCAAAGTTATTCTTCGAAAGGTATGTAAATAAATAAATGTGACCAAAACTAGTACAGTAAAAAAAGTCCATTTCTACAACTAATTTCTGTTTATAATCTTAATTTTTACTCAGGCAATTAAAACATACTACCAAAATAGCTAATATACATTCTATATCGACATATATTTTTATAATTAAAAATATATTTTATTATATGAATTAATAGTTACAGTTACAGTATTGCGTATGGAATCTATGAAATTAAATTTCTTTTTTACAAAGAAGTCATCGCTTCGTATATTACATGAACTAAAGGTAGTTTATGCTAAAGGTATACAGATTTAAAAAAACGCGCGTATATATTATACGCTTGAATTTTTCGCGTTAATGTCCTGTAATCTGCCTACTAACAGACGTATAATGTATTCAGAAGCATTTAACACATTTTGCTAAATTTCTCCGCAGCGACAAACGCTGAATCGTTTAGGTAAAAAGAGAAGAGAAGAACAGAAACTCTCAGTCCGGCGTAATGCATCTGCCGAGCGCGTAAGAATACGAATTTTCATTTTATGCAAAGGCAGCCATACTTCTTTTTCGCTCGAGCCACGAATCTGCGCCCGCGCGAACATCAATATTCAGGAACATATTCTCGAACGACGAGCGCAGAAGGAGCAGCAGCAGCAGCAGGAGCAGGAGCCGAAGCGGTCCCTTAGGGTCTCGCCGTGAATTTATATCATATTTTACGAAGTCGACGGGTGCTCGTGTATGTGCCCGGCGTTGTTCGTACAGGCTCAAGAGCTTCATACGCGCGCCAGCGCCGAGAAGAAACATACACGACCTAATCCTCGGCGCGGTTAACCCGTGAACCTCAGCACCGTATATCTTCGCGGCACAATGGACGGGCGGATGTGTTGTGTTCGATGCGCGCCTGCAGTCGAGCCTCTGCCACTCGCTACCTCCTCGCCCAATAAAGCCGAGAACACCAGAGGTGATAATATCTGTCAGGAGGAAATAGATTTTTTTGCGCCCGAAATTAAACACCCTGCCCTGTTGACTTTGGCCTTTCACGCTGAACCGATAATATCGTTGATGCATGTTGTTTTCTGCCTTTTCTACGTATATTTATTTTCGACATTTTATCCCCTTTGAGTATCCTGATTTACGCTCTGTAAAATTAACTTTTTTATTTGGAATTCGATGCAAGTTCCAGGTTATTATTTTTACGATAGTTATTAAGCATAAATAGACAATATATCAGGACATACATTTATTATTATTCGGTTAAGTTTTAGAAAACTTGGAAAATTTTTATTTTAAATAACTCCTTCATTTTCACTGAAAGATACATACTCGCAAAAATTGCAAATAATAATGTTGATAATGCATTTGTAGAGTAGAGATTGAACGCATAAAAAATGAAATAAAAATAAAGCAAAGTACAGTCACAGAAAATACATGTTTTCATTTAAATTAATTCAGGGCGATAATTTCAACAAGTTTATTAGCCGCATTAAAGGAAAAAACGATAAAAGCGGCGCGCGACGACGAGACGAGCGAATTGAGCGATAAAGTCATACTTGCGAGTTAAAGCAGAGTGAAAATGGTGTAAATGAAGGAAAGGAGGTAGATAAGGGGCGCCTGTCCCTCTAAATCCCTTCGTCGAGCCGAATGGCCTCGGACACTTTACCGCGTACAAGCATATACAAGTTCGTCGAGTCCACGTGGATGCGGCCGAGCTTCCATCAGCGCCGAATGACCCGAGCTGCGAGCGAACGAGCAAGAGAGACAGAGTCCGTGGTGGGTGGACCGTTACTCCTGCTGCTGCAGTCCGGCGAAAGCAGTGCGCGTCCTGCATTTTTTCGCCCGCGACGTCGTCGCCGCTGCTCGAACTCTCGCCTATACCTCCCGGGCAAATTCTCGCATCGGGAGGTTGCTTCGTCGAGCCCGGCTCCCCTCCCTGTACTTCTACACTCGCCGAACTTCCAGAGTCTTTTGGCTGGTCTTTTTTTTCTTTTTTCGAGATACCGTGGCTTTGCGTTGGAGGCACACTCGGATAAAAAGAAGCAGTAAAATGTCGACGAAGTATTTTGCGTCAAATTTATGCAGCTTAGGGAAAATTAAGGACACAGTTAAATTCAAGTTCTTTCGGAAAAATGCATACAAACTACTCATAGAACTTTATGAGAAAAGAGTCAATTTAACTTCGGCAATAAACGAATGTAAATGAAACCGAAATTTTATGTAAAATTCTTAACTAATTTGTAGGGGTTTTATATGAGCTTTCTTCACATATAGAATGGAGGATCTTCAGAAAACTTTTCTGTAACGTGTTGCACATAATATATGACACATATATTTGTTGGTCATCTGAATTTCTTTTTTTTATATAATTTTAATGCGAAAAACAACTTCGTAAATTTCTGCGCGCATGTATGTGCTATAAACACGTTTTTCACCGTACACGCGAGTTCATAGAGATTGTATCGTACAGGAATAAGTAAAAAATGTAAAAGAATTAATTATCAAAAAGAGATCACGAGCGTCTTAAAATTGTTATGTTGCTGCGAATATATTCTATAGTCGTTAAATGCATATATGTAGAGAAAACGCAAAGACATTCGGTTCAAAATTAATGTACTTGGAATAAATTCACACTTTTACAAAATGTGAAAATTGGTTATGCCACTGTTGCCTTCAAAAAAAGGTTCAACACGGAATGAGAAACGTTTTATAAGCATACACGTGATGCTAAATTATTGTCGTACAGAAACAATCTTTAAAGCAATATGCGATCGGCAATAAATCGTTGCAGAGAAAACATAATAGATATTATGAAGCGAAGCAATTTTAATTTTTCTAAACAGTAACATTATTTCCGAACTAGTTAAGAACAGTTTAATCATTTGCGGAGATTTAGTTTAGCTGCAAGTAAAACATTACACCACAAGAGATTAATCAACGTTATATCATCTTGTTGGTCGAACATATAATAAATATAGAAACGCGTAATGATAAATATAGCTTATAGAATGAACGACGCTCGTTTTGCAAGAAAATCTGATTGTTAGTGTAGACGAATAAGTGCCTCAAATTTCATAATTTCAAAAGTTAATATTCATTCATTCGCAGAGCCAAGCCCGTGTATGCGTAGATCCACTTTTGCGTCATTATATATAGAAGCTTACATAAAGTCGCATTAAAATTGCGAAAGAACGGTATTAAAGTAATGAAAAGCGCGTTAAAGCCAACTCTTGTCGCCGATATGTATGAAAATATGAAAACAAAACAAGATATAAAAAGAAGAAACGTCGGCTCGCGCTCGGCGCGTATACGTACGAGCGAGACTGAAATCGAAAGGATATATCGATGTGTGCACGGGCGCGTACATATACACAACGCGCAACAAGTCCCGATATACCGGCTCAATGCAAGTCGCAAAGCCGCCTTTCGTATATAGATAGAGATGACATCATCTGCGCAATCTCTCTAAGCGAACGCGAGCGAGCGCACATGTGTGTGTGTGTGTGTGTGTGTGTGTATGTCCATGGTGCACCTAGAAAACGTAATCACCGGTCGCAAGGGCGTATCAGCTGTGTCGTATCTTATTTCCGTCTTGTTTCCCTCCCACTGAGTTTGAAGAAAGGGAGAGACAGTGGAGAGTGTCTATACAAGAGAGAGAGAGAGAGAGAGAGAGAGAGAGAGAGAGAGAGAGAGAGAGAGAGAGAGAGAGAGAGAGAGAGAGAGAGAGAGAGAGAGAGAGAGAGAGAGAGAGAGAGAGAGAGAGAGAGAGAGAGAGAGAGACAACGACGACGACGATGATGCAGAGAGTTTGACTTT